>CM073765.1:50914132-51526887 GCA_037127475.1 Arma custos
AATCCTTAGTTACGCCGTCCTTCGGATGGGACGTTAAACGGGGGTCCCGAGCCTGTACGATGTCAGGTACTCGTTAAAAATCCCTATCCTAATTAAATCTGGATAGGCAAAATTTAGAGCTCCCACTGTACCATCGTCCGATTAGCCATAGCAGCAAAAAGTGACGTTAAATATACAAACAAACAACATTTAAACAAATTATAACTGTAAATTAAAACTGTAGCCTCTCCTGTGTTTTTAATTATACCAGCTGTTAAATATTAAATTAGTTAATAAAAATTTGTTTAGCAAATTTGCCAATGATCTGAATTTCTTATCAGATTTAATTAATAGAGCTACTAAACTTATTGATTTACTACCAGCCCGAAAAGTGGGATTGGAAATCTGCTTTTAGAAAACTAAAGGCAATGACAACATTAAGACAGCTTCTAAGAAACATTTGCAAAACGGAAAAATTCAAATATTTAGGTGAAGTAATAGAGCAAACAGTTATAATAAAATGAAAAAATAAAATCAACAGTTGACTAACACGTGGATTAAGGCTGTAAAAACTTGGAAGAGCTTGAGGTCTCTTCCAAAAGAAAGAACGAAAAAACATAGGAACCGAATAGAAGAAAAGAAAAGAACAATTGAAACAAATACAGTACATAGTACATATTTCTCCTTTAATTGCTTATCTAATTCATTTATGGTTTAGATTTATATATTTTTATTACTATTGATAATAAGAGTCAGTTAATTTTAAAAAATCTTATAATTTTTTTTAATTTTATTAAATAATGACTATTTCAATGAGGATAATAACGTGATGATGTTAAACACCATTTATTTGTTCATTGATATTAATAATGCGAGTAGATAATAAACTCAAAAATATACTTCCTGTAAGTTTTAGCTAAAAATATTTATTTACAACTGTTCATTTGTTTGATAATAGTTTTATGATTAATTTTAATAACTTATTTTGAATGCTGTAACTTTTTTTAGCAATTTTTATCTCTAAAATGTATTTATTCATTTTAGTTATTTTGGGAGAAGAGGCTCGAGGGCTTGAGAGCAAGTGATGCTCAAGGAAACCCCTTGGAACCTATGGAATTGCCTCGGTCGTTGCGACCTGCAGGACCCGGTGTGAGGGATGAAACACTCCTCCAGTCGGTAGCCACTGCGCTCCATGTACTTGGCCAGCCAATCACAGGCCAGACAAATATGAAGCCTGGCTCGGATAAGAATCCCGCGGTTTTTATTAACCCTGACCAACCGTTGATACAGGTACTTATTTACTTTTTAAGAGTTAATTATTATCAATTATTACCAATTAAAATTATCATAAAATAAATTCAAATCATTTGTTAACAATTTTGAGTACTTGTGATTTAGCAGGTTGCTATGGAATGTTATGCACCATTGTTCATAACCTGAACACTGATAATTCTGATACTGACACTGATAAGTAAATATAATTAGCTTTGATTTAAGCACAGACTAAGGCCTGGAGGTGTAACAGATTCTGAGTTACGCCTCTTTGAAAATTGGTCATTTTTTCACACCCACTTTCCCCGATTTTCTTTTTTTTTAATTAACAAGAGGAGTATAACAACTAGACCTCGTTATGTGCTTAAATTAAAGCTAATTAAATTTACTACAACTCCATTTCACTTGACTTGGGTCACTCCTTCGGCTGTTGTTCGTAATGAAAGTCGGCCAAAACTTAAATTTGGATTTTTTGGATAAAATGGCCAATTTTCAAAGGGACTTTACTCAGAATCTATTAAAGCTACAGAGCTGCGGTTGGGCTCAAATTATAGCAAATTTAATCTACTTTAAAAATGGATATTGATGTTGTTTTTTTTTTATAAAAAATGCATTGATTAGGAGATATAGGCGAAAAACTGAAATAACTCTGAAAATTTCGAGGTTTTTTGGCCACCAAAAGTTTTCCCATCCGTAACAAACTCGGATTTCCACTAGTCAGACATACCCTTACAATCAAATAAAAAATTCAGCTCTCTTCAATTTATTGCAACCTTCAAGTACCTCGCTACTGGCCTATTTTCTTTTCTTCAGTTAATTCTAACCTTACTTCATCATGTTTATGTTTAAATGTTAAGATTATTATCTATTTAATATACTGTTCAAAGTATCTACTGTTCTTTTTATTTCATAATAATGAAATGAAATGGACGAGGGTGGGATGTGGTGCCAGGTGTGGTGTTATGAAATATATTAATTAATTATAAAAAAAATAACAGTAAATTAAATTTATAATAATTTTAACATTCAAACATAAACATGAAGTAAATTAATAAGGTTGTAAGCTACTGAAGAAAACCTAACAATGGCTGGAAATTTCTGGCCAGGTGTTTTCAGTGGTTGCCATGTATACATACAGTGTGGACTACATATTTTAGGACTATGACACATTTGTTTTCATTCATAAAATGTTAACAAGTATCTATACTAGCTTGTAGCATAAGTATTGATCAGTAAATGTTTTGTAATTTTAAATCTAAGCCTTAAGAAAAAAAAAAATAGTTTCATATCTGTGTCCTATAAGTTCACCTTCTTTATTCCATTTAAGTAGGTTCAATCAGAATTTTTTTAATTATTTCTATTGGTATCCAAAAGTTATTCAGAAAGTAAATTCATTAACCTATAGGTTCCCGTTGTTGGCCTCATTGTCCCCACGCTTAGTTAAAGTCAGTCTAACATGGAGAATCTGGGAAGTCTTTAAAGATTTTATTATTATCTTAATGGAGCATTGGAATTCATTAAATGTTTAATAATATTTTTTGCTTAATTTGGGCTATTTAAAAAAAAAAATGTAAATTTTAGCGAGTATGCGGTTTATATTTAAATTATTTTTTAATTTTCAGGCTATTAGTATTAGTGATGAAGATATAAAACGCCAGGAGGAGAGAGTCAATTTGGCTAGGAAAAGATTACAAGAAGCGATGAAGGAATATGATCCATGAATGGTGTATATATGTAAGAAGCGATGAAGGAATATGATCCATGAATGGTGTATATATGTCCCTCTGTGTACATACTTTTTATATGATAGTTATTTATAAATTTTATTCTTATTTTTAAAAAAAAATTAAGATTTACCAATTGGGTATTGGGATTCGGGTGATCTCAATTCACGTCTTTTCTCTTATGGCAATATAGAAATGTCCAAGTTATAGTCATTGTTATATAGGCTCAGAAAAAATTAGTTTGGAAATTTTTAAAAATTTAGTATGTTTTTTAATCATTTGTTTTGATTTGGAGCATAATGTACTTAATTGGAAAAATGAAATAAAAACATATATATATTAATGTTAAGTTCAATTGCTCAATCATCGAAACCGATAACAACTGAATGTTATTTCGTCCATTTCATTTATAAGTTAGGGGTAATTTGTTGAATGTAATTCTATAATACCATTTGATGTTTGGTGCTCATTGGTGGTGTATGAGTTATTTTTCTAGTATATTTTCTAAGTGAAAATGAACTGTCCTCTTTTGAGAGGTGTGAGATAGCGCACTAATGTATTTCATGGGTCCCATTTTTTTTTCTTTTTATCATTTTGTTTAAAATAGTATGTTATTCTAGTCTTTCAGTATTAAGTTTTCACTGCCAATTTTCTTTTTCTATGTAAAAAGTGTGTTGAAGATGAATTGTATAATTTTTTAATTATTTATTTATAAATTGTTTACTATGAAATAATTTTGGAAAGCTTATTAATAAATTTTGGGGGCCCCTGATATATTTTTTCTTATACAATGCTGCAAATGATTAATCATAAAATATTTTAGATTCCACTTTTCATATTAACACAAATATTATGAAATAAACTTAATCTATTTTGTCTATGTCTTTGTACAACTGTCATTTGAGTGAACCTATTTAGACAATATTTATTATTCCAGAGCATAGATAGTATGTACAAAATTTAATTTTCGTCTGATAAAATATTTATTATATATTAATTTATAAATATTTATTTATTTGTATTTATTAAAAGACTATTTTAGTCGATAAGCATTTATATTTGAGTTGATTTATAACGATATTATAGTATTTTAAGCCCTGTACATAAAAAAAAAATATTGTCATTGAAATTCTTTCTTTTTTATTGTTAAAATTTAATGATCTGTTTTACCTGTAAAAAGAAATTATGTTTATGAAATTTTATAGTAATTATTGGCTAGCTCTGTATTTAACAGACTGATATTACTTCTTCATGTCTTTTCGAATTATGATTGTAACTTACCAGCTGGTTAAAGATCTCAATATCTTGGTTCTTTGTGTCGACTGTAATATAATGAATAAATCAATCTATATAGATGTTTTTCTGCGTATTATATCCAGTTTTCTTAGTTACATATTTTACAATCCCAGGGGGAGGAGAGGGTTACCCCCGTCCGTCTAATGGCAGGCCAATCCCCATTTTATAAATAATATAACTGTTCTTTTAATTTTACTACAGTAGGTACTTAATGTTTTAGTTGAGATACCCCAATATTTTAGAAACTGAAGTTTTGCTTAGTACTTATTTTGTGCCATCTCCCCCTAGTCATCTTATTAAAATATGAGTGCCCTCATTGCATTAGTTTGAGATATTGATTATTTTGTATTATAGAAAATAATAGGGAAAGTTCTTTTTTATTTCAGGTTTGTTTTATACATAAACAAATAGTTTATAGTTTATAAGAAAAACATCCTAAACCTTATTCCATTGCATTTTCTGTATTGAAACAACAGTCCTGAAATCGAAAGACTCAAAAAATATGTTGCTTGTTTTATTTTTTTTTAAATTGATGCATTCTACCTTTTCCGTTTAAATTCAAAATCAGTGGTATACTTTTTGTTACAGCTTAAAGAAGTCCATAACAGTGGCTTTATTTGCCAATATTTAAAAATATTTTTAATTTAACTGATTTAGCACAATAAAAGACTAAAAAAGTGTAATTCCTCGATCTATTACTATGCAATACCGATATATGATTAAATAACAAACTTTTTTATAGTATAGATATTCTTTATCTTTGTGGGATTTTATGCTTTGTTAGCATGGCCCTTTTTTTTATAAATGCTTTATTCAAACTGATTATTTTAGTAAGTGAAATATGTTTTAAAATTTATTTTTTATTATTTATTTATATAAGGATAGTATTTAATCTCGAACTCGACTGGTTCGGACTTAACTACTATCTGGTTCTCACTGGTGTATCTTACTAAGTTCTAAAGATATATGTATATTTTCAGGATTATCAAATGGAAACTACAACTTGAAACGTTTCCTATTTCGTTCATATTTGCGTGTATTCATATAAATGTATTGTATGTATTCATATTTGTATTTGTATTATATTCTCACTTATGGAAGGGAATCATGGGCCCTAACCTAAAACACTATGATTGCAGCCGACTCGAAAGCATGGAAATGAGGTGTCTGAGGAAAACAGAGGGGAATACTAAGAGGAGCAGGATATAAAACAAGATGATAAGGGACTGCACTCAAAATTGAACCCCTGAACCAGTTAAATGAAAATGGTCAGCTCTGATGGTTCAGCCATGTAATGAGGATAGATGACTGCCGGTCAGGGAAGAAAGCTATGAAGGTTAAACCAACAGGAAACAGACAGGGGACGGCTGAGAGTGACCTGGAAGAATAATATTCAAAATATCCTGAAAGAAAAAGGGATTTGTTGGTCCGAAGCCAGAAGAGCAGCCCTTGGCAGAGACAGGTGCCGCTCTTATACAAAATCTCTACACTGCAAGGTAAAAGAGATGGCTGAATAAGAAAGAGAGAATTTGTATGATATACATGCTTAGGGCTGCGTCAGCTAAGCCAGGGAGTTGTGCTAAATAATATTCTGTTCACGCTTTCTCCTCAATATTTCATGTTTTTTATTTATGTCAATAATATTGATCTATGGGTAATGGTTTTATGAAAATAAAATTAATTACTACTTTACAATAACAATATTTTAGTGTTTTAAATGTAATGCAAACTTTCTTTTTCTAATATTAATTGAATTTATTTAATTAATACTAAAGTGACATGTGCATAGTAACACTGGTACACTATTTTCTCTTTACATCATTCTATTTTCCTTCTTTAATAGGAATCCTTTAATAATAGAGTGCGAATTCATTATTTTTGCTATATGATACTTAATAAGCATATATCTGGGTATCTATTCGGCAGGTTGTCGCTTTGAGTTGAGTTTCAAGTTTTAACTATTTATTTGTTTCATTTTTGATATTTTTCAAAAATTCAAATTATCATGAGCTTTAGTATTAAGAAGAGAATGTAATTATGGGTAATGAGAAGATTTTGGTAATCATTTCATCAAGAAATAAAAGTTTCAACTAACAGTTGAAGTAAAGTTGGTACATGTTTAAGTGAAAAATAGTTGACTGGATAATTCTAATAATGGACTAAATTGGTCCAGAGGATGCAGTCAAAGATAAAACAAAATTAGCAAAACTTATTTTAATGTGCCAACATTTCAACCTAAGATGTAGGCTATCTTCAGGGCTGCTTGGAGGGAGACTAGACGTGAGCCCGTAGGATTTCACCTAATAACTGAGTGTTCTCATCATTAAAGCAGGTTAAACCAGTCTAGAGGAACACAAACTAAAATCGTTAGGCTGGAGCCAGAGAGAATCTCCAGGAAGACTTACGAGACCCGCATAGAAGGAAAAAGACCCAGAGGAAAGTCTCACATCCTAGATGGATAGCGTAAGGGATGCTTTCAGAAGGAGAGGAATAGACCAGAACAGAAAGAGAGAGTTGGCTTGGTCCAGGCATGATTGGCAGGATCCTCACTCCACACAGCGGTAGAAGAGAGAACATTATGATGATGATAACAATTGTATTGTAGGAAATTCTAAATCATTGAACATGATGATTACATTTACTTAGTTATGTTTTTAAGATTAACATAGATAATTAATGGATAATTTCAATGGTTTATGCAAGTTGAAATCTTCATGGATGAGGATTACGCAATTCGAGCTTGGACAACTGAATTATCTACTATTTTCTGGTAAGATATAAAAAGAAAATATGTTTGGAATAAAAAGTAGATGTATTAAACAATTCAACAAGCTTCAGCAGATTGTTGGATTCGCATTAAAAAAAATTCCCATTGTTTTAGGGCTATCTTGAATGATTGTAAGCAAAGATACAATTTTAACAAATTGTTTTATTTATTGTTAATAGCATTAATACAATTCAGCAATAAACTAGGATAATGTAGATGCTATTAAAATGTAAAGGAACTAATCAAGAGTATAAAATAAACACTATCTTATAAATTCAGATATTTAAATCAGCATCATAATTTTGAATTTGAACTTCCCGCCATCTTTTTTCAACCTAAGTAGGAAAACAAGCCTTCAGAAAATTTTGATTGTTTAATTTGCTTATTATTTCTCGGAAACTAAATCAATTAATGAAGTATTTATTATTTAATGGTTTTATTTACAATGGTAATTGTATTCGATTTGTTTATTTTTTTAGTAAAGAAACAATACTTACATATATTTAACACGACACATTTTGACATTCTAAAAAACTCATTATAAACCTTTTACAATCTTTGTTATATTTAAAAAAATATAAAATTAATTTTTTAATGAATGTTTTTTATAATATTAACTATAATGATTATATTAATACCGTATTAATATACATTATTAGTTCGTTATGTTGGTAGACAATTTCTTTACTGAGGCGCTTTCTGAAATTTAATTATTACAATTGCAAGTGATTTTCGTGTGGTTTAGTTCAGTTTAGTTTCATTCGAGATATATGTATACTTATATTCGAAATTAATTGTAATTTTGTGTTGTATATAAGATAAAATTATTATAGCATCGGATTGAGATGGTGAGTAGTGATTAAACACTATTAATAATAGTGACAATTGACATGAATAATCTTTTTCACGATTCAAAGTATTTATTACCTAAGAATATATTCTATTAATTGTTCAATTGAACTACGTATTATTTAAGGGATTAACTTCTTTAAAATATCCGTTTTGTTTAAACTTGTAGCTTAGTTTAAGTTTTCATTTTGGGCGTTATTGAAATGAAGAGTTATATAATGTTTTATTCTACTTTCATAATTGATCAGCTGAAAAATTAGTAAATATGTATATATTTATAATAAAAACGTCATTTGCTAACGCTAATGACAGTAAATTCTATATTCAATTACTATATTGATTTTTTTCTGTATCCTTTTTTTTATTGAAATGTATATAAACTTAAAAAAATACGAATTTGGATAATTATATTGTCTTTTTCAAGAACTATTCATTTTTTGTATTCCTGGTGTATTAAAGTTGGTGATTAAGATTGGTGAAGAGATAACTAATTTGCATTGAGGCGACTTTTGAGACTAAATTTTAGTTTTACAGAATATATTTTATTTGTATCTAATTAAAAAAGTTATAATTTAAATAATGCTAATGAACGTAAATTTTATTATAAAAACACTTGACGGCGCTAGTGTAGCGACAACTACGTATACCGTGGCCATTTGGAGAAGTTTTACTAAACATATGAATACTGTAATAAACCGCTATGAACTCAATAACATATTCATTTGAGAATATCATACAAATGTGAACGGCGTAGCTCAGTAAATAGAGTGCTAAGTATTTATCCTGAAGGTTCTGGGTTCAAATCCGGCAGTGATAGATAAATTATTTAATCTGTTAAAAGCTAGGGATGGACCCTTTGGGATCTGTAGACCCTCCTGAGGCTCTCCCATCCTTTATAAAGTGGGTACCTTTAATGGTGGGGAAACCTGGTGGTTGAGTATGGTCTCAGACAAATAACTTCTCTGCACAACCACTGTCCTAGAAACAGTATTGTCTACATCTAGCACTGAGCCATAGGTCCTTCATTTGTTGTAGAGGTACAGATTTTTTTCTTCTTTATTTATAAAAATACAATATGACACTAATTGTTTGTGTGCTCTACTTCATTTCAATGTTTTTAACTCTTTTTCTTCCTCTGAGAGTTTCTATGCTTACAGCTCATAAAAAAACCTTTTCACCTAGCATATAAATAAATAACTTAATAGTCGGGTTTCTACATATGCAGATTTAGGGGTTACTAAAAAGATTATAAAAAGAAATAAAGAAAGACCAGGGAGGTAAATATGCAGAGTTGGAAAATTTTCAAGAGAATTTTCATACTTTTTTTTTTAAATATCTCTGATAAATGGAAGGTACAGTAGTTATGCTAAACTTTTAAGGTTCTTGATTCCAACAGTTATCCTTGGTGCTAGAATAATTTTCATTATGATCAGGAATTTACCATATTTATCGATTTAGAGGCAGCAAATTGCCACTAATCCTTTATGACAATATTACAAATCAGCTTTGATAGCTATATAATTATTGAAACGAACAAAGAAGAAAATTCTTTGAAAAAGCGATTTAGTATGGTTGGTAAATCGGTTATACTTTGCCACATTTCTCATTTTTTCTGTGGATTATGAAAACTTCACTGAAATGAAAAACAATTAATAAAATGAATGTTTACTCTAATGCTTTAGGCATTTAGTATAATAAGGTGCGTCAGGTCCACAAGGCCCATCCCAAGCTGTTAACAAATTTAATAATTCATCTGTTACAGCCAGATTTGAAACGATAACCTTCAGCGTAGCAACCCATCGATCGACACAAAGAGCTACATCGTTCCTATTAGTATAATAATCTCAAATAAATATGTTATAGTATTCATAGCAGCAATATAATTTAGTGAAACTTCCCCAAATGGCCACCGCAGCACTAGTTTTCGCTGCACTAGTGCCATCAACAGCTTTTTATTTTATTATTTGTCTTAATTAAAATTACTGAAATTATTCACCAGGGTAGCAGATGTAACCAATATTATAATTTATGTATTTAGTAGCAAAACCATGAAAACTTTTAGTAACAATACCTTTATGAGAAATTAATGAATTTCTTCAGATTTTTGTGAACTGTATTTCTTGAAAATTATTACATATAAGAGAGTGAGAATCCAAGAAGTTTAAATTACAATAACTTTTATTTTGTATAAATGCAAATTAGAGTTAAAATATGTTGGTACAATCTAAAATGTTCAATTTTTCATCTTGTATAATAATAGTTAATATAATATACGTTGTATATATAAATGGAAGAAATTGGTCCGGGTGGATGTAAAAAAATTTCCCCTAAGTAGGGAGAAATGTTTATTAAAGAGCCAACGTTCTGACCCAACATTGCAGGGCTGTCAAGGGCGAGCGCATGGGGTCCTGTATAACTCCGTCACTAACTACTACCACAGTAGTAGTATTTGTTAGTAGTTAGTTGTAGTAGTAGTAGTTATTTGTAGTAGTAGTTAGTCTGAAAGTAGTTAGTGATGAGAGTAGTGTTAGTGACGGCGTTACACCAGGTCTCCAGTGGCCCCCCTCGACAGATAAATGTTATGACCTCCACCCTGACCATTTCTTCCATACATAGAATGGTCAAGTTTTAGTCATGCTAATATTATGCATACATTATTTGAATATTGATATTTTTGCTTACTTTATAACCATATACCAATAATAATCAACTACCCACAATCATACTTAGCATTATCTCTTACAAAAATATACTTTGTCTGTTCATATGCTTTTGACGCTATGGGAACGTGAAAATTATAGAAAAAAAATGTATTAAAAAAAAATTGCACTCAAAATTAAAAATAAAATTTTGAGCAATCATTATTTATAGTAATAAGGCCTTTGGAGGCCTTGTTACATGCGGGATGTATGTATTCTTTATAATCTCTCTCTCTCCCTCTCTCTCTCTCTCACAGACATTAAATATTTAAAATTCTTCAGGTGACGTTTCGAGACCAGGTTTGTCTCATATTCGTGACCTAACAGTGAAAAATGAGACTTTTTAAAATAAAAACATTAAACAGCACACCAAAATAAAATATGAAACGTCACGTGTAAGATGTAATTAGATAGTGTGTACTTACAATTTCTAAAAAATAGACCACCCCACACCGACCAGCCACCTTGTACTGCATCATAAAATGTTTACACTGTAACGTGTATTCCAATGTGGTTAAGTATTCCGTTTCTAGGGAACAGCAGTTTTATTTACTTGTTATTTTAGATTATTTAAATTATTATTTCATTATGTATTAATTAAATTTGCGTAACATGAGCTCAGACCTTGAACATCCGATTTTTTGCTTATAGCCCGATTTTTATATTTCTCTATAGTTACCATTTCCTTTATATTCCTTTTGAAAATGTTTCTCTCTTGGTGTATCACTTTAGGTTTATCAAATTTAAATGCTTGTTATCTATTTCTGTAGTTTGTAGTGAGAGCTGTCTGATCTGGATTATTAGGGTTTTTCATTATTGACTCACAATTATCTTTGTGTTGGTATACTCCGCGTTTTAATATATATATATATATATATATATATATATATATATATATAAGGCGTATTTGGCATATTATATATATTTGACGTAGGGAGTTGGCCCATCGTCTCTTCTGACTGCAACCAGCCACTGGTCCTTCAGGTTGGGGGTCGAGCATAGGGTAAATAACCCTATCCCGAAAAAAATAAATATGTATTTTGAAACCTAATATCAGCCTTGAAGGCTAACAAATACGGCAAAAGATCTACAAGTTCTGGAGAGCTAAACAATAAGAAAAAAAATACATAATTTTAAATGACTTGAATATTATGAAATAAAGAAGATAAATATTAATTTTCTATTGCTGCCAAATAACTCTATTCACTAGTAGAGTCATTAACTCTTGTCTAATTAATGAGATTTTTAGTAGAAAAAAATGTTCACCTAGTTGTACTTTATGATATCCCAATCCATATTGCAAAGATGGTGTTATGTATGCAGAAATAATTTTTTATACCAGTAAACTTGGTTATTTTCAGGTAATAAGTTTAAATAGATGCAAAAACTATTTATTTTACTGAAAACTAAATAAATTACACTGATTATACTTATGTTTATATTGATTATTTAATACATTAAACTTAGTTTTCCCATTATATAATTACATTGAGTGATGGAGTTAATAAAGATTATTTCCTCTTAAGATCTATAATGATTATCCTTTAAAGGAATGAAATTATTGTAATTAGAATCGCTCATACAATTCAGATTTTATCCATGCTGATAGGCGTGTGGTCTTGTTAATGGTCGACTTCCTTTGCTTCTTGCTTTTATCTTTATGAGAACTGTTTCTTAATGCTTATCCTTCAAGAGTAAGTTCATTCCCTCTAGTTGCTTGTGTTTGTACATTTATAGATAAACCATTATGGTTTATTGCAGCATATGCGATACATTTGTGTAAACAAACTAAAGCATCTGATTCATAAAGATAGTAGTGTTTATCTATTGCTAATCACATACCAGTTCTTTATCTGAGATAAGATTAATTTATGTTATTGAATTCATGTAAAATTATTTACTTATATGGAGGGCTCTGAGTTGTCAAATCTTAAGTTCTTAATTATTCTTAGTTAGAAACAAATAAAGAATCAATAAACCACACATACCTCTCCGATACCTTTTATTCTATTCTTGTGGGCATATTTAAATTTAATAACATAGTTTAATTTATTTATTTACCATATGAAATGTTAGATCAAATTGATCACAGAAAAAAAATTAAAGTATGTTAAATTCAAAAGAATAAATAAAAAAAAAACTGTTAATAAAATAATAAGAAATATGATAAGATATAATATAATAATAATACAAATATTAAAGTATTTCAGAAATTATGCAAATGTCATTTGGCACATATTGTATTTTCGATCTTCTTTTGTGAACCTCCACTAAGGGTGATAAAACATAACAATGTTAAAAAAAAAAAAATTAAAAATATAGAGATATTAAACAACAAGGCGTAATAGAAACAAATAAGGGAAAGAGGGAAATTAATGAAAGTAAAAATTATTGATTTTTTATTGCAATACTTAGTTCTTAGAAATAATAAACAAACTCTTTATTTGCTTATTATTACTCACACTTTTCTTTTTAGTCTACCTTTTGTATATTTTTATCCTATCTAATTATATAAATTTTATCTTTCAAGTATTTTGTCTACATCACTCAGATGAAGGATAGCATTGGTTAGCATACTTTAAATGCTTTTTATATTTATATATATATATATTTGTATTTTTATCGCTGTTATTCTTGTCATCTTAACATCAATTAATTTTCTTTGCTAACATTTTTTCTTATTTTTTTAAATTTATCATTTTTTTTTTCAAAGCCATTAAGTGTACATTTTATACAAAAAATCTCTATATGTTCAGAAATGTATTTCTTTTCCATCAAACTATTGATAATTTTCAGCACAGATGATATATTAAAAAAAAAAGCTGTATCATTACAACTCATTCAGTACGTAGTAAAGACTGTACTGATTCTTGGACAATAATTGTGCAGGGAGATGATTTGTCCTGGAACTCACTCGACCAAGTTTTCCCTTCTATTGAGGCTACCAACTTTATATACGTTGGGTGAGCCCCAGGAGGGTCTTTAGAACATACGAAATCCATCCGTGGCTGTTAAAAGATTACATAATTTATATATCACAGCCAAATTTGAACCCAGGACCTTTACATAACAACTCAGCAGTTTACACTCTGATCTAGTCTGCTCCCTTTTTTATTATAAATATCGAATTAAAAAAAGCTGCTCACTTTTTAACATTTATTTTTATATTTAAATTAAATACTTTATAATTGTATAAATATAATATAATTTAGAAGTTGGAGGAAACCAATTGATGAGGAGAATCTTAAATTCTTTAGCATAAAAATAAATAATCAAATAATAGGAAAGAAGGCAATCAAAATTGATTTATTTATAAACGAAATTTGTAGACTGTGCAATCATTTTATTATTTTAATATATTTTTTGTTTATACTGTTCTTTATTGGTAAAAAATGTCTGTTCCCGATATTCGTATTTTAATATCGAGATTCATTTAGATGCCTTCTTTTTTTTTTTAACGTAATCGGAATTTTAAAACATTCAAAAAGAATTTAAAATGAAAAACATTTTGATATTTTTTTCTATAGATATATCTAACTACTGCTTATATGTATTCGGATACTTTTTTTTTTACCACAAAATGTAGTTAATTCATTTAACGTCACTTTATGATACTATGGCAAATCGGACGATGGGAGTCTACAAATTTTCCTAGCCAGGTATAATCAGGATAGGGATCTTTAACGAGTGCCTGGCACCGCACAGGGTAGCGACTTCCACTTTACGCCCCTTCTGAAGGATGGCACAACAAAAATTTCTTTACTCATATGTAACAATTTTGCGAGCTACTAATTCTATTTTAATGTTTCAACCCTGTTAATTAATTAAATAAAACAATCTAGCAAGCATGGAGCGATATTGTTGCATAAATAAAGTTTTTATCTGGCTTTTTAATTGATTTAAATAAAATCGATAATTATTATTTAGTAATATCACTAAGTAGCCGAGTTCATAGCGGGCCGAAATCACATCTGTTGTTGGCAGCGGCCCTTGTTAATATTTTGGTTTAATTAATTTGGAAGCTCGCAGTGGGGGCACAATGATGAAGGGAACGGATGGAATCTACACAGGCGAGGCTAGTAGTAATTAGTATATACATTGCTAACTCATCTCTGTTCTCATTGGTCCGCTCTAACATCTCTCGTCCCTCATTGGTCCGTACTGTTGGCGTTTAATATGACGTAATGTTCCTGGTTGTAGGTTCTTTGATGTGGTTCTGCCTTGGCATTAGTATATTCGATAATTATTAGGGAAATGACCGATACCATTACATGTATATAATGTAGCTTTGCATGAATTGATTGATTTTACAGTTTTTCTTAAGTGTAATGTGTGTTGTTTAGCGATGGATTTTGTTTAATGTTTTGATATGCTCGATCAGTTAAATTATAAATGTTTTTAAAATTGGCAAATCATAAAGACACTGATTCTGACTTCTTTAAGATGTTAAACAAATAAAACACAGTTTATGAATTCAAATGGGAAAATGTAATGCACCGAATTAGAAAATAATCCATGCTTCAGCTAATTCCAATTTTTCGATTTTAGAACCTGTACCAATAGAACCAACCCCGGGTCTGGGCTTCAGTAAGTGGTAGACTGTACGATTGCATGGACAACGGTTGTGCAGAGAGGGGATTTGTTTTAGTTTGCCCCCCTTATTTTGGGTACCCACTGTATAGAGGCTGAGGGAGCCCCAGGAGGGTCTGTACAGTGGGCTTCTTATTGTTCTAGATCCCATATGATCCATCTCTGGCCGCTAATAGACTAAATAAAAGTCTTGCCAGTAGCGAGATTTGAACCCAGGACCTTCGGCATGGCAACTCAGTGTTTGGTTTTAGTACTGTCATTTCAATACTGAGAATAAAGTGAAATAAGATTAAGGCAGTTTAAACTATAAATTATTTTTTAAATCTATAAAACAACCTAAAATAAGAAAAGGACATTCCATTATTTAATTTAATACAAGATATTCAATATCTCAAAACAATAATAAGTAGGTACTAATATATTAATAGGCGCACTAGAGGAGGTGGTACAAAATAAGTACTAAACTGAATTAATAGAATATAGCTTTTTTCAGTGAATTTTCCATAATTTTTTCAATCAATTTCATAATTTTTTCAACCAATTTCACAATGTTACCAATCAAACTCATAATTTTGTCAACCAATTTCATAATTTCACCAATCAAATTCATAATTTTTTCAACCGATTTCATAATTTGTTAGATATCGCGGCGTGGTTGTCAAGAAATCATATAACACATGTATTCGGGAACAGATTTGGACGTATTAATTATTACATATTCTGATGATATACTTTTAAGGAAGTAAATATAAATATATTTATATATCTACTTATAAATTGATGAAATAAAGCATTAAATATAATTATATACCTTATTATATATATATATGCAGGAGATTACCTCTTCCAAGTTCTGTATTCCTCTGCCAGAAGACAACATCGCTCTTGCTTTTGATTTTACTTTTGAGAAAACATATTCTGCCGGATTCAGCATTGGGAATATGGTAGCAGGTATTTTATTAAATGCGAAGATCGCGCCCTAACTTCTCTAACCTGCTCAGTTTTGTGGATAGCTGCATTGTCTATCACTAAAATACTATTGATGAGGGAAAGCTGATCAAGTTTTTCAAGCAATTCAATAAAAAACTGGCAACATAAATCACTATTACAAGTTCCAGAAGCTATAACAAAAGACACAGTTTCTCTTTTATTTCTTGTAAGGTGAAGGCTGCGTTTTCTTCAATTACTTCCTCAATCGCAGCAAGAGTTTCGGGTGTCAAACTTATACGATGGGTACGACCTCTTTTTTTTTTTGGTGTTATATGATTTCCTGACAACCACACCGCCTCATCTTACAAGTTATGAAATTGATTGGTGAAATTATGAAATAGGTTGAAAAAATGATGAAATTCACTGAAAAATAATGTTGGGGTAGCTCTACTAAAGCGTTAAGTAGCTACTGTAGTACTATTTAATGAACAGTTGTTTAATTTGTAAATTGGGAGTTGGTCCGCTTTTAGAATTATATTATTTTACCTGGATAGAAAAAAATTGGAACTGTAGCATCGTCCGATTAGACGTGGTAGCTTCTGGATAGAAGAGTTTTTGAGTTTTTGCATGATTCAATCCTCCATAAATCGTGGTATACCGATCTGTAGATGGGAGGATTATGTCTGTTCTAACCTATTTCAATTATACATTCAAGTTAATGATATATGTGATTACAGTAATCATACAGAAATTATTAATAATATTACTAATTCAATGACCAGTAATGATTTAGTATGCTTCAGTTAAATTTGTTGATTGTCAAAAAATAGAATTTCTTTACACGGCCGTTAGTGATGTTTGTGTTCAGTGGCCCGTACCATCCCAAAGCTGTTTTTATTGACCAAACCTACGAAGAGTTATTGTTAATCAATATTGTTTACACGTTAGCAAGGGAACAACACACACGTTAAGTCCCATTCCGGATAAACGATCTGATTCTCGTGTTTTATAACTATAAAGTGCTTTATAGGTTAATTAATTGCTCGAACTTGAACTGAGATCAAAGAACTTGGCACAGTATTGTACAATTATAATTATTATTGCCTGCCTTTACGTTAAGTTAATCATTCATAAATTTGATGTTTCTAATCACATATTCGGAAAAGATAATAGGTAGCCCCGTAGGCCCAGTTATTGGAATATATCTCGATTTTCCAATCATCTTTTTTGGCTCAGTTTGTAGAGTGCTGAGCTGCTATTCTGAAGGTTCCGTTTTCGAATCCGGCTGTGGCAGATAAATATGTTAATCTATTAAGAGCCACAGATTGTTATTAAGGATTCAGATAACAATCTTTATACTCATAAGGTTTGAGAATTTTTTTAAATATCCACGAAGTTCAAAAATATTTAAACGAAGTTTGATAGGAACCTATCTATTTACAAATCTTATAGCCCACTTCTCATTCACTTTCTACCTCAGTTCTTTCTGAACGATAAGGTTCTTTTACTTAATATGAAAATATTTTTAAAACACCTATTCCGTTGAAGCAGAGTAAATCAGGGTGTAGAAGCGCTGAGTTGCTGAGATATACTTCACTGGACAAATTATTTAATCTATTATCAGCCACGATGGACCTTGTGTAATCTACAGACCCACCTGGGGCTAACTAGCCCCTATTAAGTGGGTACCCTCAATTGTGGGGAGGAACCTGGTGATTGAGGCTGATCTCAGACAAATCACCTTCTTGCATAACCGTTTGTTTAGAAACCGTACCATCCCTACCATGAATTATGCCAAAGATACTTCATGGATTGTAATGGTTCAGGATTTATTATTTTCTTTAATGATATATGATATCTTTAAATATATATTTAGGTAGGTTAAATTAAGTTTTCATATTTCGGGGTATGCTTTAACCCTTCATTTTTAATGCTTGGTTGGCTCTGTTATAAAAACATTGGTACTGATTTTTAAACATAATTTTCTTGTTTCATCTGAGTTGTATTATATAGCGTCAGGTGCACCATCAGTTGGCGGATATATTAATGACTACAGGAAGTCGTAGGACATAACTAGGAAAGGATGGAGGATAGGTAGAAAATGGAAAGGAAACATAGAAAAAAAAAAAGATTGAGCTGGGTTTGTCTGAGCTGCATCTGGCGCGTAGCATGTGCTCAGCATCTGCTCCTACCTGAGCAAGCACCTTGATATGATGGACTGCTCTGTCCCCCTCACTAGTTGTAGTGGCTACTACAATAGGTTATGGTGGTCGGGCCCCACTCTTTGCCTGTCCACACCTGATCCGGTTGCTATAAAAAGGAACCAAAAAAATCCATAATTTAATCTAGTTCGTGGTTGGCTTTATCTTTTAAATCCCAAAACATCTCGCTATTGAGCCGTGTAAAAAACAAAACAACTAACAAAAGATTTTCCCTAACAATTAGTTAGTTATAACCTTCCCATTACTTGATAATCATACATTACTCTAATAATAATAAAAATAAAAAGAATCTGTACTAGTACAACCTAGGGAGGGTCTAGGGTTCAGTACGTGCTAGAGAATGTACAGTTTCTTAAACAACGGTTATGCAGGGAGGTGATTTGTGCTAGATCTTGCTCAATCGCCAGATTACCCCTATTTTGTGTACCTACCTTATAGAGGCTGGGTGAGTCCCAATATGGTCCTAGACCCGATAGGATCCATCTCCTGCCGCTACAAATAATTAAAGATTATTACCATCATAATAATAATAAATATAAGATAAATTATTCCTTGATATAGTTGATGATTCTACAAAATCATATTCGCTCCTATATCCGTCTATATATCTACAGCCCCGGTGAATAAGTGGTTAAGTCTAATGAGTTTCTTGTATTTAAATAAACGTAATCGAATTATTTTCGTAGTGAATAAGGGGCTAAGTAATGCATTGGCTTGAAAAGGAGTTATTGTTTTTATTACAACTCCATTTAAAGCCAAAAACTACGAGAATGATACGATTCCGGTTATCTGAAAACAGTTAATTCACTCTTGACAAAATCCGACTTAACCAAGTCGTTCATCGGGGCTACAGATATATAATAAAACCCTTAGGTGCGCCTGACTGTGTCTGCTTATGTGGCCTACTAAACTTTTACAACCGTCCAGTATTGCGGCCACTGTATAGTCCGGCCCCGTGTCAGTCTCCAAGTAATATCAATAGCAAGTTTATCGACATAATGTAATTATTTTTCATATTTTTATTGTAAGGGGAGTCATAAATAAATATTATATTAATTAATATTGTACGGCTACATTATGTGTATGTGCATATATATATATATATATATATATATATATATATATATATATATATATATATATATATATATATATATATATACACGCACATACATACATGCATATACAGTTCCTGGCCATATTAATGTGACCACCAAGAAAGATTATTTTCTTTTTGTTTTTTCCATATTTGTTTTATATACTTTCGCGTGTCTTAATAATTTGCTGTTTTAAGTAATGGCAACACTGTTATAAGTTTTTTAAAGTATTTTTTTTTAGTAATGGCAGCATTGGTTTTAGTACAGCCATTTTGTTTTACGAGTGGCGGCGTGCATAATTTGTGTTTGAAATTTTTGTGGATTTATTGTTTCTTTTTCATTAAATACAAGACAGATTCGGATAAGTTTATTATTGATTTATTATTCGTATCATATATTTTAACTATTTTGATAGTTTTTTTCATCAATATTTAAAATAGGGTGTAAATAGGGTTACACCACAAAATATTAAAAAAAAAATAAAGATTTATTTTCGAAACTATTTTTTTCAATTTCATATTATTATCAGATAACTAACTTACCCATAAAACTAATATTTAAACTCGATTTACATCATTACGCATACAAAAAGATTATACAAACATGTAACAAGAACGAATCTATCCAGTGGTCACATTAATATGGCCAGGGACTGTATATGCTATGGAATCAATTCAATAAGCCGAGTCTGGTTGAGGTTCTGCTTCAAGGTTGATGGTCTTCATATTGACATGAAGGGGCAGAGGGGGGAGGTTAATATAGCTTGGTTGGAATAAAAGCTCTCTATCGTTGCCCGTTTTATTAAGGCAACACTGTTGGCGCTCTGTAATTTATTCAATAAATAAAAGGGAAAAAAATGTATATAACATTCCAGGTAAATATGAGCATGGATATGTGTACACACATACACACACATATATATGTGTGTGTGTGTGTGTGACGTAGGGAGTTGGTGGCCCCATACCCCAGTCTTCTGACGGCAATCAGCCACGGGTCCTCCAGGTTGGGGGTAGGGCATACGTTCAATAACCCTATCCCGTAAAATATTTTGAAACCTAATATCTGACTCGGAGAAGTTATAATGTATAGATTGAAGAAAATAGAACAGACAATTCAAAATTAGAAATTCGTTATAATTTCTAAAATAATAAAAAATAATAGTATAATTACTAGGGCAACTAAATACCGATTAAATACGTGCTGGGTAGGGGATCTCGAATTCGAGAACGGCTGAGACTAGAAAATTATTTATTTCTTTTTATATTCGTCATATCGACTTTGTGGGATCAGGAGACTCGAGGCTCACTCAGCCTTTATATAATGGACACCCGTTAATCGGGTAAACGTGTGGTTGCGTATTATCACGGTCCTGTGAAAATTAATTCATATTTTTTATGTTGTCCAGGGAATTAGCCTCATCGAACTGCATGCTACATGGTTATGTATTATGATACATAAACAGATGAGAGGTGTATACTAAGAGAAATGACCTAGGAGAGATATATAGATTAATAAGACTGGACATAAAGACGGACAACTATTGCTATGTAAATCCGTGGCGCAGCTGCCTCTGCGCACCTGCTGCCTGCTGCTCCCAGCTGCCTAGCACCTGGCTAGCGGCCCTCTCGCCTTTAAACCTGGTCGTAAACACTCCGGGTCTTTTAAACCTGAGGAGATCTTCTGGTTCGGAGGGCCTCTTCCAAGAAGGAGGAGGCGCCAGCAGGATGTGGAAGGATCTTGGGTAATCAGGGGTATTAGGGATAGCAGGTGGATCGCTTAACAGGAACATTATGATAAAGAAAAAAAATAAATATAGTCATTAATATACAGGAAACGGTTAGGTCATTAGCATTTATCTGCACCACGACAATCAATGAAGGGTATCGAGCTCAATACAAGTCTCAAAGAACGGAGGTAAACCCGTACCTGTCCATAATATAAATCTTCAGCCCCGGTGAACAAGTGGTTAATTCGAATTTAGTCAAAAAGGAGTTTCATGTTCTTAGGAAAGCGGAACTTATTTACTACGAAAATAACACTATCCCGCTTCCTCATGTACAAGAAACTCATTTTGGAGAAAATTCGACTTCTTTATCCGGGGCTTTAGAAGTATACCTTAAATAGGTAAATAGGTAAGATAAGGATCGGATGTTCTTTGCTATAATACAAAGTTTGTACTGTTTCTATGCCAACAGTGTCTCATAGGCTCGATCCATGCCTGATAGCAGAATTTGTTAACACTGTATAAACCAACGATTGTGAAGGTAGGAGATTTGAACCAGCACTGTGGAATACCAGTACATCCTTGTCTTGAGTCTTTTATTATTTCTTCCAAATATGTTGGAACATGTAGATATTAGAAAAACATGTTTATTCGCACAAGCAATATAAAAATGAAAACAAAAATAATAAAAATCTGTCTCCCTACAGCATGTTACTACAATTTTTAGGAGATGGTATGTGCAAGGAGGTAATTTGTCCGAAATTACGCTCAAATGCCATAATTAAAGGTACCCACTTTATTTAGTTTTGTTTATTTTTTTCTACCTTTTAATCATATGATCATCAAGATAAAGCGTAACAGATTAATAAAAAAGTTGTAAACTTAAAAAAAAACCCTGAGAGTAAATATAAATATATACATTCCGAAACAATTTTATCCTGACTATACTAAATAACAGTAAACGACGGCAATCAATTAACCATTTTGCTAATTCAGATGAAATCAGAAAAAATATATTAGAAAATCTCACATCAACACTGCAAAAGTACAATACATCAAACTAGTGTCCCATTTTGAGTTTTGTGTCCAGTTTGTGGTTGAGATTGCACAGTTTTTAGGACAACGATTTTGCATAGATGTGATTTATTCGAGATCACAGCCTACCGTCAGGTTATTACACCAATTAAGAGCATCCACATTATTGAGGCTGGGTGATCCTCAGGAGGATCTGTATATTCCTAGGATGCCGTATTTATTTATGACTATTAATTCTTCTGCAATAATTTTCCTGCAACAGCCGGATTTGAATCCGGAACTTTCACCATAGCAACTCACCACATCGAGCTATCCCGCTCCGTTATTATTTCTTAGTTCAATAAAATTACCATTATGAATATTATTATGATCAAGCTATAAAATAATGTAAGTAATGTTCAATGAACATACTGCCCAGTGTATGCATCGTGCAAAAATTGCGAGAACACTGGGATATAGGATCGGCGAAGAGAACGGATTTGTCTGACAGGGATACGATCCCTGGTAGCTCAGTAGTTTAGAGATGCAGAAGACCCGGGTTCGAATCTCGGCCAGGGCAAGTCTTTTCTCTTCAAAACAAAAATATTTAAAAATAATAACAATTAATAAAAAATATAAAATAAAAATCATAAAATTTTAATTTTCTATTTGTTTATGTGAGATATATGAATTTTAGAATTAAATATCACGTACTGCATCCTTGGCAACGAGGTATTAAATCGTACTGGTACTTTTTCTTTTTACCTATCTCTTGCTATAAGTACTCTTGAAGTATGATTTAATCAAGAACACGGAGGAAAGAAAATACCAAAAAAGTTCCTGGACGGGTTCTTGCAAAATAAGAAATGTTGCGTGCTCTGGAGCATTTACTTAGTACTCGGACATAAACCACTAACTGCTCTTTGAATTATTTTCGAAATGCTCATTTGATTTAGTGCTCAAGGCTAAATGTTTCGAGCAGTATACTGGTATCAATTTACGATCGTCGGTAAGTAAGAAATGTATATCTCAGGAATACGAGCGAAAACAGAAAAAAAAAATACATATCTCTGGGTTATTTGTGAGTTGGTTATTCGTTACGCAAATTCACACAAATACTTAAACCAAAGAGAAAGACATCCATCCAATGAATTATTAGAAATCGTAATATGAGACTCCTGTACAAAAAGGCAAGCACAAAAAAAAAAAAATTAATTATTGTTACTTGAAAATTTCAAATAAAATACAGATGCGTGCGGACTAAGTCCACAGTTTTTCTAATTCCTTTTAAACGTCTGCAACTTGTGCGAAAATAAAAGTTAAAAAAATTCTGTATCAGTTCAACCCATAGGGGGTCTAGGATTCAGAATATGGTAGAGTTTGTACATTTTCTGAGACTCAACCACAAAGTTTCCTCCCAATTAAGGGTACCCACTTGACAGGTAGGTTGAGACTAGGGTTCTACCGATATTACCGATATGGGTACAGTATCGATACTTTTCCTTTCGATATCGATACTTTTCTTCCGATATTTTATCGGTATCGGTATGGAAAATTGAATATCGAAACAGTTGAAACCTTTTTTTTTTTTTCTTGCGTTTCTTCGTCCTTTCCTATGCATGTATATGTTTTTTTTTCTTTTAATTACTTTCCCTGATATGTACAGATGGGGTTCATAACATAATAAAAAATTTATATATCAGCCATCTGTGAAATATCGGAAAGATCTTTCGATACTTTGAGAATATCTAATGAGAACCATATTATTCTAATAAAAAATAAAAAATAAAAGGTCTTTCACTATTTGATTGATTATCCAATGTGTGACGTTTTCCTGGCAATGGAATGTTTGTAGCCATTTGACGAATCGTGCTTTTAAACGACTAAAAATCTTCCGATACCGAATGATATCAATATTTTTCTTTCGATATTTTCTCGGTATCGATACTTTGTTCCGATATATCGCAAAGGCTTGTGATCGATATTTTTGGGTATCGGTAGAACACTAGTTGAGACCCAAAAGGGTCTGTGGAACCCAACAGGTTCCAAATATGTCTTTTAATAGATTTAATGATTTATCTGTCACAGCCATACTTGAGCCCCATTTGGATTAATGTATAGTTTATGTAAAGCTTTGCATTTTTATAATGACTCAAATAGTAATGGTGAAAGATCTATAATTGTTTTTGTTTTTTTTAAACTCTTACGATATTAAGATCGTTTGTTGAAAAAAAAGGTCATTGAAAAAAATGTATAGAATTTTCCAAAAGATCCCTCTGCCTCAACCCAACATTAGCTATCACTCAGCTGATTGTAAAACGAACGTTAGTGCGTTCATTTTCCATATCGAAACTGTCAAAATTACGCTTTTATAATTTTTCCTACGCATAAAATGGCTTCCAAGAAAGTCTAAACAGATATTTATATATTACATTATTTATAAAGGAGGGGTGTAGAGTTGCTATGCAGAAGATCACGGGTTCAAATTCAGCTGCGGTTGATAAATTATTTAATCTGTTAACAATCACCGAAAAACTCTCTGGGATCTAGAAATCCTCCTGCGTTTTACCCAGTCTCTATAAAGTGGGTAACCTAATTGGTGGAAAAAACTAGAGACAGTACAGTGTCCATACAGTACAGTGTCCATACAGTACAGTCTTTACAGTTCAGTCCATACAGTTCAGTCCATACAGTACAGTGTCCATACAGTACAGTGTCTATACAGTACAGTCTATACTGTTCAGTCCATACAGTACAGTCTATACAGTTCAGTACATACAGTAGAGGGTTCCATGTACTGAACTCAAGACCCTTCATGGGTTTGTAGTTGTTACAGACTTTTTTTTTTATTCATAAAACATGTTTATAAATTGTTTTTCTCATAATTGTTCTATATAATATTAATAATTAACATAACTTTATTGTAATCGTTCAAATGAACAGGAATTTACTTTGGTTTAAATTAATTAGGTTACTCCCCTTAGAGGATTTCATCTCTGGTCTGAGACTGCTTTCCTCAGTTTCCTCCTCCCAGATTAATTTCAAGAGTTCTTCAGTGGAACTTAAATTAGGAACGGTAAGATGTGCTCTCTCCCTTCCAACTCTCGAGACCTTACCTTTCCGACTCTGTTGGAATGGGTATCCATCCACTTTTGTCCCTGATCCTCTTCAAGTCTTTACTGATTTACTTGTAAATACAAAGTGCTCGAAAATATTTCTTCTCGCGACTCGAAGAAAAATATTTAATAAGTGTACATTTAGATCATCAACTGTAAAAAAAAAACACATATATTTAATATATACATATATTGTTATATTTAACTTAAAAATATACCCGAAATTTTGTTAAAATTATTAATTAAAATTGTGTTTAAATCAATAATAAGACAATGCAACTGAAGGCCTAACTCAAAAGTGCTAATTTTTGATATGTCGCTGTTCTTTTGAAGGAGCGATATGTTGATATTGTACGAGTATATTGATTGAGTGGTGGACTTTGCTTATTTGGGCTGTTATTTTTGAAAGTGAGATGAGTCAATTTTTTCGTATTCGCAATATCTATAGGTTTCCATTGGAATTAGTTTAAAAATATGGGCAAACGGGCAAATTTTTTAATCACATAGCACATTGCGCATAGCACATAGCACTTAGCAAATAGTGATGCTTTTGACTCTGTAAACTTTTTAAATGTTATTATGAAATAA
The DNA here is from genome assembly GCA_037127475.1 of Arma custos. Classification (NCBI taxonomy): domain Eukaryota; kingdom Metazoa; phylum Arthropoda; class Insecta; order Hemiptera; family Pentatomidae; genus Arma; species Arma custos. The sequence goes on from CM073765.1 coordinate 50,939,999, forward strand.
TAATCACTCACTATTGGGCGCTGCAATCCTACCTGGGCTGTACATGCTTACCTCTGCAACCATTATCCTTTCTTCGCGGTCTCCAGAAAGGATTTCCTCCAAATTCTTGCCCCAAATCTTCTTCCAAATCATCCATCCACCGACGCCTGGGTCTGCCCATTTTTCTTTTTCCTCCCGATTCACCATTTACCATCATTTTAGGCAGCCCGTAGGGCTCCATTCTATCCACATGCTCTAACCATCTTAGCCGTATCTTAATAACACAGAGGATATCAGGCTCACCATACAGTTCCAACAATTCGGCATTCCGTCTGATTTTCCATCCGTGCTCTTCTTTGACAGTTCCAAAGATTTTTCTAAGGACTTTTCTCACCCAAACCAGTAGAGCTCTAATGTTATCCTCATTTCATTCACACTTGAGTCCACGTTTCATTGCCGTACATTACTACTGGCCGAACTATTCTTTTGTAACAGATCATTTTATAATATTCATTTAAAAGAATGTTTTTTTAGATCCGAATGGACCTATACCACTTTTAAAAATAACAGCCAATTTATTTAACGCCACTGGATACTTTTTCAAATGTTACACAAGTTAACAGTTGTCGAGTATGTGTTTTCTCTAATGGGGGATTTCGTTGGTCAAGAAGTAGGGCAGGTCATTATAGGCCATTGGAAGATGTTACCTAACCTAGATAGTTAGTGGAGGTTCGATGACGGGAGGTGTGGTGGTGCCGCCAGCTGTTCGTCAGCTGCTTGGTTTGCCTCCCCCCTCGGAATTTGATGAAATTTTTCTTCCTCTATTTTTTTTTGGGTCAGTGGGAGCGACATGTGGCGGCTGGAACCTCCAAGGTGAGCCCTATCACGCCGAGATCATTCCAGCTAATTAGTTAAATCGCAGGTTGCTCCAGAAAGTGAGGGTTAAGTCGATCAATAAGCGAATTCACTTCTTAAATTTCCTCTCTATTTTTTTTTTTGTGTGATTGTTTATAATGATCCCTCTTTTCGTGTTTATATGTATCACATACTATCATTGGGGGTATCAACCAGACCCGCTTATGAAGAAGGAAGTGTTGCTCATTGAAGGTAGCGAATCCGTTCAAAGTTGTCGATTCTGTAAGATCAGCTGAAACACCTATGGCTCACCCAGCCTCTATAATGTTAGTGCCCAACCAAGACTTTTCCGTGGATTATAATAGTACACATTTATTTATTTTTTTGGAGGTAGGGAGGACACTTACAGAATTAAAAAAAAATAATGGCGAATAAGTAAATGGTCGCATTTAAGTAATAAGAAAGAAAGAATCATTACTAATATAGCTACTCATGGAAAAGAACGAAAATTCCAATATATTACTGGTATTGCGTTACCTTTGGATAATTCCATAAATTTTTTACTCGGAGTTCTGCCCCATCAGCAGTACCATATTGTATTTTCATATGAACAGGATTTTCAGTCATTAGAAGTACAATAAAATCAATTGGTAGATAAAAACTCAAGACTCAAAGAAAACTGTAATAGTAGACAGGAAAATATTCGGAAAAATAATCAAGAAAATGAAATTAGAACATTGAAATAAAGTGGAACAAATTTGAAAGAAGTGGACAAGAGATTGGAAGAATGAAAACGATGGATATAGGATAAAAGCCAATGAATTTTGATTGTGTTCTTGCGTATATATGTGTTCATATATATATAATTACCAATGCTGTGAAGGGTTTCCTGTTCTTTAGTTAAGCGGGAAGGTCTGTTTGTAGGAACCCTTATCAGGAACCCACCTGCATCGGGTGCCCTATTCCGTTCCTTATCTAAATCTCCTTATCATCTCCTCCATTCCTCTTTTCTATTTTACAGCCTCTTCTTCCATCTCTTCTTAATGAATAGCCTATCTAATGTAGATTAAATCTTTACATTGGAACAGAAAAAAAAACTCGATTAGTATCAGGTCTGGCAAAAGTTGGGTGAGGAAATTAATAAACATAGAAAAGCGAAAACTGAAAAAGAGACATGGATTAATTGTTAAGATTAAACAAGCCTCTAAAAAGATTAAAAAGGATTGGATAGCTAGGTAGAGGAACTGCTTAGGATGGTAGGAAGGATGGAGCAACTTTCATTCGTAAAGTTAATAAACAGTAGACTTGATTTGCAAGAAAGAATTATATTTATTGTGAAATGGAACGATGTAAGGGCGACCTGTGGTCAAGTAGTTATTATTACAAATTACTAAGCCCAAGATCGCGGGTTCCTAGCTCGGCATGCAACACTAGGATTTCGTAAAGGGAGTAAAAATCCTTGGTTATGCCGTCCTTCGGAAGGGGCGTTAGACAGGGGGCCTGAGGCCTGTACGATGTACTCATTAAAGATTCCTATCTTAATTAAACCTGTATCGGCAAAATTTAAAGTTCCCAGTGTAGCATCGTCCGATTAGCCAAAGATAGCAGCATAATGTGACGTTAAATGAACAAGAAAACAACATTATTAAACAAAGAGACTTTCTGATACGAACAAACTAAGTTAAATATTAACTATGGACTAATATTACAACTTGCCAACTAACTTAGCGACTGCTCTGCTCTCCATCTGTTCTCTTAATCTCTACACTTTAACAAACTATACTCTAGTCATACCATCTTTACCTTTCCTCACTCTATCTCGTAACCTTTTTGAGCTTTCATATATACATATAAAAGAAGAAAGGAGTTCAAGGAGGAAGCATTGATGAAACTTCCTGGTTACAAATCCATTTTATAAAAAAAGTACTTTAGGTCATCGACCGTACGTTAACTTCTCCTGCCTTTAAAGTCCGAAGTTCCCTGAGCTTCAATCTCAGAAGAATGAGGGAAATATGACTGCCCAATATAATTTTCAATTATAATGCTGAAGGAAGGAAATGGTGAGGAAGAATACGAAAAAGATGGATAGAAGGACTTGAGGAAAATATTCGGGGGCATCGTCTGATAGAGAGGAAGATTCACAAGGTAGAGTAAAATGGAAAAACGAATTCAAAGAAATTTTTCGTTGAAGGAAACCTCAATCTGAGGAGACCCTTTGGGGAAAAAATGATAAAATTGTAAAAAATCTCAAGCACGGTACTAATTTCTCTCTTAAATCTGGTGGGCGGTAAAAAGTAATTTAGAATTACATTTTTGTACAATTAAATAAACAGTTGTATAATATGTAAAATTATATATAGGAGCGGAGTGGCTTAGTGATAGAGCATTGAGTTGCCAAGCCGAAGGTCCTGGGTTCAAATCCCGTTGCTGGGAAGACTTAAAAATCTGCTAGCGGCCGTAGATGGATCTTATGAGATCTAAAACCCTCTTGGGGCTTACCCAGCCTCTATATAAAGCGGGTACCCAAAATAAAGGGGAAATGGCGGTTGAGCGTGATCCAGGGCAAACCACCTTGTCCGAGAAGTACAGTATCTACTGTGTATTGAACCCCGGACCCTTTCAAGTGTAGTGGTAAAGATTATTTTTTTTTTTTTAGATTATAATAGATGAAATGGGGGCTGGTCCATTTTTAGGGCAGGAGTATTCCCCTAGTTATTACTTATCTGAAGATTTGAAAGATTTATGTTATGTTTCTCTTTATAATGAAGTATAAAAGCACACTCAAGCTAGTGGCGCCTCAGCCGGTGACATGTGGAACTAAACAGCGGGCGTGGGTGTTACCATTCGGTTCATTACAATGGCCTCCCTTATCGCTCAGATATTATCATTTCTTCTTTCATTCACGATTTCAATGCGTGCACTTTCCTCTCATTCAGGTATCCAACTTAAAATACCCTCGCATGTTAATTATATTTTAAAAATAAACATAATCGCAATCAAATCGTATATATGAATTAGATAGTTCATACTTTGAACAACTTATATTTGGCTTCTTACTTATGTTTAATTAAGGAAAAGCATTCATAGACCAATATGGGCTTAAAAATCAATCAGAGATCAATGACAATTATAACTTATTCCTTAATTATAACTTATAAATATAATGCTAATTAAAAGGAATGGTTCGATTATAACATTTAAAAAACAACTAAATTTGTTCATATCTCTTCAGATCTTCTAGATGATCAAGTAGCAAAAAACATACAATTTTAAATATATTAAATGTAAAAAAAAAATATATGATACTGAATACATCGCATGAATGTTCAAATATCCGGGAAAAAAAGCATACAATTATATAAATAAGTATTTATTGAGGAAATATTTTATCGGCGTTACCTAGCAACGGATGTAGGAACTACTTTTTGTCTTTTGTCTTGCTCTATCAGATGGACTAAAAATATTTTTAAAAATTGGCAAATCACAAAGTCATCTTTTCTGACTTCTTTAAGCCGTTACACACAATATAACACCGTTTATGAATTTAAATGGAAACAATTGAATGGACCAATTTAAAAAAAATAAATTAGAAAAGCTAGGTACATCTTATTACAATATTGCTATTTCAGAACTGTTATTTCAATATACAGAATGCAGTGAAACAAGATTAATATTGATTTTTTTTTAATAACCATAATTCATTTATCTTTTTAAATAAAAATAACATTAAAAAATATTATTTTATTTAATGCATTCATATTTTAATAGGGGGTACAACAATCCTAGTACTAAAAACTATTTGTTTGAGCTTAACTCACATAAGTATACAATCTTTACTGAATTATGTGGGTTTATCATTTGATAATAAAATATTGCTAAACATTTTTATAATATTTTACACAGTTGAGAAAGTTTTATAGTCGGGATAATTTTCTATTTTTAGATTTAAATTTCTCCAAATCATGAACGGCCTGGGGTTCTGAACAGGGTTGAGACCGTACTGTTTCTTGGACAACGGTTGTGCATGGGAGTGATTTGTCCTAGAACTCTCTCGACTGCCAGGTCCCCCCCCCTTATTTTGGGTATCCACATTATAATGGTTTAGTGAGACTCAGGAGTATCTGTAGATCCCATAAGGTCCATCTATAGCTGTTATGTTATATAAATAATCTATCTGCCACAGGCGGATCAGCTTAGGTACTCAGCAATCTGAGCATACTGAGTTACCCCGCTCTTCCAATTAAAAAGTTATATGAACATAAATTATTTTTACATAATAATAAAAAAAATTAACGGCATATAAAATAAAACGAGCTTAATGATGTCAAGCCCGAAAAATAACAAGGGTTTCCTGCCTGTAACAGTGCCTTCATTTTTATTGAATTTTTTTTTCTAGGTTTCCTCAACCCTAAGTACAAACTTATTCTCTCCTATATCGAAATCACCAAAGTCCTCGCTGTTTCTGTTACTTCCACCTATCCGAATTTACTTAAAATCCTGTTTAATTACTGGCATATATCAACGGTGTTCTAAAGCTATTATTGTATAGTTTCTCGGAATAACAATTGGTCAAAAACTTAGCTGTTGAGGGTGATCTCTAATCACCTCATGTAATGAAGCAAAGCCCGTCATGGTTTGTAGCACAGGTTGCTTCTGGGTTTTTTCTGGTAGCTCGTTCCTTTTATATAAATACCATTATTGAGTTATTTTGACATCTAATTCACAAGCAAACAAATATGGCTAAATACCAACTAAAAATAAAATCATCTTAGAGACTGTTCCAAAACTTAAGTATCGTGTATACAAATTTGTACTCTCCGTTTTAATTTATTGTTGAATGTGAAAGATTTTCTTATAAAATTGACCATATTTAGGATCTTTAATCATTGACATAAAATATTCAATTTTTCTAGTATAGAAAAGGGAATAAATAACTATACACGAAAAGTAAAAATTTGCTGGAACGATTTTCGGCATTGCAGCGACGATATAGATTTAAAATTTATGTGGATAGAGATTGACTATTTTTAATTCAATACATTTGAATTGCAAAGAAGAAAAAGAACAGAAATACCGAGTAAATAATGCAACAGAAAAAAACCTAAAGAAGGAAGAAATGTAGTCCTGAATAAATAATGACTTTAGTGAAGAAAAAAAAAAGAATTAAAAACAAGAAACTCAGACTGAAGAGAGATAAGAAGGTGGTATTTGAGAGCGCTAAGGAAAGATGCGTGACTCTAGCTGAACCCTGGCCTTGGGGTTGGTATATATGAGTATATGTATATGTATATATATGTATGTATATACATCATCAGGACATAAAAAGTACTAATCAACGTGAAGAGCATGAAATATGTTTAAATTTTCGCTAATTACATATGTAAGCGGAGTGGCTCAGTGTTAGAGCACTGAGTTGCCATGCCGAAGGTCCTGGGCTCAAATCCCGCTGCTGGCAACTTTTATTTAATCTGTTAGCGGCTGGAAATGGATCATATGAGATCTAGGACTCTCCTGGAGCTCACTCAGCCTCTATAAAGTGGGTACCCGAAATAAGGGGGAGGGAAATCTGGCGTTTGAGGGTGACTTAGGACAAATTACCTCCCTGGACAACCGTTGTCCTAGAACCAGTACAGTCTCTACCATTTGCTGAGCCTCAGACACTTCACATTGTATTGCTACAGGTTTTTTATTTTTTTCCCTTGAGTATTTTAAGATTAAAACTCGGGTACTACTGCTGTCTAATACTAAATTCCCTAAAATAATTTTAATATTAACGAATAATATCCTCGAGAGTAGATTAGTTTTGGCAAAATGTTCCCTTCGGCCATTGTGTGCCCTCCACCCCCTCCCCAAAGGATACCTGATGATCCTCCAAAGTGCCCTTCTCAAAAGAAAACGGCCCTGGCCCAGTTCCACGGTTTAGTCAATGGGCTCTGTCTTTATCTCCAATATTTTCTGGCCTCGTTGCAGAAGATATGTCTGCCTCTTATATATCCATAAATATTTCTTAGGTATTGCTCATCAGTTTAAGAAATATATATATTCCAATACTGTATTGCAAAAAACATAAAATGAATCCAAATTTACTCTAATATGCAATCGTTTTAATTCATTTAGTTTCAACTTTTCATTCCTTTCCCTTTTAAATTGTTTTCAAAAATGCAACTTATCAAAGATAATGCAATTATGGTAAATGCTTATACTTCGGTAATCATTTCATCTAGAAATCGAAATCTATACATTAGCCATAATTACATTCTCTTTACCATACTAAAGCTCACGATAACTTGTATTTTTGAAAATATTAAAAATAAAACGAGTAAATAGTTAAAACTTGTAACTTAACTAGAAGCGACTCACTGCGGAACATATACCAAATTTTCAATAAAACGCCCGATCACAATATGTTAAGACTATTTTCACTGTAGAGGTACGTTGAGTCAAGTGTCTTGAAATTGTTGATTCTCTAGTTAATAGATAGCAATTGGGCGAGTATGCGGTAAATAAAATTAATGAAATGCACTAACTTATTTTTTATGGGTTGTCTACGTTTCGGTCAAAGGGACGCGTATTCAAGTTCTCATTTGTTATACAATTAAAACTTAATTATTGGTTTAATTAATTAAGGCAATTCCTTAAATTTATGAATGCCTCCAGTTATTTATGGGGTGGAAGAGTGGCAAAGTAATGAGTCACCGTGCTCCTGGATTCATATCCCGCTCACTGTGCAGACTTTTATTTAATCTTTTATCTGCCAAAGATGGATGCAATGGGATTTAGGATTCTCCTGGTGTCACACAGCCTCTATAAAGTGGGTATCCAATATAAGGGGGGAATCTGGCGATTGAGCATGATCTACGACAAATCACCTCCCTGCACTACCGTAGTCCAAGAAAAGGTAGTCTCTACCATTTACTGAACCCCATACCATTAACGGATAGTTCAGTTTTTTCCTTTGACTTAGTTTAATAATGATCGACAACGAGAACCGACCTTCAGTCCTATTCATTATATCTTGTAAGAACCTTCGATATAAATAGACTGAACGTAATGTTTGAAAAGAGAGTAGGTTCCCTACGATAATGTAGAGACTCTATAGCCGTGAAAGGAGAAATATGCTCCCTGCTCACGTAGCAAGTTGTCATTGTTGATGTTCCTCCAATGGCGCAGGCGGTGTGGCTAATGCTGTATCAGGTTCCTTCATAACACGGCTACCCTCTGTTGGAAACCCTGAGTTGTTTCTTACCAGTTTGTCTTCGATATGGTGCTTTGTAAACTAAGTTTTTGATTGTACAAAATCACTGCTTTCCGGTTCAGGATAAAGGGTATAATAAGACAAAATACTTTAACTAATCTAATACGTACTCCACAGTCATTAAGGCAATTTTTTTTTACTTCATCTTACTAATATTATAAATGTGAAAGTTTGTATGTTTGTCTCTCTTTCACGCAAAAACTACTGAACGGATTTGGATTGAACATTACAGTAATATAGTTTATACATCAGAATAACACATAGAGACTATAGCATGCGCGGATTTATGGGGGGCGTACGGATACACGTGCTCCCTCCCCCCGACAGTTTGTTGGGTATTGTGAAGAATCCATAGTACATAATTAAGGTCAGATCGCATGATTCTGTGAAAATAACAGAATGAACATGAATGAAACTATTTGTTTTGATATCCTACTAATCTTACTAATATTATAAATGTGAAAGTTTGTATGTTTGTCTCTCTTTAACGCAAAAACTAATGGACGAATATGGATGAAATTTATTGAGTAAAATAGGTTATGCATCATAGGCTATAGCAAGGGCAGATTTATGTAGGAGCACGAGGGCATGTACCCCCTCTTATAGTACATAATTAAAGGCAGATCACATGATCATATTTGTGAAAATAACAGAAAGAACATGAATGAAACTATTTGTTTTGATATCCTACTAATCTTACTAATATTATAAATGTGAAAGTTTGTATGTTTGTCTCTCTTTAACGCAAAAACTAATGGACGAATATGGATGAAATTTATTGAGTAAAATAGATTATACATCATAGGCTATAGCAAGGGCAGATTTATGTAGGAGCACGAGGGCATGTACCCCCTCTTATAGTACATAATTAAAGGCAGATCACATGATCATATTTGTGAAAATAACAGAAAGAACATGAATGAAACTATTTGTTTTGATATCCTACTAATCTTACTAATATTATAAATGTGAAAGTTTGTATGTTTGTCTCTCTTTAACGCAAAAACTAATGGACGGATATGGATGAAATTTATTGAGTAAAATAGGTTATACATCATAGGCAGATTTATGTAGGAGCACGGGGGCATGTACCCCCTCTTATAGTACATAATTAAAGGCAAATCAGGAACCTAGCATCTTGAAATTTGCAGATAGGTTCTTTGTATAGTTTAAGAAAGAAATTTGGATAATTCCACTCCAAGGGTTTCCCCTTTAATGTAATAGGGGTTCAAAGGTTGTATAGAATCCGTCAGTTTTGAAGTTAGGCATCTGAAATTTTGGATGTAAGAGTAACTTATATTTTAAAAAAATAATTAAATTATTTATTTCAAATGTTCTTTCACGAAACTTTATGTGGCAGACCAAATTCCACGCGAGCGAAGCCGCGGGCATAAGCTAGTTAACTATAAAGGAGAGTAGTTATATTAAGAAAAATGCTATACCTGTACCTTGATATTTATCTATCTGTTAGTGAAAACATATTGATAAATAGTTGGATAAATAAAGATATAGCTAGACAAATGAATAGATACGAGAGTAATTAGATATAGCTATATAGATAATTAGCTAACTAGATATAGATAAATATATTGATTAATAGCTAGATAGATAAATAGTTAGCTGTAGCTGTCTGATGGATGCGTCTGCTGATATATTTGATTTGAATCCATGTAATCAAGTCCTGCTAAATATTTTTTGTGTTTTTGCATAAGTGGTATGCTTAAAAAATGGAGACTTGGGTTCTGTTCAAAGGAGAGGCTGTACTTATCCAAGGACAACGGTTTTGCATAGAGGTGATTTGTCCGAGATCTCGTTCAACTTCGAGGTTTTTCCCCAATTTTAATAGAGGCTGGGTGAGGTTCAGGAGGGTTAAATAATCTATCTGCCACACCTATATTTGAACAGGGAACCTTCAGCGAATCAACCCACCAATTCAATTCATCATGATAAATAATATATAGCTTGGTAGCTCTGTACGTAAGGCTCTGAAAAAAAAATCAATATAGAGCTAATTTACAAGTGAGATTTTTAAAAAAAGATGTATTTATTTTTTTTTGCTGGCTAAGAATGTAAATATTTTCAGTAAATAATCCCTTGCAAAAGTTCAAAACTATTACTCTTCGATCTTTTCTCGCTCGCTCTCTCTCTCTCTCTCTCTCTCTCTCTCTCTCTCTCTCTCTCTCTCTCTCTCTCTCTCTCTCTCTCTCTCTCTCTCTCTCTCTCTCTCTCTCTCTCTCTCTCTCTCTCTCTCTCTCTCTCTCTCTCTCTCTCTCTCTCTCTCTCTCTCTCTCTCTCTCTCACTCCTCTCTCCTCTCTCTCTCTCTCTCTCTCTCTCTCTCTCTCTCTCTCTCTCTCTCTTACTCTCTCTCTCTTCCCCACTCTCTCTTTCTACGTACCCGCTAAGCTGTGAAGCAGATTGTGTAAGTGGCTGACATAGGTGTCGAGCGGCTCTCCATTAGGTTTTTAATACTGACTTAATCCGTTAATCCTTCGGGAGGGAGGGATGTACAGGACCGAGGAGGAGAGAGAGAGTGAGCGAGAGGGAAGGAGTGATAGGGAGGTGGGAGGCTGTCACACGCTACGTTAGGCTCAGCAGAACCAGCTTCCATACGGGCTTCACAACCGCTTCAGGCTTTACAACCGCACTTTTCACATTAGCACCTCTTGACTCTCGTCAAAGGATATTTTTTATATACGTGCTACTTTTTTATATATATTTTTTTGTATGGGGTAAGCTTGGCCTAAGTAGATTATGTCGATATTGCAACATACATGTTTGTAATGGAAGAATGATGAGATTCAGAATCTTTTGATGCTGATAGAAGAAAGAATGGAAAATTTAATCTTAAATATATTGGATCTGTAACTTGGCACCTGGGAAGATAACACCAAATATAAAATGTAATATATAGGCTATAAAGCAATGACAAAAGTCAATGTCTCGTAAAGTCAGGCATCAGCAGAGCATACACCGAAATTCCACATCAAAATAATCAACCACTATCATGGTGAGCCCTTGATAATGAGTTAGTAAGGAGGCTGTCTAAATATCTATCGAAATTCCGGACAGTTGGATCGTCCGGCTGGTTGTCTTAATATATCTTAAAAGAAGGTCTTAAAAATCCTTGTTTATGTTGTCCTTCGGAAGGCAAGTAAAATGAGAGTCCTGAGCCTGTGTTGTGCCAGTTATTCGTTTAACATATCTTTGCTGATTATACCTGGATAATCAAAAGTTTCATTCGTTTCCTTTATAATTTTCTCGAAAATAGAAATAATCGTCTTTTAGTATGATAGATGACTATATTTCGGTAAGCAGTTCATCAAGAAAGAAGCATAAATTTCTTTAAAAAAATGATAACCGAAATGGAGACATTTTCCATTATTACATTCTTTTTTCCATAGTACAACTCACGATTTTTCCCCCGAGTATATCAAGAAAGGAAACAAACGAAAAGTTTCATTTAGCAATAATTGCAGGAGCGACCTGTGGTGTAGTGGTTAGCGTAACAGCCTACTATGCCCAGGATTGCGTATTCGTAACCCGACAGGTAGCCTTACTAATTTTTGAGGTGAGTAAACAATCTTTGGTTATGCCGTTCTTCGGAAGGGACTTAAAACGGGGATCGCGAATGTCTTTAAAAATTAATCTAATTAAACCTGGATAAGCAAAATTCAGGACTCCCGCAATGAACAAACAACAAGAACAACGAATGAAAAGTTAAAATATGTTATGGATCGTGCAGCTACAGCCTATGGAACTGATACCAAAAATATCATACTATTTATTAAATACAAATTAAAACAATTTAAAACAAATTAAAACAATTTAAAAAAAAATAAATAGTAAAAAAATCTACAAATTGTCACGATGACTCCCTTATCAGCAATAGAATGTTTAATAATAATAATAATAATAAAATATAAATAAATCCATGATGATGCGCATGCGTAGTTATAATTATCCAACATTGCGCCGACCCTGGGAGTCACTGACTGGGCTAGAGGTCAATGAATGGAGTCGACGAGTAGCTCATCACTTAACCACTTAATTGGTTTATATAGCACTATATAATATAAACATAACTATAATATAGTTAGATAGTTGTCTATATATGCATGAGTATCGATAGTGTATATACACAATGTCGATGGGAGGATTACGTCAGACAACAGCTGGTATGAACTGGCTTTGATTGGGGCAAACCTTTAATACCTCCACACTAAGGAGGAAATCATCACTTAAGGTTTGGTGCACTTATTGCTCGCTTCAGAGTATTTTTTCTTTTTCTTTTGTTCACGTTTCCTAAATTAGTGTGAGATCTAGAAACGTACTAATGAGTTACAATGGGTGTTAATATTCTTGTTATCTTAGTCTTTGTTTTAATAGAGCTCCTTTATATGGCGTTACAAGTGTCTAATGAAGCTTTTACGCCTTTCTTAATGTTAAATGATTTATTCTTTATACTTATTATATATAAACATTATCGAGAGTAGAATATATCAGTATAAAGGGCACTAATTTGCTGTACACTTTTGTTCTTGATGGTCAGTTTCTTAATCCATCTGCTTGTATTTTTTATAAATTCTATAAATTTTATAATTTTTTGTTTTGTTTGTACATTACAAAAATAACCTACATAATTGTTTGGAGAATGGAGATAGTTGGGGAGACGGGGTGCAATCAAAAAAACAACACTACTTAAGTACAAGACTTATATTTAATGTGTGCCGACATTTCGATCTACCTTGTAGGTCATCTTCAGGGCTATGAGAGAGAAACAAACAGAACAAAAAAAAAATATATATATATATATATATATATATATATAAATAAATATATATAAAAAATATAAGAAAAAAATATATAAAAAATATATAAATACAGTAACAAGAATATAGTGACATGTAATGTAGAAAATTAAAATAGTAACAGATATAATAATTAAAGATAACGAATATAAGATACAGAATAAATGTACAGAAAGGATAATAATGTAAACATAATATAAAGGGAAAGAAAAATGAGAAGGTAAACAGAAAGATACAAAATGAAAAGATTTTTTTTTTTTTTAATTTAATTTATTGATATTTACAACTATAATAATATTACAATAAGTAAATCTGCTATATGTACAATACGACTTGAAAAGAACTTGTGGAGAAACTACCCATCGGTAGCACTCCAAAAAGTTCTATAGTAGATGGTCTCGAGACCATCTTCTTTTGAGACGCCTCGGAGGGTTATCAGGAATAGAATGGGAAGCAAGTTGAGAGACTAGCGGATTCAAGTGTGTATGGAGCTTGTCATGGAAGGATAGGTATCTAGTAAATGAAAAGATTAAAATATAAAAAGGTGAGATATAAAGGATTTAGAAAAAAACTATTTTAATTACAGATATAAAATGTATGATAATAGACTCCTAGAGGTTGCATAAGTAAAATGTATGAAAAAAGCCAATCTATATGCTAAAATATGGTACATATGATGTACATGACAAATTTGGTACGCACGGTAAGCGGTATATTTTCCTGACGTATACAGGAGAAAGACATAGTGCTGACAATTCAAAAACAATACATTAAAACACCTAAACTAAAGGCTGAAACTATTAAACTCTACGCTGTTTTGTTGTTACGCTGTTCATGACGCTGTTTAGTGAAGATATGTTTGCTAAAAAGTAAATATCTTGATGTAATCATTACCGAAATGTATTTCCCATAATTAAGTACATTCTTATACCATATTCAAACTTATGACTATTTTTTTCGAATGAATAGTTAAAACTTCTTCTAACTTAACTCGAAGCGTCAAATTCCTTTATATAAACCAATTTAACGAATTATTCTATTTTTAATATTTTATGTTGTACAATTCAAACTGTACGATACACCTTAGTAGTACTGTACATTTTCTAGAATTATATTAATTTATTAAATAACAATATTCGGAGGTAGCCAGAGAAGTTGAGGAACTCCAATTATTGCCAGTAGATGTCAAGGGCGACCAATAGCTCCCGTAAATACATTCACTCTCTGCGTTCCGCTCCAACTAGTGACCTCTGTGTGTAGTAAAGTGTATTATAAAATAATTTATAAAGATATATATATATATATATATATATATATATATATATATATATATATATATATATACATACATATACATATATATATCTTACTAATATTATAGATGTGAAAGTTTGCATGTTTGTCTCTCTTTCACGCAAAAACTACTGAACGAATTTGGATGAAACTTTACAGTAATACAGGTTTTACATCAGAATAACACATAGGCTATAGCAAGCGCGGATTTAGGGGGGGGGCGCACGGGGGCACGTGACTCCCCCGACTGTTTTTTAGGTATTGTGGAGAATCCATTATAGGACATAATTGAAGGTAAACACGATAATAGTAGTTAAAATAACAGAAAGAACATGAGTAAAACTATTTGGTTTGATATCCTACTAATCTTACTAATATTATAAATGTGAAAGTTTGTATGTTTATCTCTCTTTCACGCAAAAACTACTGGACGGATTTGGATGAAAATTATTGAAAATAGATCATACATAATAGGCTACAGCAAGGTCAGATTTATGTGGGGGCAAGGGGGCATGTGCCCCCCGTTATACTACATAGTTAAAGGCAAATCATGAACTTACCATCTTGAAATTTGTAGATAGGTTCTTTGTATAGTTTAAGAAAGAAATTTGAATAATTCCACCCGAAGGGTTTCCCCTTTAAAATAATAGGGGTTCAAAGGTTGTATAGAATCCGTAAGGTTTTGAAGTTAGATATCTGAAATTTTGTATGTACGATTAACTTATAATTTAAAAAAATAATTAAATTATTATTTTTAAATTATCTTTCACGAAACATTATGTGGCAGACCAAATTCCACGCTAGCGAAGTCGCGGGCATAAGCTAGTATATATATATATATATATATATATATATATATATATATATATATATATATATGTTGTGTTTTAGTTCTCGAGTTTCAGTCCTTCTTGAACTTCTTAGGCGACGTTTCGAAACTAGGTTAGTCTCATACTCATGCTTTTAGTAAATACATTAAATAGCACATTAAAATAAATATAAAATGACAAGTGTGTAAGGTAATAGATAGGGTGTACTATAATTCCAATTAAAAGCCCTTAAGTCTCCAAACTAAAACAGAAATTATCTGTCCAATACCAATAAAATGATTATTTAAATCAGTTGCATTTGAGCCTTGAAGATGGTGGGATGTTTCTTTGAATGCATTATTCCTAAAAAAAAATTACACTTTTTCGCATGTCTTGTCTATCGATCAACGGGATTCCGATATCAAAATTTCTCGAATAACGCAAAGGTAGTTAAAAGTGAAAAAAAAAACGAATCTAAGTCGGTTTTATATCGCATTCACGATTGTGCTGCACCCAATGAGCGAAAATGGGAAATATCTCCGGGCAAAAACAGGTGCACTGCTCACTCCAGGGCATTAATCATTTCTGTTTATACAATGAAATGTGGTTCAAACATAAATATGAATTATGGTAATATCCGAATGAAGTTTCTCTCTGTTATGATATTTCTATGTTCTTTGTTTGTTTTTCCTATGTTAGCATTAACAAATAAATGGCTTGAAGTTTAGAGAAACGCTGGTATAATCGATCATTAAACTCATTGCTAACCCAGGACAGGATGCAGACACAAAGGTTTCGTCAGGTAGCTCTAGAGAAGACGGTGTGGAGCAGGTGATCTCCCTCACCTGCCCGCTCCTACCAAGGATTCCTCCGGCAGGTGGTCAGCTGCTGAGGCAGATGCTGGCCAAGTCTACATGAAGATGTTGGTCCCTACAGCTGCTGGTCCATTACCATTCTCCAAGCACCGTTCAGTGGGCTCGATCCGATGTAGGTTAGCTTGATAAGGGGATTCCGAGGGGGCATGTGCGAAATTTCGCGGTTTTCTCTTCCTGCTAATAAAATACAATTTATAAAAACAACAGAAAAAACTTCACTACGCAGCCCATCAAAAGTATTGGGATCAGTATGCAGTTGAGTTGGTACAGTCGAGCCGACGTGACGGTGACTTGGTCGGTACCATGCCGCTAAGAAGGGTACGCAAGCCTGCAAAACAGTTTCCAGATCGGTCAGGACCAATCTATCGCTGTTAACAGATTAAATAATTTATCTGCCTAAGCAGGATTAGAACCCGAGACCTTCAGGTCAGCAACTCAGCGCAGTGTACACTTAATAATACAATATTTTGTATGACAGTTAAGGTTTAGTGTCTACTTTTCACGAAAACTGATCTCAATGATTATTTTATTTATTATATATCATACATTTAATGATAAGAAATATGTAAAACTTACTGAAAAATTTCATTTTTGGAACTCCATAGTTTTATTAAATTACTAGAAGCAAAAACATAGCTAGTCTTACATAACTAAACGTGCCCTCACTTAAACAATCGACTGAATATAAATAATAATTCTCAGAGTTTATTAGTTTTTGTATTATGCATTAAGTGCTCATTAGCGAACGTTTGTGCAGGTAGGTGGTTTGGCCGAGTTATCTGTAACAGTATGGAACATTGGATTTACCGATTCGTACCGTAACGCGCAACTCTTATACACCAAGCTATCTTTCTTTCCTTAACAAAAACATATAGCTTTTTAGCTCTACTAGACTCAATTTTACTATTATATACTCTTCGTTATTATTACTCATACTCTACTTATTATGTGAGCATGCAACATATAATTGTCCATGGGAGAAACATGAATGTTCCAAACCGTAAATGAACATTTGCTCGCCTCGAGACTTGTTGATGGTCATAGTAAAAGCCAAGCTTATATCAAATTGAAGTGTTGTGAACGGTATTATCGGTTCTGATTGTAACATTGCAATACGTGGCTACAGGACGACTTCTCCTTTAAAGATTTCAGGCAACATTGCTGCTTCAATAACATTCCCGGTGATATTTTTGATGACCGAACGTGTAAGATTCCATAATTGGTGGATTCAAATTACACATAATCAGTAATTATGGCCGTCTCATATCATTTAGGGATATGAAAAATAGTTTACATCATATTCTCAGACCTACTGAATATAGACACAAAATTTCATAAGAATCGCTCAAGTCGTTTCGGAGGAATTTTGTTACAAACACTGGACATGACCATTTTGTATATTAGATATATGACACTATACTACATTATACGTTTTTTATCTTTTATATATTTTAATTAATTCGCCTCTAAGTCCTGATGATGGTCTGATAAATAGGTCGAAACGTTGGCACGAATAAAATACGTTAATCTTATGTTCTGTAAAATGTATTGACTGCACCCTCCCCCGACCATTTTATCTTCTAAGATATATCTAGTCAACCATTCCTCATCACTATTTAATGTACAATGATTTATCACTGATTCAATAACAGTGGATGAGGGTGCAATTATTATTACAAACTCAAAATAAATGAATTATTCTGTTTAAAAATTTACGTAAAATAAATAGGTACAACTAAACTTCTTTCCATTTTTAAATACCGAAAGGTAATAAAAGGCTTTTATTTTATATAGCAGCATTGCATCTATTTATTATATTTGTGATTTGTATATATTGTAAATAAATCTTGGAGGAATAAAAAATAAAAAACTCTTAAAGAGGCTAGGTGTTCCCAGGAGGGCCTTCATTCCTACAGGGTCGATCCACGTCGGTTAACAGGTAATTAGGTTTCTATCTACATCTGTTAGGACGTCTCCAGACGGAGCTAATCATAAGAAACTGATCATTGATTGCTATCATTTTTTCCGCGAACAGTGATGACGTATATGATTGATACGAATCAGGCAGACAGCGTTACTGCTTACTAACTGGTCAATGACGCTGAAGAAATCACTCACTCACAAATCACCTGTCGAGTCACTAAAACTCCTGGTACCAGGTTTTCAATCACTTAAAATTACCTGAGACTTTTAATAAACTAATTTATTAATTACTATCAGGTAATGATCTCAAGATCCAGAGTTTGAGAATTAATTTTTATAAATTACTTAGACTGTTGACAACCGTGGAATCGATTCTGTGAAATCTCGACAGAGTACTCATGGGGCTCTCCCAGCCTTTAAAATGTGGCTAATTTAAATTCCTAGAAAACCTAAGCGTAATTTAAGTCAAAACATCTCACTACACAACTGTTGACTCGTATTTCTATCCTTAAAATAATATTCAAAAATATGAATAGTAGTTTACACGCGCAATGAATGCTATCTAAAATGAGCAATGAAATAAAAAATAAAATGCTATCAGGGTTCAACTACCGTATAGAACAGAATACATTTTATTAATAATGTAATTATTAATTATCAACATTAAATAAAATATGACTACCAAATTTATCGGAGCCTTTTTATGACAACGAAGCTACCATCGCGTTGGTCTTTCAGTTTTTGAAAACACATCGCCTACTGTATCAATTATAGCTCAAATTTTTTCCAGTTTGAGTGTGTTTGTATGCTTGTTAGTGATTTCGTGTGTGTCTGTTACTCATCATTAACATATTTAAACATTTTATAAAGAGAACCACAGTCGTTGATGCCCTAAAGGTTTCAATAATAATAATAATAATAAATTATTTGTTTATTCTGGGACAAGACCCTTTAGAATAACAATATAGGTTTCTACACAGAGT
The DNA here is from genome assembly GCA_037127475.1 of Arma custos. Taxonomy (NCBI): domain Eukaryota; kingdom Metazoa; phylum Arthropoda; class Insecta; order Hemiptera; family Pentatomidae; genus Arma; species Arma custos. Next base: position 50,958,780 of record CM073765.1, read on the forward strand.
ATTATTATGTCTTAGGGGATATTAATACAGGGTATTATTATGTCTTAAAGTTATTAACTTTTTTTTTTGTCTTACCTCTTTAAATAACAACGAACAACAACAATTTTATCTTCCTCAGCCAGTCTGGAACCCTCGACATAGCAGCATGCTGTCTTAGTCATACCACTCCTTTAAGAGAGTATTGTTATTATTAATTAATTAATCTTCAGTTAAAAACACTTGACCTTCATTGAATATACGTGCGGAATACCATGAGCAACAATGTAAATATTTATAAACAATTCTCCGATAAGTTTCTAAAATAAGATGTATTAAGTTTGAATCACCGGGATTGTTATTATGACTCCATCTGGGTGTTTTAAATTTCATCAGCTTTTTAAAATATTTTATTTACATTTATGTTTACGTCTTTAGTTTTATCTAAGAAGTGGTAATTTGATGGTTACCGCATTACTGCAGAGTGATTAATCAGAGTAGACTCTAAAATCAGTTCAGGAATGAGCCTATATATTAATAATTGTTGAATTAATTTATTGAAGATAAAATATACCATTTATATACTATTTATATATCGGTTACACTATTTATTTTTTATAAACATTCTGTCATGCAGAAACGAAGCACTCTACTCACTGAGCTATTGTGCTATACGTCCTGGGTTCAAATCCAGTTATTTAGTTTGCTCACAGCCAAGGATGAACATTATGGAATCTGCGAAACGTCCTGGGGCTCACTCAGCTTTCTATAAATTAAGAAAAAACCTGACAGTTGAGCGTGATGCAACGATTGTGGAACGGAGACCAAACGATTTTGAAAGGTGATGCATGTTCTTAATACATTTCCTTTCACAACCGTTTGGTTTGAAAAAAAAAACAACTCTTCATGGGTTGTAGTGGTAGAACTTTTTTTTTTCAGGTGTGCAGAAAAGAAATTAGCATATTTCAACAAATATATGTATTCAGTTTGCACTGAATTTTAGTTAGTACGTACGAGTATATTTTTCTTTTTTTATATTGTAAAGGATGAACATTGTAGGATCTGCGAAACCTCCGGGGCTCGCATAATAATAATAAAATAGTGGAAAGTTAAGAATGCCTTTAATATCTAGTACTACATCTTTTTCTTGGTTATCGTGTGTATGATTTCCTGGACCCACCTCACCTCTATAAAGTTATCATTATCATCATCTTCATGGGCATCTCTTTGAAGTGATCCCTCTTAATTAGGGGGGAAATTTGGCGGTTGAGAATGGTCTTATTGAACAAATCATCTCATTATAATAACATTAACCTCGAAGCAGTAGGATCTCTTCCAAGTATTGAGCCCAATGCCTTTAATTGGTTAATGGTAGTTTTTTTTTTTATCTATTCTTAATATGGAGCAGATTAGTGTGATCCGCTTCTGCTGCGCTGGTTTTATTTATAAATTATTTAACTGCCATGGATGGACTCTGTGAGGTCTACAGATCATCCTGGGGGTCACACAGCCTCTATGAAATGGGTACTCTTAATCGAGGAAAAACCTGGGAGGTTGATAGTGAGTGACCTCGGACAAATCACTTCCCTATACATCCGTTGCCCTTGAACATTACAGTATCCATTATGTACTGAATCCGAAGACCCTTCGTTGGCTATAGTGGTACAGGTTTAATTTTTTAATAATTTAAAGTTTCAATTAATTTTTTGTCAGTTCATAAGAACGGTTTTTTATTGTTGAGTTGTATGTTTAAATATAAAATATTTTTATATCCACTGAAATAATGATGTAATAAAATACAAAAGGTAAAACTCGAAACGAATAAAGAAGAAAGAGAAAAGCTAAGATTGACTTCGTTAGAGCGAAGAGAAGTTGAACGTGACCCTTCTTCACTGCGGCAGATCTTAGTTCATCAACTCACATCGATTGTTAAGCAGGCTGCTGTCTTACAGTTTAGCATATCACTTAGCATGTTATTTTATATAGAAGGTCATATTTATTAATTGGAAATATAGATATCTGTCCTTCGTTGGGCTGTGGGCTAATATTTAAAGACACTTGAGGAACAAGAGAAACACCAGACAGACTTACTAGGGCTAGATACGTCATTCAATATAATTAAACTAAACAGTGAAATGTATTGTACCATAAAGATGAAAATCTTAAAATTAACCGTTAATAAAAGTGTGTTTTTGTGATAAAAAAGTATTAGGTTTGGGAAGGAAGGGTCTTGGGTTCAGTACATGGTAGAGACTGTGCTGCTTCTGTGGATTAGTTTGCAGGGAGATTTGTCCGATATCAGACTCAACCGTCAGGTTTTCCCCCAAATGAGGGTACCCACTTTTTAAAGTTTTATGTATCTTTGTTAACTGTGCATTTTATTAAAAATAACCTGTACCACTACAAACCATGTGTCTTTTGTTCACTACATGGTAGAAACTCCAGATGCCATCAGAACAGAAAAAACACATCAGAAAATCTCACATCAACACTGTAAAAATACGTTAAATCATAGTGCCCGATTTTAGTACCTCAGAAGTTTCTTGGGTTCAGTAAATGGTAGAGACTGTTTTTTCGCAGTTTTGCAGGTAAGTGATTTGTCCCATATCACACTCAACCGTCAGGTTTTCACCCACATTACCAAACCTGTGTGAGCTACGGAAGGATCTGCATGCCCCACAGAGTCCATGGCTGCTATATTGAATTATTTATATGCTACAGCCGGATTTGAACCTTCGGCTTGCACAGACTAGTGAGTGATCTTAATGCCCGTGAATATTTACAGTTATACACTGAGGGCCTTTTTTCTCACCTTATATATGTAATCTCAATAATACCTTCTTCCTTCTTCATTCAATTGACATTGAGTTTGTTTTTTGGCATTTTAAGGATAGATTTGACAATGTATTCAGATTGTTTAATTGGTTGTTACTGGTAGATTTGATGAATTATCAATTATTCCTAGGTTTATTAGTGCTTGTTTATTAAAGAAACAAATACAATATATACATACAATTAATACAATCTAATAGACATACTATGAATAAACAATATAATTTACTTGTAATCTGAATGCAGTATCAACTCTATCCTATGCATAAATGTATTTATCAAAAGTATTTGTATTTTATATCTATTTATTGTTATTTAAAAATATGCATATATACATAGCTACGATTATATATTCAGAGTGTATTTTTTTTTAAGACACTTCCTTGAACAGGACCGAACAAGCAGTGATATAAAAACTTATTCTTACCTAATGATTCAACTAATAATTATTAAACATGGCTGAAACAAGACGGGACCAAAAATACTCACTCATTTATATGTCAAATATTATAAAACAGCCATCTTCTTCATGCCAATAGTGTAAGGTCATTCTAACAAGGTGAAATTCATGTTATTGTTAATATAAAAAGATTATTTTACAGTATACTATAATATGTCTAATATTGAATTCATCTGTTCTGTTATTATTATCCAATTATATTTAAATATATTGGAAATAGAACAAAAATAACTGAAAGCATTATTTTCTATTTATTTACTTTAATTTATTTTATATGTATACATTAACATAAATTTTATTTTATAATAAAATCTGTATTATAATAAACGCATTGGTTATTATAGTGGTTAATAAGATAGGATAGGAGCTTGAAGGACACGAGGCCCTGACATTAACAACAGTTTATGCCCTTATTAAAGTAGGCATAAAGGGCTCAGTCTAAAGATCACATTTTTAGGGGAGACACATCAACCAATACCAAGAAAAACAATGCGTTTATATTCAATAAATTATTAATATCAAACCAGGAATATAACTAATCTTAAATAACTAAATGTTTAGACAAATGAGTGGTAATAGATTAATCACGCAAGGGCAGAAAAGGACTTAATGAGATTTTTATTAGGAGAATTTTTTTATGAATAGAAGATTTAAGTATGAAATTTATTAATTTTCTCTTAACGCAGGTTGCTCCATATTGTTAATGGAAGACCTCTAGGAAGACCTGGTTGACTGTGATTCTGGAAAAATCTCCACCCTGCATAAATGTTATATTAGAACCAGTACAGTACTGAACCCAAACCCTTTAATCTTTTTTATTTTTATTATATAATAAATAAAAAGGCTTCGCGAACCCGAAGGCTCAATGCCGATACCATCAATCTCTGCTTACAAACCTCTGTCCACACACCACTTCCCAAACCCAAATCCTTTAGATCTCTCTTAACGCAATCTTCCCACCTACGCCTCGGTCTTCCCCTCAGACGTTTACCAGTCGGCACAGAGCTTATTAACTTTTTAGGAATTCTTTACAACTTCCTCCAAGCCCATCTTAATCTTCGCAACGCTATGACTTGAGTAAAATTAACCGGGTTCATGCTTTGCAATTCCGCGTTATGCAAGTTCCTTAATTCCCCCGTTGTTTCATCCTTTTTCGGAGCTAATATTCTGCGCACTACCATATTTTCGAATACCTTAAGGCGTTGTTCATCCCTCAGCGTTAGCGACCACGTTTCACATCCGTAAAGATGACTTGGAAGGATGATGGTTTTATAAATTCTGATTTTTAGATTTCGGTACAAAAGACGCGAGCTTAGTGATTAATGTTGATACAGAATAATAACAAGCATTTCCTGCCGAAATATTTAGAATATTTGGAAAATCTGTAATTAAGATTATAACATTTCAAACGAATAAAATCATCGGTGTTCTTTTAATTAGGCATACGATTAATGTATCAATAACTGCAGTATCTACAAACGGATACATTGATGCAGGATGTGATGTATTTTTTATTAATTGACAGTTACAGTTTGTTACAGTTATTGACACATTATTGAATTCCGACAATCCAAACTTGCATGTTCGCATAAGCTTTTGGTTAATTATAAGAAATTAAATAATTATTTTCTGACTTAAAAAAAAATCGCTGCAAGAAACGTCAGGAATTTATATCCATTTTTAAATGACTGATAATTAACGAGTAAGAATGAAACGAGACAATATTAGCTGAATTACACGTTCCCATAACCGAGGTGTGGCCAGGGGGTATAAGTTCCCAGGAGTTGAGAAATAAGATGAAGCGAATAAGAAACCAATAAAAAGCGATTATAAGTTTTAACTGCAGGTTTGGCGTGGGAACTGACATCACTGCTTGTTTGGTCCTGTTCAAGGAAATATCTTTTCCAAATGTATTCAAAAATATATTGTGAATACATAATCGTAGCTATATATATATATATATACATATGATTACAAAAAATTAATGTATATAAAAAATATAAATACGTTTGATATATACATTTATGCATAGAATAGAGATGATACCGCTTTCAGATAACAAGTAAATTATATTGTTTATTCTTTTATCTCTCTCTCTTCATATATATATATATATATATATATATATATATATATGTATATAATTATTTATTACGAATGGACCCAGGAAGATTACGCTCAAAGCACTCTGACTTAAGTGCATCTTTTCTCCATTCACACTTTTTCTCTCTTCCGCCCACTTTGTTCCTGGTTTCTTCAATTCTTCCTTCTCTAACGTCACTATCTACTTGTTTCCAAACATTTTTTCCTTATTACCGTAACATTGTTCTATTTTCACTGATTATATTTATAAAAAGCGAAAATAGAAGTTTTGCTTAGTAAATCCATTGTGTGGTTGACAACTGTTTGTATGTAAGTATTCGTTCCATTGGTAAATCTTGTTTGGGGAAGTCTGTTGAATGCCAATAAAATATTACACTTCGTTTTCTTATGTCTTTGAGATATTATTGGAACTAAAATTATCTAGTATTTAATCCTTACAATCCAGAATTCTTCGTAAAATCTTCAATGCTCCTTACTTTGTTACTAACAAAGTAATCCATAATGACCTTAATGTCCCGTCTGTTCCTGATTTGGCCCGAATCCGATATCAATCTTTTCATGACAAACTTCATTTCAACTCAAACGCACTAATTTCAAACCTCGCAACTCTCTTCAATTCCTGATAATCCTCCGAGGCATCTGAAAAGAAGATGGCCTCGTGACCTTCTAAGTTGAACTTTTTATTTGAGTACTACCACTGGGTAGTTTCTCTACTTGCCTTTATCTCGAGACATGATTTATCTTTCATTGTATTTACTTGATGTTTTCAGTATACAGTTGTAAATTTCAATAAATACATTATAAAAAAATAATCTAATAATTTTAATTTCTTCTTAGCATTTTTTCCAAATTTTATTTTGTGTGGAGTTTAGCAGTTTCACTTGCATATGGTGTTTCTGGCTTAGTTACTGTACAGGAAATGCACTTCTTATTGTACATTCCACGTTTCGTGCTATATGCTTTCTTAATTTTCTGTTGTCCTTGATATATATGACTATATATAGTATGATTTATACTATTATGATAGTCATATATTATATTATATATGATAGTCAACTCATCCACCTCTGTCCTCTATATTATATGATAGTCATATATTATATATACTACATGATGGTTCTCGAACTTCAGTCAGTTCTTTAAAATACTTTTTGGAGACGTTTCGAGACTTTGTCGGTCTCATTGTCATGCCTAATTGATGAAGAATGTGTATTAATACATCAATCAGCAAATACCTTTTCAATACTTGTAATGTAAATACTGTAACATTTACATTACTTGCAAGTATTGAGAAAAGGTATTTGGATGATTAATGTTTTAATATCCATTTTTCATCTTTGGCATGATAACGGGTCGAACAGTCTCGAAACTTAAAAAAAAAAGCCAAAAAGTTTAAATATATATTTAGTATTGCGGATGATGGAGAGAGGCGTTGAGAACAATTACCAGAGGAGATGCTTAGGAGCGGACGACGGCGGGAGACGGATTCGTTACAGAAGACTTTATTGCTGTTTGCCCAGTCGCAGGAGGGGCCGCTCTGCTCAGGTTCAAAGACCCAACTCATCCACCTCTGTCCTCTATGCATGAAACAATATGTCTCTCTTTCTCTCTTAGCCATCTCGGTGTATCTCTAGTCTGGGTGTACTCAAGGCTGTACTCCATCCTAGTGTTACATAAAAGGACATTTTATTTGTAACCGCTAACCGCGAACACAAACAGATCTAATCTTTACCAAGTTTTGCTTATATCGTCTTCATGGTCAACCTTCAAGGGTTTAGCAATAATAATATAGGAGCTGCGCAATAGCCGAAAAAACTATTCCCTCCAGGACTTTGGCGTCTGAATGACTCAGTAGATTTTAATGAATCTTGTCTGATATTGAATAAGTTGAATAAGCGATTAAGTCGTATTTTGTATAGAGAGAGTTAATGGTATTAAAGGTAAACGAAATCTGTTATTCTCGTAGTATTAGGCTTCAAATGGAGCTTTAATATAAGCAATAACTTTATTTCAAGCATTGCATGACTTAGCCACTAATGCACTACGATTCCGCTTCTCTAAATACAAGAAAATTATTTTTGACTAAATTCGACTTAACCACTTTTTCATCCAGGCCGTAGATATAAAACTGGGCCCTTGCGGTAAACCATCCCCTATTGTTCCAATTGTATTATCGTTTAAATCTTTCGAATTCCTATTATTGAATAACTGCTATATTGTATATTTTTTCTATCGAAAAAGCCGTTTTGGGCGTTCTTGTTCTGTCAAATCAAATTTTTAATACACAATTTTGAACTGAATATTTTATGTGTAGGAGATAGTTGGGGAGGTGCAGTAAAAAAAAACACTGAATAAGTGCTAGACTTATATTTATGTGCCGACGTTTCGACGTTAGCCAGCCGGTGCACCCAACGCTAACCCCAAATCGCCCTGAAGATAACCTACACTGTAGGTCGAAACGTCGGCACATAAATATAAGTCTAGCACTTATTCAGCGTTTTTTTTTACTGCACCCCCAACTATCTCCTTCTACATTAGATCATCCAGTCAACTATTTTCCTCTCATAAATGAATATTTTATGGTTTTATTATCTTTTTTAAAGCTTTTGTTGTATGCTTGTTGCTTATTTCCTACCCAATAATTTGGTCTTTACTAACTGCATTCTTTGGTATATTACGTTTTCTAAAAGTCTTTTTTGAAAAGCTGTAGGAGTATTGGCAAATATTGATAATTTTATATAGATTATCGATATTGCCATTGATAATAAAATTATATATCTTTCGAAAAAATATTATATTAAAATTGTTAATAATAGTTTCTGTTAAATTTAATAAGAAAGTTAAGATTTTAAATTCTTGTTGCTCATCCCTTCAATTCGATTACCCTCTGAACGAACGTTACACTTCTTTTTGGCATGGAACTAAAACAATTACCAGCATAAAATTTAAATTATTGTGTGAAGTGTTGTTATTAAGTCCTTTGCTTTTATTATTAGTTTTTAACACAACTTTATGCTGCTGTGGCTAATCCTACAATGCTACAGTGGGTGTCCTAAATTTTGCCTATTCAGCTGTATTTAGGATAGGATTCTTTAACAAGTACCACACTGGCTAACGGCCCTTCCATTTTACTTCCCCTCTGAAGGACGGCATAATTTTACTGCCTATAAAAAATCCTAAAGCCACCTGCTGTGTTGCGAACCCGCACCTTGGGAATAGAAGAGTCTTATGCTAAGGTGTTAAGTGGTATTTGGTATTTGGTATTGTAAAGGTAATTAATTAATTTCTACTACTATCAATAGGATTGGGTTCTGCACACCTACACCCAGAAAAATCCTTATATTTTATTAGTTCAATCAACTTAAAATTTGTGTATGTATGGATATGGTTGACTTTTGACTTAACATTTCTTTAAATAAAGCAACTCATTTAAAACAATGAAGTAGCAATAGGATAACAATAATATCCACTCCCTGTATATTGCCTTGCTGAAGGCAGATGCTCCTCTTTCGTCATCAAATATTTGTTAACGGCTTACTCGAGTACAAATAAAGGGGAGAGTGACGTGGCGGCATTGGATCAAACACTGATGCCACCTCATTTCATTGAATACGCTGCATGTGATAGCATAAAACATAATAAAATGTATTATACCTGTTCTTAGGCCTTACAAAAATTATACCAGGGTTTTACCATACATTCAGGCATATAAAAAAAAAATGAAAAACTGTATATCTAAAACCGAGTCTTGGGTTCTTAGTAAACGGTACCGTTAGACAACGATTGTGCAGGGAAGTGATTTAACTGAACCGCTATGTTCACCCATTTAAATATAAATAGTATGCAATTTAAAACATTCAAGATACCAATAAAAAATACTAAAAAAAATACATCGGCAGGTGAATTTATTACGCTTTCTATAACTTTTTTCCTATAACTATGTGGCTTTAGTTAAAAGGCTCTTTACAAGTATAAACAAGTGTTAAATACTAAATCCAAAAAGAATTAATAAATATTAAAATACATTTTAAGTCATTTTTATTTTGAAGAGAAAAGATTTATCCAGGCCGGGATTCGAAGCCGGGTCGCTCGCGTCCCTAGCGCGGTGATTTAACCAACTGAGCTACCAAGGCCCTCAACCAAGCCAGACCAATCCATTCTCTTCACCGATCCTATATCCCCCGTGTTCTCGCAATTTTTATTGCGATTTATACAAGGGGAAGAATGCTCATTGAACATTATAATTAGGATCTCGTTGACTCAGCTCTCTACACACTGAACTACCATGACGTATTACACCTAAAGTAATAGATTATTCATTACTATAAAATAACTCATCATTTCAGATGAATCAAAAGTTTCTTCGATTCAGGCATCATTAGGGCAAACACCGACTTTGGATTTTGCCAGGTGAATTGATACTACACGTTGACATCCATTAAGATCGTGGGTTCGCAATCCGGCAGACTTTTTTAAATTTAAGATAAAATCCTTGATTATGCTCTCTTTAGGAAGGGATTTAAATTGGGTGTTCCTAGCCTAAATGGTGCCTACTCGTTAAAGATATATATTCTAATTATACCTGGATAGGCAAAATTTAGGATTAGTATAAAGCAATAGCAGCATAAAGTGATAATAATATGTGTTTTGATATATAAATGATATATATACATATATGTATACACGAGCTATATATACACGCTAAGAAATGCTAAGAGCATGAACTGAGCTGTATAAAGACTGGAGAGTAGGTTTATGTAAGTTCATTTGCTGAGACCTTGCGGGAGTGTGGTGACCCCTGAGTCGAGGTGTAGCCTCTGTAGCTCTAACTACGCACAACATACTCTACCCTCCTCTCTATCTTTCTCTCTCTTTCACACACACACTCTCTATCTCTCTCTCACTCTCACTCTCTTGTGGCCGATCTTCCCTAGAGAGGGGATAACTGCGATGTTCTGTCGTTCTTAACACATGCGAGTTACTCCCTCATTACATACTCGTTACTATGGAAGGTCACTTGTCTAGGCGTCGAAACTGTTGTCTAATTTTACGTTTAATATCTTGATATTTCAGTGCTATGTTTGAAATAATTCCTCTCAATACGAGTAGCTGTACAATAATATTGACCTATTAAATTTTGTTATACAGTAACAATTGTTTAACGATATGCAAAATTGTAAAGCACTCCTATTACTGCGTTATGTTAGCGGCAGTTAATAGTTCTTTCTTGTGGTCCACGAGTAGTTATACAATGGATCCTTGCTCCATCACCTGTTTGTACAACTGTTGTCTTGGAACCAGTATAGTCTCTAACATGATCGGACCCCCAAGATGCTAGTTACTAAGTTCGATATAGTAAGCATAGTCATACTTACTAGTAAGTCTACTATATCTAAGCAAGATAAGAGCAACAACAACCTCTTCTCTTAAAAATTCTGACTCATTTATCTCATATATTTATAACAGAATCGTTTTTTATCGTATTACCGAAAGTTGGTTTGAGTTTTGCATCTACATCCCTGATTTGTTACATTACTATTTTCAATTTATACATAGGGGCTCCACTAAACCATCAAATTCCTCTCGTATCGAATCCTTATAATCCAAAATCCTTCGTAAAATCCTCAATGCTCCTTATTTTGTTAAGAATAAAGTCATCCATAACGACCTTAATGCTCCTGATTTGGCCCGAACACGGTATCTATCCTTTCATAACAAACTTCATTCCCACTCAAACCCTCCAGTTTCAAACCTAGCTTCCTCTTCAATTCCCGATAATCGTCCGAGGCGTCTGAAAAGAAGATGGCCACGTGACCTTCTTATTTGAACTTTGATTTGAGTACTACCAGTGGGTAGTTTCTCTACTTGTCATTCTCATGTCATTATGTAACACACATTCTATTTACTTGTTGTATAATTATTGTAATACAGTTGTAAATATCAATAAATAAATTTTAAAAAAAATGTATATATAACTCGTTTTGTTTTTTTGTCTTGTTGATATAGGCCTATAAAGGCTATGTGGTTCGGAACATTGGTTGTCTTTAAATAGATTTTTTTATATTATTACAGCATCCCTTATACCATCTTCTGTTCTATCTATTTTGCAGGGTCAAAGAATATAATTGCACAAGATTTAAATAATTCGTGTTTAATACTGAGTATTGAATTACTGCAGTTTCACTTTATTATTTTATTTTTCGATTCTATTATTAATATTATATTGTCAATACTAATTATTATTATGACGCAGAGGCAGATGCTGCCTGCCTACCTTAGAGGTGTTGCTGCACTGTAAGCCAGTTACGCCTTGCTCACAGTGCAGCAACCTCACAGTAAGCCTCTCCTTCATAGAGCTCTATACAGAGATGTATATCCATTTAACGGAATGTATATCCATATTAACTATTAAAAACCCCCGTTTAATTAGGACATGTGACGATTTCCAAAGCAATATTATTGAACTATTAAAGTGATATTTATTTTATTTATTGTATATTTGTTCTATATTTAAAATGTATTATTATAAGTTTTTTTTGCCTAAATAATCTATTTTACTTTTTTTGTATAATACAGTCTTTCACTCGTTTACTATATTCCATTAACTAAAACCTGTAAATTAAAACACCAGTAGGTTAACTTGCTTATTTAAAAATTTCAATATTTTCATACAATTTTTAATTTTGGCATGATGTGGCCTTGTAATGGTTAAAGGACGTGGGTGCTCCCACTTTAGATGGATAGGGGAACCTCTCTAGTATTTGTCCTTAGTTTAAATAATTAATTATTCAGGTTAATAGTTTTTAGAGGAAGGAAGACCGAGGCGTAGATGGGAGGAATGCGTTAAGGGTTGATGTAGTAATCCGCGGATGAATAATTGAAAGCAGTTGTATCTTTATTTCGCTGTCTTTTAATATTATCAATGGTATGTATTTTTTTCAATAATGCGCTACGTGGAATATTCGGTCCAAAAAAGGTTGAGCCACTGGGGAATATAGGAGATTACACAACGCGGAATTGCGAAGCATGCATCCAGTAAATATAATTCAAGTGATAGCGTCGCGATGATCCGAATGCTCGATGGGTTCGCTAAGCTTAATTATTATTATTATTATTTTTTTTTCAACCCAGCCCATTTTTAGATTCAGAATAAAAAACAAACCACAAACCACCATAAAAAATATTTTGTTTGAGATGTACTGGTAATTACACTAACAGATCATTAAATGATCTTTATACACTTTTTTTAAATAAATACAGATTACATTTTTAATTTATATATATTATTTTATTTCGAAAAAAAACTTTCTAATGGTTTCAGAATCTATTACTCACTTCTCCATCATTACTAACTTTACTTCTGTTTGCAAAGACACCGGAAGTTTTTGTTCAAATTCCCCATGAACTTGACGGAATGATTGAGCGTCCTTTAAGGAGATTAGTGTTCTAACTTCACCGCTCATCTTGAAGAAATATAGCCATTTACAGTTCAAATCCAAAGGAAATAAGAACAACTATGGTCTTTAATGTCTATTAATGATCTTAGCAACCAATGCCATTTGTATTAAATTGTCTATAGTTTTGCTAATCTGTGTGAAAGGGATTTTGTGAATTTGAGGAGCGGGGTAGATCAGTTCCGAGGATCCAGGTTCAAATCAGCTAAACTATTAAATCCGTTAAAAGCCACTGACTTACCCTAGCCTCTGTAAAGTTGGTACCCTTAATTGGGTGAAAATCTGGTGGTTGAGCGTGATTTTTAAAAAATGTTATAACTACCGGATTCGATACATAGCGTTGTTAAAATTAGACTCAATATTCTCAATATTAAGTTTTATATTGAAAGGGATAGATCGATCCTGTGGGGCCTGGACACCATCCTGGGCCCCATCCAATCTATAATCCTGATTGGGTAAAATTCTGATCTTGGAGTGCGGTCTCGTTCAAATTACACCCCTTCAGAACTCTTGGATTAGAAACATTACAATATGAACCAAGACATGTAGTACAGATTTTTTTTTGGAATTTACTCCTTAAGAAACGATTTTCATATTTAGCCCGCGGTATGAAAATTTTATGAGGAGTAAAAGCGGGCGTTTGGTCCGTTATGTTCCTTTTGCGCAAAGTGCTTTGCGCACCTTTAACTTCTTTCTCGATAAGATTGTATTATTTGTTTTACATAACAGATAAAAATTAAAAGTTAAATTCCGGTTAAATTAATATTGTTCAGAATTGGTATTGTTCAGAATATTAAGACAATACAGAAGATCTATCTGAACTTGGTAAATTTACTGCGACAATCAATAAAATTGTGATTGTTGCTCAAATATAGAGTAAAAACGCTTTTGCTTTGTTTGTATTAAACCTATATGAAGGATAGTTGTAGACGGGATGGATAAAATTAAATTTAAAACCTTAAATTAAGGTTAAAAGCTTTGTTTGAACTAGTTGAGAAGATAAATAACTAGAAAACCTAACTAAATAATATATAACCTCAACGTTACCTTTGAGCTTAGATGCTTTTCATGTTTTTTTTATTATGAGAATAGAATTAAAAATGTTTTAATGGTGAGGGAGGAGGTTTAGTCAATAAACTTTACATTAAAATGTGGTATTGACTGCAATCCCCGATATAGCTTTTATATTATAGCTTCAAAATTATCACATTGAATTTAAAAAAAAAAATTCTAATAGCTTTATCACTGATTGAACTTCTTTCTAAGTTTCATCAAGATTGCCTTTAAACTGAAAAATACTTATAGCGAAACCAATTTCAGTATGAAATCATTTATCGTTGGTTCTTTCAAAGATAAAGACACAATGGATATTTGTTTATTCACTTAACGTCACTAAGTAAAATTTTAATAGTGAAAAGTAAAGATAAAAGTTTGCACTCAGTACTATTCTTGAAAAATGAACTTAATTTATGGCAGATTACTCGGGATGACTAGATATGCTACAACTATTGATGCAATGTTTTCACGATACATAACCCATGTAACTTCTGACGTACACGTATCGTATTTTAGTTACCACAAACCTATTGTCACAGTATTTAATAATGATGATAATGCTATTCACGGACTAAATACTATTCAAAATCATGTTAAATGTCAAGTGTTCAAGGTAGAACAAACGAATCATCTCAAGAATGATTTATATAAAAATATTTTTAAAAAATTATTATTATGAGAAATAGTTGAGGTTAGATATTTCATTGGAATGGTGCAAATAATATGAATAAATATTTATATATGCTTTGATTATGTGTTAAGATGTTTTCATTTACTCTCTTTGTACATAATACACAATAATAGTTATTCTGGAGCTTATTCCAGTCGTGCGTCGGATCTGACACACACATTTTACTTTTTTTATTGGAATTCAATTATGTGTTTATATATATTCTTTATCAAGTTCATTTATTTAAAAATACTTACGGCATTTTCATTCGAAAAATGTCTGAAAATATTTTTCTAATTTTGGATTGCGAACTATGTAGTCTCTTATTAATCAGATTTATAGATTAGTATTATCAGATTTAGAGAATCCAGGTTTTTTATTGGAAAAAAATTCTTGATTTAACATTAGCTAACTATAATTTTATGGTGTGATTTTATATCAACTAGTTAAGGTGAGTCGCTGGTCCAATGCTTAGATAAATCACCTTCCTGGATACCCGTTGTTCTGGAAACCGTACAGTCTCGACTATGTACTGGAGGGTCATCGTCGTTGTTCAGATTTTTTTAAAAATCTTATTAGAGTATTAGAATTATTCGAAACACCTAATGAACTATCGGCTTAGACAGACAAATACTCAATAAAAAAATAATGCAAATTATTTTCCAAATAAACAAGTATTTTATTTGGTACTAGTATGTTTAAGGGCCTGCTGGCATCAGCGCGCTCAGGTGTCACTTACCTCAACTATTTGGACCTTGTCAGGTTATGTATCAATTTGAAATAGGCATTGCCTTTCATTATGATACAACAGATTATAGGAAATGAAATAAATGAGGAACATGTAGACAAAATTAAACTATAAATAATAAAACATTTATTACAAGGAGTATTCATTGAATGCCATTCCGCTCCTGAAGAAAGCTAACAGCTGTTTCTTCATCGTACACCTTGCGAAAAATCTTCTTCAAATTCCAACTCATATTTAAAGGAAATAATCAAAAACAGATTCACGTTGAACTTGACATAAACAATAACAAAACAAAGAAAGGTTACTATAACAGTAGGTGATGGTTAAGAAAAGTGACAGCAGAGCGCGCTGATGCCAGCAGGCCCTTAAATATACTAGCACCTTTTATTTATTGTGCATTCATTCATTGTCATAAATAATCCATTTTAAATGTAATTGCCTTTATTTATACTAATTGATAGATATTTTTTTTTACTAATAGCCTTGCCCGTGGATATTAAACACTTGTAACCTGTAACGAGCTGTTTGGTATAGATAAAAAAAGCCCCAGATATGGGCAGACATACAAAGTTAAACGCGTTAGTAATGGGTGTTATGTGACCATCCTCTCATGTTTTTTCCAACCTGGTCTGGTTCGGCCGCCCCTCCGAGGATCTGGCTCACAAAAAAGCCGAGGACGAGTGCATTTTATTATGAAAAGACCGACTACAATTATAGTCCCATAAAAAAAAAATAAGGACCGGCGCACGATATTATAGAATTAATATGTTTTCATGGCGCTAATACTTCAGTAGGAGAATTGTTTTATGGGCGAATCCTGTACGTTCAGGATGTTTGGCCATATTTAATTACGCGTTTTACATCTACGAAAAAAAAACGTAAATAAATAAAACGCTTAGCGAACCCGAAGGTTCGATGCCGATACCAGCAATCTCTGCTTACAAACTTCTGTCCACGGACCAGTGCCCAATCCCAAATCCTTCAGATCACTTTTAACGCAATCTTCTCACTTATGTCTCGGATCCAACAACTTTAACAAGTCCATCTTAATATTCGCGACTCTACTTGAATAATAATAATTGTCGGATGTTTTAGATATTTCTATGTAATAAAAACAAAGAACTATAACCTTTAATGTTTCTGAGCTTAGTACATGATGGAGACTCTACTGCTTCCAAGACATCGGTTGTGCAGGGAAGTTATGCGTCCGAGATACGCTCAATATCCAAAAAATACTTTAGGTAAATTAGAGGAAATAGGAGAAAAGATGGATGAAGGAAAGAGATTAGTTAGAATATGTAGCTAATACACGGTCCTTTGACGAGCATTATCCCCAATAATAAATCTGTGCCACTACCACCCATATAGTCATGAGAATCTGTGACGACCTGTGGTCTAGTGGTTAGTGTAACAAACTACAAAGCCCAAGATTCGGGTTCGTGGCCCTGCAGGTGGCCCTAGGATTTTTTAAAGGGAGTAAAAAATCCTTAGTTTAGCCGTCCTTCGGAAGGGGCGTTAAACGGGGTTCCCGAGCCTGTACGATGTCAGGTACTCGTTAAAAGTCCCTATCCTAATTGAACCTGGGTAGGCAAAATTTAGAGCTCCCAATGTTACATTGTCAGATATCAGCATAAAGTGACGTTAAATGAACAAACAAAGTCTTGAGTACAGTGAATGGTAGATACTGTGCTGTTTCTAATCCAACGGTTGTGCAGAGTGTTGATCTGGCCTAGATCACAAACTACAGCCAGTTTTACCCCTATTGTGGTTACTGGACAATGTGTGTAATGTACTATATAAAAATAAAGTGTTTGTGTAGAAAATTTTTCTCGAAACTCTTTGTACTTTTCAGTACTCTGACTAGCTAGTATGCTTAACTTATCAACTAATAATGTAATCATTTTATTTCATTTTTTTATTTATTGATATAATTTTAAATATTCTTATTTATATTAGTTTAAATATTTATAATTTTAAATATTTTTATTTAATTATTTATAGGATTCTAATCCCGAACCTGGGCATATCTTTGGTCTTCAAAATAAAAATATTAATAATAATGTTATCAATTCATCGCAGATTCTTCCCACTCTAGCTAGAAATATTAGTAACCTCTAGAAATTTTCTGTTCTGTTTGCTTAGAAGGACTTAAAATCCTTAGAAAAAAATGATTTGATCAGAGAATAATTTTATAAAAAGTTACACTAGTATGTAATAGTTAATATTTTTGTTTGTTGTTTGTTCATTTAACGTCATCTCATACTTCTATGGCTAATTGCTACATTGGGAGCTCTAAATTTTGCCTAAGTTTAATTAGAATAGGGATTTTTAACGAGTACTTGACATCGTACAGGCTCCGAACCCCCGTTTAACGTTCCTTCCAAAGGACGACATAACCAAGGATTTTTTGTCCCTTTAAAACCTACCGGGCCACGAACCCGGGATCTTGTACTAAGTACATTGTTATGCTAACTACTATACCACAGATCACTCCGTCAATGTTTTGAAAAAAACAAAACAGTTTAAATAAATTTGAAAATTCCCGAATAAAGAAATCAAAAGTCACAACATAAAAAGACACGTTTTGTCTTATGTCTTCAGAGTTCTATGCAGTCGATCTGTGACTGCACGGCTGAAAACCTGCTATAACAATATTTTTTTTATTGCTATAAAATTCGAAATATTTATTCACAATGAAATAGACTTCACAGGAAAATACTCTAGCTAAATGTTCACCCCGTTCCAACAGGAAAACCATATATTTGATGTGTTCCAACATGAGGATATGTAGAGCAGAAGATATAGGCAGGTGTTGTGCGGGAGAGTACGGCCCAGTCGGAGCCCGGTTTACGACTCGTAAGCTTTTTTGCCGTCTGGGGTTAGGCCACATTCCTCCTCCACATTCAGTCTCTCATTCATGCCTGTCTCAGCGAAAATATTTCTCTTTTGTTTAACCTCCATCTCCTCTTCTTCTCCTTCTCTTTACAGACGGCTCTCTTGGTCTCCTTTGTCCCGGTTCTTCAACAGGAGGCCAGGTATACTGTGAGTGCTAGGCACTATAAGTAGGTAGCTGATAATTAAAAAGAAAGAAATAATCAGTTGAAATGATTGATTTCATAAATGGAAATCAGTAAACATTTTAACTATTCGAAGCATAGCATTGTTTTTTAAGAATGTATTTATTGAAATTCACAACTGTATTATACCAATTAATAAACCTTTCCCTGCTCTTGAGATAAGAAAAAAAAATATTGCAATGGTGTGGTATCAAAAGAATGTAAGAAGGAAGATTGCCCAATTTAATTTTCAATTGGAGGGCTGAAGGGAGGAAACGGAAAAGAAGACAGAAGGGATTGAGGAAAGTACGGCCATGGTTTGAGGCAGGAAGATGTACAAGATAGAAAAAAAATAATTATAAGAAATGTTTGATTGAAGGAAACTTCAATATGAGAAAATGCTTAAAAAAATAAAATTAAAATAAAAAACGTAACCAGTACAACGACAACCGATGAAAGGCCTTGGGTTCAGTACGTTGTAGAGACTGTACTGTACATTGCGCAGAGAGGTGATTTGTCCTAACTCACGCTCAACCACCAGATTTTCCCCTTGTGTAATCAATTAATTGGGGCTGAGTGAGCCCCAGGAAGGTTCTAGATCCCATAGGATTCATCTCTGGCCGCTAACAGACTAAATAAAAGTCATGCCAGTACCGGGATTTGAACCAAGATTTTCGCTAGTTCTATAAGCTGTAAGCCTAAATAGATTGTATAATAGTTATTTATACGAGTCTTTTGTAATTGATTGAGAGCTTGGTGTGTTTGTTTAGTAAGTGTTGAAGTAGAACAGTAGTATGATGATTCCCAGTTAAACGTTGGTCAAGATGTAGTCCTAAATATCGGATTTGTTACAAGAATCAAGTGTTAATTAAGAGTAAAGATGATTTGACGGGATTTGTACTAATCATTGTTAAAATTAAACTCACTGTTAAAGATAACAAGTTGAAAATTTAATTAAAAAATACTCAATAATAATACTCAACCTGTAGTGGGATAATCAGCTCATGAATAGAGCACAGAGTTGCTTAGCTATTACTCCCGGATGTTGTTGCAGATAGATTATTTAGTATATTAACAGCCATAGATCGTTCCTGTGGGCCTCCAGGCCATAGACCCTACTGGAGCTCATCCAGCCTCTACTCTTGATTAGAAAAATTCTGACCGTTGAGCGTGATCTCGGGCTAATCACCCCCCCCTCCTGATTAATAAATAAATCAATTCAATAAGGATGAAATTTGTTAATAATTACCTAAATTTTTAACTAGGAAAGGCATGGAATGTATTATTAGCGAATTTCTCTGAATCCAAAGAACGCTCTTTAATCACATCCCACATCATTATTTCAAACATTATTAAATTCTCTCTCTCTCAAAAAAAAATATCGAAGTCAATTAGCATATAAATAATAATACAGCATACATTACATTACTGTCCCAGTTTTAATTGATTTTATATTCACTCTAATGGAAATAAATTTAATTTATATTTTAAGTATTGAAATTATCTGGAAACTGTGCCTCTCCTGTATAATCCCATGTGCTAATTTGAATGGTAATTAAATGGTCTAAAAAATAAATAAAATCTATAATAAAAAATAGAGTAAAAAAAAAAGTATTGGATCAATTTATATATACAGGGTGTTTCAGAGTTAAATGGCCAAACTGAAATTTTGAACTAAGGACCTCAAAACAAGAAAAAAAAATCCTATGAAGGTTTGTCCGCAAACGCTTTGTTTAGGAGATATTCACATCTAAAGATTTCATTGTTACGAATTATTTAGGGATAGTAAATAAATAAAACTTATTTTATCTGTTCCAACTACTTTATTGATTAAATGTAAACCGTTAACATTCATATTAAATGTTCAAAGTGACTTCCTTGAGCATTCAGACAGGCTCGGCATCTTTCTTCAAAGGGCTCTTGGTTAACAACCAGCTTTGGCAAAGATATTATTTATTTTGTTAACAGTCATAGAATAATCGTGTGGGACTCGCAGACCCTTCTGAGGCTCACCCAGCCTATGTTGGATACGCTTAATTGGGGGAAAACAAGGCGATTGATAGTGATTTCGGCCAAATTATCTCCCTGCATAATCGTTGGCTTAGAAACAGTACAGCCTCTAACACGCTTTATTCAATGAATGTCACTATGGCTAATCGGGCCATGCTGTAGTGGGAGTTCTAATTCCTAAGACCACCTGTCGTGCTGCGAACCTCTACCAGCCATACGAATCTCCACCATGTAGTGAACCGAAGAACCTAAGAAGCCTCAGGGTTTTAATGGTACTGTTCAAAAAATATAATAAATCCTTTTCAGGGACTACCACTTGAAAACAATCAGATCACTGTAAATGCCAAAAAAAGGAACAAAAACGAAGTGATTAACAACACCCAGCCATCGTCAGAAATCTCACGAAGTATAGTTTCTATATGAGAGGAAAATAGTTGACTGGATGATAAAATGGAGAACGGAGATATTTGGGAGGTGCAGTCAAAAGAACACCAAATAAGTACTAGACTTATATTTAGTAAGTGCCGACGTTTCGACCTACAATGTAGGCCATCTTCAGGGCGACTGGGAACCGGCTGGGTGAACCGGCTAAGCAACAATCACTTATAGTTACATAATATATATATAATATATATATATATATATATATATATATATATATAATATATATATAGTTTCTATATGTTTATATTCCCATCGTATGCAACCCATTCATATAATATTCTATTTAATCTTTTTATTTTATTTCTTATTTTTTTATTATGCCTAGTTTCGCGATCCTCCACTCTACACTGTTGAGGGTAATAAAGTATTGATCTTGCTACCTTTTTATGCCTAGAATTTTGAAATCTAGTTATATTTATATATTTTTTTCTTTTGTCGTGATTATTTAAATATTTTTATTTTGAAGAGAAAAGATTTATCCTGACTGGGATTCGAACCCGGGTTCTCCGCTTCTCTATCGCGGTACTCTACCAACTAAGCTAGCAGGGCTCGGCAAGGCGTACGTCAACCAGATCCCAATCAAAGTAATGTTCAATGAACATTCTTCCCCATATCTACATCGCAAAAATTGCGATTGCTGGGGACGAGGGATCGGTGAAGAGAATGTATTTGTCTGGCCTAGTTACGAGCCCTGGTAGAGTAATTTATCTTTGGTAGAGTACGGCGCAAGAGATGCGGAGGACCCGGGTTCGAATCCCAGTCAGGACAAATCTTTTCTCTTCAAAATAAAAAAAAACTTGTTACTATTACATATTTATTTATTTATTGTTATTAATATATTATTATTTCGGTGAGCGCTGGAAGTACTTTATTATTGTAGAGACGATTGCCTATAAATTCTGCGGAAAAATTCCTTTGCCCTAAAGAGACCCAATTTGTTGTACATGGACTTAACGTAAGCGGCTTCTGAGTTCTTTTTTGCCCTATTACGTGGTTGGTTATATTTCCTCTCCAGTTTCTTCGTACACAGTATATATTTTTAATCATTTATTTAATATAATTACAAAATATTTAATGTTTTATTTATAAAAAAAAATCATAAATAATAGTATATCTAGCAGATTAATTTAAATAGAGTCACAAAAGAAGTTTTTCTTAAAATTTATCTAAATCAGCCAAGGGAATACAACAAGTATTACTTTAGAGAAAAATAAGGCACTTATAGTATGTAGTATATTCAATATTACCGGCTTTCTTCCATACATTGAGTTTAAATGAATGTGTTGTGTTATTTTGAGGATAGAATAACCACTGTATTCTGATTACTGATGGAATATATGGTATGCATATGTAATATATATTCTATACATTGTAATTTACGATTGTTTGTTCAATAAACAAGAACTGATAAAGCTAGTAATAACCAACAGTACACATCACCCATATTTCGACTATTTTTAATATTTTCCATTCTCCATTTTAATTTCAAAATTAGTATTGAGTAAAAAGTAATGATATACGATTTTACAAAAATCTGGTATGGGAGTACTGGACTAAAATATAATAATTATTTCTATTTATTGTGCCTTTATTATTTTCCACTGAAAGTTACAAAATATTTCAATAATTGTTCCAGTAGAGTTTATATTAAAAAACTTAATAATATTATAATGCAATTGGGAAAAACCACAATGCAAAGCCTTATGTTTCAAAAATACAGCCACTTACCAGTCGATGTTTCGCCTATTCAGGCATGTATGTTGAACGTCTTGGTGGTGGGGTGCTGTCTCATGTTTGGAGCCTGTTTGGGCTGTTGATCGTTGGGATGTATTGCACCTTTTTCTTCCAGATGTGATTCACATAACCCTTTTTTTGTTTTTGTGTCTTGATATGCCTGAATAGGCGAAACGTCGACTGGTAAGTGGGTGTATTTTTGAAACATAAGGCTTTGCATTGTTGTTTTTCCCAATTGCATTATAATAAATAATAGTGTTTCTTTTTGAGTTTTTAGCTCTATTTTAGTGAACTTTATAATATTCATTCCGAGTGCGTGGTTACTGAGCTCTGTGTCTCGAGTTCCAGAACAGCAGTGGTAGATAAATTATTTTAAAATATGTTCCCTTAATTGAGGGAAGACCTGGTGATCGAGTTTAACCTTCGCCAATACACTTCCTTGCAAAACCGTTAGCTTTCAAAACAGAACGGTCCCTACCGATGTACTCCCCTTCAATTTTCGGACTAAATTTCATGTATATTTATTTATTACATATATAAACCACTCTTTGCTAGTCTAGTGTAAGTCCTAAGTGTAAAAAAAATAAAGTTTGCCCATATTTATAAATTAACTCAAAGGCAAACCCTTAAGTATACCTACTTCTAAAAATGGACTTATACCACTTTGAAATATAACAGCTGACTTATGTATACATGTGTACAAATACTCATAATCATATACATATTCATTTTTAATTAGCTTTAGAATTGTTTATAAAATTCTCAATTATCTATAATCATTAAAATACATATAGAATGGACAGGAAAATCTTTTATTTGGGGCTAGGTTCCTTATGAATACAAAAAGTGGATTAAAAACAACTATATTTCTAACCAGAATGTTTCAAAATAATCAATTAAAATCACAAATAATATAAAAAGAACATAGAGAAAGAAAAATATCTTTTAATAAACGATATAAAAGAGTAATTAACAAAAAGAAAAAAATTACATTAAACTATAAATTATATCTGAGAGGAAAATAGTTGACTGGATGATAAAACGGAGAACGGAGATAGTTGGAGGGTGCAGTAAAAAAAAAACCAAATAAGTACTAGACTTATATTTAGTAAGTGCCTATTTTTTTTTTTTTTTACGTTTCGACCTACAGTGTAGGTCATCTTCAGGGCTATGAGAGAGAAACAAACAGAACAAAAAATATATAAATAAATATATAAATATATGAGGCACTTACTAAATATAAGTCTGGTACTTATTTGGTGTTTTTTTGACTGCACCCCCCAACTATCCGTTCTCCATATAAATTATATCAAATAGAGCCAAAAACTCAAAAAGAAACACTGTTATTTATTATAATGCAATTGGGAAAAACCACAATGCAAAGCCTTATGTTTCAAATCCAGTAATACACACACTTACCACCTTTTTTTTTGTCTTGATAATGCCTGAATGCCGACCGGTAAGTGTGTGTATTACTGGAAAAATTTGAAACATAAGACTTTGAATCGCGATTTTTCCCAATTTCATTACTATAAATTATATGTTATATTAACCTATGTACATATCTTCTTTTTATTGATCCTTAGATTTATTTATAAAAGTCTTATAGTATATATTTTTGCGAATGTATATTGGGGAAAAAACTTAGAAGGGTGGAGGGGGACTGATTGACAAGTTGAATGACAGGTCCGCGATCCCTTCCATCCTTCCCTTCAACCGATAAATATTTCAAATCATTTTGAGGTTTAATATTTCCGTCTCTCACGATTCTATCTACCACTTCCATTTATCATTCTTCTTATTATAGTAGGAAATTGCTTTTATATTTAGTTTCGTTTTAAAAAAATCCATATCAATTTATTGGAAAGTAATATTACAACTATTTTTTATGCCATGATTTTTTTATTTTATTTATTAATTCAAAGTCGATTTGTTTTGCTTTGGTTAATCGTATGATAATGCAGCGGAAATCTTTTCCTATCCAGGTATAATTAGGGTAGAGGCCTTTTGTTCTAATAGAACAAAATATGTCCTTTGTTTTAAATTTCAAATTTTATCTTTTACAGTAAATACATGTTATTTTGTCAAAATTCATTGATTTATTTACCTGTACCACTACAACCCGTGAACGGGTCTGCGGTTCAGTACATGGTAGAGACTATACAATTTCATGGACAACGGTTCTGCAAGGAGGTGACTAGGTCACGCTCAACCACCAGATTTTTCCCCCTTATTTTGGGTACCCTATTTTTATAATATTACCCAGGAGGGTCCTAGCTTCCATATGATCCATCATCGGCTGCAAACAGACTAAATAAAAGTCTTGTCCGCAGCGGGATTTGAACCAGGATTTCCGCCATGGAAACTCACAGTGCACTGCACATCAAGCACTTAGGATTTTTAAAGGCAGTAAAAATTCTTTTGATTGTACCGCAATTCAGAAGATACGTAAAATGGGGATCTGGAGTCAATAATACATAAATATTTAAGCTGGCAGTGTATTTATTAAAAATGTACTTTTATTATAAATTTAATAATTTGTTTTTATAATGCAGATAAATATTTAATTATGGTCCCAAAAAATTCCACTTCTCATTCAATAATTAAAAATTAGAATCTTCTGATTAGAAAAATTTATTTGAACCTTCCTGAGGCTCCCCTAGCTTCCATAAAGTCGGAACCCTTCATTGGATAAATAAAACTGTGTTCAGCACACCATCAATCACCATCCTGCGCAACCGTTGTTAAAGAAAAATTAGTCCTTTTCAAGTACTTTACCCTTCGCAATAATACAATTTGCGTTGATTTTAGCAGCTGTATAAGCAATCATTTCAGCACTGTTCTAATATAGGCCATGGTGAATTTTAATTATGAAATAAAACTTCCCACTCCGTTTTATAGGATAATAATTATTTTTTCTCAATATAAAACAATATTAATAGACGAGGTAAAAACAAATTGTCATAATTGGGAGAATTGTTTATTGTAAAATTAACGTTTCTACCTACATTGCAGATCTTCAGGGCTTATGATGGAGTCATGGGCTGAGAATCGACTCCTTATTTAAGAGATTTTTTTTTACTTCTGCCCAAACGGTCCATTTTCTTCCTCATAAACATGAGTTCACAAATATTATTCAAAAGCTAATAGGCAATAATAACTATGTAAAACAGCGAATGCGATTCGTTATTAACAAAGATAAAAATAATGTAAAAAAGTTAGAACAACTTTAGCCATTGCTCAGCTACCACTTGTCGCTTCTAGTTTATTCTATCATTCGCGGCCAGGACTCGGCTTCTTTCTGACACAAATGTAAATGAATGCTTCGCTTTTAAAAGTTTCCTCTTTCACCTTTAAGCCTCTAATCGGTTAAGTTCGCTAATTTATGCTAAGTCCTTCAGGTGACTTAACTTGTGTCTTATTTATCATTTACCTCTCGTTAAGAATTTGTGTTTTTTTTGCACTTGTTTGGCTCTAACGGATCGAGAATCTACTATTTGTTTAGTCTTTTGTAGTATTTTTTTTTCTACTAAAAGGTTAATAATGTGCAAATTTACAAGTATTTAAAAAATATATTTAAATTAAATAAAAAATGGACTTATAAGAGATGTAAATTGAAAATGAATGAAGAAGTTGAAACGTATTTATAATAAAGAAAAAATGTTTGACTGGAAAAAGGTTTTTTACTTACTTGAATGAATGACTCAAAAATATGTACTCCAGTAACATAAACAAGAGTATTTTAAAAAAAAAAATGACAATTCACAAAGAAACTATTCCTTAATTCTTTAGGACTTAACACAAGTAGCATTTCTGTTGTTGGCTTCTTGTCACTGACTAACATTAATCTTCAGTGCTTTTTTGAGTAATTGTTATTATTACAGTTTTAATTGGTGAATTATTGTAATGAAATGTGTGTAATAGGGTCACTTGTAATGTAGTATAACAACCTACTATGCCCAAGATCCCGGTTTGCATCCCGGCAATTATTAGGAATTTTTAATATGAAGTAGAAAATCCTTAGTTATGCCGTTCTTCGGAGGAGACGTAACTTTGGCGGTACGGACCCTGTGCTTTGCCAGGTACTCGTTAAAAATACCTATACTAATTATACATGCTCAAACAAAATTCAGGACCCTCCTCTACATCTTCATTCGGTTAGCAATAGCAACATAAAGTGGCAAATAAAAATATACAAACTAGAATGTAATCTGTTAAGGATCACGTTCGATTTGTATTTCCCCTCCTCTCCCCCCAACACCTTAAGAGAATCATTTTAATTTTATTGAAAATTCCGCAATGAGTGCAGAATAACGATTCTAATACTTAATACTACTGTATGCTCTGTGCCTCCCCCGGAGTCCTAACTTGGATAAATAAAAAACAAAACAGAAAATATACTCTGCTGTAGACTTGAACCTGAGCCTTAGTTGGCTGTGAGTCATTTTTGATCAATCATAATCTGTTTTATTAACATTAAATTTACCAACTTATGAATAATTACTTTTCCTGGTTCCTCTCCTATCTACGGAAAAACATTGTTTACGATAAAGAATGCATAATTAATTTAGGTAGGTTCCATTTAAAGAATTGAAAGAAGTGTATACTGATTTGAATAAACAAGATTCTCTTGCTACGTTAGATTTTGCGCACAGATTCAACTCGGGTAGACCCTAGCAACTAACTTGGTCAATATATTGAAGGTTATGTTTATTAATAGTATTTCATTATATGATATATTGTTAAGGCTCATTGAAATTACATAATGTGATAAGCCTGGCAATTATATAATTAATATAAAAAGGTTTATGTATAGAAGTTATTAATAATTTTTTGGTTGCAATCAAAGTATTGAAGACTTCTTCGCTGATGCTCCCTCCCACTTCCTTACTAATCGATCTATCCTCCCATTTTTAAAATAATTTTTTACCTCCCTCTTCGCCTCAAAGGACACGTGTAATCCCATTTCCCAACATAAAGATTGTCAACCCTTTCAGACCTTTAAGGCAAACATTTTATTTGAAGTATGATATTTATTAAAAACAATTTAATAGAAATACCTATTATAAAAACACGTGACGTCTGTATTTACTTTAATAATGAATGTCCAATATTTTTCTAGAGTCATACTAGGTAACCTTAAACGTATAGATAGGGAAGAAAATGGAGGTCAAAGAATTCGTGAATAGATTTAAACTATTCTATAATATCTACCGATGTTTCTACCTAAAGTTTAAGTTCAGGGCTGAATAGACAAGATTAAAATATATTAAAATTAAATAGACAAAATTTAAATAATAAAATTGATAGTATATAAAGATATAACTATTAAAGTAAACCAGATACAAAAGTTTGAACTATAAAAATGGGATATGATTTAATTATTACCGTGTATATTAGTTATACATGGTAATAATTAAACCATATCCATGTTTCATTATACGCTTTACTATCACTCTTTACTACCTCTCTTTCATTTCAAATATTTACTAATTATATTATTTACTTACTTATTATTCTTTTCTGTATTAAATTTACTTGCATGGCTTCTCTCGCGGGGGTGGGTAAAGGTTACGAATCCCGGGTTTTACCCCAAATTATGAGTGCCCACAAAATAGAGGCTTACTGAGCCCTAGTTTAATACCTTCATTAAATTAATAAATTTATTAAATAAAGGAACTGAGTACAAGACCTTAGTAATAGGGACTAATTGTGCACTTGATTTTACTAGGATCGACAAAATTTTTGGTACTCAAATCTTTTTAATGTGTACAAGTACGCAGAAAATTAATTTTAATTATGGTAAGTACCATGTACAAGGGAGCGGAGTGGCTCAGTGGAAGGTAGAGCACTGACTTGACATGTCTGAAATCCTGGTTCAAATCGCGCTGCAGGCAGTACTGTTATTAAGTCTGTTTGCAGCGGGTCGTTGGGGATCTAGGATCCTCCTGGGCTCACCCATAATCTATAAAATATTATAAAAATAGGGTACCCAAAACAAGGGGGAAAACTCTGACGGTTGAGCGTGACATAGAACAAGTCACCTCCTTGCAGAACCGTTGTCCATGAAACAGTACAGTCTCTACCATGTACTGAACTCCAGACCCGTTCACGGAAGGTAGTGGTACAGGGAAATTAATAAATTAATTTTGACAAAATAGCATGTATTTACTGTAAAAGATAAAATTTGAAATTTAAAACAAAGGACATATTTTGTTCTATCAGAAAAACGGGTTGTAGTGGTACAGTTTTTTTTTTTTTTTTTTGTACAAGTTACAACCGAATAAAGTCTTTTGGGTTTAGATTGTGAAAATTAATATATGAGACGATTACCTGGCTTTTTTGACAGAGACTGTCTCTATCCCAACAGTAATAAAGGGAGGTAATTTCTTATAAAAAAGCTCATCACACTAAACCAATATCATACATTTTTTAAGTGAAGGAACCTGTTTTGTAGATGTTGGGTGTGCCCCAGAAGGGTCTTCAGAATCAGGATCGGTCCATCGTTCAGCTAATGGTAGAGAGTCCACTCTACCTCGAACAACGGTTGTGAAGGGAGGTAATTCGTCCTAGATCTCACTCTCACCGTCGTTGACCAACGACATCCTGTCCTTCTGTAACTTTTAATAACATCCCTCTGATTCATGTAGAACAAGTCCGTTACTTAGGACAACACCTTGACAAACGCTTACCTCGGAATCCTCATACTAGACTGAAACGGCAAGAAACAGCTCGCCGTTTCAGGCTATTTCAACATTAGACAAACGCTCTAAGTTCTCAATTAATTACAAAATAACTCATATACATGGCAATCATTAGACCCATCTGGACTTACGGAATAGAGCTTTGGAGCTCCACTAAGCCATCGAATTCCTCTCATATTCAATCTTTACAATCCAAAATCCTTCGTAAAATCCTCAATGCTCCTTACTTTGTTAAGAACAAATTAACCCATAATGACCTTAATGTCCCGTTTGTTGCTGATTTGGCCCGAATCCGATATCAATCCTTTCATGAAAAAGTTCATTTCAACTCAAACGCACTAATTTCAAACCTCGCAACCTCTTCAATTCCTGATAATCCTCCGAGGCGTCTGAAAAGAAGATGGCCTCGTGACCTTCTAAGTTGAACTTTTTATTTGAGTACTACCTCTGGGTAGTTTCTCTACTTGCCTTTATCTCGAGACATGATTTATCTTTCATTATATTTAAGAGATGTATTCAGTATACAGTTGTAAATTTCAATAAATACATTTTTTAAAAAGATAAAGATCTCACAGAACCGTCAGATTTTCCTCCTACTTTGGGGTCTTCAACACGAGTTTCAGCTCCGTAACCTACCACGCTACGTACTCAGCTCTCATTTTAACTAAATATACAGAAATATCAACAAAAAAGTAACGCGAATTGCAAAAAAGTAGCCCCATTTTATGTACTTTCATATTCTATTGAAATTTTAAAAATACATCGGATTCCCCCTCAGTAATTGCGAGATGCACTTCCATTATTCAAACTGTAGCCGGGATAAATAACACGAGTGTCCGGACCATCTGATCGGACGGGGGGGAGGGGTCTTTGTGCGCGTAATGGATTACTGTTGTAATCGGGTCTCCTGTCGCTGTGAGGTGTACTTCATTATTCATGATGGCCCATCAACGGCAGATTAGAGTTCGACTTTCCGATAACTGCTCTCGTTGTTTTAGGACTTTTAAAGTTAAACTGCTATTATTCAAATGTTTCCTGTCAAAATGTCCAACTCCTGAAAAATTAATACTGCTCTTAACAAATGGAACTGTATCCAATGCATTGACGAATTCCATTTAAAAAATGGGGAGTGTTTTCATTAAGCATCACCGATATATCTGTTTGAAATTACTTATTGGCGTGTCTATATAAATAGAATAGAACGATAGTTTTATTCTGGGACCAGGTCCCTTAAGAATAACAGAATATATCAAAAATTTAATGAATATATCCGAATATGTATTATAAAAATAATATAATATTTACATTATACCTCGAAAATAAATATAAACTAGAAGATATGTTCTGGTAGAGAAGCAGTAGAATACAAATCTAAAATAACAAGAATCAAGCTGAGAAAGAAGAAATAAAAAAATAGATAAAAGCTAAAATGAAAAAAATATAAAAATTAATATCGTTGTGAGTGAAGAATGTTTACAGTAATTCATTCATCTATCACTTCTCATCGATATCAGCTGTTCTAGGATAAATATAGGGTTGGCAACTAAGTCATTGCCGATTCCAAATAAGAAGGCAAATTCAGAATTTTTGTTTAAAAATATAACTTTATTCAATTAGATATTGCCCGTTCTTGTCGATGACCTTTTTCCATCGATCTGGCAGCGTAAAAATTCCCCGTTCGTAAAATGTCTGGTCTTTGCTATTAAAAAACTGAATTAGGTGTGATCTGACATCATCCGCGTTGTTAAAAATTTTACCATTTAAAGAGTTTTGCATAGAACGAAACAAATGGTAATCCGAAGGCGCAAGGTCAGGGCTATATGGTGGGTGTGACAAAACATCCCAACCCAGTTCCAATAATTTTTGCCGAGTAACCAAAGATGTGTGGGGCCTTGCGTTATCATGATGGAAAACAACACCCTTCCGATTTGATAATACCGGCCGCTTTTCTTCAATTGCATCCTTCAGTTTGTCGAGTTGTTCAACATACACATTTGAATTTATCGTTTGGTTCTGCGGCATGAGTTCAAAATACAAAATTCCTTTGTGATCCCACCAGACTGACAGCATAATCTTTTTTTGGTGAATATCTGTTTTTGATGCTGTTTGGGCTGGTTGATCTTGCTTCACCCACGATCTCTTGCGAGTAACATTGTTATAAACTATCCACTTTTCGTCACCAGTAACTAGGTTCTTCAGAAATGGATCATTTTCATTGCGTTTCAGTAGCGAATCACAGATGCTAATCCGTTGCGTCAAATGAATTTCCTTTAGCTGGTGAGGGATCCATAAATCAAGTTTCTTGACATAACCAAGGGTTTTTAATTTTTTTTCAATGCATGTATGCGACACATTGAGCTTCTCTGCAATGTCTCGTGTTGTGCTGTGACGATCTGAATCGATAATGGCCTTGATATGGGTTTCATCCACTTCGACTGGGCGGCCAGATCGTTGTGCATTTTTCAGTGAAAAATCACCGGAACGAAATCTTTCAAACCAATTTCGACACTGCCTTTCTTTTAAGGCTTTATCTCCATATACGGCACATAACTTCTTTTGTGCTTGCGATGCGTTCTTGCCTTTTCGGAAGTAATACAATAAAATGTGTTGGAAATGCACGTCCTGTTCTTCCATTTTTAAATTGGGATAAAAACAAAACTAAAGAACTAATCAAAAAAATTTTTTACTAATTAAACGTAGAAGTCCATACAGTAAGAAAAAAATATAGGTTAGATGCTCTGGCCACGTTAACAAAACAAAAGAAAGTGTAGAGTGAATCTATCGACAAAAACGGCAATGACTTAGTTGCCAACCCTATATTTAGCAACAGCTCACGCTATTTTTTCTATTTTTTTTATACGTCTTCTATACAATTAATTATAGACATTTACAAAATACATATTAATTATTAAAAAGAATCAATTTTATTTGCAATTTTACATATACAAGCTGCATAAGTGTAAATGTTCCGGACTTCCTTTACATGTTTAAAGAACAGTTGTGTTTTCCAATGCGAGAAAAAGGTGGTACATGATCGCTTGGTGCCAGGTCCGGACTTTTTTTCTCTCAAGCCTTTCCCGCCAAAATGGCATACAGGTTTTTTACCTTGTGTGGGGGGTCACCACACAAAGCAACTTCTTACCAATTTTATGCTTTAAACATATTTATTAGACCGGTACCGCAGTGGAGACCCGTGCAAGGTTCTGCACCTTAGAACTGCACCTTATACTTTTCCGTCACCATTCGCCTCCGACCCTCAGTTCACCAGTCGTATCTCGCCCTTTTCGCAAGTTGCTGGGATTCCTTACAGTGTACTTGGCAGTCCCTACCAGCTACCAGCCTCGTCCCTTATATTCGACAGATTTTCCTTCTTGCAGTTGCTGCAGATGGATCTATCGCCTTCCTTCTTTTTGGGGCATTCCTTGGCTTAGTCCCCAGCTCCGCCCACCACCGGCATGTAACTCGTTCCTGTTTACATGTTGCCCTTGAGTGACCATATCATTGGCACTACAGGCATCTTCGGGCGTCGAGGGTGTCCAGGAAGGTGAGGGCCCACCATCCTCCGACCACCACCTCCTCACTGTACCAGGGCGTCTGGGGATCCAACTCGATCACCCAGGTTTTGGTAAACCCAGTTCTAACTTGTCTCCCGTATAGGATGCGCAGTTGCTCTTCTTTTACCTCTGTACCTTTCGATCTCACCCTTTCAATTATAATTTCCCTGAGTTTCGATCTAGCTGTTCGGAACCCCTCGGAACCCCGCTGTTGCGCTCCTTCGTACTTACTCCCGGTCTTTGACGTCCCAGGTTCCGGTTGTCTAGAGGTCTCCCTTCTTGGCTTCTGTGCTCGTCCGCTAACTATTGTTGCGGCTACGATGTCCGTTTCCTTTTGGGCCTCCATTTGATGCAGCTCCTCCATGGAGAGTACCTCCCTTACCACGTGCTTCACTAACATTCGTATTGATTTCCGTTCAGTCGTTGATATATTCTTATATCGCGAGCCCCGCCGACTGTGAAATACGGTCTGTTATAAGATTTCTTAGTGCTAAAGGCCTAAGACCAGTCAATATTCATCGTGAGATTTGTGCAGTTTACGGACAAAACATTATGAGTGATGGAATGGTAAGAAAGTGGGTGAGAGCATTTAAAGATAGCCGCACAAATGTGCATGATGAACAACGAAGTGATGCAGTGGTCAACAAGTCAGGCGGCAGACTTCTATGAGGAGGGTATTCATAAACTGGTACAACGTTATGACAAGTGCCTCAATAATTAAGGAAATTATGTAGAAAAGTAGATTAAGGTACAGGCTTTCATGTAAAAATAAAATTATTGAGATATTTTTGCACGTATTTTTTTAATTTCAAAACGGTACTTACTTAAAAAACACGCCTCCTATTTTATTAATTGGGTAAGCTCTCTAGTTGCCTGGGAATCCCGACTCGCACTAGTGTCCCTCAGGATTCAACCAGCCAAACACTTAACCTCCAGGTCGCGGTAAGATTCGGATCAGGGGAAAAACTCAACTCACCTCTGAGACAGCTGGAAGACGACTGGCTTCAGATTTCTACCATTTTTATTTATTAGATTATACCATTTATTACCACAGATTTCGTGGTGGGAATAATCCTCGGCATTGTCCTGATGGAACACAACACCTCTTGTGTTGGCCAATTCTGGCCGTTTCTGGTCAATCGCTAACTTTAAACGGTGCAGTTGTTGACATTAGAGATCTGAATTTAGTTTGGCCATACGGAAGCAACTCATAATAAATGATTCCTTTCAAGTCCCACCAAATACACAGTAGAACCTTCCTGGCCGTTAGTCCTGGATTGGCCACCGTAAGAGCTGCTTCATCAACGCTTTGACCACGATCTTTTTCGCACAATATTGTCGTATGTGACCCATTTCTCATCCCAAGTCACCATCCGTTTAAGAAATGGATCAATTGCATTTCGTTTGGCCAAGGCTTCGCAAATGAAAATTCGATCATCTTGTTTTTTGGTGTTTATTGGTGTGACATCCAAACGTCGAGCTTATTTTTGAATCCAGCTTTGCGCAAATGGTTTAAAACTGTTTTATGGTCGATCGTAAAGATGCAACGACTACTAACATGCAGGTCAACTTCGATTATTTCTATAATTTTATCGACATTTTCGACGACGGGCTTGCCTGTGCGAGGTGCATCTAGGTACATCAAAAATGCCTCAACGGAATCGACGAAACCAAAATTGCACGTAATTAGCTGTTACAGTATCGGCACCAGCGGCCTGGCTTGCATTTTCAAAGAAAAACTGTAAAATGTACCGTATTCTCTTTCTTGACTTCCATTGTTAACACCCTGTAACTCACAACTGAATAGAATAAACAAAAACAGCCAAAGAATTTTTTTAGTGTGAAATGTCACCTTGACAACGAGCATAAACTTGCAATTGTTTGATCGATACTTTACGAGATATCGATCACTACAGCCATCTACCGAGAAAATAATGGATTTTTTTTTCCCCCAACCCATTACAAATTGTAATCATTATATAATAAGTTAGGTTATAGGTTGACCCTGTGGGATTTTCAAGTCTTCACTTGAAATTCCCAAAACTAAAAATACTCTCTAAATCAATGGGTCCCAACCTTTTTTATACCACACACCCCTTGTCCAACCGAAAGCCTCCCTCACTCCCCCCTAGCACAAACTTTGTATGAGCAAATTAAAAAAACATGTTTTACCATCACAAATACAACACTATAACTTTCATCTTAAGATAAAAGCACTGGTAACAGAAAATAACCAAAACTAAGTATGAACTGGGATGCGTGACTGGCATGGACGGAAGCACCTCCACACTGAAAGGCTCAAGGAGGAAGAAGAAGAAGGTTATAAGTAAAATGATGAAGGTTGAAAATAAAACGAAACATACATATTCGGACGAATAATTAAGAATGAATTTTTCGAATCTTGGATAATATTATATTAGAAACTTAAAATTAAAATTATAAAAAATATATTTATTTATAAATTATAAATCAAAAACAAATATTTAATAGCTTATTTAAGTAAGAGAATACTTACCTATGAGATAGGCAGGCTTCCAAACCACCCATGAGGTTCTGCCTTTGGTTTCGTTACCCATTTTTTATAGTGGATGGTTCGCTTCACTGAATCCAGTAGCAGGAATAGCTGCCTGCTAATGCAATCAGTGTAGCCCTATGAAACCACTGGACCTTAATTGGCACGGTCTCATTTACTAAATTTTTTTAACTTAATCTTAATAAGAAGTTCAAGTTTATTCAACTAATGGGCACGCTCTCATTTATTATTATTAATTTTTTTAACTCAATCTTAATAAGAAGTTCAAGTTTATTCAATCAATGGGCACGCTCTCATTTATTATTATTAAATTTTTTTAACTCAATCTTAATAAGAAGTTCAAGTTTATTCAATTAATTGGCACGCTCTCATTTATTATTATTCAATTTTTTTAACTTAATCTTAATAAGAAGTTCAAGTTTATTCAATTAATTGGCACTCTCTCATTTAATAATTGTTTTTAACTTAATCTTAATAAGAAGTTCAAGTTTATTCAATTAATGGGCACGCTCTCATTTAATAATTTTTTTGTAACTTAATCTTAATAAGAAGTTCAAGTTTATTCAATTAATGGGCACGCTCTCATTTATTATTATTAAATTTTTATAACGCTTAAACTCTCTAAGACTCTTCAACCATTGGCTCTAAGGATTCTTTGATATTTCCCAAAATTCGCTTATACTAATTTTCTTGTTTTAAATTGACTATCACATCAGAAACTCAGTTGACAAATGACAAAAAATTTCGTTTTTTATTTTATCTGAATATACTTAAGTATCATAACAACAGAATAATCTTTATTCCGTCGTTATTCGCTTAACAAATTTTGAAAGAAAGTGTTAGGAATATTTTCAGCAG
This sequence comes from Arma custos, assembly GCA_037127475.1. Classification (NCBI taxonomy): domain Eukaryota; kingdom Metazoa; phylum Arthropoda; class Insecta; order Hemiptera; family Pentatomidae; genus Arma; species Arma custos. Next base: position 50,994,972 of record CM073765.1, read on the forward strand.
TAAAAAACATGGGGTTTCGTTCAAATAATACATACCCGTCAAATAAATTAACTTAATTAATCGAAATAATATATACTCGTCAAATAAATTAACTTAATCTTAATAAGAAGTTCAAGTTTATTAAATCAATCGGTACGCTCTCATTAATAAAAACTTAATTTTTGTAACTTTATCTTAATAAGAAGTTCAAGTTTATTAAATCAATTGGTACGCTTTCATTTTTTATTTTATCTGAATATACTTAAGTATCATAACAACAGAATAATCTTTATTTCATCGTTATTCGCTCAACAAATTTTGAAAGGTAATGTTAGGAATATTTTCAGCAGTAAAAAACAACTTTATTTGCAATTTTACATATACAAGCTGCATAAGTGTAAATACATGTTACGGGCTTCCTTTACATGTTTAAAGGACAGTGAATGTAGAAAAAACCCGCTTAAAAAAATAAAATAAATAAATTAAACTAAAGATAATAATTTAATAATAGTAATAATAATAAATGAATAAATAAAAATAATAGTAATAAAGTAAATAAATATAATAATAATAATAATTAAATTGAAAATAAATAAACAAATAAAAATAAAATAAATACAGATTACAATACCTGCAAATAGTAGTTTGTTGTTAGAAGTACAACCGCTCGTTAATTTTGCCACCTCTTCACCAGTTGTGACCTCATCCACAGTTACTTCCGGTGTGGGTGCGTCCTTTCCTGGAAAAAATTTTACCTGTAGGTTGTAGAACCCATGGTAGATTCTTCCATTCTTTTCTTCAATGGCTTTGGCCACAGATTCAGGTATGGATGCCATGTTTATGCGTCTTGTTGTCAAGGATCTTCCATCTCTCAGTCTGCAGGCCCGTATTCTGTACCTGCAGATTCTGTAGGCATTGCTTAATACCTTCCACTGGGTTTGGTATGAAGATGCCCAATAAACGGTCACCTATAGCAGAGCCTTGTTACTATAGGAAGGCATTTATTGAAACCGGAGGTCGCCCTGGTGTCCGGAGTTCACATAGTAGGACTGAATCACCCTCAGCCATTCATCCAATAGCCTATGCAGTTCCGCCTGGATTGGGGGATGTTTATCGATTTCCCAGTCTAGTTCCGATGGGTTTCGTCGGTGAGGGGAAACTCCCCACTGTGCAGGGGTACCACATGCATGACGAGGCTCTTCACCTCGCTTACTAATGAAAATTTCGGTACTAATAAAAATTTCTCAGAAGCCAAGACCAATCGGACTGAGAGATGCCTATCTCCCTGAGTCCTGTGTGGCTACCCTCCACCCCCTCTGGCTTGCCAAACTCGATTGGGATGAACCTGTCCCTTCAGAAATTGAACTTCTTTGGAAACAAATGATCAGCCATCTTGATCACATTGCTTTGCTTAACTTCCTCCGCTGCGTACTTCCGTCGCCAATCAACAAACTGTCCCTGGTAGGGTTTGCTGACGCTTCCTCTGTCGCTTATGCTGATGTAGTGTACTTATGTTTCGAGACCTCTGATTCACGCCATTCTTTCCTTTGGAAAGCCAAAACGCGCGTAGCGCCCTGGAAGACACTTTCCATCCCTAGACTCGAGCTTTGCGCAGCCGTACTTCTAATCGACCTAGTCAATACGGTTCAATCACTACGCTATCCTAAACCCTTATCTAGCATCCGCCTTTTCTCTGATTCTACTATAATGCTCGCATGGTTGCACACTCCTCCGCATAAGCTTAAAACATTGGTTTCACATAGGATTGCTCACATCACATACAATTCGCCGTCCATTTTAACCTAGTCTCATTGTCTTACTTCGCTAAATCTCCCGATATTCTCTCTCGTGGTCTTTCTCCTTTGGAACTTGCTCAAACCAACAATCTACGTTTATGGACTTAAGGTCCCTCTTTTATGACTGATTGTAATGAACAATGGCCTCCTCCTTATCGTGACATTGACTTGCTCACTAAGCCATTACCGGAGCTTAAGGCTACTCCAATTTCGCTCATCGTGGTACAACCAGATCAAACCTCTGAGCATTTTTCTTCTCAGTTTTCATGGTTCAATAAATCGTAAATTGTCGAAACCACCAACAGCAGGCCCTTTAGTCGTATCAGAACTGTTAGACGCCTTGCTTACTATTGTTTAACACACTCCAGCGTAAAATTTTTCTGAATTTTTACCCAAAATCCGAGCTGATAAACCGGTCAAACAACTTTGCAGCCTCACTCCCTTCATCGATACTCCCTAGAGTCCTCATGCTCACGCTCCCACACGGTGGGCGGCAGACTTAAGAACGCCATCCTAAATTATAATATGCAACACCCAATTTTGCTTCCAAAATCTGCACATATTTCAGAGCTGATATGCAAACACTATCACCTATCTTCTTTGCACGCTGGTCCTACCACGTGTCAAGATCTGATCCGCGCTCGGTATTGGTATCTTTCCTTACGGCAACTCATACGAAAAGTAATTTATCGCTGTCTGACTTGTCATCACTTCCGAGCTTCGACCCTACAACCTATTATGGCTGATTTCTCCGGACCCTTTCAAGTCCGTGCATCTCGCCTCCGTAAGTCCACAAAGGGATGTTTGTGTTTGTTCATTTGTACCGCAACTAAGGCTGATCATGTCGAGTTCGCTTCAGAACTTTCAACCGATGTTTTCCTGGCAACCCTTGATAGATCCATCGCCCGCCGAAGTCTTCCACACTCAATACTTTCCGATCGGGGGTGTAATTTTGTTGGGGCGAATAAACGCCTACTAGAAATTAATCATTTCATTAGTACCCATCGCGATGAGATTGCAAGCGCTCTATCTAACCGTGAAATCAACTGGATTTTTGACCCTCCATTGGCCCCCAATTTTGGTAGCCTTTGTGAGGTGACCGTCAGATCCACCAAAATTCTGTTCGAAGGTAGCTACAAACTTTTTTTTGACCATTCAGGTGCACTGGTCTGGCAAGACAGGTCTGTTGGTGAAACTGCGTCTTTGGTGAGTAAGTTTAATTGTAATAGTTTAGATTTCTTCATGTTATTTCACTCTAGTTGCGAACTCTTTTCAAATTACAACATCCACATCTACTCTTCTTTTTAAGAAATTTAAAACTGAACATACTAGCTTTGTCTCAACATTTTTGGTCCTAGCGTGCCTGATAAATTTCTTAAAACATGTTCAATCGTTTATTTCGTTTCCTATTTTCTTAAGTAATCGTTAACTCTTGGCCTTACAAACCAAAGTAAGCGATTTCTTAACCTTGAAAAAGTGTTCGCAATATGGAGAGATTGAATTTCATTCTTTTTTGCGAGTGAAACCTATATATTTAACTTCTAACAGAAATTTCATTAATTTTTAAGTTAAAATTTCCAAAAATTTTTAAGGTTTTTCAGCTTTTTTGACGAATTTTTCAATTTCAATAATTTACATATTTACAACGCACGTGAAAGGCGGCCATTTGTTAACCTGTTTCAATACATATGTTGTTGCTAAGCTCACGGCACAAAGTATTACTGATTACCTTAATCCTGTAAATTCTTTCGTACTCTTATCTCTGCTTTATTTACTTATATTATTTAAAAAATTACTATTTCATTCATAAATCAAACGTTCTATCTATTACAATTAGTTTCACTTTTATTTTGTGTTCAATATTTATTATTGTAGTAGTAAAAAATTTCCATCATGCCTACAGACGATAAAAATCTCCTAATTCAAGCTCCTCAGCTATCATAGAGGAAAAATTTATTTTCAAATATTACATCTCGTTGGGATCAGATAGTGTCGTCCGATGTTTCGGATATTTTAACTGTATAGGCGCATTGGGAGGAATTCTCCCCCATTCGAAACGAATTTAAAGCGACAAATATTAAAATTTGTTACCCGACAATTCAAAACATTAGAAATAATTTCTCCACCTTACACTCACACTAGTAATTCTCTCATTGCTAATAGTTGCTGAAATGCAAAAACTATCACCTATCTTCGTTGCACGCTGGTCCTACCACGTGTCAAGCTCTGATCCGCCCTCGATATTGGATTCTTTCCTTACGGCAACTCATAAGAATTCATTGCTGTCTGACTTGTCTTCGCTTCCGAGCTTCGACCCTACAACCTATTATGGCTGATTTACCATCCTGTCGAGTGCAGCCTGGTAGACCCTTTCTTAACACTGGCGTTGATTTCCCCGGACCCTTTCAAGTCCGTGCATCTCGCCTCCGTAAGTCCACAAAGGGATATTTGTGTATGTTCATTAGTACCGCAACTAAGGCTGATCATCTCGAGTTCGCTTCAGAACTTTCAACCGATGTTCTCCTAGCAACCCTTGATAGATTCATCGCCCGCCGAGGTCTTCCACACTCAATACCTTCCAATCGAGGACGTAATTTGGTTGGGGCGAATAAACGCCTACAAGAAATTTATCATTTAATTAGTACCCATCGCGATGAGATTGCAAGCACCCTATCTAACCGTGAAATCAACTGGATTTTTGACCCTCCATTGGCCCCCCATTTCGGTGGCCTTTGAGAGGCGGCCGTCAGATCCACCAAAATTCTGTTGTATCGCCTCTCCGCTGACATATTGCTCACTGTCGAAGAATAGTCGACCTCTTTGCGCTATATCCTCGGACCCCAATGAGGCCTCTATGTATCTGAGCTCAGGTCATTTCCTCAAGAGGAAATGACCTGAGCTCAGATATCTTTTGTCTAGAGCAGAGATTCCTCTCTCGGAGGAAATCTCCTTGTTGTGACCTCCCGGTGGAAAACTATTTCCAAACTCTCTCAGTACTTCTGGTGACATAGGTCCAAGGGATATCTAAACACTCTCCAGATCAGATTTCTTCCTGTTATTTCACTCTAGTTGCGAACTCTTTTCAAATTACCACATACAGTCCACATCTACTCTTCTTTTTAAGAAAATTAAAACTGAACATCCGAGCTTTGTCTCAACAGTCATATTAAATGAAGTTATCTATAGGGAATAATAACAGTAAAGAGTATAGACATTAAATATTATAATTAATCAATGGGGTTCTGTAGCATTTCTTATTTAGACATTGGAAGGGTAACTATATTTGTTATAAGTGTTATAGTTTTTATTAAACTACACTAAATAAACTAATGTAATTTATAAGATATTTCCAGGAATAAGTCAAGCTACATTTTTTTTCTTATTTCTCACAAGATTACATGGGGTTTCGTTCAAATAATACATACCCGTCAAATAAATTAACTTAATTAATCGAAATAATATATACTCCTCAAATAAATTAACTTAATCTTAATAAGAAGTTCAAGTTTATTAAATCAATTGGTATGCTCTCATTAATTAAAACATAATTTTTGTAACTTTATCTTAATAAGAAGTTCAAGTTTATTAAATCAATTGGTACGCTCTCATTAATTAAAACTTAATTTTTGTAACTTTATCTTAATAAGAAGTTCAAGTTTATTAAATCAATTGGTACGCTTTCATTCTTTTAACTTTCATTAATTTTTTTTTAACTTTTAATTATTTTTATTTTGAAGAAAAAAGATTTACCCCGGCCGGATTTCGAACCCCGAACCCCCAAAACACCTCCCTAAACCACAAATCAACCCCTTACAACCACAATATTCCATGAATCAAAATCCAAATAACCCGTATCAAATACGCCAAGGCTACTGATCTCACGACACTTCTCCACATCATTCCTCAAGAAACTTTAGTTGCTAAGTTTTTATCCCTTATCCTTCGATATTCCTCCAATTTTTGTAAATTTTTAAATATATTTATATTCAGTTATCGGTGAAATATGTCTTCTTTTTATCCTCTGCTATTTTTTAAAATATTTTTATTTTGAAGAATAAAGATTTACCCCGGCCGGGTTTCGAACCCTGGTCGTCCGTCTCTTAGTTTTTGTTATCATAAAATATTTCGTAAATCGAGGAAAGGCTATCAAAAGCATTGAAGAACATATAAACAAGAATGTCAATAATTGCAGATTTAAAAACTATAGACACCCGAACGTAAACAAAAAACATTGAAATTTGTCGGATATGTCATCCATTTACTGAATACGAGGTGAAATGAAGAACCAATTCACTTTTTCCCTAATACATCGAGAATTTCATTAAAAATTTCCGCATCTATCAATCCCTACACTAAATTTAGCCGTTGCACATTTCTATTTAAGAAAATTATAAATAAATCTTAAAATAAAATAAATTTTCCAGCAGATTGATTCGATTAAAAACCAAATCACTTTCCTTGAGACATCTCTTTCTGCTCACTGTGGTGTCAAGTTATTAACTGAGTACCGAAAAAAAATTTTTACTTACGTGAATTAGCCTCGTGATGGAGTTGTAACTTCTTCTGCAATGCTTAAACTCTATAAGACTCTTCAACCATTGGCGCTAAGAATTCTTTGATATTTCCCAAAATTCGCTTATTAATTTTCTTGTTTCAAATTGACTATTCCATCAGAAAATCAGTTGACAAATGAGAAAAAAATTCGTTCTTTCTTTTATCTGAATATACTCAAGTATCATAACAACAGAATAATCTTTATTTCATCGTTATTCGTTAAACAAATTTTGAAAGAAAATGTTAGGAATATTTTCAGCAGTAAAAAACAAGTTTATTTGCAATTTTACATGTACAAGCTGCATAAGTGTAAATACATGTTACGGGCTTCCTTTGCATGTTTAAAGAATAGTGATTTTAATTAATTAAAGTTATATTTTATAAATAAGTTTTACAATAGCAGGAGAAATGTAGAAAAAAACCGCTTAAAAAAATAAAATAAATAAATAATACTAAAGATAATAATTAAATAATAGTAATAATAATAAATGGATAAATAAGTAATAAGTAATAAAGTAAATAAATATAATAATAATAACTAAATAGAAAAAAAATAAACTTTCGAAGTATGCTCTAGTTTGGGCTGAAACATATGGTTTTATAGTGGGGAGTTCAAGATCTTTATGCATAGTCGATATTTTCGCGTAGCGGGTATAATTATTAATAATCCCCATGCATAGGTTTTGTACCCTTTCAAACTTTTTATAATTTGTGGCGCACGTTGAACTCCAGACAGGTGAAGCATAGGTTAACAATGAGCAGATTACTGATTTGTGAAGGATTAGTTGGTTTTGGGGGCTTAGGCTGGAGTTGTTATTAAAATCGGGAAACATTTTGTAGATGGTTTTAAATTATTAATAATTTTTTTAGATATTATTATATTATTAATTAATTAATTAATTATTTTTGTCATCCAATGTTTCGGATATTTTAACTGTATAGGCGCATTGGGAGGAATTATCCCCCCTTCGAAACGAATTTAAAGCGGCAAATATTAAAATTTGTAACCCGACAATTCAAAACATTAGAAATAATTTCACCACCTTACACTCACACTAGTAATTCTCTCATTGCTAATAGTTGCTGAAATGCAAAAACTATCACCTATCTTCTTTGCACGCTGGTCCTACCACGTGTCAAGCTCTGATCCGCCCTCGATATTGGATTCTTTCCTTACGGCAACTCATAAGAATTCATTGCTGTCTGACTTGTCTTCGCTTCCGAGCTTCGACCCTACAACCTATTATGGCCGATTTACCATCCTGTCGAGTGCAGCCTGGTAGACCCTTTCTTAACACTGGCGTTGATTTCCCCGGACCCTTTCAAGTCCGTGCATCTCGCCTCCGTAAGTCCACAAAGGGATATTTGTGTATGTTCATTAGTACCGCAACTAAGGCTGATCATCTCGAGTTCGCTTCAGAACTTTCAACCGATGTTCTCCTAGCAACCCTTGATAGATTCATCGCCCGCCGAGGTCTTCCACACTCAATACTTTCCGATCGGGGGTGTAATTTTGTTGGGGCGAATAAACGCCTACAAGAAATTTATCATTTAATTAGTACCCATCGCGATGAGATTGCAAGCACCCTATCTAACCGTGAAATCAACTGGATTTTTGACCCTCCATTGGCCCCCCTTTTCGGTGGCCTTTGAGAGGCGGCCGTCAGATCCACCAAAATTCTGTTGTATCGCCTCTCCGCTGACATATTGCTCACTGCTGAAGAATAGTCGACCTCTTTGCGCTATATCCTCGGACCCCAATGAGGCCTCTATGTATCTGAGCCCAGGTCATTTCCTCATAGGTGCTCCTCTTTTGTCTAGAGCAGAGATTCCTCTCTCGGAGGATCTTGTTTTGACCTCCCGGTGGAAAACTATTTCCAAACTCTCTCAGTACTCCTGGCGACGTTGGTCCAAGGGATATCCAAACACTCTCCAGATCAGATTTCTTCCTGTTATTTCACTCTAGTTGCGAACTCTTTTCAAATTACCACATACAGTCCACATCTACTCTTCTTTTTAAGAAAATTAAAACTGAACATCCGAGCTTTGTCTCAACAGTCATATTAAATGAAGTTATCTATAGGGAATAATAACAGTAAAGAGTATAGACATTAAATATTATAATTAATCAATGGGGTTCTGTAGCATTTCTTATTTAGACATTGGAAGGGTAACTATATTTGTTATAAGTGTTATAGTTTTTATTAAACTACACTAAATAAACTAATGTAATTTATAAGATATTTCCAGGAATAAGTCAAGCTACATTTTTTCTTATTTCTCACAAGATTACATGGGGTTTCGTTCAAATAATACATACCCGTCAAATAAATTAACTTAATTAATCGAAATAATATATACTCGTCAAATAAATTAACTTAATCTTAATAAGAAGTTCAAGTTTATTAAATCAATAGGCTCGCTCTCATTAATTAAAAAAAAAACATATTTTTTGTAACTCAATCTTAATAAGAAGTTCAAGTTTATTGAATCAATTGGTACGCTTTCATTCTTTTAACTTACATTAATTTTTTTTAACTTTTAATTATTTTTATTTTGAAGAAAAAAGATTTACCCCGGCCGGATTTCGAACCCCGAACTCCCAAAACACCTCCCTAAACCACAAATCAACCCCTTACAACCACAATATTCCATGAATCAAAATCCAAATAACCCGTATCAAATACGCCAAGGCTTCTGATCTCACGACACTTCTCCACATCATTCCTCAAGAAACTTTAGTTGCTAAGTTTTTATCTCTTATCCTTCGATATTCCTCCAATTTTTGTAAATTTTTAAATATTTTTATTTTGAAGAAAAAAGATTTACCCCGGCCGGGTTTCGAACCCTGGTCGTCCGTCTCTTAGTTTTTGTTATCACAAAAGATTTCGTAAATCGAGGAAAGGCTATCCAAAGCATTGAAGAACATATAAACAAGAACGTCAATAATTGCAGATTTAAAAACTATAGGCACCCGAATGTAAACAAAAAACATTGAAATTTGTCGGATATGTCATCCATTTACTGAATACGAGGTGAAATGAAGAACCAATTCACTTTTTCCCTAATACATCGAGAATTTCATTAAAAATTTCCGCATCTATCAATCCCTACACTAAATTTAGCCGTTGCACATTTCTGTTTAAGAAAACTCTCATAAATCTTAAAATAAAATAAATTTTCCAGCAGATTGATTCGATTAAAAACCAAATTACTTTCCGTGAGATCTCTCTTTCTGCTCACTGTGGTGTTAAGTTATTAACTTAGTAGCAAACAAAAAAATTTTTTACTTACGTGAATTAGCTTCGTGATGGAGTTGTAACTTCTTCTGCAATACTTAAACTCTCTAAGTCTCTTCAACCATGGCTCTAAGGATTCTTTGATATTTCCCAAAATTCGCTTATACTAATTTTCTTGTTTTAAATAGACTATTCCATCAGAAACTCAGTTGACAAATGAGAAAAAAATTCGTTTTTTATTTTATCTGAATATACTCAAGTATCATAACAACAGAATAATCTTTATTTCATCGTTATTCGCTTAACAAATTTTGAAAGAAAATGTTAGGAATATTTTCAGCAGTAAAAAACAAGTTTATTTGCAATTTTACATAAACAAGCTGCATAAGTGTAAATACATGTTACGTGCTTCCTTTACAAGTTTAAAGAAAAGTGATTTTAATTAATTAAAGTTATCTTTTATAAATAAGTTATACAATAGCAGTTAAATAGAAAAATACAGTTAAGTCTAGCCATTTTGAAAGAGGACAATAAACTCCTTTTACTTTGTTTGTAGTGGCTTACCCGCGTACAACCAGGACTTTTCAGTCTTGATATTTGCGAATTAAAAGAAATGCACGACTATAAAGCACACAACCATATATTTACAATATATCTATATCCTCATGCTATATTTTAAGGCATAACATATGCATGATGTATATATAAGACATGTTACAAGTATTATACAGTGAGTTGATATAATGTTGGCACCGAGCCAGCAAGTTTATGGCCTTGTAGCCGAAACTCGAGTTACATCAGATGAATTCCTTCGCTTCCGGTTGTTCGGAGGCTCTGGGGTACTTTTCCTTTGTATTGACTTTCTATGTATAAGCAGATAACAACCGCTTAATCTTTGGCTTACTTTTCAGAGGATGCATATACGATAACTTCTGATTTTAATTTTTAAAAATACAATAGTAAAGGTAATATCTATAACTTATTCAGGACGCGGATCGAATATGTATCATAGATTTATAGTTGAGCAGACTACAATATCGAACGGAAGCAGAGTGCTAAGATGCTACTATAACCTTCAGTAGCCGCAGATGCTCTCTTCAACATGGAAGATACATCTGCTTCGAGTTCCCATAAACTGTTCCAACAAGAGCCTTTACCTGGCAACAAGTAGGGCAGCGTGGGACTGCCTTGATAGGAGATGTCGCACACCAACTTTACATCCTCCCAAATTAATGTTCAAAAATCCGACGGAAGGAGTTCTACGCAACTGAAAAGTTTATTTTCATAAAAAAAATAGAATAGAAAATTAATTTTATTCTGGGACCAGGTCCCTTAAGGATAACAGAAATGAACAAAATTAAATAAATATATATCTGGCCAAAGGACTACATTATTAGAATAAAACAATATTTACATAATATCTTGAAAGTAGATAGCTAACAGGTATGTTTTGGTAGAGAAGAAATAAGATAAAAAGAGCCTTTTTACAGACAAATTTACAATACAAAGAAATAGGCTTATGATATAAAAAATTATATCATTATGAGTGAGGAATATTTACAGTTATTCATCAATTGATTAAGTTGAATATATCTATAAATTGTTTATTGATTATAGAGCATCTGTTTGGGAATTTAGAAGATGTAGGAAAAGTTTGGATTTAAATGGGGTTAAAGAAGACGCATGACGGATATTGAGTGGGAGTGAGTTCCAAAGAGAGATACTATAGAACGGGGAAATATTATGTCTTCCTTGTACAGCGATAAAACTTATAAATCCCTACTCAATTAGAAAAAGTAATCCTGACATTAGATCTTATAATATCACCGTTGGGATTTCCCACATCAATAAGTTCTGTAATAATTGTCCTATAAGGATTCATGAGTAAAATAAATCTGAAAATTATTTTAAATTTAAAGGCATTTATATTATAAGACCTATTTGACTATTACGGAGTAGAGCTCTGGACCTCCATATTGGATTTCTCTTGTATCCAACCTTAACAATCTAAACCCCTTCGTAAAATTCTCAATGCTCCTTACTTTGTTAAGAACAAAATCACCCATAATCATTACGTGACAAAATTTATTCCCACCTAGTACGTCACTAGTTTCCAATCTAGCGACCTCTTCAGTGTGTGATAATTCTCTGAGGCGTCTGAAATGAAGATGGCCTCTTGAAGTCATGAGCTGAATTTGCTATTTGAGTATTACCACGGGGTAGTTTCTCTACTTGCCTTTATACATGCAATTATATATCTTATTATAGGTACTTGTTGTATTATTACAATACGGTTGTAAATTTCAATATTTTTTTTTAATTAAAGGAAGGAGCTCCTAATTAATTACTTAAGACCTTACTATTTTATGAACTACTTGGACTTACGGAGTTGAGCTTTGGAACTCCATTAAGCCATCAAATTCCAATATTTTGAATAACAAAAGGGCGTTGCGAAAGAAGAAGAGACATAAGGTCTGATACAGTACACACCTCAGAGTCACCTTATCAGGAAAAAACTAACCTTTCTTGCTGGGGTAATCACCCTAAGAACGTACATACAAAGAAACTCATCGAATGGCCTCCAAATGGCTAAACGCTCCCCGAATTTGAGAGGGTATTGCGAAAGTAGAAGAAGATATTCAAATCCAAACCTTTTTCTGTGTGTATCACCTTTCTAATATCGTACTCTAGTATTATATTGAATAATACTGGTGGAAGTGAATAACCTTGTTTAAAACCTTGAACTTCTCCGAAAATTACTGCTGATGTTTATAGTTTAAAAAAAGATTTATTTTTCTTCCACTTTATCCTCCTCTGTGCCAACTCAAAGCGGAGGGGGCTCAATCCAACGGTGCCAGGCTTCACGGTCCCTGCAGAGCTTCTTCAGTTCCTGGAAAGATTTTCCTCCAATCCTCTGGACATATCCATCATATAAAATCCTATGCCGCGTGGCCTGTTGCCAGTGGGTCGAGCTTCCATCACCTTTCAAGGTGACCTATCTAGGAGCCTCATGCGACGAACACGGCCAAACCATTTAAGCTGTCGTTTCTCTAGGATGGTTTTCAGCGTAGGAATTTTCAGCTCCGCTCTAATCCTTCCATTTCTTACGCGGTCTCTTCTCGTTCTTCCTGCGACCCCACGTAAGTAACTCATCTCAGGTCCGGTTATTCGGCTTATCTGCTTGTCTGCATTATCCAGCTCTCGCTTCCATAGGTAAGAGTAGGCAGGTATACTGATTTGTAACTGTGGAGTTTTGCCTCTAGCCCCACATCTCGAGGTAACAAACAGGTAAAAAATACTTGAAACATAAAAATTAAACTTTTAGAAAATTAATACCTTTCAAATTGTTCTGTATGGGTACAATCCGTTGTTACTTATAATGGTACACATTAAAAATTTCGTTTTTAGATACTACGTTCGTTACGGTAGGCTTTAAAATTAAAAATTTTATTTTGTGTTATTAGAACCTATAGCACACCTACAACCCGTGAACGGGTCTGGGTATAGGTTCTTTTTGGGTAGACTTCACTGGATCCCATATGATCCATCTCCGGTTGCAAACGGATTAAGTAGAGGTTTTGCCAGCAGAGTGATTTAACCAGGATTTTGGCTCTACCAGTCCGCCACTTAGCTCCTGGGCAGTACTTCATTGAACTTGAAAATTTCCAAATTGTATATTGTATGTATTATAACTTTTATGAACTAGTCTAAACAACCTCCACGTATAACAGAGCGTGCTTGGGTATTCGCTAAGCTTCTAGCTGGAACAAGGTTTATTGACGCTTCAGCCTTAGGGAGAGATCTGTTACAGCATTAGTGTAAGAGCACGCTAGTTGCCGGCAATAAATAAATCGGTTATCTTCAGGGTTCGCTGTCTCACGTTCGCTTCTACAGTTCTTCCTTTCCTCTTCAACGTCGTCGATTGAGATATCTTCCGGTTGTTTCTTATATTTTTTATAAATTTAAACCAGTATATTCAAATAAAATATCCGGATGTCCATAATATCTCCGGATTCTGCAGAACCTCCTGGGATTGCAACAAGTCTATGTGATAAGTGGTTAGAGATAATTGGTGGAAAAAACGATTGGTAAAATATTTTATAACTAGTTTTTGCCCGCTGCTTTGCTCGAGTGAAATTTGGTCTGCCACATAAAGTTTCGTGACAGATCATTTTAAAAAATAATTTAATTTTTTTTTAACTAGTAGTTACTCGTTCATCCAAAATTCCAGATGTTTAATTTCAAAACTGACGGATTCAAAACAATATTTGAACCCCTAGTATATTAAAGGGGAAATCCTTGGTAGTGCAATTATCCAAATTTCTTTCTTAAATTTTACAAAGAACCTATCTGCAAATTTCAAGATGCTAAGCTCTCATTTGCCTTTAATCATCTACTATAATGGATTCTCCACCGAACACAAAAACCTGTGGGGGGGCACGTGCCCCCGTGCTCCTCCCCTCAAATTCACTCATGCTGTAGCCTGTGTTATTCTGATTTACAACCCATATTACTGTAAAATATAGGTAGTAATATAGGTTATTAAATCTGGTCTTGCTGTAGCCTATGTGTTATTATGATGTATAACCTATATTACTCAACAAGTTTCATCCAAATTCTTTCAGTAGTTTTTGCGTGAATGAGAAACACGCATTATAATATTAGTAGGATAGTAGGACTAGCGACCAGTTTGTATTTTAATGTATTTTGTTATGTTCATATAAACATAAAAATAAACTAAAAAAATAATTCTTTATACTAACTTATTTTCACCTGCGTTAATTTGTTTTGCGATAACTCCTAAGATAATCCTTTATATGGTGTAAAATATTCTAATTATGTGCTTGAAATGCTTAACCTTTAATTAAGGGCGTGGGGTATACAGTTCCCCTATGGACTTTGAAACGTTCCTCAAAACCTGAATTTTTTTCTTAAAATTTTAATTTTTTTTTACTTTTTCTAATATCAACGAATGATTAATTTTATCAGATAATAAAATTTATTGAACAATTAAAACCATGAGAAAGTCGCTGGTTGGGGCACTGTGTACCAGCTCCCTACAAACGTAACTTTTCTCCCCTCCTAGTACCGGCGAGCTATGCATGATGCTTCGTGCATTTAGGCTTTTAATTTCAATAAGGAATCAGGGAACAGCCTTATCTCTCCTCATTTGAAGAGAAGAATACAAAACCCTAGGCTCCCTAAGGCGATGATCGCTAGAATGCACCGAGTTATATTCAAAGGGAGGAGGCCACAAGTTACAAGAAGTACAACTACTCCCCAAACACATATTGATCGAAAAAGGCCCAGAAAACCTAAATTACCTGTATCACGTGTCCTCGAAAAAGTGATAAAAAACTACCAAAGTGTGCAACTCTTGCCTACAACCAACATGCAAGGAGCGTTCGGGAGTGCTATGCAAAAACTGTTCGAAGAAGTAGGAAAACATAAACTGTTGCAGTATTTTTTATTATTCATTTTTTTCCAATTTTTAAAACATATTTGTATTACTTATACAACCCTTTTTCAAATTATTATCAGTTCTACATTTATTCGTTTTTTCTCTACGTGTTTTTAACCTTTATAATGAACTGTAACCATTTAACCGACGTTTTTATAAAAGTACATATTTTTTTTTCTCAAGATTATTTTTTTAATGATCCAACTATCAGCGTATCTAAAAGAAGGTTTAAATGATTAGAACTAATTACTTGAGTGTAATTAAAATAAAAAAATGAGTATTTATGTTTAATTATAATGGCTGGGGTGGTTACAGTACTCAGTACCCCACCTCCCAAAAGATGGAAGTTTTTTCACCTCCTTACGTAAAGGTTAAGGTAACTAAAGTTTGATAAGGATTAATACTGTATCCGTCTAAATAGCTTTCCAATTACCGCATTGCACCAATTTTTCAGATGATATAATAGGTACAGTAAGCTATCCCTAAAAGATAGGTACATGCCATCAAGGACTATTTGGAAAACTATTAAAGAGGAATATTGCCACCGTGCATTGTATTGTTATAACCCAAAGGGATTAATATAAGATGTAACATAAAAGTGAATAAAGATTGACAATGGAATGAAGTATATTTTAAATTGTACTATTTTCCAACAAACAGTCACCAAAGACTAATCAAGTTTTATTCCTTAGATGATAAAGTCATTTGAGCCATAGTTAGAAAGAAATTATGAAAACGCATTTTAACATCTGAATTATCCATAAACTATTTTCCTCGTATTAATTTAATATAAACAAATTTTCTGAGTTTAGCATGCTCAAGCTCAGAAGAAAGTATGTACAGTAAGAGTGGCCAATCCAAGTAATTTTGCCGGACACTTAAGATATCGATTATAACTAGGCTTACAGTATATACAGTAAAACCTCTAATTAACGGACAGCCCTGGTGCAAATATTGTTGTCCGTTATTTAAAGGTGTCCTTTAAAGAGAGGTTTATTTTTTTCATAAATATGTATTTGTACAAATTAATTCTCTCTTATTCAATTCCCCGTGTGATTAAAAGGTAAGTAGAATAAGAACAAAAAAAGTTTTACACAAAATTTCTTTTTATTCCAATAATGATTGATGAACTATTTATCATCATATTAAAATTAAGACCTTCTATAATAACAATTTTTTTTAGTTGAAAAATTGAAATACTATGAATTCTTATATTTAAACGTTGATAATACAGTACTGTGCGAATTAATGTGAATACGTAATAATAATTCAAGTTTTTCGCAGTTGGCAAAACGTTTATTTTTCAAAATGGCGGTTATTTTGTGTTCGTGTTTTGTTGATCAGCAAGTTACGAGACAAAGCTACAGACGGGTTAAATTTTGTCATTTTTTAGAACTACACCTTTTTTTTGCAGACGTAAACTTAACTAAAGCTTTTTGTTTCTTATTTTTTAAGATGGATATTTCTCCGAAAAAACGCACTAAGATTGTCACTATGAGTGAGCATACATCAATGACTCAAAGAGGCACAAATCAAGGGCTATTAAGCAAGACTTAAAAAAATGGATTGCACAACAAAAAAAAACAAAGCTGATTGAATAATTCAGACATGGTTTAGAGACACGCAAATATCAGAAAATTGTAAAAAACTTTTTGATTCTATGCCCAATCGTGTTGAAGTTGTTATAAAAGTGAAGGGAGCACACATCTCCCTTACTTAATTGTAATTGTTTCTGTGTATTTTTTCCTCAATAAAGATTATTTCTTATTTTTTCTAATTTATCACTTGTGTCCACATTGATTCGAACAGTACTGTGTATAAATATAAAATGCACATTGTAACTCATAATGAATTCATGGACCCTGTGATGTCCTGGGGGTCACCCAGACTCCAGAAAGTGGGGACTCTTCACTAAGCGAAAATCTTAAAAGTTGAGCTTGATCACGGACAAATCACCTCCCTGCACAACCGTTTTTCTAAACACAGTGCATGCAGTCTCTACCATGTATTGGATCCATGAATATTCATGAATTATAGTGGTACAGGTTTTTTATTATTATTACTGCTTTAATTAATAGATTAACACGTTATAGAGGTGTAAATTACCATACTCTGACTGTTACATCTATACTGGTGTTTAACAGACTTAAGGTTTTGTTTTTGGAACGTTAATTGTTAATTATTATTAAATTTAATTGTTAATTATTGGGGTTACTAATCATATTATACTATTTCAACTATGAATTAAAGCAGATACACTATATTATAGTATCGATTGAACTTAATAAATCCCTAATACTAGGGAGTTAGAGAAGAAGCATCATTACTGGAATGGTCGTGCTTCGCTTTCTCTCACGTTCGCATTTAACCACTCACATCTGTAGGAGGTGGCTCTTCCTTTGTAACTTTAGAAAAACCTATAACCCACTTCATAGAACCACTTTATTTATTTCCTCTCAATATTATTTAATTGCCAACTTAGATAATTTGAATTAATACTCAATTAATTGAATGAACATGAAGTAATTAACAAAATTAATCACTCCATCGAAATTTTGAGGTATAACTTTTTAACTGCAACCCAGTCGTGGTTTAGAATTCTGTACATGGAAGAAACCGTATTGTTTCTTTGCCAATATTGAATAATTGAGCCAATTGTTCCGAGATACGAAATTCATAGTGGCTGAGTGAACCCGGGGAGGGTCTCCAGATCCCACAATCCGTAACTGTTAGCACGGTCCAAATATTGAAAAAATTGCATGTCCACTATTTTTCTCCGAGAAAGTAGGACTGATTCTCATGAATATTGACTCCCATATCTCATAATTTCCTATCCAATTTCAAAAAAGCAACCGATTAGATTTATACCGATTCGGTGATTTATTGATTTACAAATACAAAGATAAAGAGAAGACTTGGAGGATCTTAAGAACGCAAGGTTCTACCCGTGGCTGTTAGCACACAGAATAATTCATCTGCCACAGCTGGATTTGAACCCGGGACGTTAAGGAAATAATAGATGTATGACTTTTGTAATGAATAATATATATTTAAATCAATTCAGATTTCATTTGAGAGGTGCATTTAAATAAATAATGAAAGTAAAATATATAAGAAACGTTCGTTAGTCGGTAAATTACAAGATTTTTCGTAGAAATTACGGTGATTTCATATCTAAAATATGGAGTGCAATTTACAATCTAAATTTCCTATTAAAATAAACCGAAATTTGAGAATCAAAGGCGGAAAATCTTTTCTATTTATTTTTTAAATTAATCAGGTTCTTGTGTTTTTTTATTTCTTGTATAATTTGCTACATTTCACAAAATAAAAATGCTGTACCAATAGACCAGTCTCAATTAAAAATAATTGTACAAATTTATATATATCTCTGGAGAATCATAATTTATAATGAAAGAAAAAATGTATAAAAAAATTCCAACAGAGAGAAAGTATTTTTTTTTTTTTTTTTTTTTTAAACACTTTATTCAGACATTACAATCTGCCACTTGTGGGCAATAAGTAATGGTGCTATGAAGCTACAACCATTCCATAACAAAACAAAAAAAGTGGTATAAACAAAATAAAATAAGTCTAGATAAAAATAATAAAAATAAATAAAATAATGTACACATTCAAACCCTATTTACAATTTGCCTGGGGTCCCCGAACTAAGCTTCTTCCCCAGGAATGAGGGCAAAGCAGGAGTTCGGGAGGCCCTTGCCCCCTTAGAAAAAAAAATTAGTAATATTAAAAAAAACAAAAATTATAACAATACATTCTTAGTAACTTTTATGCATGTATATAACAATATCAATGAAATGAAAGAAATTGGCATCCTACAATAATAAATGTTTGGTTCGTTTATGTACATACCGCTTTGTACTATTTTTTGTATAGTTCCCAATATTTTTTATAAGCGGGTTTTTACTGTTTTTACACTTAAAAAATTACTCAGGTTCTTGTATATTATATATATTTATAATAAATAAATGGTAAATTATTTATAATTTATTATGTGGTAAATTTAGCCTATTACGTTAAGTGAAGATTCAAAACTAATAGTAAAAGGGTGACCTATGGTGGCATAAAAGCCTACTACGACCAAGATCGCTGGTTTGCTTTCCTGCAGGTTGCTCTAGGATCTTTAAAGGGAGTAAACATTGATGGTAATGCCTTTTCTCGAGGGGGCACAAACTGTAGGTCCCGGGATGGGCAATGTGAATCTTAATTATACCTGGATAGGCAAAATTTAGGACTCATGCTGTAGCATCGTCCGATAAGAGATATCTACTTAAAATGTTGTCGAATGAATAAACTAAAACTAAATATAAGCCAATTCAGATTTCATTCAGCAGATACATTTAGATAACGTTTGAAATTAATAATTACATGAAGTATTCATTGTCCGGTAAATTATATGATGTTGTAGTGATACCGAAAGACCTGGAGGACACTATCCTTGTAAACTGAAACCCGAGGAAAGTGACGAGCTGACAATGGAGTGGAATCCTGGAAGGAGAGGAGTGGGACAATGCCCGCTGTGGATCATTGTTCCTCTCCTGTTCCTCTGATGTTCCTCCAGTTCCATGTTCACTCTTCTTCTGTTTCAGGGGTCGGCTCAAAACTGGGTCCGATCTAGTCGTGAATCGAATCCGATATGTGAACATAGAGAAGATAGAGGAAGAACTAACAGTTTTTAAGAGGAAGAAAATGGTCCGGGTGGAGGTAAAAAAATCCTCTTAAGTTGGGAAAGCCAACGTTTCGACACACATTGCAGGTATTCTTCAGGGCTAAATTTACAAAATACAGACAAAATTATAATTATGTATGGAAAATATTAAAAATGCATTAGGCCTAAAGGCATCTGAGTGATAAAACATAAATATGGGGAGGGAGACCCTTAGATAAATATACAAAGGAAAGAAATAAATGTAGAGTATTAACTAATAAGTAAACAAAAAAAAAACTGTGCCACTACAACCCACGAAGGGTCTGGGGTTCAGTACATGGTAGAGACTGTACTGTATCATGGACAACGGTTCTGCAAGGAGGTGACTTGTCCTACTGTTGTAACTGAAAAAATTGTAAGTTGCAGAAAAATTATTGGGTGTCTTAACTTTGACCCGTGCAGTAAACAGGTTAACCTCAAAAAAAATTTTTTTTTGTTTTGAAGAGATAGATTTGTCCTGGCCGGGACTCGAACCCGGGTCTTCTGCTTCTCCGTCGCAGTGTTCTTAACCACTAAGCTACTAAGGGTCGTATCCCAGTCTTTCGTTCTCTTCACCGAGCCCATAAAAAAAAAAATTGTGTTTCATTCATTGATAGTAGTTGTAATTTATTCATTTAACGCCACTTTATGCTGCTACCGAAGTACGGCATAACTAAGGATTTTTTGCTCCCTTTAAAAATCCCTAGGCCCACCAGCCGGGCTACGAACCCGCGATCTTGGGCTTAGTAAGTTGTTACGCTAACCACTTGACCACTTGAACACAGGTTGTCCCTGTTAAAATTTGTGACTCAACTCGGAAAGACAACCTAAGGAATAATCACTATCCTAATAGATTTGTATTTAATTTTTTTCTCGAAATATGAATTATTCTAAATTTATTATTATATCTCATCACATCTTACTCCTTAATCCTTGTTCTACTCCAATATTACTTTCGATTCCTTCGGCAATCACTAATAGGATCCTCTGGTTTAGGATCTCCAGGAGACTTTATTATCCCGAAGGAACGTTTCTTTCTCATGTAGAGGAGGCTGCCTATTGCAAGAATGTCACTCCGGTACGACTGGATTCCTCGGGAGTATCATCGCCCGGCTCGGGTTGGCTCAGTCCTCCTGCATCCAGGCTCCACTTTCACTTAATCTTTTAGAGTACGATTGGCAAACAGGGCAATAGGTTTCTTATTCAAGAGTCGTCTAGATCGGAAGGTTTTCTGTCCCGTGTATACAGCCAATAGTTCAATAAGGTTTTTTTTTTAATTGACTATTGATTAGCACGCCAAAGTTGGTAGACAGAAACTATTATATATATAACCTGTGTTCAAGGACCCTCCTGGGCCTCACATAGCCTCTATAAAGTGGGTGCCCAAAATAAGGGAAAAAATCGGGCGATTGAGCGTGATCAAGGGCAAATCGCCGCCCTGAACACCTGTTGTCCAAGTAATAGCACTGTCTCTACCACGTACTGAATCCCAGACCCGTCACGGGTACAGGATAAATATATATATATATATATATATATATATATATATATATATATATATATATTTGAAGTTGGCGGCCCCGTCACACAGTCTTCTGACTGCAATCAGCTACTGGTCCTCCAGGTTGGAGGTTGGGTATAGGGTCAATAACCTAATCCGTAAAAAATAAGTATTTTGAAACTTAATATTAGCCTCATTAGAAGGCTGGTAAAGGCGGCCAAAGAACTACAAGGTCTGTAGAGCCAACCGAAAAAAAAATTGATGATAGCATGTTGTTATTACACAAATCAACCAAAATACCTTTTCAATATTACCATCTATTATGGAAATAATGTTCGAGAGTAGTAATTGTCAATAAAATTAAAACCTGCGAGAATACATGATATATTTTTTTATGATTTAAAAGCTACGGAATCTCTCTTCTTAATCTGAAAAACTTATTAGTGATGTCGTATGTTATAACATACTCGTACTTTCAATTACATATTTCATACATTACATTACATATTACATAATTATCGGCGTTGCCTAGCAACGGATCGAGGCGCTATCTTTGGTTTATTCTACCTTTATGTGTGCCAAATGGCATTTGTATGATTTTTCAAATAATTATTCTTATTATTAAAAAAAAAAGTTTTGTTGTTGTTTATCAGTAAAAAAATTAACAATATTTATAAACTTTGACAAATTTTATTTCTTCCAAGTAATGGCTGGAATAGTGTAGTGTGGTTAGTTATAGAAATAATCGGAAATGCTCCCAAAACCTTAGGTCTCTCAAACGCCAGTAAGTGTCTAACCTGTCAAGGTCACTTCGAACATTGTTTTTTTTTTTTCATTTAACGTCACTTTTTGCGGCTTTAGCTAATCAAACGATGTTACGGTGGCAGTCCTAATTTTTTCCTATCCAGGTATAATTAGAATAGGGATATTTGGGGACCTCCATTTTATACCCCCTCCGAAAGACGGCTTAATCAAGGATTTTTTACTCCCTTTAAAAAAACCTGAACCTGTTAAACTTGTTATGCTAGCCACTACCCCTCAGGTGACTCACTTTGCGAGAAGCACAATTCCTCATTAGGATGGAATACCGATCCTAATCAAGATATTTCAACTTTCTGGAGTTATTTCATATCTTATGGTTTTGGAGAACGCCACAATATTTTGTGAATGAACTCATTAGTTCGTTCACTCCAACAACTATCCTTCTTAAGTCGGTGGAAGAGACGATACTTGGAATATGACTGAGACTCGAAGAAGTTCAAATGAAGACTGGTATTTAGAAAGACGGAGATCAGTGACCAGGCTAAGGTTAGCAAAGGTCAAGGGTCGATTCCACGCCACTCCGCTTCTAGCCATTTATTATTTCAATAGGGATCTTTGCGTCACTGTATCTCTTCTTGTCGCTATCGAGTAACTTGGAAATCGGAGTAATTTATTTATTATTTACTATATCTGTGAGTAATACTATAATACTATAATAATAATAATACTATAATATACTAGATTTTAATAAATTACACTAACCAACATTAAGTAAATTGTACATATTGAATAATATTAGTCGAACTTGTATATATGGAGAAGAAAATGGTCCGGCTGGTGGCACTGGCAGATCTAGGAGAATTTTCAGGGGGAGGCCATGGATCAATGTGAATTAGTTTTCAATGTATACGATCCATGTATGAATGAAGACGCATAAAATATCAATTTTTAATTTAAGACAACTGAGGCCAGAAAACAACAACATGGATAAAATAAGCTCCTTGATCAAAGCGGTAGCTATACGTGAATGAAAAACATAGAAGGGTTCGGAATCGCCGATTTTGGATGCACCCATTGAGAAAACATTCGATACAATGAATAATTTTGGTATGTAAAACGTGTTTTTTTTCTTGTTGAAAACCAAAAAAAATTCAGGTCAATATCAACTAATGAGAACTCTAGGGGGAGGCCCATGGCCCCCCTCAAATCCGCCAATGGGTGGAGGTCAAAGAAAGAATTCCCTTAATATTGATGTGCTATGTCTTTGACACCGACGTTTCTAACCTATAAAAAAAACAGCATCTACTTCATAGGTCTTGGGTTCAGTAGTTGGTAGATACTGTACTGTATCGAGGAGAATGGTTTTGCAGGGAACTGATATGTTCGAGATCGCACTCTAACGCCAGATTATTTGCCAGGTGAACCTAAATTAGTGTACTCACTATATATCTGTGGCACCTGTGCATAGTGGGCTAAGTCGAATTTTGTGAATTTCAAGCTATCTGGTTAGAATCGTAATTTTTTTCTCTTTCCTTGTGTCTAACGCGCTAAGTGTTCCGTCCATTGCAATGAAGGATATTCCTGAATCGTAGGCTGATACTCCAATCTTGAACTTAAATTAAGTTAAGAAAAATTACGATTCTAAGTAGATAGCTTGAAATTCACAAAATTCAACTTAGCCCACTATGCAGAAGTGCCACAGATATATCCTAGATAAGCCTCAGAAGGATCTTTAGAATCCCTAGGTTTTATCCTTGGCTGTTATCATCATCATTATCGTTATCTTATTTCTATTTTCTTTTGTTTTCTTCTTCCTTTTAATTGTTTTCTAATCGCTTAATAGGTGGTAGTTAGAATTTTTTTTTCGATTCATTTTTTAATTTCTTCCGTATTTATTAATTTAAGTGTAATTAATTAATTAAATGTATTATCTTATACCCTAAGACATATTGTTTGTTTGTTCATTTAACGTCACTTTATGCTGCTATGGCTAATCGGATGATGCTACAGTGGGAGCTCTAAATTTTGCCTATCCAGGTTTAATTATGAGAGAGATTTTTAACGAATACCTGACATCGTACAGGCTCGGGATCCCCGTTTAACGTCCCTTCCGAAGGACGGCGTAACTAAGGATTTTTTACTCCCT
This sequence comes from Arma custos, assembly GCA_037127475.1. NCBI lineage: Eukaryota > Metazoa > Arthropoda > Insecta > Hemiptera > Pentatomidae > Arma > Arma custos. The sequence continues at coordinate 51,019,121 of CM073765.1, forward strand.
TTAAAAAATCCTAGGGCCACCTGTCGGGCTACGAACCCGCGATCTTGGGCTTAGTAGTTTACATATTAGTAGTAGCTTACCTAAGACATATTAGGTTATATATTATTCCTTAACTGTTATTCTAAAGGGACTTGCCCTAGAATAAATAAAGTATTTTTTATTATTATTATCATATTCCATCCTCTCTGTGATGCTTCCTTCTGTACAGCCCGGACCACACCGTACGATCTTCTACCATTGCTCTTCTTCTTTTGGCTGGTATCTGATAAAATAATTTATCTGCCACAGCTGGTGATTCCAGGACATTCTACTCTGCTTCCTTTTAAATTTAGATCCGCGGAGGTTAAAACAATAATTTATCTGCCCTATCTGGGTTTGAACCTGGCATCTCCAGTATAGCAAATCCGGTTCCTACACACTTAGCTTCCCCGCTCCCTAGTTTATTGTTGTATATGGAATGATGTAAACTAAAATGGAAAAAATATACTAGAACTCCAATTTAGGAGAACATAATGATTTTATATATAAAACAATAGTAAAAGGCTTAGCGAACCCTAAGATTCTATGACGATACTATACCACTAATCGCTGTACACCAACTGTCGTCCTCAGATTACTCCCCAAACCCAAGATCACATTCAATGTTATCCTCTCACAAACGCTTTGGACAGAATTAAAATGTCTTTTTTCACCATTTTATTATTATTTTTGTCCTACATAAGCCAGTCCTGTGATGTAGCGGTGGTAGGCGTCCAGAAGAAGGTAGGTACGTGTTGCATAACGCACCAGTGAATCAGTTTAGAACGGCCTTCGTGGTTACCATCCTTCCTACGTGCTCGCGGCGGAGCAAGTCTTCTCTACCGTTACGTATATATGTGTGTGTATAAATATTATTAAAAGCAATTTAATTCAATTTAATTAGTTGCTCTTAAATAGCAGTATGAGAACTAATAAGCAAACACTATTTAGACATCCCATTGAAAACCAGAAAATCATCTCAGTTTTCAATAGCAAGCAGATCACACTTCAATAGCATGAAGAAATTAGCATAACAACAAAAAAACAAGACGAGAAAGAGATTAACAAAAACAAACTGTTAAATACAATGCTCATTATTAGTAAACAAATAATTATTATACTCATATTATAATAATATTGATAAGTAAAAACCCTGGCTGTGTAAGGTTAGATAAAAACAGCTGATAAATACTGGAGAATATAAAAATTCAACATACACTCACCAAACTACAAAATGCACAACAGGAAAAAATAAATAATTGTATACAACACCAAAACATGAGACAAAAAACTATATGAAAAAATGAAAGTAAGATTGCAATGAAAAGAAAAACAACATTATCAAGACACCAGTGGATTTATGGATATTCCACAAAATATGTAAATATTGAAAAATAAAAACGGACCTTACATAAATGTTAAGAAGTGGAAAACATTCCAACGAAAAGCCCTTAAGTCATGTTGTTTTGCTGTTATTCTGTTTCTACCCTTCTATAATGAATTTCTTGTACTTAAAGTAGCCGAATCGTGCCATTTTCATGAATAAGTGGTTAGACTCAACCATTTATTCACAATAATCTAATAAACATTTGATGGGAGTAAATTTATTATTCGAGGACTAAAATTTGGGTATTCGCGTCGGGTTTTGGAGTATTCACTAGAAAGAGTTGTAAATTACCATACGCCCAAAACGGGACTTGGACAAGTGTTCTTCAGGAGTATCATTAGAACTTTTCCGTGATCTATTAACGTTCTAAACTGCTAGACAATCTAGCCACATAGTTGCTCGTGATCACGTTGTATACGCTTGCCTTCTTAGAGTAAACACCGAACTCGAGTGACGGTACGTCGCTTAATTGCGGCCATCTTGTGAACAGTGAAAGGTTAGGAACCGCCAGAGCTCGGAGCGTGACCTTGGCCGCGGCTTGAGGTCACTAAGGGCGATAATCTTGGAGGATAATTGGTCCACCACGAACATCTGTTTGCTCACTTCTATTATTAGACCCAATATCGTGGCCATGTAGGCTGTGGGAGTCTCTGGGAGAAGGATCACAAGGTAAGGGATTTAGGGCTGGTTTAAGCCTGTCTAGGATCTGTCCCTAGTTTGAAGCATAGTAATCAGAAACACGTTTTTCTAAAATTTCGAGGTTTACTTAGTGATAAAATACTTGTAGTCTTAAGGTTTTCTAAAACCCTTAATTTAACTCTTTGTTATTCAAAGGTTCCTGGGAATTGTTACTGGAGAATCTATTTCTAAGCCAACTGTTATGTCCTTATTTAAATAATAAGTACTGATGTAAGGTTATTGAAATTAATATAAGCGCACAAGTAATGTTTACACTTTGTATATTCATATAGAACTGTAAGAACAACTATTGTAGGTTACAATCATATGATAATAGATCGATTCTCCTTTGCTACGGGCATAATCGATACATAACAATCTCCCGCACTATTTAAAGTATTTAAATAAATTTGAAGTCGATAATAATGAATTAAGATGTTAAATCATAATCCTGTAATCTGGTTGGCAATCTTCGCACTCTCGCTGATCTCCTAAGGATTGGCTGCAGTTCTCGGTGGCCGCTGATTTGTTCTTGAGGCTCCGGCAAGGTCTGTGGTGGTTCTGGCCTGTGCTCATTTGGTGGATCTCCTTCCTGTTGAGGTAGCGTAATGATGCTTGGAAGCGAGAGGTCGAAAGTTGTATTCTTCTTAGGTATGGATACCTTATATAATTGGTTAATATGTCTTTTAAGACGATAGCCATCGTCGTGTTCGACCATGTAGTGCCGCTTTCCGAGTTTTTTTATTATTGTACCCAATTTCCATGTTGGCTTGTTTGAGGATGTATACCATCTAGATTGAATTCGGTCTCCCACGTTTAGTTGACGTGCGATGGTGGTGGTGTCCAGGGAAGTTGTATGTTTTGGTGGCTTCAAAAGATCTAGTTTGATTCTTATTTTCCTCCCTAGGTATAATTCTGATGGAGTTTTACCGCTTGCTAAGGGTGTTGATCTATATCGCATCAGAATTTCTTGTATCTTCCTATGGAGAGGTAATGATGAAGTAGCCATCGCCTTCAATTTATTTTTTAGCGTTTGCACATTTCGTTCCGCAATTCCATTTGTGGCTGGATGGCCAGGGGCTATAAACTTCTGGATGATCCCATGTTCTAAACAAAATTCGGAAAATGTTGCACTCTTAAATATTGTTGCATTGTCCGAAACGATTACTTTTGGTAAACCATGTGCTGAAAGGATATCTTGGAGATATTTAATGGTAGAATCCGTTGAAGGGGGGCTTTTTGAAAAGCGGATTTCCAGCCATCTGGACTTTGCATCCACTAAGATTAGGAAATAATGGTCTTGGAATGGTCCGGCATAGTCTATGTGTACCCTTTCGAAATTCTCGAAATATGTTGGAAAATTTATCTGGAACTACGAAGAGCGTTTCTTTAGATTTCGAATCCTTATACCGAACTTCAACATCTGCTACTCCAATGGGTGCGAACACGCCTGTAGTGTAAGAACGGAATCTTATGTTTGTATTACGTAGTTCAGTATTTAATTTTAATTTTTTAAAGCTTGATTTGTTCAACAGAGTTTGCCCTGCTCCCGATCAACTTCAAATTGTTGAGTTTTGTTATTTATTTGTACTTGGACAAAGTATTTTTCTGTACCTTCTTCTAACGTTTTATTCTGAATGTTTACTATGTCATATACGTTGTATTGATCTTGAAAAGATAAATCTTCACCATCTATTGTATTTACAGTTTTCTTTTCAGACATGAGCTTCTTTAAGCAAATTTTTTCAATATGGCCTGACTTTCCACAAAATTTGCATTTTAGATTCTCAGGTTCAATCCTGCATTGATTCGCAGTATGGTTTGACTTACCACATTTTAAGCAAAGACCATTTATTCCAAGGTGTTCGAGATTGAGTCGTGATTTTGAAAGGTTCCTTGGTGGAGCATTTTTGATATTTATATTGGTCGAATTTTTGTTATGCCTTGATTGAGAATTAGAATTGGTTTGATGCTTACCCTGTGATCCTGAAACCCTATTCACATTAGTTGAAATATTTTCGGTAGAGCTATTGTTGAATTGTTGATTTGCAATTATAGATGCTTCTAGGGTTTGTGCTTTTAAAACTGCTTCTGAAAATGTTGTGGAATTATCAAGCAATAATTGATGGCGAATTTCCTGATTTGAAATGCCTCTAATAAATTGAGAATATAAGAAAAGATCAGATACAGATTTTTTACATTCGCATTTAAATTGACAATTTGGAAATGGTTTACAAAATCTCGGATAGACTGATGAGGTTCTTGTTTTTGTGACAAGAATTTGTGTCGTTCGAGGAGTACATTCTTCTTTACAGTTAACTGTTCTTCAAGTGTTTGAACTATTTGATCAAAGTTCAATGTTGTTAACTCCTTTGGTGCAATATTTAATTTGAGTAACTCAAAAATCTCAGGGTCTAAACTGTTTAAAAGAATATTTTTCGCAACTGATTTATTTGATTCAAGGCCTTTCATAGCAAGAAAAATATTGAATCTTTCGATGTATTGTTGAAATGATTCTCTATTTTTATCGAAATTATCAAACTTACTCACAGAACTTGGTGATTGAGAAGAATTCGATGAAATTTGTTCCATCATCATTCTGAAGTTCTGTTGTTGCATTTCTAGAAACTGTTTGAACTGATTAGCATCCATTATGATTTAGATGACAAACTTACTTGGAAGCTAAAAAAGTCTTGAAAACAAAACTAATGGAACAATAACGTAACTTGAAAAAATGAAGAAAAAACTAGCGGATAGGTTAGACCCGTTTGTAACGTACACTAAAACAAAATTAAATGAAACAATGTTCACCTCGTCGCCAATCTGTTATGTCCTTATTTAAATAATAAGTACTGATGTAAGGTTATTGAAATTAATATAAGCGCACAAGTAATGTTTACACTTTGTATATTCATATAGAACTGTAAGAACAACTATTGTAGGTTACAATCATATGATAATAGATCGATTCTCCTTTGCTACGAGCATAATCGATACATAACACCAACAGTTGTGCATGGAAGGAATTTGGTAGATATCACTCTGCACTGCCAGACTTTTCTCTCATGATCACCTTATAGAGGGTAGATGAGGCTGAGGAAGGTATCTTGATTGACAGGGACGATTCACAGATTATGTTGAGTTCCGGAATACATCCAAGAAAGATATCCATTCTACAAATTAATGAAATATTAATTTTTAACTTCATTAATTACTATAAAGTGATAGACGTCACTAAGATTAAGATCAAGCCCATCTTTAAGTTGCCAGGCTTAGTAAATTCGAACGAATTCCTAAGGCGTTATATATAAATATATTATTTTAATAAGCGCGGTGCCGACTGGGAAGCGTTTGAGAGGTAGACCGAGGCGTGGGTGGGAAGATTGCGTTAAGAGTGACGTAAATTATTTTTACCGTCAACAGCCTCTATCAGATGTAGAGGCAGGGTACCAATAATGAGAATATAACATAGTAGTTGAGCTTGGTCTCCTTGCACAACCTTTTTTTTTCCTTGCACAACCGTTGGCTTTGAAACTGTACAGTCTCTACCACGTACTGGAGCCAACTTGTTTCTTTGAAAAGACCAATTATTCGTTGCATTTTCCCTACTTAGGTGTTAATTACAGAAAGTTGATATCACTATCTTTATTATCATTGCTGCCCACTGTTTGTTTTTTCTGGAAAAAAAGTTGAATAATTAAACAAATGTTATTAATTGTATTTTTTAACAATCGTTAGGAGAATTTTTCCTGGTTTTTGAGCAATTACTTAAAACATCATATCAGATGATGACCATTGTCGACATTGCAATACATAAGTGGAATATTTTTCAAAAAAAGAATAAAAATATTCTTATGATACACATAATGAAGTTTATAAATTGAAACAATGGCGATAAATGATTCACGGTAAAGATGGCATCATTCAAATTCATAACTGAATTTCATTTTTCAAAGTCACTTTTAAAGATGTAATATTCTCTTATCACCTCTATGATTAATAATGTAGTTTGTTTTGTACTTTTGGAATTTCTGGAAATATCTTCCATATTTTGTTTACCCAATTCTGGAATAAAGTTCCATGTCCACCAACTAGTCCATCAATCTTCCAAGTAGCGGCGTGGCAAAGCTCATGAAGCAATACATCGCGTAGTTTAGATGCACTTTTAACTTTTTCGTAAATTTCTATAATGGGAGAATGTATTTTACGATTTTTATTTATAATTTTGAAGGAACATTTTTCTACAGCTGTAGTTGGACGGTCAGACCAGTTTATTTCTATCTGTGGAAGTTTTCCATCAAATATTTCCTTATTGTAAATATTAAACAATAGGTCGGCGAGTTCATTTTTGTTTTTCGAAAAAGACATTCCTCTGTATTTGCCTGCTTCGGGATGGCACATTTCTTTTGGGACTTCCGGTGTCAAAGATAATAGAAACGAAGTGTGATTAGGACAATTGGAATGAGTTGGTAAGGGAATCATAGGAAGACGTGTCCTTAGCTTTTCGGATTCCTTCAAAAACGAGTAATCTATAGATTTAGTTGAAGCTGAATTACGTTTTTGAAGATATTTCCCATCGAGTTCTTCTCCATTTAGATTGGTCACACTCGCGCTAATAAGCCCTACAGAATCTTTCGAAACACCAGCAGTTTCTTCACTATCCGAAAATGTGGAATCAGTTCCTGATGAAAGGTTCACTACAGAACTTTCACTAACATGAACTCTGGTCTTCTGGCATCGGTTGCTCGCATTCCTACCAAAAAGTTCTGAAGAATCATTCGAACTTTTAGGAATTTCCTCGTGCTCTGAAAACTGGGAATCACTCTCAGAAGAATATATTGCCATGTTTTTTCTGTGCTTTCTTTTAATGTTCACAATAGAGTCTGAACTATCTAGATTATTTGAAGAATCATCACCATTATCACTAATGGACCCGTTCACACCAATAGAGTCTGAAGAATCTTTTGAAACATCCTTGGACTTCATTTTCATCTTGTTCTTACAACCTGAACTGTCGAGTTTATTTCGATGCTGATGTAAAGAACCAAGAACTTTATTGTTCTGAGATACACTACTATCTTTATAAAGTTCATTAGGAAGATGATTTGAAGAATTATGAAGTGGAAGAAGTTCTGGCAATGCTTTCTTATCGTCATCTCTAACTTCTTCAATCAGCGTTGAATGAAATTTGATAACGTCTAATGAAACATTTGGGATATCATCACTATCTGAAAAAGTGGAATCATTTCCAGAAGAAGCTAATATATTTTCATTTGGCTTTCTTCTGATGTTTTTAGAACTATTTTCTGTGCAAGTGTTGCCGATGGATAAACTATTGAAATTAATTTGTTCTATATCATCTTCCTCAGAAGAACTTGAATAACTAACTATACCTGTTTTTTTCAAAGGAACTGGATCGGTTATATTATAACCTTTATCTTGCCTGTTAGAAAGATCCGCGCTCAAAACGTATGATTCCCTGAGTAATGCAAGGTCTGATTCAATATTATTCTCATATTTTCCGTTTGAGTTACTTTTATTTTGACGATGACACTTAGGGTGTTTTTCCATATTTATGTGCTTCAACAACTTTATATTTCGATGTATTAGCTATTTTATAGACTTATGAAATCTTAATTGGAATGACTTATTATCACTATCAATTGAAAATTGTCGATAAAAAAATAAATCATTCTTCATATAGTCAATAAATAATCAACAATTAAAAACTTATTTAAAACTAACAGATGTTATAAAAAATATTTTAAAAATGCTAGTGTATTGTCCAAAAATGTAGAAAACAATCTTTTGCGAAATCGGAGGCGGTGCAGGGGAGATATGGTGGGGGATTGTCATTGCTTACCAACATTATAGTGTACTGTCTGTTAGCCCGGGTTATATTCCTGTCCCGAGGAATCTTCTGTGCCTTCTGCGCATGTCATTTTCTAAATTTTCAGTTTTTAGATAGTTACTAATGCAAGCATAAAGAGTTTTATATGAGAAGTTAAGTAATTGGGTTTAATCTCAATAATGTATAATCACGTTTTAGTATTGGAGTTATTAAATAAAAAAATCAAGAGCATTAAATTGTCTACTTCTAACAACCATATCACCGCCTGTAAGAAATGTTAGATATCGAAAAAAAAACATTTAAAAGACAATTTTTTGTCTAGAGATTTCAAAATTGTTTAAACATTTATTTTGAAAGAAGAAAAACTATAGTATATAGTAGTTAATGGTAAGCTTGCAAAATTAACTACTATTTATAAATATTTTATTTGAAAAGAAAAGATATCCGTCGCGGTACTTAGCCACCTCATCCATCCTGGTTCGCTTCTCCTTCAGAAATATCCTTTCTTTTCACTGATCCTATATCACCGTGTTCTCGCAATTTGCGATGTATTGCGATGGAGAATATTCATTAAATATTACTTTTATTTTTGGATCTTGTTGACTTGCGTCATTATATATTATTATAATTTATTTCTTTAGACCCGGGTTCGAGTCCCGGTCCTGGTCATATATTTTCTTTTCAAATAAAACATTTAAAAAAATATAACATCTAACAATAAAATAATAGAAAAAAATTATAATAGCTGCTATTTAGATTAAATCTACATACTGTAGATTGTTATTTCATACTAATTAGGAAGTACAACCTATTAACCTAACGGCGGAACCCCTTTTTACCAATCAACCACTGTTCATTTAATTTTAGTGCAGTTGTTATTTAACATTTTCGTTGATCGCTTTTTATGTTTGTGCTATTATTACTGCTTTAAATAAGGTTAGAAGATTAAAATGGATACTATATCAAATTTAATCTTAAGCAGGGATTTGTTTGAATAATTTTACTATTATCATCAATCATGGATTTTAAACTAATCCAAACGCAATTAATTACAAAAGTGAGGGAAGACTCTTAATTAAACGATAAACTTAGAAAGGCTCAGACTAAACCTTCTATCTTTGTCATCTGATTGAAATTGAGGATATACTTATTTCTTTCATTATTTTTCTAGTTTGTTTGTTTATTTAACGTCACTTTATGCTGCTATGGCTAATCGGACGATACTACAGTGGTAGCTCTAAATTTTGCCTATCCAGGTTTAATTGGGATAGGGATTTTTAACGTACAGTACCTGACATCTTACAGGCTCGGGACCCCCGTTTAACGTTCCTTCCGAAGGACGGTGTAACTAAGGATTTTTTACTCCCTTAAAAAAATCCTAGGGCCACCTGCCGGGCTACGAACCCGCGATCTTGGATTTAGTAGTTTGTTACGCTAACCACTAGACCACATGTGACCTTGTTTTTCTAGTTATTTTATTACCTGAAGAGATAGAGAATAATTTATTTATTATATATCTCTGTAATATATGTTTATATATTGCAGTGTAGTCACGTAAAGTGTATTTTCATCTGTCGCATCGCAATGTACGGGGATATTCACTATATAGAGTACTTTATATGAAGAATAGAGCATTTCCTTTAAAAAATGTATTCGAGTCGTGACTAGTGATAGGCTGAGAACAGTGAATTGACAAACATTTCTTTGGTACACTCAGCCACTAACAGAAAGATGCAGAAATATCTGTATTAAGAGAATTTAAAAACTATTTAAGTTCAGTTTTTCTAATAGTTCAAACAAAAACAAAGTATAAAACAATCTTTTTTTACTTTACAACTATTTTTTTAGACCAAAGAAACATTTTTTAAAATTACCTTTCTGTTACTTTAGACATTTTTATCTTATATTATGAGATCAGGACTGAGTTGCCACTCTACCATGTAATGAACTCAAGACCCTTCAAGGGTTCTAGTGGCTCTTTTTTTTTTTTTTTTTTCGGTAGAGACTATACTATTTCTCGGACAACGGTTGTGCAGGAAGGTGAATGGGTACGCACTATACAGAGGCTAGATGAGCCCCTGGATAGTCCTAGATCCATTTCCAGCCACTAACAGATTAAATAAAAGTCTGCAACCGAGCGGAATTTGACAATTAGTTTCTCGATCCAGCCTTGAAGGCGCTACCAGTATGTCTGGCGAAACGTTGGCGAAGAAAAATTCAACAACACGATCTAAGCCAGAAACCACTGAAGTTTTCTGTATAAAAAAATATTGTTTTACTCTTTGTTTTTGTTGGCACTATAAGAAAAAATTACCTTAAATAGTTTTTACATTCTCCTGATTGGCAGTTCAGAGTAATCTTGGCTAAATTAGCTTCGTACACAATCGTTGGCTTGATAACAGTACCATTCATTTAACTCAACCCACCTGTGGGTTCTATAGGTAATTTTTTAAAATATATATTCCGATACATTTCCGGTTAACTAATTCCTTTTTCTTTTTTTTAATGATTATAAAATTTACATTCATTTTAGTTAAATGATAATAAATGTTAATCGGTCAAGACAGTTCTCCTTGGGAGCCATTGAAACAGAGGCCAGTCCCCTTTGCAAGTCGCGACTGGCAGAATTCTCGAAGGAAAGGAAAGAAAAGAAATAAATAAAAAAAATGTAGCATTCAAGGACTCGAACGGCTGGGTTTATGCCCGTATACACCCCCACATAATGGATCATAAAACATCTTTTTTATAAACTGCACTGCCGATCCGTTGACTATTGGCTGATCCGCCGACCCGCCGGTTGACCCCTTAGCCTTGTACTCTCCGCTCCTCTTAAATCTCTTCACCGCTTTTGCTTTAAGTAGAGCCATCAGTATATATCACTCCTCGCCTGCTTTCTCTCCCTGGGTGTTCTCTTGTACATCAAGTTCCACCTTCGTTGACTTTTCGGTAATCCTTTTTACTTACTTTTTCTCAAGTAAAGAATGAAAATTGTCGACGGCAATTTATCCTGGTTTTTAAAACAATATCTAATTTTTTCTCTTGGTATAAAATAAGCACGTTTCACTATGAACATGAAGGTTCTTGGGTTCAATATTTCATAGAGGTTTTACCGGTTTTTAGACAAAGGTTGAACAGGACAGTGATTTACCCGAGACTACTCTCAACCACAAGGTTTTCCCCCGATTTAGAGTACCCACATTATATAGGCGTGCTGATCCTTAGGATGCCCAGTTTAAAGAGGCTGGGTGATACCCAGGAGCGTCTGTACATCAGACAGGATCGATCCATGTCTTCTGGCCACAGCCGGATTTACCCTGGAACCATCAGCACTGAACTGCCCCGCTTTTTTTCTCATGATAAAGAAGTATAAAAGTGGTTAATTATTACTTAATTGTATGCCTCAAGTGAATTTTAGTCCAAAAATATATTTAAATATAAATGATAATTTTTATATTTAATTTAAACATCATATGAAATCTTACTAATATTATAAATGTGAAAGTTTGTATGTTTGTCTCTCTTTCACGCAAAAACTACTGAACGGATTCGGATGAAACTACAGTAATACTAAAGTAATATATGTTTTACATCAGAATAACACATGGGCTGTAGCAAGCGCGGATTTAGGGGAGCGCACAGGGGCACATGCCCCTACCCACCCCCTACAGTTTTAGAGGTACTGTGGAGAATCCATTATAGAACATAAATAAAGGCAAATCAGGAATTTAGCATCTTGAAATTTGCAGATAGGTCCTTTGTATGATGTAAGGAAGAAGTTTGGATAATTCCACCCTTATTATAATAAGAGTTCAAAGGTTGTATGGAATCCGTCAGTTTTGAAGTTAGACATCTGAAGTTTTGTACGAGTAACCTATAGCGAAAACAATTAAATTATTTAAATAATTAAATTATTTATTATTTTAAATTGTTAAAAAGCACTGTAAAGAAACTTTATGCGGTAGTCTAAATTCTATGCGAGCTAAGCCGCGGGCAAAAGCTAGTCTTAAATAATACTGAATTATTGGAAATACATGAGCGATGTGAGGTACTCGGTAAAGATCCCTAACCTAATTATTCCAGGATTGACGAAACATAGAACTTCCACCCTACCACCATCTGATTATCCATTGCATCATAAAGTAAAGTTAAATAAATAAACAAACGATAAACTATCCATTGTTGATATGGCATGCAATGGATCACGGTAGGAATTGTCGATCCAGATATTTATTTACTTTTACAAAAAAAATTATATTTTTTTTTAGATTAATTTATCAATATTTACAACTGTAATAATATTATAATAAGTAAATTTGCTAATGTGAACAAATAACATAAAAACAAAAAACGCTTGTGAAAAAACTACTACTCCAACTAAAAACTAGCACTCCAATAAAGTTCTATAGTAGAAGGTCTCGAGGCTATCTTCTTTTCAGACGCCTCGGAGGGTTATAAGGAATAGTATGGGAAGCAAGTTGAGAGACTAGTGGATTCAAGTGTGTATGGAGCTTGTCATGGAAGGTTAGGTATCTAGTTTGGGCCAAATCAGCAACATGATGAATATGTTTGTCACATAATAAGGAGCATTGAGGATTTTAAAAAGGATTTTGGATTGTAAGGATTGGATACGAGATGAATTGGATGGTTTAGTTGAGCCCCAAAGCTCAACACCGTATGTCCAAATAAATCTGATAACTGACATGTAAATGAGTCTTTTGTAATTAATTGGGAGCTTATAACGTTTGTCCAGTAAATGTTGAAGTAGGCGGAAACGTCGAGCAGTTTCTTGTCTTTTCAGTCGTGTATGAGGAACTTTTACAAAATTAAATAAATATTCAGATTTTAACAAATCCCCTCCCTGCAGAACTGTTGACATAAATACAGAACGTATATACCATGTACTTGAACTCAAGACACTTTATTATATGTATATACATAGACGTTTTCTTCCATATACCTCATTATTTCATTTTATTTAAACATCATTACCATATTGGATCAAGTTGTAGTTATTAGTGTGTTTAATTTCATCGACTTCAATTTCCGCCTATCAGTAATAGTCCTAAACGCTGAGAATTCATCAGAAGGAAGCAGTATCGAACCACAAACAATCTTCGTTCCTAACTAACGTTATACATTTGGAAATCCTGGGGGGTTATATTATTTCGATCATGAGACCGCCGATGTGAGTTTAAGATGTAGAATAGAGTAGGAGACTAGAAGAGAGGAGCGGATACGGCATTGTGTGGCCGTGGAGGAGGAGGAGGGAAAAAGAGAAGTGGTGCCTGGAATCCTGGTCGGGAGAAAGAAGAATAGCGAGACCAGATCTCGAGGGACGATTAGGTTTGAGTCGGCGAGGTCGTCCAGGTCCTTAGCAGGTCGTCGTACATCTGAGGCCTCCTTCTTGGGGTCAGGTGCTGTCCTATGAAGAGGGTATATGTAGGGAAGGAGTTCTGGAAGGCGGAGGATGGTGCTTAGGAAGGTGAAATACTTTTCTTTGGATTTGGAGGTGGAAGAAGGTTGACAAAAAAAAGGATGACAACTTTAGTCTAAATATCTAAACACTGCTACGTACTTCATCTGTCAGATCATTTCTCTTACTAATTATTTGATTACTAATTAAGTTTTATGTTTTTTAATGCCTAGGCAATAAGGAAATGACACGAGGTAAAAGCGGGACTTGCGCACTATATTTTATACTATTATAGTTTGACATTATCTTTTTTTGCAGTTAGAAATCTACTGGTTTACAGTGAAGGATGTTTAGAAATCTAAAATTTTGGGATTTTTAAATATCAACAGAAAGATCGATTTGGACATTTTAGCTAATTTCGTAAAACTTAGAATGGCATCTTCTATCTAAATTCCTTTAGAAGATACTGTGTGATAATAATGTTCTGTTTTCCTCCAATTCATTGTACCTGCTTTAAAAGACTGGGTTAGCCCCGATCATATGGGATCTAGGACCCTCCTGGGGCTCACCCAGCCTTTATAAAGTGGGTACCCAAAATAAGGAGGGAAATCAGATGATTAGCATGATGTAGGACAAATCACCTCCCTACACTACAACAGGTGTCCTTGAAACAGTACAGTCTCTACCATGTACTGAATCCCAGACCCGTTCACGGGTTGTAGTGGTACAGGTCAAGTTCACAAATTCAAGAATTTTCAAGTTGCAACAGATATATCCTTGTTTACGTACTTAAGTAGGTCCGTATTCCACTAAATTGGCGGGACATTTAAAAAAAATATATACATATATTTTGTTAGAGATTTCTAAAGCAACAATACTTTTGATTTGGCAGAAAGATTACATTTTTATCTCGAAGTAAATAGAAAACTCCTAATGATAACCCCTGCAAAATTTCTATATATACAATATATTTATATAGGTATGCACTTAGATCTGAACGAAGGGGGCCTATCAGTTTATCAATCCCAAGCTTATAAAATTGTACTTATTGCACAACACCAACAATAACAATAGATTTCAGTTACAAGAAAAGGACGGATGTTAGAAGAGTTGGAACCTGTTTTTACGCAATTGTGTTCATTTAAAACAAGTTGGGGCCCTCGCGGTGTAACGGCAGAAGGTCAGCTAGGCCCAAGGGTTTTGGGTCTGAAACCCCCCTAACATGAACCATGAGAAAATTCAATTAACACTTCAAGAATAACATGTTACCACACCTGGAAGCTGAAAATTCCTGTAAAACTAGTTCGGATTAAAAATATCTCCTTTGTAAGCACAGGTTTTTGAAGTAGCACAACGGGAATCTAAGATAATGTCCTGTTCGTTCAAATAACGTACTTATATGCTGCTAAGGCTAATCCAGCTCTTAATTTTATCTATCTAGGTATGACTAGGATAGGGATCTTTAACACCTACTATAGGTAGGTTACCTGACACCGTACTCGCTCGGGAATCCCATTTTACGCCACTTCCGAAGTACGCCATAACTAAGCATTTTTACTTAAATATTGAAAAATGAAAAGAGGCCTTACATAAATGTTAAGACCGTGGAAAAAATCCCAACGAAAGAGACTAAATGGCTTTTCGTTGGGATTTTCCCCACGGTCTTAACATTAATAAGGATTTTTACTTAAATAAAGTAATACCGGGATGCGAACCCATGAACTTGGGCATAGTAGGTTGTTTTGCTAACCACTATACCACAGGCGACCCCTTTTTAAGGAAAGTATTGAAGAAAACTGAGGTTATTTTGTTATTACATATTACAAATATATTCAGTTCCAGGAGAAAACGAAAAGCAAGAAGCATCTCATTTTCCAAAATATTATTCTCATATGAAGGGAGATACAAAATTCATTTATTTTCATAAACATAATTTATATTGTATTTTGGTTTTTTATTTGATCTGTTTTTCTCCTTTTTTATCTCATAATTTTTCTTTTTGTATTTTTTCCTTTTTCTTATATTTATATATACTCGCATAATTATGGCAGAGGAATTTCGTCTTGTATTGGTGAAGAGTTAAACGCCGAGTATAGGCATACATATATATCATGGATTACTTAAAATATAAAAATGTTTTAATGAAAACTACATGTTTGTATTCTTGCATACTTTATATCATAGTAAAATATATTGTGGAAGAAAAATAAATGATTGTAGAGCTGGATCTACTGTTGTTTTCCCACTATGTTACTTATTTGATTAGATCAAGTTAATATATATACCTGCGGCTCATCAAGCCTTTATAAACAATGTTCCTTTAATTAAGGGGGAAAACTTGGCGGTTATACGTGATATCGGCCAAATCACATCATTGTACAACCGTTGGGTTGGCAACAATATAGTCTCTACCGTTTACGTTCCTTCCGAAGGACGGCATAACTAAAGATTTTTTACTCTCTCTAAAAAATCCTAGGGCCACCCTCCCAATATTCGATAATAAACAGATTTTCTTCTTACACGCCAAGTCTTCTGTTTCTTAACTAAAACACAGGTTTTTTCTTCTTTATTCTAAACAGCCATGGACCTAACAAGGTTTGCCATTTACCCAAACCTTTCTTCCTCTTTCGCGGACGTACGTGTACAATAAGAGAACCTCCGAGATCAGACTAGGATTTGTTTAGTCGGTTATCCAAGGTCGCGGGAGTCAGTGGGTTATTGAACCAGGAAAGTCGAGAGAGCTGCGAACTTAGCCAAGGACTCTATGAGTTGTGCAACCGCCCGGTTTCTTCTAGCCATCCAGTGATAAAGCTCTACATGGGAAGTTGAGGTAGACCCTAAGTGCATTTAGTAATAGACCAAGCGATTATCGGATTGACTTACAAATTGTTTTGTATTCGTATGCGGAACCATTTCAAAAGTCTTATGTTGATGACTCCGGCTCTAATATAACTTAACGTTCTATATCTACAGTCCCTGGCCATATTAATGTGACCACTGGATAGATTCGTTCTTGTTACATGTTTGCATTATCTTTATGTATGCGTAAAGATGTAAATCGTGTTTTAATATTAGTTTTATGGGTAAAGTTAGTTAAATGGGGGGATAAGTTAGTTATCTGATAATAATATGAAAACGAAAAAAAATTGTTCCGAAAATAAATCTTTATTTTTTTTTTTTTTTTTTTTTTTATATTTTGTTGTGCCACCCTATTTTACATATTGATGAAAAAAACTTTCAAAATAGTTAAAATATATGATGCAAATAATTAGGAAATAATAATAATAAATTCTTTATTGGCTTTAATGTATATCATTGTAGCCATTATATGATACAAATAATAAATCGATAATAAACTTAACGAATTCGACTTCTATTTAATGAAAAAGAAACCATAAATCCACAAAAATTTGATACACAAATTATGCACGCCGTCACTCGTAAAACAAAATGACTGTACTAAAACCAATGCTGCCATTACTAAAAAAAAAAAAATCCTTTAAAACACTTATAACAGTGTCGCCATTACTTAAAACAGCAATTTATTAAGACACGCGAAAGTATATAAAAAAAATTAGGATAAAAGAAAAAGAAAATAATCTTGCTTGGTGGTCACATTAATATGGCCAGGGACTGTATGTAATATATATTATAATGTAATAATGTACTGTGTAATAAAAATCCAGCATAATAATAAAAATGTGGGATCTGTAGCACACAAAGACACTCGGAGAATCCATCGAATGAATAATCATTAATGTAGGGCGTTGTATGGATAACCTGTGAAGTCTACTATTCCCATGATCGCGGGTTTGTAGCCCAACAGATGTCCTTAGGATTATTTAAAGGGAGTAATAAATTGTTAATTAAGCCGTCCTTCGGAAGGGAAGTAAAACAGGGGTCCTGAACATGTACGATCTCAGGTATTCGTTAAAAATTATTATCTTTAATTCAATCTGGATAGGCAAAATTTAGGGCTCCCACTGTAGCTTCGTCCAGTTAGCATAGCAACTATAAATTGGTGTTAAATAAACAAATAACAACTATTGAAGTAAAAATAACGGATTTTCCAAATTTTTTGGTAATTCCTTACCACTCATAGTAAAATAAATTAAAAGGGATCTCTGAAATAGGGGTGTTTTGTACAGATATTTAGTCATATAGTTATCATTGAAGTACTGTTTTGGACAATATATCTGCAGCCTCGGTAAATCCTTGATTAACTCGAATTTTGTTCGGAATGAGTTGGCTGCATTGAGAGAAGCCTAATCGCGCCATTCTTATAGTTTTGGGGGTGAAATGGAGTTGTAATAAAAGCAATAACTCGATTTCAAGCCAATAAGACTTGGGTCCTTATTCCTAGGAAAAGTCACTTGGAAAAACTACATTACGCTTCCTTAAGTACAAGAAATTTATTTGGGAGAAAGTTCGACTTAACCACTTTGATTTATATATATTTGTTTGTCTAAAATATAAATGTCTTAAAAGTGGCTAAAGATTTTATCAAGTATAATTTTTTTAAAGCTAAAAAAAGTAAATGTTAAAAAAAAAAAGAATCTGTACCACTACATCCATAAAAGGTCTTGGATTCGGTACATGATCGAAACTTAGTGTTCCAAGGACAACGATTGTGCTGGGATATGATTAGCCGAGATAAGCACAGCCGCCGCGTTATAGAGGTTGGCTGAGCCCCAGGAGGGTCTGTAGACCCAGGGTCCATCCATAGTTATGAACAATAAATACAGATCAAATAATGAATCTGTCATAGATTAGAGCCTAGACCATTTAGCATAGCAATTCAGCGCTTTACGAGCTGAAATTTTAGCTTCTCAGTTCAAAAAGTGATTCATGTGTAACGATTGTTAAGAGAATTTGTTAGTTTAAAAGGGCCAAGGCAGAGATGCTTCGCAAAAGTGTATTCAGCGGAAGAGAAGTCCTAAGGGATGTGTGAGGACTGCGTAATGAGGAAGTTCATCAGTATGGTACGTGATAGAGACAATGCTGTATATAAGGCAACAGTTGAGCAGAGAGGTGATTTGGTCGAAATAGCGCGCTGGTTTGTCCATAATTTTTTGTTTTTATTGGTATCATTATCACTAATTAATAGATCATATTTTCATTTGCATTCATTTTACATATTAATTTTCATTTTCCCCCGATTATCACCTCAAAAACAAACCTAAGATTTATATATTTTTTAGATAGGGTTTTAGGGGTCGCCACTTTGCAAAAGGTTTGACAAAATGACAGTATGATAACTTGCTGCTTAATGTACATAAAACAGTTAATTGATTCCTGATTAATCGACGAAAACAGGACAGGAATCAGTGGATCGCACACCCATTTCAGTGCCAGGACAGGGTGTGGATCAACTTCTGGCAGTTCCCAGAGTCAGCCGTGGAACTGGAGGTGCCACTGCTTCACCCGTTTATCAATATTCTTTTTTTGAACTTAACATTTTAAACAAATCCGACAATTCCTTCCTCCTACATACTTTTTAATCATTCGCTCCTTTCTAACTGGCAGAACATTTAAAGTAAGTCATAAAGGTTCCTACTCATCCCTCTATTCCCAGTCTGCTGGCGTTCCTCAAGGTAGCATCCTCGGTCCTATCCTTTACACAGTATATACAGCTGACATTCCTACCCATCCTAACACCTTCATCTCCACGTATGCTGATGACACATGTGTGTTATCAGTTAACAACGACCCATATATTGCATCCCAATCCCTTCAATTACACCTATCAAGCCTCGAAGAATGGTGTCGGAATTGGAGAATTAAAATCAATCCCAGCAAGTCCCATCAAATTACCTTTACTCTTCATCGAAAACCCATGACTTCCTGTCCTACTGTATTCTTTAATAGTACTCCACTTATCCCTGTTGAACAGATTCGCTACCTGGGACTCTACTTAGACAAGCGTCTTACTTGGAACCCTCACACAAGATTGAAAAGACAAGAAACAGCTAGACGTTTCCGACTACTTCAACACATACTGGATAAGCGCTCAAAGCTTCAGATCAATTACAAAAGACTTATTTATGTGACTGTTATAAGGCCTATATGGACTTATGGAATTGAACTATGGGGCTCCACCAAACCATCGAATTCCTCTCGTATCCAATCCTTGCAATCCAAAATCCTTCGCAAAATCCTAAATGCTCCTTATTTTGTCACAAATAAAACCATCCATATTGACCTTAACGTTCCATATGTTACCGATTTAGCCCATTCCAGATACCTATCATTCCACAATAAACTTCAAACCCATCCAAACCCACTAGTTTCCATCCTTGCATCCAATTCCATCCCGGACAATCCTCCTAGGCGTCTGAAGAGAAGATGGCCTCGGGACCTTCTATTATAGAACTTTATTAGAGTGCTGCCAGTGGGTAGTATCTCTACATGCCCTATCATGTATTATTTTCTCTCATAGCAATTGTACTAGATGTATGTATTACAGTTGTACAACTCAATAAAATAATAAAAAAAAACAAAATAAAAAACATTTTAAACCACTAATTTCTAGATGTTTTGTCCAAATAAGAACCACCGTTTTAAAATATCTACTCCGATAAGTTGTATCCTCTAATGAGAGGCTGAATGAGCCCCAGGAGGGTCAGTTAATTCCTCAGAGTCCATATAAGTTTTTCTTACTGGCCTAGTAAATACGAAGGTCATTTTACATGTCAACTCTGAGCTTATTTTTATGATTATTATTATTTTTAATTATTTTATTAAATAAAAATAAATAAAATTACCTTAGAGGTTGACCTGCGTAGCTAAAGCGATGAACAGAGGACAAGGCAGTTAGAGATAGGCTATCTCAAGTGTGCTAACAGAAGTTCTCCTCCACTGGCCACGCAACCACTTTCCAAACAGCACGGTATCTTGACAGCTCTACTTCACTCCTCGCCTCTATATCTACCTCTACCTCTTCGTCTCTGGGGTAAAGATAGATCTGTCTCAACTTTATGGCTTCTTAGCAGGTAAAGGAGGAAATACTAAAAAATACCAATTAAATATATAAAAAAAACGATGAAGTACGCACATCACTCATAATTCACTTGAAATACATTACAAATCTACTTGAAATGCATTTTGGCAGCAAATTGGCTTTAGAGAACCAAATTTATTCAAACTATTACAACTTGTAACATTATAAAGGCAAGTGTTACTATCCCATCCTCGACGCCATTCTGTTATGTCCTTAATTATTGATAATAATTAAATATTCAAGAAAGGTATTGAAAACACTTATATTCTTATACACCTGTAAAAACAATTAATTGGCAGGTTACAATCCTATATTAATAGGTACAATACAATCATATGCAAATCGATTCTCAAACGTTGAGCGCATAATAGATACATAACAGCAAGACTATGTACATATATTATGGTCTGAGAATTTAGAAAACGATCTGTAGAGTCACCTAGGGTCGGTCGCGCATAGAGCAGTCACACCTTTTCCCATAACCTAGTGCTCTTCACTTTTCCATCATTTTTGCTATAGTTATAGCATTAGTTTTAAGCTCACCTGTGGTCTAGCGGTTAGCGTAACAAACTACTAAGCCCAAGATCGCGGGTTCGTAGCCCGGCAGGTGGCCCTAGGATTTTTTTAAGGGAGTAAAAAATCCTTAGTTACGCCGTCCATCGGAAGGGACGTTAAACGGGAGTCCCGAGCCTGTACGATGTCAGGTACTCGTTAAAAATCCCTATCCTAATTAGTCCTGGATAGGCAAAATTTAGAGCTCCCGTTTTTATTTCCGCCGTTTGGACGGCACATTGCGACTTTAACATTCAGCTGGAATAGAAACATGTGCTGAATCTGAATCCAACGAGCTTTGTCTAGGGACCGCTTCTATATTTAGCGACTTACTATAAATAAATTATTATTTATTGATCAAATTAGCATTGGAAAATCTTGTTTAAGGTTAAGCTGCAAAATCGGGGGCGACCTGTGGTTTAGTGTTCAGCATAACAAACTACTAAGCCCATAGATCGTGGGGTCATAGCCCGGCATGTTGCTCTAGGATTTTTTGAAGTGAGTAAAAATTCCTTGATTATGACGTCCTTCGGAAAAGACGTTAAACGAGGTTCTTGTTCGTGTACGATGTCAGGTACTCGTACAAAATCCTTATCCCAATTAAACCTGGGTAGGAAAATTTATAGCTCCCACTGTAGCATCGTCCGATTAGCCATAGCAGCATAAAGTGACGTTAAATGAACTAACGAACCAACTATAGTTATAGGTATAATATTATAGGCTAAATAATATAAGGCTATAATTATTCATGAAATAATTTAGCGACGATGAAGAGGGCATCGATACTCTGTAACCTGGAAACAATAATACATTATAGCGTTGGTGGATTTCGCTAAAGGCATGTCTCTAAATAATAGGACAATAGGTGTATAAAGACCGTTATCGGCCAGGAGATTTTTTATTTTTATGATTGTAATATTCTTTCCTTAATCTATATTTCATATATATATATATATATATATATATATATATATATATATATATATATATATATATATATATATATCTAATAATCTTGGGCTCATTAGGTGGTTAGCACCATACTGTTTGTAGGCCAGCTGTCATGATGCAAGGTGAATCATTCATGAAAAGTGAACAACCTCCGAATGCTTCTCCCAAATAAAGGGTACTTCCTAGAGACTGGGTGAACCATTGGAGGGTCTCCTCTATCCCACGGTTTCGATTCACCGCTGCTAATCAAATAATTAATTGATCTGCTACGATAGTTCTTGAATGCAAGACCTTGAGATCAGTAGTTCAGCTACCTCGCCCGATGATTCAAATACATTGCTCCATTACTCTTTAATACATCTATATAATTATCAATTTCTATATTTAATTCTGTTTTTAATGTTATCCACACACTTTTATACACACACACATATATATATATATATATAGCCATTTACTCACTTTAAATGATCCTAGGGCCACCTGCCAGGCTACGAACCCACTATCTTGGGCTTAGTAGTTTGTTACGCTAACAACTTGACCTCAGGTCGCTCCCACTCAATATAAATTTAGTATCCTTTACAAATGATCTTTCTGTTAGTTAAGCTTAATTAGATTTTTTTTTTCTTGTTGGTTTATAACATATTCTGTTAAGAAGGAAGGGATAACAGTCAGGTTATTTGCCCCAATTATATCTACTTCTGTCTGATAGAGCTCACAAGGTCGATCCGCTAATGATAACAGTAATAATTATCATATGCTACAACTGGTATCGAACCTGATATAATTAGCACAGCAGCTCTATGAGCTACGCAAAGTAAGAATTTGTTGAGCTCATGCTAAAATTTACGAATGCTGAACGCAATAACGACTTTTACAATGGTTCATATAAATTATAAAATTATTTATTACCTAAATATTTATCAAAGAGAAAATAATGAATGGATACCCCTCCATTGATAGCACCTTTCTATGAAGCTTATCTACGTCCTATTGACATGTGTCTTTTCTGATTTCTTGGAGGTCGTTAAAACATTGCTTGTAAAAAAAAACAATATCAATGAGGAAATTCCCCTTGTATACATCGCAAAGTTGAGAGACATGGGGATATGGGATCGGTGAGGAGAATGGATTTGTCTGGGCGTGTTACGAGTCAGGTTCCTGGCCTCATTGTATCTCCCATTTGAGGAACAAGTCCCAACGACCTGCCTTGAGAGTATAGTTGACTATCTCAAAAGACAGGAAACGATGGGAATTATTGGGGCGGACGCCAATGCCCATCATAACATCTGGGGCAGCAGTAACACTAACCGTAGAGGTGAGTCCCTTTTGGAATATTTGCTAGTTAATAATCTAGATATAGTTAACAAAGGTAACACACCAACCTTTGAAATTTCTAACAGACAGGAGGTCATAGACCTCACTCTGAGCTTTAAATCAACTAGAATGATAAATATTACAAACTGGCATGTCTCTAAAGACTTTTCCAGTTCTGATCATAAATATATTAGGTGGGAGCTTGAGGCTACAATCTCAAAGCCTGAAACCTATAGAAATCCCAGAAATACAAATTGGGAAGGCTTTAGGACAAATCTTAAAGACTTAATTAAAGAATGTCCCCGTTTGGCTTCTAATACCTACCAGCTGGAGTTCTTAAATGGACTACTGACTAAGGCACTTATCACTGCATTCAAGGATAACTGTAGAACAACCACTAAAGGGTCAAACTGCAATGTACCCTGGTGGAATATGCAGTTAGAGAAGTCAAGATCTAGAACCAGAATACTTTTCAATAAAGCAAAAAGGACTGGTGAATGGATCGAATACAGACACGCTCTAACTGAATATCATAACCTCATTAGGAAAGCCAAACGGAACTCATGGAGACAGTTCTGTGAAGAAATTAATAATACGAATACATGCGCTCGCATGAATAAAATACTTTCTAAGAGCAACTACTGTAATACAGTGGGCTCCTTAAAGAAACCAAATGGAGATCCCATGAACATTACAGAATCTATAACTGCTATGCTGGAATCGCACTTCCCGGGGAGCAAGCTCACAACCTCGGATACGAAGGTTTACCTCCCTGAGGATAGGTGCAAACCGGACTGGACATCAGTCCGTGAAATCTTCAATACCAGCGCCATAAAATGGGCAGTTAGAAACCTCAAGCCGTACAAAACACCAGGCTTTGACGGAATTTATCCTGCCATGCTAAAAGAGGGTCTTGAAATCATCTTAGGCAGGCTCTCCACTCTATTCCAGGGCTGTTTGGCCTTTAATTATATCCCAACAGCTTGGAGAGAAGTTAGGGTCACATTTATTCCCAAACCAGGGAAAGAAACATATGATGAACCCAAATCATATCGCCCCATTTGTCTTTCCTCATTCTTGCTGAAGACAATGGAGAAAATTCTTGATAGATATATCAGGGACAAACATCTCAGTGATGGATTAGTAATGTTGCATCAACATGCATACAGAGAGGGAAAATCTTGCGACACTGCGCTGCATGCAGTGGTGGACCAGATAGAAGATGCTCTGCAGTGGAAACAAATCGCGCTCGGAGCATTTCTAGATATAGAGGGAGCATTTGACAATACCCCTACTCATATATTAACTAATGCCCTACTAAGGCACGGCACTAGACCAAACATTGCTAATTGGGTCATTGCCATGCTAAAGAATAGGGTCATTCAAGCCAATATGGGCAATTATCACCTAAAGGTTAAAGCAGCCGCAGGCTGCCCCCAAGGAGGTGTCCTTTCCCCACTCCTATGGAACCTGGTAGTGGACGAACTACTACACCTCCTAAATGAGGCGGGTTTCCAAGCGATAGGCTATGCAGATGACATAGCAATTATAATCAAGGGCTTTGACCAACAAACTATTTCAGAGTTGATGACAATGGCACTAAGAATGGTGGTGAGATGGTGCATGAGAGTAGGATTGAACATCAATCCTAATAAAACGGTAATTGTACCTTTTACAAACAAAAGGATATTGAGGGAACTCAACCCCCCTAGGATGAAAGGGATGAGTATTCCATTCAGCAAGAAGGTTAAATACCTCGGTGTTATTATGGACAGTAAATTAAACTGGAATGAACATATCGACTATGTTACCAAGAAAGCCACAAGAATTCTGTGGACTTGTAAGAGCCTATGTGGCAACAAGTGGGGAATTAGCCCCAAGATGGCCCGTTGGATGTACACAGCAATAGTTAGACCTGTGCTAACCTATGGCTCAATAGCCTGGTGGCACAAAGCTGGTATCCAACAAAATAGATCAAGGTTGGAGAAGGTGCAGCGGCTTGGGTGCATTATGATCACTGCGGCCATGAGAACCACCCCTACCGCTTCACTGGAAACTATACTTAATTTAACTCCTCTTGACATTCTAATTGAATCAGAGGCATTGAAGACAGCCTACAGGCTAGTAAAAATAGGAGGGGTCAAAAAACCCACCAACGATTTTGGACACAGAAGTGTCTTTGATATAATCGAGCAAAATGCAGATCTAAAAAAGCATTCTGATTCAATGCTGAATAAGTATAACTTTGAAAAAAGATTTCACGTCAATATACAGGCGATTTGCAAAAGCAAGAATGATTGCTTTAATCCACCCAATGGTCTAAATGTGTATACGGATGGATCCAAAGGGGAGTTTGGTGCCGGCTCGGGATTCTGGTTTAGGGGTTGTCAGGGCATGGGTCATTACTTAGCTCTGGGCACGACACCCACTGTATTCCAAGCGGAAATATGGGCAATACTTGCAGGTGCCTTCGCTATGAAGGACCACAAGAATAAGGTAATTAACTTTCTCACTGACAGTCAGGCAGCATGCAATGCATTACAAAATGCAGTAACAAACTCCAGACTAGTGGAGGAATGCTGTCTAAGACTAGATGAACTAGCTGTACATAACAGAGTTAACATATTTTGGATCCCTGGGCACAGTAATATTCCAGGAAATGAAAGGGCCGACAAATTGGCGAAGAAAGGAGCAGTTACTGCTCCAATTGGACCTGAACCATGGTGCGGGGTCCCCCTTCCCCTGGCTAAGGATACAATTAATAAACTAGCCAAGAGGAAGATAAAAACACGTTGGGATAGAGCCAAGATAAGGCATACAAAACTTTTCATAAAGGATCCCAACGATAATCTTTCTGATAAAATCAAGAAAGAAGCTGCTCACTCGTCGAGAACCGACCTCAAAAGTATGGTTGAAACCATCACTGGGCACTGTAAACTCAGGAAACACATGCATCTCCTAGGCATTGAACAAGAACCTAGGTGCAGATGGTGCAAAGAGGAGGACGAAACCCCTTGGCACATCCTCTTTGAATGTATAGCACTAAGTCGAAAGAGGACATTTGACCTTGGCCCTGGTGGATACAAGGAACTTCAAGAACTGAGGTTTAAAGACTATTTAAAATTTCTCAGAAGTCTAGACCTATGTTAGGGATTTTTAGGACTCAAGCACAATGGGCCTCTTTAGGCCGAAGTGCATAGTAATAAGGGTCATACTTAAATAATAAAATACGAGTCAGGTTAGCTCAGTTGTTAGAGCACCGCGCTAGAGACGCGGGCGACCCATCGAATCCCGGCCTGGACAAATCTTTTCTCTTAAAAATAAAAATTATAACAATTAATAAAAATATAAGAACAGATAATTAGATTGTAATAAGGATATCTTCAGAAATATCATTTAAGTCGTGTTATTTTTTTAATTTCACGTCAATTATTTCATAAGGATACCTTTAGTTAATTGTATTTCATTCTTATCACTTCTTTCTTTAAATCTTTAAATATTTCCTGTGATACTGTTGACATTTGTTATTCTGTTTTGTTTTATGATCAGCCCTGATGATAGAGCTAGACATTTTATGAACCTTGGCATAAAATATAAAACTTATCTTTTGACGAGGTATTAAAAACTGGATATAACAGGAAATAACAACTATTTCTCTCACCGAAAACGAGCTTTGGTAAGAGAAAATTGCTGACTAAACTTCGTAAAGTAAAGTTTTGCTAAACTTTCAAACGCAGTTAACTGGGATTTCGGTTTTACACGTAGGGTACTTTTTACAAACGAGGTGTTACGGGTGACATCCTACCAGAGTTCAAGAAAAGACTCACTAAAATGCTCAAAATTGCCTTTCAAGTTCATCTTATCCCTGGAACAATATAAATGGAGTTTTTGTATGTAAAAATAAAAAATCATACTTTACTTAAGTGAAAATTATATTGACTATACATTGAATTGAACAACGTCTTAATGTATTCGAAAATAAGATCCGTAGAATATTCGGTGCAAAAGAGGATGACCACTGGAGAATTACCACACACGGAATTGCGGAGCATGCCTCCGGAAAATATCATTGAAGTGATTAAGTAACGAAGTTTAAGATGGGCTTGTAAAGCTGCAGTTAACGAAATGAATTCCTAAAAAGTTAATAAGCACTGTGCCGACTGGAAAGGGTAAGACCGAGACGTAGGTGGGAAGATTGCGTTAATAGTGTTCTGGCGGATTTGGGTTTCGGTAGTAGTCCGTGGAAGAAGTTTGTATGCAGAGATTGGTAGTATCGGCATCGAGCCTTCCGGTTCACTAAGTTTTATTATTATTATTTATTGAATTAAAAATTATTATCATTAAATTATTAAAACTTAACTTGGCATTTCCCTAAATAGGTATTAATTTTTACCAGAGTAAGTATTTTTATTTATTGCTTGAATACAAAATCACCGCATCACTATAACAGAATGGTTTTGGCGTCAGTATATAGTAAAGACTATACTGTATCTAAACTGTATCTAAACCAATGGTTGTGTAAAGACGTTATTTGGCTCATGCCACCCTCAACGGCCAGGTTTGCCTCCCCCCGCCAATCAAGGCTGGATGAGCCCCAAAATTCTATTTTGTAAATATATTTATTTTTCTTAATACATACCTTATATTTAAGAGTTTTTCCCTTAATAGATTATTTTTAGCGTAGGGGTAGCAATAGTGTACGTTTGTTTCGAACTATAATAATTCCAAGTTCCAAGGTAATTGTACTAAATATCACTAAAAATTCACATGCGAAAAAAAATTCAGGTTCATTGCTAACATGTCAGTTGGGAGATTCGATTACGTAAGAGGGGTGTGAAAAGTTGCGATTCCCTTGCACAGGCGAGTCCATTTCCTGAGAACGTGGAGGGAAGGTGCGGAGTCAAGTGTTGCACAAGGACCGGTCCTGCGTACAGTGTCATGCAAATCGTACAGGAGAACATTGAACGTACTAAGTCCGCAGGACAGCCGGCACGCCTCCTCGGGACCTCTGGACAATGCTGGGACTTCGCTGGAGAAAAAAAATCTTCCGATGGAAAGGAGAACCCGGTGAGCGGGTCTCCTGTCAAAACAGTGACGTCTTCAATGGACGTCAGTGGACAATGGAGGGAACTGGGAGAAAAAATGATATATTTGACATTGGCATTTTAACTAGCTCGAACTACCCCGTAACCCTTCCGTTTGGGTACTCAAGTAATAGAGGTTGTTGGAAGCTTTATCTAGGTGTTTGTACAACATAGTGTCCAAAGAAATATAGCGCATTGGAGCGCACTTAAAGCGCATTGGAGGTAAATAAATAAATAAATAGGAACCTTCAGGTGGACTTGGGATTTTTTAAAGGGAGTAAATATATCCTTGATAAGAAAAATATCCTTGGTAATATCGTCCTTAGGAAGGGATATGAAATAGAGATGTACTTAACCTGTGCGAGGACAGGTAATCCTTAATTATCTCTGTCCTAGTTATCCCTGCAAAAGCTAAACTTTGGACTCCTGCCGGTGTCACAATACCATAGCTATATATACGTAAATGAATAAGCAAACAATAAATTAGGGTGGGTGCAGGTAAAAAGGGTATGTATTGCGTCTAAACCAACGGTTTTATAAGGAGGCAAAATCGTACTCAACTACCAATTAAGAGTACCAACTTTATATCTACTGGAAGAGTCTGCAGATCCCGCATATCATTTATGGATGTACGCACTTTAAATAATTTATCTACAACATTCAGTTTTAGCCCTTGACTTTCAAAACAGCAATTCAGCGTTCTTTACACTAACTACTTCGCTCTGATTGGATATATGAATTATTTAAGTCTTCTTTATATAATTTAGAGTCCTCACTTTTTTGGGGCTGGTTGAGCCCCAAGAAGGTCTGCAGATCCCACTGCGTCCATCTATGATTATTATTATATTAAGTAATTTATCTGCCACAGTCAAAATTACTTACTCGGAACCTTCAGAAATGAGATTATTTGACCGAGATGACGGTTAGCCGTCAGATGTTTCCCCCAAATTAAGAGTAACCACTTTAAAGAGGTAAACAAAAAATGAAGAAGAGGTGTATAAGAGGCAGATATATACAAAAAAACTAATAAAATAAAGACTGTTCTTCTAAAATACATTAACGATATTGGGCGCAGTACTTGTGACAAAGACTGAACTGTGATTCCAAGTCAAAGATTTGTGAAGGAATATAACTCCCAGAAGTAGATTTTTCCCAAAGATTTTTTATTGTTATAATTGTACATTCCTTTCTTTTATTCTACTTAATATGGATATGCTACTATACTAAGGAGGCCCAGACTAGTGAAATCGGCTTGTCGCACTAAACGATTGATCACGTAATATCTACTACACCAACTATTTTAAGTCCGACAAGATAGGAACAATATTCAGTTTCTTAATGAACGAACTAAGAAATGATTTTTCTGAGGTTTTTGGATTGAATAAATATTGATTTTTTGATGATTCTTACAATTTTTTAAAAAAATTTTTAGGACCTATTCTACTTGTAGACCACTGCCTGGAAAGGTAAATGATAACAAAAACAAAACAAGAAACTCTGCATGACTCAGATCACGGAAGCAACTGATATGAATATTCAATTTACTTCAGGAACAAGGGCGAGGGAGGTCATTGTCGGATATTGTTAATTTTATTTTCCTTACCAATTTCCTTTTTCACCTTTGACTTCATCAAAGTATTCTTCAAGTGTGTTACTTTCTGATCATAAATTATTATTAATATTTTAATATAAGTAATAACTTGTTGAAGATGATTAGCAAAGGTATACAAATGGTAATATCCATACAAAAATATGTATGATTAAACTATTGCAATTATTCATCACCAAAAAGGGCCTACTTGAAAGGTTGGATATTAGAGAATGGAAGATATTATTGAGATCATTAATTCTCCAATGATTAAGTAGTCCACCAACGAAAAGACACCCTTTACAGAGCAACAGAAAGAATCACCAACGTAATGAGCAAAAGAAGGGTTAATTTCTATGGGCATAGCGAACGAATGCAAGTAGGCTAACGAAAAGGATATTTGAATACCTTAAAAATGAAAAAATAAACCGAGCTGTTTCAAGGAACCATAGAGACACGAGAGAACTCGGGTTACGGAGAAAATTCTTAGGGATGGATCTGCCAAGAGGCCAGGGTAAGAGGATGAGGTTTGAGGCTGGAGCTAAGCAGGCGATCAAAATCTCTGATGAGGTAAGAAATAGCAGATCGGAGAGAATGAAGAGATACTGAGAGGGAAAAAAGTACAGAACATGGACTTTTTATTGATCCTTAGTGTTGGGTGAAGCAAAAAAATAAATAAACAAAGATCACCAAGCGTAATCCTCTCACCTAAGTCTAGGTCTGCCCCTATTGACCAGTTCACGCAGAGCTTATTAACGCTTTAGGATTCGTTAATAAGCCCAAAACCTTTACGAGTTCATCTTGATCTTCACGATGCCATCACAAAATTACATTAATCGGCTGCATGCTCTCCGATTCCGTGATAACTTCCATAATCCTACAGTGAATTTTTCATTTTTCAGATCAAATATTCTACCTAGGATTTAATTGTTTCCGATTAATTAGAATCAATGCTTCAAAATTTAGCCATCAAATTTCGCATGCATGTAAAGTAGTTTTGAGGATAAAAGTTAATAAGCATTTCCTTAACACAGAAATATTTATATAATTATAGAATTTATAAAAAATTTTAAAAGAGGAAATTTTAATTTATACATTTTTTAAAAATTCCTTAAGGGAGTAAAAATTCCTTGATTATGCCGTCCTTCGGAAAAGACGTTGAACGAGGTTCCTGATCCTGTACGATGTCAGGTACTCGTTAAAAATCCCTATCCTAATTAAACCTGGGTAGGAAAATTTATAGTTCCCACTGTAGCATCGTCCGATTAGCCATAGCAGCATAATGTACATGTACATATTCATCCCATGGAGGGTCACCCAATTTATAGTGGCTGGGGGAGCCTCAGGAGAATTAATAACGACTGTATCAATGTTCACAATACGATTTATATCACTGTTACGGCAACAATTTTTCAAAAAAAAAATTATTTTATGTTTTAATAAACCTGTGTTATTAAAACCCACGATGAGTTTGCTTTCAGTACATGGTAGATGCTGCACTGTTTTAAGCCAAAGGTCGTGCGGGTAAGTGATTCGTCCAAGATCATGCTCAACCACCAGGTTTATCCTACAATTGATAGTACCCACTTTTTTTGAGGTTTGTGGATCCCACAGGATCCTTCCGTGGCTAATCTTAATAAGTAGTAAAAATACTTGATTTATTGTCTTGGTGTGATAGTAACTGAAGAGTTTCTTTTTTTGGATTTGGATTTTGGATAATCATTCATCGTCCATATTAACTGCGTATCCTTCCTTCAAGAAAAACTTTCTGAAACGGACAGATCTGCTGTAGCTGGTGAATTTACTGCGTCTCTTTGATAAGTCTGTTTGAATGTTGATGTGAGGTGTACTGCATTTCGTCATCATTCATATTTTTTTTTGAGAGGAAGAAAATGGTCCGGATGGAGGTAAAGAAAAATCTCTTATTTAGAGAGAACTGTTTATTGGAAAGCCGGCCAAGTCAGCTTCTTCAGGCTCCTGGTCCCCAGGCTCAGGATCGTTTTTTTTTTTTTTGTTTTTTTTTGTTACAGTCTGATGAACCCTGTATAGGCGAAATTGATTATTTTCCTGTACATTAGAGGCTAATGACTATGTTTACGGAACTTTCCGACTGCAATATATTAATTTTACGCCTATTTACATATTTACGAAATGTAGATATGCATCTCAGTTTTTAGAATTATAAATATAAGCGCTTTTTAGAATTGTCCAGTAGCATTGAGATTTTCGCTAATTTTTATTATATATAAATAGAATTGCTAGTTTCCGCACGTTTTGAGAACTACATGAATTCCAATATTTTTATTTTGAAGAGAAACATAAATTCCAGATGGTTTGCTTGAAAAAAAAGTTGAATGGCAATATAACTGAAAGCACGAGGATGAGAAAGAAAAAGAGGAATTTATTTCCGCCGTTTGGACGGCACATTGCGACTTTAACATTCAGCTTTGGAATAGAAACATGTGCTGAATCTGAATCCAACGAGCTTCTTCTAGGGACCGCTTTTATATTTAGCGACTTACTATATAATAATAATATAATTAATTATTATTTATTGATCAAATTAGCGTTGGAAAATCTTGTATAAGGTTAAGTTGCTAAATCGGTGAGGAACCTGTGGTATACTAGTTAGCATAACAAACTACTAAGCCCAATATCGTTGGGTGATAGCCCGGCATGTAGGTCTAGGATTTTTTGAAGTGAGTAAAAATTCCTTGATTATGACGTCCTTCGGAAAAGACGTTAAACGAGTTTCCTGATAGTGTACGATGTCAGGTACCCGTAAAAAATCCCTATCCTAATTAAACCTGGGTAGGAAAATTTATAGCTCCCACTGTAGCATCGTCCGACTAGCCATAGCAGCATAATATACATGAACATACATCCCATGGAGAGTTTTGGGCTCCAGTACATGGTAGCTGTAATGTTTCTTAGAACTAGAATGATCAGGGAGGTGATTTGTCATAGTTCATGCTCAGGCGCCACATCCTCCTTATTTTGGGTACCCAATTTATAGTGGCTGGGTAAGCCCTAGGAAATTTAACACCGACTGTATCAATGTTCACAACATGATTCTTATCACGGTTATGGCAACAACTGATGTGTTTACAGAACTTTAATTAATCATCAATTAATACTAATATTTAATTTAAAAAAATCAAATATATTTTTAAAAACATCGATGTGGGAGATAAACAACTGTTTAACTGAAACATCCGTTGTTTTCGAGTCATGTTTTCAAAACATGCCCCTTCGACGAAGGACCATGATTAAGCAAGCCATACGAAATTGTGTTTTGACAGATGTCGATGGAGTGATGTATGTACGCGGGCAGTGGAACAGGGGCATCGGCATTGAATCTTCCGAATCACTCCAAGCCCTTTATTGTTGTTATTATTATCATCTTTAGTATAAACAAGATCAAGTTCAGTAAATCCGTGATATAATTTACAATATTATTTATAGCTAAGTTAGATAGTTGGTAATAACTAAGGGATATGATGCAGCTAGCTGCCAACCTTACAAGTAATTAGCGTTAATGGAAGATGAGGTATTGCTTCAGTCTAAATTAATTGATTATGCTCCAAGGGCTTTAAATCATGGTTTAATATTACAGTGAAGCCTCTCTATAAAGGACAATTCTACGACGGATGTGTCCATTTTTAAACCTCTGAAAGTGCGTTACTAAATAATTAATATCTAAATTTATCATCCTAGGGATCAACTATCCACCATGGTCAAATGTTAGTATAAAAATGATTTAAACCTTTGATCTATGAAGAACGCGGTGAGTTGTATTCTTAATTTTAATAATTGAAAATGACTTAATTGTCGAAACGTTTTTAAAACAGTAAATAATTTTTGAGCCTGGAAACTGGTTTTCTTCTTGATCATGATTAGTAATATATCGCAGTCCAGTGTAGTATATAGGAATTAAAATTTCCAAATCACCTTCCTGCACAGCCGTTGGCTTAGAAACAATACAGACTCGGTCGTTTAACATTTTAAATAAAACAAGTCTGTTTTAGTTTGGAGACTAAGGGCTTTTCATTGGAATTTTTCCACTTCTTATCATTTATGTAAGGTCTCTTTTTATTTTTCAATATTTATATATTTTGTGGAATAGCCATTAATCCACTGGTGTCTTGATAATGTTGTTTTTCTTTTCATTGCAATCTTACTTTCATTTTTTCATATAGTTTTTTGTCTTATGTTTTGGTGTTGTTTACAATTATTTATTTTTTCCTGTTGTGCTTTTTGTAGGTTGATGAGTGTATGTTGATTCTCCAGTATTTATCAGCTGTTTTTATCTAACCTTACCCAGCCGGGGTCGAGTAACCTTCCTTATGATTCATTAGTTGCATTTGAGCCTTGGAGGTGGTGGGATGCTTCTTGGGTGCATTATTCATGCTTTGTTTTGTTTTGTTTTTGTTCTTTTGTTTTTTTTTGTTTTGTTTTTTTCTATCTACCCTGAAGATGCCTGAATGGGCGAAATATTGGACAGATAATTTCTATTCTGTTTTAGTTTGGAGACTAAGGGATTTTCTTAACATTTATGTAAGGTCTCTTTTTATTTTTCAATATTTAAAATAAGTAACAAATATGAATTAAATAAGAAGTCTTAAATATTCCATCTTTTTTCATTCCAGTATCTAGAATAATAATTTTAAGATATAATAAATTTCTATGATCCTTAGATTAAGTGTAAATATTCCTCAAAAAAAAAAAATATAATATAAATTTATATATATATATAATATAAATATATATAAATTTAATTTATTGCTTTACAATTATTCATACGAAGCTAGCCATAATAGACTGCATTATGGTTCTTTAAACAGATCTTACCTGAGTGGAAAAATACTCAATACGTTTAATACGTTCCGAGGTAACATCTTTCTATAAAAATTGTTTTTATAAATATAAATTAAACAAGCGAACCCATGTAACTGCTTTCAAATTGCGTTATTACTTAATGCTGTAGTATGGTAAATAGTATATGCTTATTGACAGTACTAACTCTTATTTCCGTCTTGCATAATACACTTAGAGAAGAATATAAACAATAGCCGATATAGGTTAATGATTGAAAATGGGCTACAATGTGCAAGGATACGGCCTTCATTTCTTGTCCTCGGCCACGTACGTACAAAAACAATGGAAGGAAATAGGATAGTAGCCAATGCAAATTTTAAATAAGTAAAAAAATCACAATGCAATTTATATTAAATGAAAAATCCTTATGATTAATGATTCTACATTTTTTATCTATGCTACAATGGCAAATCGTACGATACTACAACAGGAGCTCCAAATCCAAATCATTAACGAGTACCTGATACCACACATTCTGGATATCCATGGCATAACTAAGGGTTTTTTACTCCCTTTAAAAAATCATAAGGCCAGCTGCAGGGCTGTAATTGTGGTCTTGGGAATAGTATGTTGTTATACAAGGAATGTATTTTAAGAAATGTATTGAAGATAACTGAGGTTATTTGTATAAAAATAATAAATATTATATTCATTAAAAATTCAATTCCAGGAGAAAACGAAATAGCGGTATATACAAGAGGCAACTCATTTTCCAAAACATTATTCTCAGTAACAAGGAGAAAGCAAAATTCATATTTTGTTTACTTAATCTTTGATAAGCATGTGAGCAAAGAGCTCTGTTATCTTTTTATATTTTGTAATACATAATGTATTTTTTTTTTTCATTTGATCCATTTTGCTTCTTTTTTTCTCATATTTCACTTTTCTTTTTTCTTTTATCTTATATTTATGTATACGTATGATAGAGGAATATCGTTTGGTGTTTGTGAAGAGTAAGAAGTCGAAAATGGAGCAGTTTAAACTGACAACTTTTTGCGGGTTTCCTAAAAAGTTAATGATGTCGAAATGTTCGCAAATTAAAAAATAATATCTGCAGCCCTGGTGAATAAGTGGTTAAGTCTAATTTCCTCCAAAATGAGTTTCTTGTACTTCAGTACGAGGAATCGAGTTATTTTCGTAGCGAATAAGGGGCTAAGTAAGGCATTGACTTGAAAAGGAGTTATTGCTTATATTGCAACTTCATTTCAAGTCAAAAATTGCGAGAATGATACGATTCCGGTTATCTGAAAGCAGTTAACTCTCTCTTGACGAAATCCGACTTAACCACTTATTCACCGGGGCTGTAGATACAAAACTACTGCAGCTATTGGTTCTTCTATACTTTATATCATAATAAAATAAATTAATAAAGGACATTATGATACAACAGACTCTGATGATTATTGTATCTACTTTGTTACTTATTAAAAATCTACCTAGGGCTCATCAAGGCTCCTTAGATTGTTCCTTTAATTAGTGGGATAAACCTAGCGATTATACGTTATTTCGCCTAAATCACCGCATTACATAAATCAAATTAATTTAAATGTATTACATTTATAATAGTCTAAGACATAAATAAGACATTACTCACTCACTTCTTGGCACTACAGTCCTACAAGGACCTGGGCCTCATCCACCACTGCCTGCCAATCACTTCTTTCCATAGCAAGTCTTCTCCAATGCATGATTCTCAGCTGGTGAAGATCGGCCACATCATCTAGCCATCTCGTACGGCGCCTTCCTTTGGGTCTTCTACCACCGAGTTTCCCAAACAACAGTCTTCTGAACACTCTTGTCTCCGGCATCCTCATCACACGGCCCAACCATCTCAATCTAGCTCTTTTTACGAAAGAAACTAAGTCTGACTCTCCGTGAAGTTGTCGGAGTTCTGCATTGTTACGGATCCTCCATGTTCCCTGGTCGTAGATGGGTCCAAAAATCCGCCGCGGTATTTACCTCTCCCAGGCATTCATCATTCTTTCCGCTTTTTTACTCAGGACCCAACTTTCAGTAGCTATTGGCCTGACAATGACATATTAATAAGACATAAATAGCTTATATATTAATATATGTATTGTTATTCTAAAGGGACTTGTCCCAGAATAAATAAAGAATTTATTATTACATGACTGTTGGCTCGGCAGCAGTATAGGAATATTGTATAGTCTCTACAATGTCCCCAAACATCACTCCTTAAGTGTTTCATTATTGCCACTAATTTTGTTAAATTTTTACTATTAAGCTAAAAGGAAGTTTTCAAAAAATGGCTAATGAAGACCTTATACACAGCTATCAGGCATAAAGGCACCGGAATATTCGAAATTTATTTGATTAAATAAAATTTCTATTTCAATTTTAAGATCTAATAATGGAAAAAGTTGTGTTCTTTTATGAAACCATGATGCAAGTGAAACTTTTTTTGGTTTGTAGGCATTTAACTAAAAAATTTTGGAAAATTATTCGATTTAGGGTATAAAAATTGCGTTTTTATTCTTAACTCAATTATTGAAAAATTGGAATGATAATGGGAAATTAATAGTAGACAAAATATTAAATTATAAAATTTAATTTCAATTTGTGTATTAAAGTACAGAATACATATTTAATACAATCATTTAGATGATAAACGCATATTAAAAAGTTAGAGCAATATTTATTTAAATCATTGAATCGTTGTCAACTTCAATTATTCTATCAATAACTTCATCTTCGCCTCGAGTCTCACAGTTTATAAATGTAAATTACATTGTATGGTAACTAAAATAAGTAAATAATGCCTTACATTCTATTTTTTGAATGTACCTAGAAAAAACTGCATCGATTGTAGTACCATATCGTGTAGTTGGTACATTTCTATCATTTTTCATTTCGAGATTGAATACTTCTCTCAAGTATTCAGTAAGTGGAACAGATTCCTCTTTCTTAAAACCTGTATTGAAATCACCATATATAATAGAACTACGCACTGTACACAATTAAATAGTCACTGCACAGCCTTGCTAGATAGCTAGTCAATTCCCTACTCTTATCAGAGCAACCCTGCCCTGTCGTCTGTTGAGGTTGAATCCAAGTGATATGAATGGATCTGAATAAAATTAGTAATAGTGTTTGTTTGGATAGGTGTCTTTAAAAAGGCTTCTTCACAAAAAATTATTGCATTTAAAAACTTCGAGAATAAAGCAATAGAATACACTGTTACAATAGATGCTACACTGTAATGCGACATGCGATAGATGAACGAAAAATTTTAGGGCGATAGAAAAACAGTTTCACTTTAATAATAAAAATAATAATAATAATAAAAATATATACAACTGTAAACTGTAGAACAACATTAACACAAATGTTTCTGCCTCCTTCCGATCTTGATAGGGCTATCAGCAGCGTTCCGCATTCCATCCGATATGTTTGTAGATGATACATGCCACGATACCACTATTAGTTATCTGTTATGTTTATCATGTCGAGCCGTTAAAGAATATGGTGGCATAAACATAAACACGCCATGTTTACATTCCTCTTCGCTGTCGATTCAGCTTATAATCTCTTCAGTTTTTTCTCCCATTTACATTCTGCCATTATTGCGATGTTCAGATAATGCTTAGGGAATTTATAGCATTTTTTATTTAATTCTATTAAGTGTTGACGGTGAATAAAATACTTCATTTGTTCTATGCAGCATTGAATACATTATTTTCATTTTGTTTGCCTGTTTTGAGGAATATTTTTCATCAGAATATTTTGTATGGATTATTGAAGATTTTTTATAAAAAAATCATTTGACAAGGGTAGAATTCGTAAATTGAAATGCTTATCAGAATTGTTAATAAATTTTTTATGACCCTGAGTCAAAAGAATCAGGTGTCTAAGAACGTTGTGTATCTAGTAAATAAGCCAGCTCATAAATGATAAAAAAAATTGCGCGAAAATGAATTAAATATTTCCTTAAGACCGACTTTTACTTATAAGGGTCTTTAGAATTTCTTTATCTGTTTCGAGATCATAACGAATGGAAGCAGACAACAATAATAATTATAGTAATTCAAATGATTATGATTTTACAGTTGAATTTAAAGTGGTCAGTTACTGCGGATTCCGGTAGATAGCACTAATGCCGCCTCTTGATTAGATAAGGCAGTATTCTTTGGAGTTAAACAAAAATTAATAAAGCCACCATTCTTCTTTTTCGTCATAACTTCCACGATTTCAATTGTACTTAATTGTAATTAATACTCAATCTAAAAAAATGTCTTAATTTCATTTAGCCTGCTTTCTTTTTCGACTTATTCCTTAAAGCAGATCGCCCAAACTAGATTTCCTCTGTAATCCTCCCATGTCGAGAGCGATCGAGAAGCCACCTGCTGGCTGAAATAATGGACGCGGAGGAAGAGGAAGTGGTGGATGTGGTGACTCATTGTCGGATAATTATCTCATCTAGACCGGGCTCAGACCAAGGTCTAGGCTACTCTCGAGTGTTTGTCATCTTAAGAAGGAGCACTATATAATCGGGTGTTATATTTATATTAATAGAATTTTATCATTGATTTATATTTAAAGGAACTATTAATTAAATATTACTGATATGGACAGATTTTTATAATAATATAAATATGGCAGGTCTAGGAAGTAGTGATTCTCCACCGATGTACTTGGGTTTTATTGTTGTTTATTGTGGGTTTTATTGGGTATGGCTCAGCTATCTACAAAACTTTAATCTAAAATATCTTAAAGTTTTTTTTTCTATAAATTTAGTTATATTAATAAGTATATTTCACAACTTAAAAAAAAAAAAAATATTATAAAATGTGAGAGAATTTAAGTGAGAATCCTTGAGTTAACAGCCTAATCATACTGGAAAAAAAGGATCGACGATTTAATGAAATGAAAAAGGAATCCATATACCAGGCTTTGTTGGATTTTTTCAATGGACAAATTTGATAAATTAGACAATATTTTCTATATGGCCGGATTTCTTCATCATCCGTGGTTTTGAATTGACTTCAATGTCAAAATTTTCGACCTCGAATCGCCAACTATAATTCATATTAATTAAAAAAAAGAAAGAATTTCTAATCAAAAGTTCATATCACTAAAATAGAGCCAAAAACTCAAAAAGAAACACTATTATTTATTATAATGCAATTGGGAAAACCACAATGCAAAGCCTTATGTTTCAAAAATACACCTACTTACCAGTCGACGTTCCGCCTATTCAGGGATTATCAAGACACCAAAATAACCCCCTTTTTGATTTTGGTGTCTTGATAATGCCTGAATAGGCGAAACGTCAACTGGTAAGTAGGTGTTTTTTTGAAACATAAGGCTTTGCATTGTGGTTTTTCCCAATTGCATTATAACAATAGTTCATATGATCTAGATAAGAAAAAAAGCAGTATCTGATCCCAATAGATAATTGGAACACTTGAAAAAGGATACTTACAATATGAAGAATCTCTAGACATAAATCAGACGCAATGAAGCAGTAGTGAGATCGGTTATACTGTGCTGGAAGGAAAAAATGGGTCTCAGTATGTCGGAGAACTTGGTAAAGATGGGAAGAAAAAATCGTAATTCGTATCTTCGTGGATTACGAACTAAGTAAAGCAGGAGAACGCTGGATTTAGTAGTAGGAATACTGTTCTTAAGCATAGAACTGTATGAGGGAATCGAGGAATTAAACTAGAAGAAGGAGAATAAAATTGTCCGGGAATTCAGATGAAAAGTACGAACGAAAATAGATTTTCAACGAAGTGATGGAACAAAGAAACATCAGGGAATGCCCCAGTTGAAAGATGAAATAACAGGTCTAGTTTTTGGAGAAAAAGAAAATCAGAACAGAGAAATATTCAGAAAATACTTTAAGAAACTTTAAATAAGAGAAAGAGGGAAAAAGATCTACGGAGGAGCGAAGGAAAAAGATCAGTAAGAGGACGAAGAGAATGTGGGATGGTAGAAAAGCTATGGAACGATGATGGAATTAGACGATCATTATCGTGCGTGTATAGAATAAAATAATCAACAAATAAGTGTAGGTAATGTACAACTATATACATATATATATATATATATATATATATATATATATATATATTGAGTGCTTAGTAAGAAGGTCATACTTAAAACTTGGAATGTTTAAGGGGATAGTCGGCTTACAGCTTATGCAACAGAATAAATCATTAACATCTGACCCGCTCTCGATCTTGCT
Source organism: Arma custos (assembly GCA_037127475.1). Classification (NCBI taxonomy): domain Eukaryota; kingdom Metazoa; phylum Arthropoda; class Insecta; order Hemiptera; family Pentatomidae; genus Arma; species Arma custos. The sequence continues at coordinate 51,060,046 of CM073765.1, forward strand.
CAGCTACCCCACTCCCTAAAATCTATATCCAATCTAATTCGCCTACTAAGAAAACTGTTTTTGTTTTTTTAAATTGTTGAACACTCAGTTTTAATACGGCACTTTATTTGTTCCATTATTTCCTTTAATGAGCTTCCGAAATTGTCAGTACATAATTAGATTAAGCCGGGGACTTTGACGGCTCCAGTGAATATAGCCTGGATAATTTAATTTAAAATTCTAAGACTAAGGCAGGCAACAGCTTGGGAGGGGGCGGGAAATAAGATTTAATTAACCGCCATTAAAGATTTAAAGATTTAATAAACCGCCACAAGTTGAGGAGCTTGGGGGTTGTAAAGTGCACGTCCGTCCTCTCATCTCTGGCTCTGAGCTCAAACTTTTATCAGTTATGCTAATTTAGTTTCACTTTTTTGGTGGGTTCACTTTAGTTTTCATCAGGGGAGCGAGATAGCTCAGTGTCTAGTGCAAGATGCTGAGAGATGCTGAGTACCTAATTCTAAACCGGCTGTGCCAGATAGATAATTTTGTAAACAGTAGTGGATAAACTCTGCATAGATTTCCTCGTGCCCGTCCAGCATTGATGAACTGAGCACCCTAAATTGATGGAAAAACCTGGAGGTTAAACTTGATCTCGGGGAAATCTGTTCCTTGCACAACCGAGGTCCTACAGGAGTACAAGCTTCAATAAAAGATTATTTGTATTTTTGCATTTTTCCAATTGCGTTCTATTGGGTTGCTTTATGTAAAATGTCCGTTTTCGATGGAAAGGTTTTTTAATAAAAAAATCTTCATGAAATCAAAACGTTTTTATTCAAAATATTTACATTCATTTTGTACATATTTTTCCTAATGTGTTTTCAACTTTTCAATCCCAGAACTGAAAAATTCAGGGATTTCTGATGAAATAGTCTATATTATTGTCCATATTATTTTCAAATATATTACCCTTAAGGAATTGGTTTTATTTAAGTCAACATTCTTCCCTACCCTCCCATACTTTTCAGAATCAGGGACGCTGACAATGAAGCACCAATCCGGAATACAATCAGCAGAAATGAGATTTCTCAGGAAGATTGAGGGAAAAACAAGAAGAGACCGAGTCCGGAACAACATTATCAGGTCGAACCAGTTAAATCCGTCATCGAGGTTGTAGTGGAATACCGACTGGGATGGTTTGGACACCTCCTGCGGATGGATCCTAACAAGATTGTTAGCGAAACCTACCGAGCTTGGGTGGGAGGAAAACGAGGAAGAGGTCGACCTAGGAAGAAGTGGGAAGAAAACTTGAGGAAGGATTTTGAGAATAGGGGACTCCATTGAAGCAGAAGAGCAATTGGTGAAAGAAAGGCAGAGCTGGAGAAGGCTGTGTATAATTCCTCCTCACACTCCATAGGCGGTTAATGAGGATACAATATGATGATGATGAAGGAGATTTTATTTTCTGATCAGATGGAGATAAATCTGATGAATAAGATGGGTGTGGGAGAACTTCATAACCCAGCTGGTTTAGTTTTTTTTTTGTCTATCGTGAAACATGAGGTCTGGTAGTCCTGTTTAGTATTGGTCCCCTTCGATTAAGCAATACAGGTTGTTTTTTTATTGGTTTTGGATGCATTACCCTTCAGTACTATGTGGGTGTAATGGTTTCAACTCTGGGTACAAAGGATAAAATCATCATTTATAAGTTAATTACTTTTGTATGAATTAATCTGTGTCACCAGCAGAAATTTTTTCAAACCAGCTTTATAGTGGCTGGGTGGGCCTCAGGAGGGTCGCCAGATCTCACTAAGTTATTCCCGGCTGTTAACAGATTAAATAAATTAAACAACAGATGAATTCGAAGTCACCTTCGGTGCAGCAACTCAACGCTCTACTACTGGGCTACACTCCCATTTCATATTAATCACCACGGTAATAATTATTTGATATCTCTTTATGAATTTTGCTCAATTTTATTAAAATATGTTTGTTACTATATAACTTACAATTACCCCATAATATATTCTATCAAAGCGAGTAATACTATGTCTGCTTAAAAAACACAATTAATGTTGTTGAATTCGAAAAATCAATAACTGTAAAGGAGGGGAGCGTTCAGAACGGATCGATAAGCACTTGATGTAGAGGGGAAAATGTTTCGAAACTTCTGATTTCATATCTCAGACCTATCATTATTTGTTCCCCTGTCAAACCTTCCGGCACAAACGAAATCATTACGCAAAACGAGTCCGAATTTCGTGCAATAACCTTCTGAGAAAATCTTCCTAAAAAGAAGTCTTTACGAAATATATAAAGAAAAAGGCGCATGCAAGATTCAGAGACAATGGAGTAAAATAAAAAGATGAAGTGAATACTTCCAATTCAATGCATTGTAGGTCATGCTAAGACTAACAAAGACACCGACTGTTAATTACATATTACTTTTCTGCAAGGACTCGGATCAGTTTTGGGTAGCCCGGATTCAATTAGCACTGCCTTGCCTTCGAGAGATATAAGCGACCCGAGGTGACCAGTAATGAAGGGAATTATATTGATTGGGGCTCATTTGGAACATAATGGCTCAGCAGTGGACACGCAGCAGAGGCCTTTCATATGCTAACCTGATCTCGTGAGAACAGTACCAGGCCTCCCTCGTTAGGCCTCGCTCTTAATGAGGCTACCCAACTCCTGGTCCAACAGCCTAAATAAATATGAAATATATATATATATATATATATATATATATATATATAGAGAGAGAGAGAGAGAGAGAGAGAGAGAGAGTGAGAGAGATAGGGTGATATATAGAGAGAGGGTATTTATTCTGTTAACAGCCGAAAAAGAACCCTGTGGGCCGTGGGATCTGAAGAACCTCGAAACACAGCCTCTATACAGTGGGCACCCATAATTGAGGGAAAAACCTGGCAGTTGAGCATTATCCAGGACAAATCATACAAAAACTAGCTTAGCAACAGTATATTCCCTAGGATATACAGTATATACGACTGAATACAATTCAAGGGTTGTAATGATATAGATTTATTTTATTTAGTCATTATATATATATATATATATATATATATATATATATATATATATATATATATATATATATTATCTCAGCTTATTTTTTTTTTCACAAATTCAATGTGTATCTGTATTTTTAGTCTATTGTTTTATTATTAAATAATGACGAAGTATGTTTTTTATTCTAATTTCGTATTTTTTTTTCTAACTGCTTTTAGTTATACTTGTCATAAAAAATCTTCATTTCAATATTCAAAAATAGCAGCTATATTAAGTAATGTTTAGGGTTGGCAACTAAGTCATTGCCGTTTTTGTCGATAGATTCACTCTACACTTTCTTTTGTTTTGTTAACGTGGCCAGAGCATCTAACCTATATTTTTTTCTTACTGTATGGACTTCTACGTTTAATTAGTAAAAAAAATTTTTTGATTAGTTCTTTAGTTTTGTTTTTATCCCAATTTAAAAATGGAAGAACAGGACGTGCATTTCTGACACATTTTATTGTATTACTTCCGAAAAGGCAGTGTCGAAATTGGTTTGAATGATTTCGTTCCGGTGATTTTTCACTGAAAAATGTTGTAATTGCACAACACGAGACATTGCAGAGAAGCTCAATGTGTCGCATACATGCATTGAAAAAAAATTAAAAACCCTTGGTTATGTCAAGAAACTTGATTTATGGATTCCTCACCAGCTAAAGGAAATTCATTTGACGCAACGGATTAGCATCTGTGATTAACTACTGAAACGCAATGAAAATGATCCATTTCTGAAGAAGTTACTGGCGACGAAAAGTGGATAGTTTATAACAATGTTACTCGCAAGAGATCGTGGGTGAAGCAAGATCAACCAGCCCAAACAGCATCAAAAGCAGATATTCACCAAAAAAGATTATGCTGTCAGTCTGGTGGGATCACAAAGGAATTTTGTATTTTGAACTCATGCCGCAGAACCAAACGATAAATTCAAATGTGTATGTTGAACAACTCGACAAACTGCAATTGAAGAAAAGCGGCCGGTATTATCAAATCGGAAGGGTGTTGTTTTCCATCATGATAACGCAAGGCCCCACACATCTTTGGTTACTCGGCAAAAATTATTGGAACTGGGTTGGGATGTTTTGTCACACCCACCATATAGCCCTGACCTTGCGCCTTCGGATTACCATTTGTTTCGTTCCATGCAAAACTCTTAAAATGGTAAAATTTTTAACAACGCGGATGATGTCAGATCACACCTAATTCAGTTTTTTAATAGCAAAGACCAGACATTTTACGAACGGGGAATTTTTACGCTGCCAGAACGATGGAAAAAGGTCATCGACAAGAACGGGCAATATCTAATTGAATAAAGTTATATTTTTAAACAAAAATTCTGAATTTGCCTTCTTATTTGAAATCGGCAATGACTTAGTTGCCAACCCTATAATTGGCGTAAATTGTATTGTTGTATATATATGTACAATATTTTAGTAAAATAGGTACATTTTTTCTATATTACATTGAGTATACACATATTTTATTATGAACCGCTGCCTCTATATATCGAAGTCAGTCAGAAATCACCTCAATAAATCGAACCTCGCTATATCGAAATCCTCGATAACTCGAAGTTTTCTCGTTCTCCCTGAGTTTCGATATACCGAGGTTCGTCTGTATATTGTGTTTTAGGTCTCGAGTTTCAGTCTTTCTTGAACTTCTTAGGCGACGTTTCTAGACTAGGTTAGTCTCATACTCATGCCAAGTTCCAAAGAATAGATCAGGTTTTCATTAAGCAGTTACCTCGCAATGTAAATAGCAATAAATGTAATTGCAATAGCTATGATCAATGAGTAAGTGTATTAAGACATTTCGAGACTAGGTTAGTCTCATACTCATGCCCTGACAGTGAATGGCTTACTCATTGATCATAGCTATTGCATTATAAACATCTTATGCTGTATTGCGAGATAACTGATTGATGAAAACCTGATCTATTCTTTGGAGCTTGGCTTGAGTATGAGACTAACCTAGTCTCGAAACGTCGCCTAAGAAGTAAAACACAATACATATATAGATCACTAACTAATACTGTTTATCGATCATATCAACTATAAAACACAAATAATGAAGAAGAGTTCTAAGTTATTCGGATAAGAAGTAGCATATATGGTTAATAGATGGAAAAAGGCGTAAGGGGCATATATAAGAGTGTAAATAGATCGATGTGCTGCGTAACATTACCTTTATACGCAATCCTCTCACCTACGCTTCGGTATTCCTTGTTACTATACTTTACGACTTTACAAGCCTATACAAGTTTTCGCTGTCACTTCCATTGTATTAACTGGGTTCATAATATGTAACTCCGCGTTATTTAATCACCTAAATTCTCCAATGGGCTCCTTATGTTTGGGAGCGAATATTCTATGCCAGCATTAATTAACGACTATTATTATTATTTCCGTTTCTTCGCCCAACAGAACAAAATCATCCGCAAACCCATAAAATAGATAAAAAAATTTAATTTATCGATCAATTAGGGAGCGGGGTTGCTCTGTCGATAGAGGGCTGAGTTGCTATGCCGAAGGTTCCTTTTAAGGGGGGAAAGCCTGGACAGTTAAGCCTGATCTTGGACAATCACCTCCTTGCACAACCGTTGTCTTAGACTATACTAGTACTATTGTTCCTGTCACAATAGTACAGTCCCTACCATGTAGTGAACCCAAGAGCTTCTATGGGTCGTAGTGGTGCAGGTTTCTTTTTCAAAACAATTATTTAATTTAAAAAATTGAACCAAGATTAAAAAATTAAATAACTACATTGAATAGTATATAACATTTAATTGCTCTCTCGCCCCTTGTATAACATTGCAGCTACCTTCGCACTTTGCCGCAGGTAGAAGAGAGTAATCCCACCGGACAGTGCTGTACCCTGGCGGGTTGCCCTGTACTTCGAGATGATTTGTAGCCTCCCCTCCTTGTTTTCCTTGATTAAAGTCCCTCCCTATGTAAACCAGGGAGGAAGCGGGGACTAGTCTCATCCCCTCTCTTATCTAGCTCCTATTGTGGTCTGCTCGTGTGTGAATATGATAAGGCTTAACTCGCATTTTTATCAGAGTTTTGATTGTCCCCAGCAATAACAGTTCGTTTCATGCTCTGGGATTGGAAGGATTTGTATCGTGCAGTCCTAGGCATCGCCCAGATATGGTTTTAATTATGATCAAATCAGCTTCTAAGTTATAAAGTTTCGCTTATCTATTATCAAACGTAAATGATACATAAACGAATAGGATTTTTTGTTTATACTTGTTATGTTTTTAGATCATACATTTAATTAAATACCCAGTCTGTCCCACTATAACCCTCGGGTTCATTACATGGTAGAGACTGTAGTGTTTCTAGGGCAAAAGTGCTATTGTGGCAGGAGGTGAATTGTCCAAAATCCCATGATTGTCCATCAACTGCCAGATTTTGCTCCAATTAAGGGTATCCACTTAAAATAGTATGGGTAATCTCCAGAAGATTAAATAATCTATCTGCAACTTATGGATTCGAACCCCGAAACCTGAGCACAACAATTCAGCGCTCTACATAATGAGCTATTCTGCTCCCTAATAAAATGCATTAGCCAATTAAGTACAAAATAAACAAAGTCCGCTTATTGGTGTGAAGGAGAACTCTTACCTGTCTTGGTCTGGATTGAGAGATTGTCGGTTAATCCGGACTTTAAATAACTTCACTATTAACTATTTAATTAATAGTAAACGTTTACCGCATTATTATGGAGTTCACTTGTGGTGTAGATGTTAGCATAACAACCTTCTATGCCCGAGGTCGTGAATTCGCATTCCGGCAGGTGGTGCTAGATTTTTTTTCAAAGGTGGTAAACATCCTTGGTTATGCAGTCAATTGGAAGAGGCGTAAAATGGGAATCACGAGTCTGTACGTTGTCAGGTACTCGTTAATGAGCCATATCCTAATTATAGCAGGATAGGCAAAATTTAAGACTCCTAATGTAGCATCTTGCGATTTTTAATGCCAAGGTGTATTTAATAATTTATGACAAGGTGACTTTTAATGAATAAACAAATCGCGGGTTCGTAGCCCGGCAGGTGGCCCTAGGATTTTTTTAAGGGAGTAAAAAATCCTTAGTAACGCCGTCCTTCGGAAGGAACGTTAAACGGGGGTCCCGAGCCTGTACGATGTCAGGTACTCGTTAAAAATCCCTATCCTAATTAAACCTGGATAGGAAAAATTTAGAGCTCCCACTGTAGCTCTAAATACATCGTCCGATAGTACATCGTCCGATTAGCCATCGTACATCGTCCGATTAGCCATAGCAGCATAAAATGACGTTAAATGAACAAACAAACATGAATAAACAAACTAAAAAACTACCTTATTGTTATCACTTACCTAAGTGAGGAAACTCTGTGTGTAGAGTGACATAAAGGATCAGTATATAGATTTCTCGGTCCCGAGTTCAATACTGGGTGCGATAGATGGAACGACTCTCGAGAACCTTCTGTGGTTATCTCAGCCTCTATGAAGATCTTTAGACTGAGGAAAAAATTAGCAGTTGACAGTATTAATACCAATGGAACCACCATTGGTCTTGCCGTACCCAGCTTTCGGAAAAAACGAAGTGTTAATACCATCTATCGATACTTTTCCTTAATAGTCGGAAGTAAAAAAGGAAAGGTTCAAGGAAGTAGAAAATAAATATTGTCCGGCTCAGACTTTATCTTTCTAAAGTGGAAATCATGCCATCTATGGATGCACTTTTAAGAACCATCTATCTTGCAATGGAATTTCGAACGCCTGCATAAGAATGTCCTAAAACATTACATATACATAATGAATAGCGCTGTAAAAACATTTCTGGTCTGTTAAGTTCGAAACGATGCTTCTTATCCCTTTATTCTTTTTTTTTACTCGATCATTAATCAAATAGACCTTGCGCATTGCCGGAATAAATAAACAATTAGCACGTAAAAAAAATTGGAGGAAAATATAAATTCTGTTTCTTTACCAAGTCCCCCCTAACAAAGGACGAAAAATGTGGCAGGGGAACAAAATGAATTTCACCTTGCTTCAAGTTTTTTTCCTGTTTGATCCTCTTTGACATGCAAATCAAACATTCCTTCTCAAACCCAATAGCCCTTTGGCGGCAAGTTAATAAAAACCAGTTCAGTCCTAAGTGCTAATTCGGTCTCCGCCACAACTCGATAGAATTTCAATCATTTTCCTCCCTAATATTTGCAATAGTGTCATTATGTGTAATTAGAGCCTTTTAAAACCAGTAGTTACACTAATAAATTAATCATTGGAACAACTTATCGGTCATAAATGAATTATCGAATGTGATAAAATGATCTATACTGAGAATAAACATTAGAATGGAGTATCTATGTGTGTAGAGCGATGATTTATTGAGCCCTATGTAACAAGATCGACACTGTGGGATCTGCAGAACTTCCTGTGGCTCACCCAGCCTCTATAAAGTAAGAGGTTACCCTTAATGATGAGAAAACTTGCTGTTGAGCATATCGAGTAACTTCAAATCTCTGCACAACAGTTGACTTAGAAACAGTGCAGTCACTATATATCCTGAAACCAAAACGCTTCGTGGCTTTAATGGCATAGGTTTTTTTTAATTATAAGCCCTGACTTAAAAGTCAAAAATAACGTTAAAGAAAAATAGATGGCTCTTAATTCATATTTTCAAATACTTTATTATTATATTGTACTTTTATTATTATTTTTATACTAATTTGGGTTTTTGGATTTTCCAAAATATTGATATTTTGAAATAAATATTTCAGTATCGGAAACAAATATTTTATTTATATTATGCGATTATTTATAATAGCAATTAATATATTGAGCGGGGAATTGAAGAACAAGATATAATTCAATAGCCTTCCTTAATTATGTATTTGATACAATTAGATTTCTTGATAGATAATCAAGAAATCTCCTAAAAAAAATCTTAAGCCTCTAAAATTATTTTTAAATGTCAATAACTATATTCGGAGCAGGGACTTTTTCAGGAAGGTTTCGTGTTCGAGATCGGCTGTGGCTGATAAATTATTTTTTCTTTAAACCGCAAAGAATCGATTCTGTGGAGTCTGCAACATCTTACTGTGGCTCACCCAGCCCCTTTGAAATGGACATTCTTAATTCTGGGAATCTGAAGGTTGAGTTTGATCACAGTCAAATCATTTTCATACAGAACCGTTGGCTTAGGAATAGTACACGGTATCTACCATGTACCGAACCTAACACCCTTCATTCTCATATTGAAATTGGTTCTTTATTATCCTTTTATATATATATATATATATATATATATATATATATATATATATATATGAACCTATTGAAAAACACCCCGCAAAATATAGACTCGACGAAGAAGAAAATTAAAAAAGAAATTATCGCGGGACTAAAAAACAACAAAGCTTCTGGTGAAGACGGCGTACTAGCAGAAATGTGGAAATACTCCAGTAAGGAATTGGGGAGAAAAGTCACAGAAATACTAATGGACGTCTGGGAACAAGAAAAAATACCAGGAGAATGGAAAACCGCTCTAATCCACCCTCTTCACAAAAAAAGCGCGAAAACAGATGTGAACAACTACAGGGGAATTTCTCTCTTGCCGGTGACCTACAAAATTTTCTCTAAGGCCCTATTGAACAGGTTAGAATCCCAAATTGACGACAAAATAGGAGAATACCAGGGAGGATTAAGTAAAGAACGGTCCTGCCAAGAACAGATACTTAGCCTAAAACTTCTGATAAAATGTTATGTAAATAGACCACAGAAAAACCTTTATATCTCTTTCTTCGATTTTGAAAAAACATACGATTCCTTAGGCAGAGAACCCCTTCAGAAAACCATAAGGGAATAAACCTAATAAAAGAATCATTTACAGAAACCAAATCAAAAAATAAAATTAAGAGGGAATATCAGCGAACTGTTTCAGATAAAAACAGGTGTGAGACAAGAAGACAGTCTTTCACCTGTTCTCTTCAACGTTGTTCTCGGCAAAGGGAAAAAGAAACATCAGGAGCTAAACTAGGAAATCAGAAGAGTAATATCCTGGTAAAGTGTCTGGCTTTTGCGGATGACTTAGCCCTACTGGCAGGTCGGAAGAAGACTTATTTAGGCAAATAAATTCCTTGAAGAAAATAGCTGAAAAAACTGGACTTAAAATCTCCGTTCAAAAGACCAAATTTATGAACCACAGACCCCACCCCCCCCCTTCAGTAAGAAAGAAGTGAAAACAGAATTCGGTAAAATTCAGGCGGCAAAAAAAAGTTTTAAATATCAGGGCGAAATAATAAGCAGAAACTTGTCTGAAAAGGAAAGCATGGAGTACAGAATTACAAATGTGGAGAATTTATGTTACTTAACCAGCAGTGTGTATAATAAAAAATGCCTCTCCAAAAAGGCCAAAATCAGGCACTACAATACACCAGTAGTACATGCTTTCTCAGTTTAGATAAACTTCTTAAAATAGAGAGAAGGATTCTTAGGCGAATCCACGGGCCCAAAGTAACACCAGAAGGATACCGGCTGAAATCTAACAAAGAAATTTACTTAGAAATGAGTGGCTTGGAAACAAAAATGAGGGTTAGAGGACTCAGATTTTATGGTCACATGATGAGGATGAACGAGGAGAGACTAAACAAAATTATATTACATTTCCACCAAAATTTTAGGCTACAAATTCAAACAAGGATACACAGCACAAATAAAACAAGAAACACAAAAACACGGGATAACACTAGATTTATTAGAAAACAGAACTAGTGGCAGACAGAAAAAACTTCCATCCAAGACCTGGACAGAAGAAAGAAGAAAAACCTTCAGTGAAACCATGAGGAAAAGATGGACCGAGAAAAAAGTGAAAAAACACACAAAAAAAAACCCTGCATCATAGTCGCGTATTCTTTCATGGCTATTTCACTTCAAGTAAATAAATAAATATATATACGTTATATAAATAGAAAATAAATAATTATAAATATAAAATCTATATAGGGTTATGTTAAAACATTTCAAAGTGACAATACTTGTGCCACTTGTCAGATGCTTGTGTTAGAAAAAGCGTTTCTTCTTGAGCCCATGTGTTGTAGGAACCCGGCGCTATGAGCACATCTGCTGTCCACGTGTGGTACCATTTGATATGGCAAATCTCAACTCACATCCACAACTGAATTAAGAAGCGTTAACTAAGAATAAATACTTAAGATTTATTATATGGCATACTGTAAGATACTAGCTCTTAATACGAAACATTACGAAATAAAAATGAAAAATTCAATAAGAGAAGCTTAAGATTTTGGAAAAATCCAAAACAAAGCCTTAATTCTCTTTAATACTTGAAAATAACTACTAACGTTTCGCCGATCGCCAAGACATACACAAAAAATTGCTTAAAAAAGTTCAAATGCAGCACATCTCACATCGACAGTCCAAACAGACTAATCAATCAAAGACATCAATCTCATTCCAAGACATTCAATTTTCGTACATGTGCTTATAATGTTTGTAAGTATTTAATGTGTTTCTAATAAATTTAAAAAAATAAGTACCTTTATAACTGAACCGAATAAGACATTACAGTAATTATAGATGGCTTTGTTCGTAACAAAGTAAGGAGCATTGAGGAAATATGGAGGACTTTGGATATTTAAGGATTGGATACGAAAGGAATTTGATGGCTTAGTGGAGCCCCAAAGCTCTACTACCTAAGTCCAAATGTGTCTTGTATATGAGCTTGTCTTCGCTTTTAAATCATTAAATTTTGTTTATTAAGGATTGTTCGTCATTAAATTAAATGAAACGTGATTCGTTTTGTAAATGTTGACGCTCGTGCCAAAATTCACTTAGGTTCTGAACTTATCGATTTAAGCTTCTTAAAACTCTAAAACTAACAGTTTTAATTACATAACGTCATTTTAATAGAAAAAACACAAAAAACTGCTTAGTAAGTGTGAAATCATTGCTTACTGTGAATACAATTCAATCATTTAATTTATTACGCTTCAGTTAACAGGTATTTCATTAATAATAATTTAAATGAGATAAAAAGATGAAGCGATAATTAATTAAAATATTGAAGTATTACAAGCCATTGTATCGAATATAATAATGAATGGAGCTCCAACACCTCAATTACCAAACAAGTGCCTTGCTCTCTCATCAGTTCAAATTATTCCCTAATATCGATCAGGATTAAATAATGGCTTTTAATGTTCAGTTGCTTTTCAGTAATTTTATTACTTTTTATATATTCAGTCTTGTTTTTTCCTTGATAAGTACATAATTCTTCTTTATATTAATTTAATGTCACTGTTGTAAATTTCATGTAATTTTTATTCTGTAAAATTTTGACTAGATTTTATGTACAAATTTATTCTTCTAAACAAACTTGGGCCCTGATAAAAATTATATTATATAATAAAAAAAATATATAGATAAACATAAATAACCCCTATTAATAATAATCCATGAACGTTCTATGACAACGATTGAGCAGGGTAGTGAATCTTTGGAGATAGCCTCTCTGCATAAAAGTTCTCGGCTCATTAGGAACAAAGTGGGTAGTACAGCTATGGAAAAATTGTTATATAACGTTTGCATGAATTTTAAATGATTCATTCAAACAAAGTAACGTTTTTATTCATAGATGCTGTTTTTTTTTGGTTTTTTACTTATTTATTAGGATCTGTACTACTACTTTTGAGCGTAGGACCGGGATAACGTACCTCGCAATTTGTAGGACAGTATGACTATTAAATTATATAAATGAGCCGTTTATTTTGAAAGTGACCTAACTCCATTTATCTTCAAATATTTAAGGGTTTGCGTTTCGATGAATTTAAAAATATACGTATAGGATACTAATGAGTCATACTGCTTAAGTGTATCTAAGGCTGTTAAATTTATGGTTCCAATTAAAATGTTAACAATTATTAAGTGAATAATGTATGTTTTCTTATCAAGAATGGAGTTAGGCAAAAATTTTAAAAACGGAGTTAGGTCACTTTCAAAATAAATGGCTCAAATATTAACTAAGTAAACACAAAAAATCAGCTGGTTAGTAATCATTTTTAATGACTTCGTTATCGATACATATTGGAAAGAGGGGACTCTTTGATCAAACCATATATTTTGTTGGACAAATATTTTTTTAAATAACTTAGATAATTATCTTGAGATTTAAAAAAAAAAACAGTTATTAATAATTTTTTCAGAATCATCAAATCGACATATTGTATCCATGCTACCTCTGTTAGTTACCACAATCGAGAACTTTCGCAAATAATCGAAACGAAGCTATTCACGAAGATTCAGCTTGATAGCAATCAAGTGCAAAAATGGACCATGGATCCTGACTAATTCTAAAGGGACTTGGTCCCAGAATAAAGTTTTTTTTTCTATTATATTCTACTGAACCCAAGACACTTGATGAGGAGTGTATAATTTATAGGAGCTGGGTGAGCCCATCGTGGGTCTCCAGATTTTTAAGGTTCACCTGTGGCTGTTAGCAGATAACATATTCTATCTGTCATATCCGGATTCAAAGCCGGAACTCGGCACTCCACACACTCCACTTCTTCTCTATTATGCTCTATACTCCATATCACTATACTCAAATGCATATTATCATCTCACTCATCCTAAATGTTGGTAATCCCTTCGCTATTGTTACTCAATTGAGCGGATTTGAATAAAAAAAACTGTTGCTGAAGGTGAGACGGCAGGTGGTCTCAGCCCAATACCTTGTTAATTGGCAAGCTCTAAGTCCACTATCTCTTATCTATCCTCATTATTTTTTTGTTCACTCTCCTGAATATTTTGTTGCTACTAACTGACTCATTAACGTAATACTCTTTTGTAATATGAGATCGGTTTATTTTTTTCATTCGTGACAGGTTTGCGATTTATGGCAGTTTGATTGTAGAAGTTGTGCGTCCTTATACGACATAAAAAAATAATCCGCTTTAAGATTTCTAGACTGAACCCTGAATCCATTTTGACTAGTTCGTTTGTTTTACTCCACTTTATAATGCCATGGTTAATCGATAATCCTGCATTTGGTAATCGATAATACAGTGGGACTCCTAAAATTCGGTTATGCAGTTACAATTATGTGGATCTTTGACGAGTACCTAACACGTCAAGAACAGCCTCAGGACCAAAATTTTACCTCCTATCCAAAGGACGGCATAATCAAGTGGGTGCGTTGATATATATATATGTACGCTTTTCTCCGTAAGCTTTGTTTCGATTCTTTGCGAAAGTTCTCGATTGTGGTAGCTAACAGAGGTAGCAAGGATACAATATGTCGATTTGATGATTCTCAAAAAATTATTACTAACTTTTTTTTTTAAATCTCAAGATAATTATTTAAGTTATTTAAAAAAATATTTGTTCAACAAAATGTATGGTTTGATCAAAGAGTCCCCTCTTTCCAACATGTATCGATAACGAAGCCATTAAAAATGATTACTAACCAGCTGATTTTTTTCTTTTACTTAGTTAATATTTATATAATTTAATAGTCATACTGTCCTACAAATTGCGTGGTACGTTATCCCGGTCCTCCGCTCAAAATTAGTAGCACAGATCCTCATAAATAAGTAAAAAACAAAAAAAAAAAAAAAAGCATCTATGAACAAAAACGTTATTTTGTTTGAATGAATCATTTAAAATTCATGCAAACGTTATATAACAATTTTTCCATAACTGAAGCAGAAAATTGATATTTGGAATTTAGTCCTGGTGTACTACTAAACATTTGTAGCTACATTATCTTCTGGTAGTTTACTTTAAGACCTAAATATGTATTTATTACAAATACCTTTCTTCGATAATTGTGTTTTTTTAAATCGATAAAAATGAGAATAAACTCAAAAATAATGTAAACAGAACTCTCCCACCGCAAGTATTAAAAGTTAGTGCTTGTGAAATAGCAGTTACCCAGGGTCTGTTGTGAGTTATTGTTTATAACCTGAACACTGATAATTCTGATACTGATAACATCCCCTTCGTATTAATATTAATGATAAATGAAATATATAAAATATAATAATAAAATTTCTAGACCTCCCTAATCACGTTCCTTTTCTTATATAAATGTTTTCCTACATTTTCGACGATCTCCGTTCGTTATCATATCATTATCAAAATCTATTAGATAACGTTATTCATGCAATATCATCTTAGGTATTATTAGTATTATTATATCTCAGCTTCTTTTTTTAAAGACGGCTATACCCAAAGTTTTATTAAGTTCTATTAATTTCGAATAGGTTGTAACTGAAGGAGTAAGACAACAAAATAAAATTAAATTTAATAAACAATACAGAAAACACTTTGATAACACACATACAAAAATGACTCAAATGAGACAAGTGATAAGAAAAGATTAGGAGGTAGGGTGGGTACCGGCTATGTCGCAAGTGCCTAAAAGTTTTATAAACCTTACTTAAATGTATATTTTATATATTTTTTCTGTCACTATATAGATGGAATGAAGTATTAAATACATTCTAAACCATAATCTAGTGGTAATCCTTTTATATTTAAATACATATTGAATTGAATTTCGTCAAAGATGAAGGTTGATTTTAATGGAGTTAACATCAGAAGGGGATAGTAACATCGGATTCCGTGATCAATGTCGGTGAGTCACATCATGAGCCATGTGTTGAGTCATTGTACGCTCTGATGAGTTGAGGCTGGAACTTTTTTTTAACTCATTCAATGAGTTTTTTTATTTTCTATTCGAGTTAACACAAAGAGATTAGATGCGGTTTGTTATAGTTCAAATATGTAGAGTCCCGATAAGCTCTGTCCCAAACAACAATTTATTTATGTGGCAGCCCGTATGTAAGCATAGCAGAGAGTTGATAAAGCGTACTTCTATTATCCGAACATTCAAACATCCAAACTGGTAATTATTCCGCATGTTGTCGATTCGAGTTGATTCACAACGAGTTTTAACTTTACATTCGTTTCCCTTTTATTATTTTCCAAAAATACAAGTTATCATGAGCTTTAGTGTGGAAAAGAGAATGTAATTATGGGAAAAGTGAATATTTCTGTAATCATTTCTTATAGAAATGAATGTTTCAAAAAAACATATATCATCTGCATTTCAACAAGTGTTAGTTGAAACTTTTAATAACTTGTATTTTTCGAAAATATTAAATAAAGAAACGAATAATCAGTTAAAACTTGTAACTCAATCTGCGGAACAGGTACCCACTAGAATTATTGGAACTATTATTTAATACTATTAATATATTTAAAAAAATATTTTATATATTTATGCATGTAAAAGAAACATACTCAGCTATCTTTGTGCCACTTCTATGATAAGTGAAAGAACGTACATACTTTCATTAACATTTATTATTTTATCTATATACAGCAGCTTTTGACTGAGCTTTCCTTATCCGATTCCTCGTCCCCAAGGAACTCTGTAGCTTCTTCCATTATCCGTTCCTAAAAAACATCTTCTATCCATCAAATCCAGTATATTCAATCACCTAATATCCTTACAATTCCGGAACGTATGTTCAGTTTTGAGATTAAAATTTTTTAATTGTTTATTAAATGATTGAATAATGTTTTAATATATATATTTGTGTGTAACTATGGTGTATACGTGTGTATGCATGTCATTAACATTAAATTTCTTTTCCATTTATTAAATTACCTGTAATAATTAATTCAATTTAATTATATTATACTCTTAGACATAATCGCTTATATATTATTACTTGTATTGTTGTTCAAAAGGGACTTTTCCCAAAATAAATAAAGTCTTTATTATTATTAATAAATGCCAATAAACACCTCAATAATAATCATAAAGAACTGTTATTACATTTCATAAAATAGAATCGTTACTCTTGTAATGTATAAAACAAGTAAGACAAAACACTTTGTAACATGTAGACAGATGTTAAGGATTAAACGATACGAGTGCACAGGATGAGGTATTTTTGTGGAAGATAACCGCAATTTCCTGTAATTTTATGATGTTTATGTTAATTATCCCAGCACCGAACCATCAGAGGCTCATTGCCCGCCAGTCTTTGAAGGTTTAGGAAGTAGATCATTACAGATTAGTGAACTATAACGATTCACTGGAAACAACGATCCGTCACAAGGAGATAGGACAAAAGGTTTCGGGTTGTTTAGGTCATTTTTGACAGTGGCTTGATGATCCAGATAGATCGGGGGTTCCCGGGCATTGTGTCACATCTACGCACGAGATAAAGCAGTGTATCTCTTACTCATCTTGTCGTATCTGAGTTAAAGATTCGCATCCATAATCTGAAGATCTGGAGACCCTCCTGGGCCTCACCCAACCTCTATAATATGGATATCCTTTATTGGAGGAAAACCTGGCTATTGGCCATGATTCCGGACAAATCAACTCCATACAGAACCGTTATTCAAGAAGTACAGTCTCTATCATATACTGAACCCTTCATAGTTACTTTTTACAGAGAAATTAAGTAAGCTTTATTTGAAGATCTCTATAATAGTTCAATGTAGTTCCTTTCAGGGAATCATGTTCTCATGGAATCTGCGTAAGAACGTTTATGTTTATTTGTGATTTGTGGATTTTATTCACTTTAATTATTAGTTGCTAGTCTTGCGATAATCATCTGTACACTTGGTGAATTATGTCGGACCAGAATTACTGTTATAATTAATAATGAATGTACTAAATATCATAACATTAAAAAGTCTGGACCACTGCTATCCATTGAGGGTATTGAGCACAATACTTGGTAGAGACTGTGCTTGAAGGGAGATGTTTTTTCACGCTCAATCCGTGTAAGAGATACCCAGTTTTAAGAGGCTGGATGAGCCCAAGAGGGTCATATATATTCCACAGGTTTCATCCGTTACTGTTAACAGATTAAATAATTTATCGGCCTCAAATATAAAGTTAAATTTTAATAAATACTTTGTAAAAATGGTATTATTTGATGTAAGAAGTTTAAAAGAAAGTATCTATGATTCTTTCAAAGAGAGGGAAATATGAAACACCATTGTGTTTGATATTTATACCGACTAACTTACTTTGTAGAATCTCTGTAGGCTAGGCGTGCACTTCTATCTGTCTGCTCAAAATTAATTTCCCCTAATGCTGCATTTAAAGGTGAATAAAAAGAGATTTTACGAATATATAAAAATCTATTGCAATGTTCCCATGATACTTCTTGGAAGAGGGAATAGAATTAGCATTCAGATTGAGATTATATAATGGCTTATTTCTTAGAGCTATTGGTCGAACAAGAAGAACGGACGAACTAGGAGTCAGCGAACCCACTAATGGCATCCAAAGCATTTCAAAAACAACAACACGGATTGAAGATGAGCAAAAGGAAGACTTCCGCTGCCGGAAGTCGTCGAAGAAATATCCAGAGCATTAACATTTCTTCCTACTGGATGGGTGATGGCTCATGCTGTTGAGGAGATGGTCTGTCATCGATCTTGTAGAGGGGTCTTCCAGAGAGAGGGTGGCTTTAGGGAGTAGCTGACTTGACTGTGAAGCTTCTCTCTGGGAGAACATGAGAATAAATGCGCAAAGGTTGGATCTCCGATTAATTTTAGTTTTAATCAACTTTAAATAATTTTCAAATATAGGGATGAACACCTAAGAAATAAAATAAAAAAGAAAAGACCCAACATTTAGGAGTGATCTTATATTTTAACATTCTGTAGCAAAATATTTAACATTCTAACGTATTTATATATGTTAAGTATGTATATATTTGTATTTATATAAGAAGGTATTACATTATGTATAATATTTATTATGGTGCTTCTTATGTTTTGAAATTCAGACGTGGAACCGGGAAGGGTGTGCTTCAGCCTTTTTTGACAACATTTTTTGTAATATAGTCATCTGGTGGTAACGATCCCTAAATATTATTTGAAAGGAGTGAAAAAAATATAAATTAGTTTTTTGTGTCTTAGAACAGAATAAAAGCGTGACTCACAAAAAATAAAAAATAACACTATTTGGCACCCTAATATTTATATATTGAGACATATCACTTTAAAACTGTAATCTGCTGTTTTTATGATGGCCATCGATTTTGCTACTTCGATAAAATAGGTTTCGCAAAAAGTGGAATCTCGATTTATTTCCATTAAATTACTATGTATGTTAAAAATATTTAAATTAAACATTAAATAAAATAAAAAAATTAAATAAGAATTATTGCATGATATTTATATAAAGAGTCCATTGGGTGTGTAACGTTTTTATTTAGAGGGCAACTGATCTGATGAGTCAAATTACTCGGTGAATTCCCGTGAATGTTTTGGAGCTACGTGAGTCAAAGTACTTGAAATAACTTTGGTTATATCTGTGGCACCTGTGCATTGTGGGCTAAGTCGAATTTTGTGAATTTCAAGCTATCTACTTAGAATTGTAATATTTTTCTCTTTCCTTGTGTCTAACACGCTAAGTGTTTCGTCCATTGCAATGAAGGATATTCCTTTGTGAATCGTGGGCTGGTACTCCAATCTTGAACTTAAAATAAGTTCAGAAAAATTACGATTATAAGTAGATAGCTTGAAATTCACAAAATTCGACTTAGCCCACTATGCACAGGTGCCACAGACTTACCTCATTGTAATAACGTAAATTTTGAAAAACTATAAACGTTAAATTATGAAGTAATTTAATATAAATTAAAAACTCCGACTATGGAGATATTTTTTATAAATGAAAACTCTAATATGCTATATTATTACTCTAACGCTGAGGTATAAAACTATTCGCATATTTATTTCACCACGTATATAGGTTCTTACTTGAATTCAAGTAGATGGATATTAAAACTCAGTTATGTACTCAGATTCCTAATCCAATCCAGGACTAATCTCAACTGGATTGTCTAATATAAATTCCGCACGTTTACACGCACCATTGGAGACTGATTTCTGTATTTTTTGATGCATTGATGCATGGGATATCTGAGATTTGAACATACTTGCAAAAGAATATCGTGTATGGACATTAACTACTACATCATGTTAAGTAGTTATTATTATGTGTAGAACGCTGTGTCAGTAAATTAGTTAATCAATTAACAACCATTTATAATGCCCTGTTAATCCTTCTTGGGCTCACTCAGGCTTTATAATGTTTTTTTATCCAATGTCAGACATTCTGCATTTCTGCCATATGCCGAAGAGCCTTCCAATAAAGACATGCATCATTATTTCTTGGGACATCTCTCGGACTATTGCATTCATAAAAATGTGGATGATTTCTGGATATTTTGTTGAATTTTACGGTATTCAGGTAACCGTTCCCGGGCTTTGTGGAAAGCCATTTGGTATTGTGCATCTTCGCATGTCTCTTGTGACTATTAAGTAAACTTTATAAAATGAGTACCCTAAATTGGTAAACAAATCAAGCTGTTGGGCGTGATCTTTGCCAAATTACCTCCTTGCATAACCGTTGATTAAGGAATTGATTTCACCACCCTTCATGACTTTTGATGCGCATTTTAGGTTTTTATTAATTATTTATGGTCTATTTTGTATTTTGGGGATATTTTAATTAAACTCCTGCATTATTTTTTCCCATTTTATTTTATTGAATTAATGTTAGTGTACTAGTGGTAAAACATGGGGACCTCATGTGACAACATAACCCCATGGCTTGACAGAGCCATGCCACTTAGTGACGTGCCCCAACTGCCAGCTATAGCAAGATAGGAGCCATCACTCAGCAAGATAACATCTCCTCACTATTTACTGTCCCAGAATTTATGGCCGCCTGTCCCTATATTCCAATCTCCTACCAGAACAAAAAAGAAAAAAAATCGAAAAAACAATAAATGGTGTCTTTTATTGATTGCAACATTCGTTTTGGATTTAGTTACAGATGAAACTATCATAATTTTTAATGCATTATTAAAGAACAAACTGCGCCTAGTCAGCGATTCTAGGCGTTCGCAAAAAGATAACATCAAGAATTAACTCCTTTTCCCTGATGATGGTCTACACGCTAGGCCGAAACATTTGCATAATAAATAAATTAGGCTTATTTGTGTATAAATCTTAGACCCCCGCCCTCCAACCATTTTCTAAAATATTTAAACATAATTACTTGTGAAATGGCTAACTGTGATTTGTGTACTTTCCTATTTCAAAATTAATAGTTCCTCGTACAAGACTGAAAAGAGAAGAAACTGCTTGACGTTTTCGCCTACTTCAACATTTACTGGACAAACGCTCTAAGCTCCCAATTAAACACAAAAGACTCATTTACATAACAGTAATCAGACTTATTTGGACATACGGATTTGAGCCTTGGGGCTCTACTAAACCATCCAATCCATCTCGTACTCAATCCTTACAATCCATAATCCTTCGTAAAATCCTCAATGCTCCTTATAATGTCACAAACAAACTCATCCATCATGATCTTAATATCCCATATGTTGCTGATTTGGCCCAAAATAGATACCTATACTTCCATGACAAGCTCCATACACACTTGAATCCGCTAATCTCTCAACTTGCTTCCCATACTATTCCTGATAACCCTCTGAGGCGTAAGAGAAAGAAAAGAAGATGGCCTCGAGACCTTCTACTATAGAACTTTATTGGAGTGCTACCGATGGGTAGTTTCTCCACAAGTGTTTTTTGTTTTTATGTCATTTGTTCATATTAGCAAATTTACTTGTTGTAATATTATTACAGTTGTAAATATCAATAAGTTAATCTAATCTAAATCTAAGACAATCCTTTTTTTTCCCATATGTATTTAGTTGACCCTACGTCCCTTCTGCTCAGATGATGACCTAAAAACACCTAATAAATAATAAATAACCTAATAAATAAACGAGTACATGCTGGTATGATTAATTTTATTACGTTATTATTTATTAAAAGCTGCGATGAAGAGCAGAGTTTAGATATGTAGTCTTATATAGTTCAAAGAACTGGCAGCGTGTGTCGTTAGTTGTCGGTATGGAACTCTTGGGTTCGGTTAGCCATTTATTTGTTTATTAATTTACTAACTGTCATTTTGTATAATTAGAAGGAATTACTAGAGTTAATATCAGATAACGAAACTAATAGTTTTGTTATCTGTAGGAGCGGGATTCCAAATATATCTCAAGCCCTATCTTGTCCTTGTAGGTAGTCGAGAAGAGGCGACCCTATATCACCTGTCCCGCTCGTCAGATTGAGTTATATCTTTCTCTCTTCCCCTCTTACCTGCTCTGGCTCTGTCGTAGGCACTGTAGGACTCTACGCTGTAATAACAATAAAAAATAGCATTAACGTACTGAAAGATAATGTAATAAAACAAATAGAAAGCCTAACAATTTAAAAAACATAATATATACAGTAAAGACAGATTTTTTCCTGTTAAAATGTTAATAAGCGCTGTGCCGACTGGGAAGCGTTTGAGGAGTAGATCGAGGAATTCGTGGGAGGATAGCGAAAAGAGTGATCTGGCGGATTAGGGTTTGGGTCAGTGGAGGTTTGTAAACAGAGATTGGTGTTGTCGGCATCGAGCCTTCGGGTTTGCTAAGCCTTATTATTATTTTTAATTCGTTATTAGAGGGTGTGCAGAGTTCAATAAATTCCTGCGAAGTAGGTGCCGGGTTCAAATCCGACTATGACAGATAAATTACTTAATCTATTAACTGCTACGAACAAATCCTGTAGGATCTGAAAACTCCCGGGGCAAACCAAGCCTCTATAAAGTAGTTAGTGATCTCAGATAATCCAGCTCATCATAGCCCTAGAACGAGTACAGTTTCTACCACGTACTGAACCCATGACTCTTGAGATTGTAGTGGTTTAGGTTTTTCAGGAGTAAGTACATTTCTTACATGTTGCTGATTTGGCCCAAACTATAGGGTTGGCAACTAAGTCATTGCCGTTTTTGTCGATAGATTCACTCTACACTTTCTTTTGTTTTGTTAACGTGGCCAGAGCATCTAACCTATATTTTTTTCTTACTGTATGGACTTCTACGTTTAATTAGTAAAAAAATGTTTTTGATTAGTTCTTTAGTTTTGCTTTTTATCCCAATTTAACAATGGAAGAACAGGACGTGCATTTCCGACACATTTTATTGTATTACTTCCGAAAAGGCAAGAACGCATCGCAAGCACAAAAGAAGTTATGTGCCGTATATGGAGATAAAGCCTTAAAAGAAAGGCAGTGTCGAAATTGGTTTGAAAGATTTCGTTCCGGTGATTTTTCACTGAAAAATGCACAACGATCTAGCCGCCCAGTCGAAGTGGATGAAACCCATATCAAGGCCATTATCGATTCAGATCGTCACAGCACAACACGAGACATTGCAGAGAAGCTCAATGTGTCGCATACATGCATTGAAAAAAAATTAAAAACCCTTGGTTATGTCAAGAAACTTGATTTATGGATCCCTCACCAGCTAAAGGAAATTCATTTGACGCAACGGATTAGCATCTGTGATTCGCTATTGAAACGCAATGAAAATGATCCATTTCTGAAGAACCTAGTTACTGGTGACGAAAAGTGGATAGTTTATAACAATGTTACTCGCAAGAGATCGTGGGTGAAGCAAGATCAACCAGCCCAAACAGCATCAAAAGCAGATATTCACCAAAAAAAGATTATGCTGTCAGTCTGGTGGGATCACAAAGGAATTTTGTATTTTGAACTCATGCCGTAGAACCAAACGATAAATTCAAATGTGTATGTTGAACAACTCGACAAACTGAAGGATGCAATTGAAGAAAAACGGCCGGTATTATCAAATCGGAAGGGTGTTGTTTTCCATCATGATAACGCAAGGCCCCACACATCTTTGGTTACTCGGCAAAAATTATTGGAACTGGTTTGGGATGTTTTGTCACACCCACCATATAGCCCTGACCTTGCGCCTTCGGATTACCATTTGTTTCGTTCCATGCAAAACTCTTTAAATGGTAAAATTTTTAACAACGCGGATGATGTCAGATCACACCTAATTCAGTTTTTTAATAGCAAAGACCAGACATTTTACGAACGGGGAATTTTTATGCTGCCAGAACGATGGAAAAAGGTCATCGACAAGAACGGGCAATATCTAATTGAATAAAGTTATATTTTTAAACAAAAATTCTGAATTTGCCTTCTTATTTGAAATCGGCAATGACTTAGTTGCCAACCCTGTAGATACTTATCCTTCCATGACAAGCTCCATACACACTTGAATCCGCTAGTCTCTCAACTTGCTTCCCATACTAATCCTGATAACTCTCCGAGGCGTCTGAAAAGAAGATGGCCGCGAGACCTTCTACTATAGAACTTTATTGGAGTGCTACCGATGGGTAGATTCTACACAAGTGTTTTTTGTTTTCCTGTCATTTGTTCATATCAGCAAATTTACTTGATATAATATTATTACAGTTATAAGGTTAGAGTTTAGGATAGGAAAAAGACTTTTTACAAGTGTTCATTTATTACTGGGCTCTATAGTCTTAAGAACCTTGTCATCTGCTGATTTCTTCTGTCATTCGCCTCTGCCCGCCGCAAGGCGCCTCCAGCTGTTTATCCCGATCGTCCTCCACATCGTCGAGCCACCTGAGGCGAGGCCTCCCTCTTAATCTTGAACCATCATTCGGTATGTAATACATCATCCTTCTTGGAGTGCTCGTTGGATCCAACCTCTCCAAATCTCCCAACCATCGTAGTGTTTTGAGTTGGATGACTTTCAAACAAGTTTATATATATATATATATATATATATATATATATATATATATATATATATATATATATATATATATATGTTTAATTATTTTATTTCCCCCTGCCCTAATGAACTTGTTATGTTTTTCTTGTATTGGCCTTCTTAGGACCATGTTATTCTAGCTCTTTTTTTTTGTATTTCGCCTTGATATTCTTTTATTTCCTTAGTATTATTTATAGTATATAATGGATTGAATTAGTCAGGGGATGCAGTCAAAGATAACACAAAATAATCATAACTTGTTATATTGTGCTAACGCTTCGGCCTAAGATGTAGGTCATCACCAGGGCACCAAATAGTGGGTGCTCAGTATAAGGTGACGCGGTCGAACTAACAACTCTCAACTTATTATTTTAAATCTATCTTGATCTTTAGGTATTAATATATGAAATGTATTCAAGAAGTTAACACAGTAGGTTGTCAAAATGTATAATTTTATCTGGTATTTTAGAGTTCCAACCGGACAAAAGTGAGTATTATATAAAATTATATTAATACCTACATCGAAAATTTCCGAAATTATTGTTTCCCCTTTCCCATGTTCTGATTAGCGGCATAAATATTAATTATAGCTCATGCAAATTGTGTTGACTGCATTCGAGAAGAATTGGTATAATAGCTGTGTAGAACACTCCTTGAATAAATGATCAGAATTTCTATTCAAAGCTTTCCTAGAAGGCCGTCCGAATATTAACTGCAAAATAACCAGAAATTTTCATACAACTGACTTAAATATTAATCAACCTCGGCATTTATAATTGATATTAACTGTGGTCCATGATTTTATCTAACGTGATAATATTCAATTAAAATAAACCAATGACTAATTTTAATGTTATAAATATATATTAATGTTAAAAGTGTGACCGTTTAGCGCTTAGCTCAACTCCGCTTCGATTAAAATCTGTGATTCGGTTTCGGAAGCTGACAGAGCTACGCTAAACTCTGCTCAGTTTAGGTTTCAGTGACCGGGCAACCATATCGACATTTGTCTTATGTCGCTGGCTCATTCTTAAAAGTTATTAAATAAAATCTTAGTTAATTCTTAAATGTTTTTAATTTAGATTTAAAAAAGCCAGCAAGGGTATTGGGTTCGTTACATGTATAGTACTTTTTCTCGGATAACGGTTAGGTATAGAGGTGATTTGTCGGAGAGCTCAACCGCAAGGTTTTTCCCAGAAAATAGGTACCCACTTTATAGGGACTGGGTTAGCGTAAAGATGGTCCCCACATCCCTAGGTATATGTGGCTTACCAGATTGTTCTGGGAGCAACACGTAAAAAAAAACATATTCTAGTATTAAAATCACAAATTTGGGCTGAAGCGTCTGTATTCATAATAATTACTTTATATAGATTGTAATATTTTATTGTACTCTAACTATCATTCAATTATGTTTTCAACATATCGTTCCTTAAAAAAACAACGCAATTACTCAAAAAATCGAATTCCTCAATAGAGATATTTGAAAGTTCCACTTGCGTTGAAAAAATAAAAAATTGGGTATTGTAAAGTAAAACATTCCTATTGTAAAGATGGTATTGAAAATCTTTTATGAACCATTATAAAATGTTTAAAATCTTAAAATTTTTTAAAAGTTACATACATAATTATTCCTATCGAATTTAAAGTTCAAACATGATACAACTCAAAATATAACTTTAATAATATGTCGCTCCCTCCCTGTTTTGTACTGTATAAAGTCAGCGGCTTTGAGCCGGTTCGAGTAAAAACCGCCTTCAGCGGACTCAGCGCGGACAGCGGAAAATACCGAAGGTAACAGAAGGCTTTTGGTTTATACAGAAGCATTTTCAGATATTTGTTGTAAATTGGTATTATATTGTAAATAAATCTTGGAGGATGCGAGATATATATAAATTTATTTATTGATATTTACAACTGTATTACAATAATACAACAAGTAAATAGGATAAGTGCTACATAATGACATGATAATGACAAGTAGAGAAACTGCCCACTGGTAGTACTCAAATCAAAGTTCAACTAAGAAGGTCACGTGGCCATCTTCTTTTCAGACGCCTCGGAGGATTATCGGGAATGGAAGAGGAAGCTAGGTTTGGAACTAGAGGGTTTGAGTGGTAATGAAGTTTGCTATGAAAGGATAGATACCGGGTTCGGGCAAAATCAGCAACAAAAGGGACATTAAAGTCGTTATGGATGACTTTATTCTTAACAAAATAAGGAGCATTGAGGTTTTTTTGAAGGATTTTGGATTGTAAGGATTGGATACGAGAGGAATTCGATGGCTTAGTGGAGCCCCAAAGCTCTACTCCGTAAGTCCAAATAGGTCGTATGATGGTCATGTAGATGAGTCTTTTGTAGTTATTTGGGAGCTTAGAGCGTTTGTCTAGTATGTATTGAAGTAGCCTGAAACGTCGAGCGGTTTCTTGTCTTTTCAGTCTTGTATGAGGATTTCAGGTCAATCGTTTGTCAATGTGCAACCTTAAGTATCGGATCTGTTCTACAGGGGATATTATTGAAGGATACTGAAGGGCAGGAAGTCATTGGTTTACGACGTAAGGTAAAAGTGATTTGATGCGATTTTTGAGAATTGATTTTAATCCTCCAGTTTTAATTTTAAAATCCTCCAGTGATATGGGATTGGAGGCTTTGGGATGCAATAACTGGATTGGTGTTGACTGATAATACACATGTATCATCAGCATACGTGGTAAGGATAGTATTAGGATGAGTCGGGATGTCAGCTGTATAAACTGTACAAAGGATTGGACCAATGATACTACCTTGAGGAATTCTTGGAGGATGCGAAAAAAAAAAATGTTCCTGAATTAAAAAGCTTCATCCAATACAATTGCTAAATCTTGGTACTACAGTCTCCATTCCGTACTATCTACTGTTACAGCTAATATACCAAACTGTAATTAAAGTAGTTAAGTATACGATAATTATAAAGCAAAAGCTGCTGAATATTTACGCCTGACAGGATTATTTTCAAGAGCGACTTTGAGAAGTGAAGGGTTTTCCTCGAAGGGTTGTCCATTAGCGTCGGGAAATATAATAGCATTAAGAAGAATTAAGTCTAAATTAACCGTAACCAGGTTACTTACCGCTGCCATTATGCTACATTATGTATAGGGACATTATGTTAATGCGTCTTCCAGCTATTTATGTAAACAATATTTATTAGCTGTAAAGTAACCACAAGAGGAGGATACCTCAGTCTATAGAGTCCTGAATTGCTTTAGGTCGTAGGTTCCAAAGGCAATTCACTTCTTCAGTTATTAACCAAGGCCCGATCTTTGGATTATGTTCGCTCTCAAGCAAGTATCCAAGCCATCCAGCCTCAATTTTAGAGTAAAAAGCTGAGGGTTGAACGTGATCTCAGAAAAATCACCCTTTGCACAACCGTTGGCTAAGAATCAAGTTTTATATATTTTTTTATAAAGTAGCGATTACTCTAACTTTAGTAATTTCTCATCGAAATCTTAGATAACGAATCGCATTCTCACCATGGACAATTATCATCATCATCATCATCATGGAGTACTTTGGCCTCCTTGACCATTTTCCTACCCTTTTACCGATCTTCCCCGGCTCTTCTCCATGGTTTCACACATCAGTAACCTGTCTGCTTCCACATCGTCCATCGCATTCTTGGTCTGCCTCTTCCTCTAAATCTATCTGGACTTCCCTCCGCAATCAGCTTTGGTAGCTTTTTTTTTATCCACTCTGTGTACTTGTCGCAGCCATCTTAATCAGTACAACAATATATATGACGTTCTCCATATTGATCCTTAAGCTCTTGATTATTTTTGTTGCGGAAACGATTTCCTTCCTTAGTTGGGCCATATACTCTTCTAAGGATCTTTCTCTCCCAAGTATTCAATAATTTCTCTTGTTTCTCGGATAGAGTCCACGCCTCCCCACGTTACATGACGAATGGACGAGGTATCGTCTTATAACCGCCTTATTTTGAGTCTTTGGTATATTGCTTGTAGTGTTTGGACAAGCAAGTATGGTTGTACAATAACTACTAATGGCACTTGAGGGTCACCTGTGTTCTAGTGGTCAGCACAACAACCTACTAAGCCCAATATCGCTAGTTCGTAGCCCGGCTGGTGGCCCTATGATTTTTTATAGGGAGTAAAAAATCCTTAGATATGCCGCTCTTCGAAAGGGACGTAAAACGTTGGTCCGGAGCCTGTGCAATGTCAGATACACGTCAAATATCCCTTTCTAATTATACCTGAGTCAAAATTTAGGGCTCCCAACTGTAGCATCGCCTGATTAGCCTTATCAGCATAAAATTATTTTAAATGAATTAACTAACAACACAAGCTAATAATACTTTCTTCATTACATACATTCGTAGAAAGTAATTAAAATGCTAAATCCTATTACTATTTATATGTTATATATGCTAAATACTATTTATTGTTTTTCATCTATTTTAATTT
The DNA here is from genome assembly GCA_037127475.1 of Arma custos. Taxonomy (NCBI): domain Eukaryota; kingdom Metazoa; phylum Arthropoda; class Insecta; order Hemiptera; family Pentatomidae; genus Arma; species Arma custos. The sequence goes on from CM073765.1 coordinate 51,089,277, forward strand.
GTTTTCAATGAATAAAAATAATAATAATTAATAGATGATAACAAAAACAAGTGCCCCAAACGTGAACCATCTTTACTTATAATGTAAAGGAGATAGTTGGGGGGTGCAGTCAATAAGTACACAGAATAAGTGATGAACTTATATTATGTGCCGACGTTTCGACCTACAGTGTAGGTCATCTTCAGGGCGATTATGGAGCGCGTGGCCGTTGGATTTAACGGCTAGTCATCTTTACTTATAGTCTTCCACTTAGGAAGCTTTACGAATAATATTATTAATAAGAATGTTACGGTCAGAGAGAGAAAGAGGGGCGGAAGGGATTTACGTCTTAAGCCCGTCGAGATTAATAAGGTTCTCGACGATTCCAGAACGGCCTCCCCCTACTTCCGCGTGTCTAGAACATTCGACCTTGATATAAATACCGCTCGCTTCCGCCCAGGGGGGCAATGAGAGAGTAAACCAGGCAGTGTGATGAACTAGTGATAAGTGTATCAGTGAACTGTGACAATCTCGCGAGTGTAATAAACCGTTTATGTTTGTTACTGTGTGTCAGTCTGTCATATTTGGAGAATCTTACGGTCGGTGGACTTTGATTACTGAACTCTAAGTGTTAATTTTTAGTTGTAAATTGTAGTGTAATTTTATAGTTTTCGTACAAATGTATGTAAATAGTTAAGTTATTTAGAATTAGTAATATCTTTTATTATTTTAGTAGTTAAATAGGAGTTTGACCTAGGTTATAATATTTAGAATATTGTTATTGTAAATTTATATCAGTTTAATAATTTAATTGTATTATTTTTGTCACTTTGCTAATAAATATTAGTATCTTGAATTTAGGAGTAGTTTAATTCATTTTCACGCCCAGTAGCCCGCAAAAATAATAATAATTAATAGTTAATGTGTTTCTTTTATATCATAAAATTAACAGTTTTTTAGAGTTTATAAACTAATAACTATTTTTTTTCTTTAATAACCAATAACCAATTTTTTTCTATTAATTGGTACATTTTAATATATAATAATATGGCGTATTATAATATTCTGGTGTGAATTGTAAGATATTTGCCAAATCTAAAAATAATAATCACTCGCTCCATTAGCTAGCTCTTCTCAACTATTTATAAAGTTGTATAAATTATATTCTTCTTGATTTTTTTTTGTGAAGCGTTTTAAATACTGACTTATTTAATATACTGACTACTTATCATCTCAGTAATAAAAACTACACGAAAAAATATAATTAAATAAAAATAACAATAATATAAGAGGGAACGAAATAGCTCGGTTGTGGCAGATAACTTATTTAATCTGTTAACAACCATAGATGGACCTTGTGGGGACAGGCACTCTCGAGGCTCATCCAGTCACTATTAAATGAGTACCCTTCATTGGGAAAAGGCAGTTGTGTGATATCGATCAAATCACCTACCTGCATAACCGTTAGTTTAGAAACAGTGCAGTTTCCATTTACTGGTATCCAAGATCCTTTATTGCAGTTCAGGTTTTTTCAACATCATTATTATTAATGTATGAGATGAAAATAGTTGACTGGATGATCTAATGTAAAGGAGATAGTTGGGGGGTGCAGTCAAAAAGAACACTGAATAAGTAATAAACTTATAATTATGTGCCGACGTTTCGACCTACAGTGTAGGTCATCTTCAGGGCTATGAGAGAGAAACAAACAGAACAAAAAATATAAAAATATTATATTATAAATAATAAATAATAATAATAAATTTTATATAATAAAATAGTGACAGATATAATAAAATTAAGATAAAGACAGATATAACAAAATTAATTAAAATTAATTATCTTAATTTTATTATATCTGTCACTATTTTAATTTCTTTTCATTATCATTTTTTTTTTTAAATCTGTCTATATCTTAATTTTATTATATTGTGTCACTTTTTTAATATTCGTTATCTTCCATCTTCATATCTGCCACTATTTTAAGTTTCTACATTACTTGTCACCATATTATTGTTACTGTATATTTTTATATTTTTTGTTCTGTTTGTTTCTCTCTCATAGCCCTGAAGATGACCTACACTGTAGGTCGAAACGTCGGCACATAATTATAAGTTTATTACTTATTCAGTGTTCTTTTTGACTGCACCCCCCAACTATTATTATTAATGATTCATTACTTTTGATTATATTGTAGTTTACCAATTATCTCTATATTTTTATCAACAACAAAATAAATAAATTATAAAATGATATCTTATAGATAGCTACATCTGTGGCCGTGTAAACGATGACATCATGGAACATCCGCTTGTTCTCAGGGCTATCTTTGTGTCGTTACGTACATATCAATAAGGTTGTTTCTTCGAATCAATAAACTCATAGGACTTATTTACAGTTAGGGTAAAATAATATTATAATTTATTAAAATGTTTATATCACTGAAGTTACTAACTCTAAATACCAAGGATTCTTGTTATGGAAATCGGTACAAAACAAAAAACTGACGAAGAAAACAATCCGGATGGAGGTCAGAAAAAAATCTCTTAAATAAGAACTATTTATTTTAAAGCCAATATTTCGACCCACGTTACAGGTCTTCTTCAGAGTTTTTCTGTTTGTTCATTTAATTTCGCTTTATACTGATATGTCTAATCAGACGATGCTCTAAATTTTGCCTATCCAGGTTTAATTAGGATAGGGATTTTTAATGAGTATCTGGCATTGTACAGGCTCGGGACCCCCGTTTAAGTCCCTTCCGACGGACGTCATAACCATCAATTTCTTACTCCCCTTAAAAAACCTTGGGCCACCTGCCGGGCTACGAACCCGCAATCTTCGGCTTAGTAGGTAGTTATGCTAACCACTAGACCACAGGTCACCCCTTCTTCAGGGCTTATTATGGGGAAAGTTTGACAGTTGACTAAGAGTCTGAATTTAAAAAAATTCAGATGGCTCAGTGGTAGAGCACTGAGTTGCCTCCTGGTTCAAATCCCGCTGCTGGCAAAACTTTTATTTAGTCTTTTAGCGGCCGAAGATGGATGCGATATAGGAGCCTCCTTGGGCTCACCCAGCCTCTATAAGGTACCCAAAACTAGGGAGAAAATCTGGCGGTTGAGAGTGATCTAGGGCAAATCACCTCCCTGCACAACCGTTGTCCTTGAAACATTACAGTCTCTACCATGTATTGACCCATTCACGGGTTGTAGTGTTACAGGTTTTCAGATTTTTTTTATGTATATATATACTAATATTATTGAAGAAAAACGAAAAACTCTTTTATAGATTTGAAATGTGGCCATTGATATTGGAAGGTATTAAGGTATTCAAAAATGAGAAATTGCCTTCGGGCCGAAAAAGGATGAGGCTTCCGTAGAAATTAGGTGGTTAGACAACACAGAATCGCAGAGTATGCACTCAGTTAGAGGGGTTTACGAAGCGGAGATGGGAGGATTTCTTAAAGGGAAGGATTTGATTAATAGTGCATTGATAGAATTTTGCAAGCATGGTTTGGTGACATCGGCATCGATCCCTCTGGTTAGACAACCCTTTGTTATATGCCATGTCATTAAAACAAGCTTTCGCATAAATTCCGCTTTAGGTTTAGATTATCGATTTAAAAGTCTTTACCGTCCGATAATTTACTACAGGCTAGAAATATAGACATACACGGATGATTTAAAATAAAGGAATTTATATTACTACCTAATATTCAATTTTGTATTAGATTTACAATATTTCAACATTAACTGACGTTTACAATATGCAATAGATACATGCTTAACAAGCTACGTGCATAACTACTACGGATTTAAAAAAAAAAAACATTTGTATACTGAATTGATTAGTTCCATAAATTGTCATTATTATCGGAGGTAAATTATTTAATCTAAAAGGTAGAGTATTTAATTTAACCGGTAAAGTCTAGAGACCCTATTGATCAGTTTGTAGAGCATTTAGTTACATGGGGGTTCGAAACAGGTTGTGGAAGATTAATTATGAATTCTGTAAACAGCTGTTTGAGATTATGAGCCAATTGAGATTTAATTATGCATTCTTTGGACAGTTTGAGACCTGCAGACTCTTCTGGGACTCACCTGACCTCTATAAAGTTGGTACCCTCATTAGGATTTCTGGAAAATCACCTTTCTACACTCCCGTAGTACTAGGGAAAGAACTCTACCGTGTTCTGAATCCAAGAAGCTTTATAGGTTGTAGTGGTACAGCCTTTTTTTATATATATATTACAACTAGCTTATGCCCGCGGCTTCGCTTGCGCGGAATTCGGCCTGCCACATAATTTTTCGTGAAAGATCATTTTAGATAAATAATTTAATTATTTTTTTTAAATATAAGTTACTCGAACATCCGAAATTTCAGATGTCTAACTTCAAAACTGACGGATTCTATACAACCTTTGAACCCCTGTTATATTAAAGGGGAAATCCTGTGGAGTGGAATTATCCGAATTTCTTTCTTAAACTATTCACAGAACCTAACTACAAATTTCAAGATGCTAAGTTCCTGATTTACTTTTAATTATGTACTATAACGGGGGAGTCACATGCCCCCGTGCCCCCACATAGATCATCACGTGATATGCCTTTATTTATGTACATAATGGATTCTCCACAGTACCTAAAATACTGTCGGGGGGAGGGGGGTGCGCGTGCCCCCTTGCACCCTCCCATAAATCCGCGCTTGCTATAGCCTATGTATTACTATAAAATCCTATATTACTGTAAAGTTTCATCCAAATCTGTCCAGTAGTTTTTGCGTGAAAGAGAGACAAACATACAAACATTCACATTTATAATATTAGTAAGATGTATACTTATAAATTTATAAGACGGCGGAAACTTTTGCCTATATAATAAGAGTGATATGTATACAAATGTTATGTCATAATATCAGTAGGTTTTAAGAGATATTTTAAATGGCAGTAAAATACTATAATATACGCAAATTAGGCAGTATAGGTAATGATATGCTTTGAAATAAATATAAATGGCGATACAATATTCTCATACGCGATTAATATTCCGGATTTTGTTTTACTTTCTACGTGATAAAAATTCTATTTTCTCCACATCTCAATGCGAGAAACCAACTATAAATAAAAATAAAAAATATATAAATCCGGTTTGGGTGCAAACAACATTTCCGTATTAAGGTAATTTTATTTCTTAGCCAAGCAAAAGGAAATGGGATAATCGGAAACGAGTTTTCGGCGTGTCTTTAGATGTATTCCCTTCTGGATTATGTAAGTGAAAACAAGTTATTAAAACAAAACTAGCAATAAAATTACTTTCCGTTTCGTATATTTAATTGTACCTAGAATATAATGGCACGTCATTTTTTAATTTAAAACTGCTTTAGCTGTGTTTAGCGATTTTTGTTAGTGGGTTAACTTGACTTCGCATCAGCAACATGATTGAGACTGGAGACGCCTATGTCCATGAGTTATACAATTTCTTTTAAACAACTTAAGGTTATAATTCCATTGATAGGAAAATAATTTTCCTATACACACACACGACCCACATATAAACACATACATATAATGCTTGTTTTAATCGGGAGCGTGTGCTATTATATATCCAATGCTTTCAGTCCTATTTGCATTGCTTTCGGTCCGAATATGATATCCTTTCATTCCAATATCTATTGCTTTCAGTCCCATTTCGAATGCCTTCGATCAAATTTCCAATGCTTTGAGTCCTTTTTTCCTTCGCTTTCAGTACAAAAGTCCAATGATTCCGTCCAAATATCCATTTTTTTCAATCCGAAAATCCAATGCATTCTGTCCAATTTCAAATGCTTTCAGTCCAAATATGATATGATTTCAGTATTAATATCTACTACAGTCCATATCATATTTGAACTAAAAGCAATGGAAATTGGACTAAAAACATTGTAATTTTAGACTGAAAGCAATAAATACGTATTTGGATATGAAGCATTGGATATTTGGACTGAATGCATTGTATATTGGGACTGAAACCAATTTACGGTGCATTAAGAAATTTAAAAATTTGGACTGAAAGCAAAGAATATTGGACTGAAACCATTTTATATTAGGACGGAAAGCTACGGACTATAAACAATTGACATTCTTTGAAAGGGAGGTTAAATCTGGTGGTTCAGTGTGTTTTTGATCCAAAAACCTACCGGCGGAGCTATTGACTCAGGAGCAGTACAATCTCCAGCATGTACTCTACCCGAGGCCCCTCAAGGCTTAAGGTGGTCCAGGTTTTTTAGTTTATTTACATGCGGATTATGTAAGTCAGAAAAAAATATTTAAACAGAAAATAATGAAAAAAGTCAATAAATACTATCACCCATTAAAGTAATTAGAGTTGACTCATGGGGGGGGGTTAACCCCACCAGTCAACCACTCCTACATATTACTCCCTTCAAAAAAGATGCCTCGTAATATAGGTATAATTTATATTATACTATAACCATGTAGCTTCAAATTAAATAAATGTATTATAATTTTTTATTAATGTTATTTTGAAGTAATAAATGTTATTTTCATTATAAATGTTATTTTTGGAAGAGCAATCAAGAAATATTTTTTAAATACAAGTAACCTTATTTTTCGATTACAGTAACTTACTATAGTTAATTGCATAGGGAACTTTCTTGACCCATCCAGACTTTACTTCTAGATTCTAGAATTGTCTAAACTGTTCTTCTCACATTTGCGATCTTATTGTTGCCGCTAGATGCCACTACTGCCGCTATAATAATATAATTAATTGTAAATAAACAGTATTACGTTTTGGTTTGTCATTTTAGTGTACCTTTTATTCATTAAATTAACTGTGTTTGCACTTTCTTTGTTGTGGTTTTGACATTTTTTTAAATTGTTATAATTTTTTTTTCATTTCTTCTAAGCAATGGGGGGGTTTCATCCCCAATAACCCCCCCTCGTTACGCCTATGCTATCACCTGTATTTCCCGAAGACATTTACTGATGATTTTTTTTTTTTTTTTTAAATTTAATTTATTGATATTTACAACTATAATGATATTACAATAAGTAAATCTGCTATATGTACAATACGACTTGAAAAGCACTTGTGGAGAAACTACCCATCGGTAGCACTCCAAAAAGTTCTATAGTAGATGGTCTCGAGGACATCTTCTTTTCAGACGCCTCGGAGGGTTATCAGGAATAGTATGGGAAGCAAGTTGAGAGACTAGCGGATTCAAGTGTGTATGGAGCTTGTCATGGAAGGATAGGTATCTAGTTTGGGCCAAACCAGTAACATATGGGATATTAAGATCATGATGGATGAGTTTGTTTGTGACATAATAAGGAGCATTGAGGATTTTACGAAGGATTTTGGATTGCAAGGATTGGATACGAGATGAATTGGATGGTTTAGTAGAGCCCCAAAGCTCAACTCCGTATGTCCAAATAGGCCTGATAACTGTCATGTAAATGAGTCTTTCGTAATTAATTGGGAGGTTAGAGCGTTTGTCCAGTAAATGTTGAAGTAGGCGAAAACGACGAGCAGTTTCTTGTCTTTTCAGTCTTGTATGAGGATTCCAAGTGAGACGTTTGTCCAGATGGAGTCCTAGGTAACGTACCTGTTCGACAGGGTTCAGAGGAATATTATTAAAGGATACAGTAGGGCAGGAATTTGTAGGTTTACGACGAAGGGTGAAGGTAATTTGATGGTATTTGTTAGGATTAATTTTAATCCTCCAATTTTGACACCATTCTTGAAGGTTTGAGATATGGGATTGAAGAGTTTGGGATGCAACAAATGGATCATTATTTACTGATAACACACATGTGTCATCAGCGTACGTAGTGAGGACAGTGCTTGGATGGGTTGGGATGTTTACTGATGATGAAATATTATGGCGTGTGATTTTCGTGTTTTTTTTCTTTAAACTAATGCTTGTGATATAATAGCTTAATAGAAAAAAGAAAAAAGGTAAACAACAAAAAAAAGTGTTACAATAATCTCAGTAATTATAAAATAGCCTTCAAGTATTGACACTGTTAAAAATGATTAATAATTATACGAAGGTGAAGTGCATAAATATAGGTGCAGCCGGGGAGTGCAGGTCGTTGGCTCTTCGTGTTCCGCTGGCGGCCAAGGTCTCGTTCCTGCTTCTTTCTTAGCTCTAGCGGATTATTTACTTTTCTGATGAAGTTCATCCATCTCTTGTCTAAGATTTATCGGGATCATCCATCTTCGATAGAAACATATGAGAAGCGATTCAAAAGGTTCGAAATTGGTGATTATAACACGGAGAATAATGGACCTGGGGGAAAGACAGTCTCGTCTTGCTTCCTTTAACAGGAATAGGAAAGGTCTTACAATATTAACGATAACATGCGCTTAACAATAAAAATAAGAAGAAACAGAAAACTTCCTAGTTGCCATCAAGATCAATTAGCAACAAGGTCATATATAAGACGTACCTTAAAGACACTACAATAACAGATAAAACTACAGCCCCGTAGAATAAGTGGTTAAGTCTAATTTCCTCCAAAATGAGTTTCTTGTACTTAAGTAAAATGACAAGAACTGACTAGACGGTACAAACAACTATCACACCTTCTGAACTACAGATCTTCACTTGACTTGAGGAACAAACGACTTATCTATAACAGTATACTAAAACCTATTTGGACATATGGAGCAGAACTTTGGGGTTCAGCAAAAAATGTTCACATACACAAGATTCAAATAACACAATCCGAAATTCTCAGAAAAATTATTAATGCACCGTGGTATGTTTCGAATCACACTATACTCAACGACATGAATATTCCTACTATAACATCATATATTCGTAACAAATACGTAACATTCCACTCATCGACACAATATCACCCAAACCCACTCGTTCTTCCGCTTTCCTACTATTTGTTACCTGGACTTAATAAAAAACAAAGACATTGGCTAAGAGACCTACTGAAAAATTGATATATATATATATATATATATATATATATATATATATATATATATATATATATATACATATATATTATATATATATATATATATATTTTTTTTTTCCAAAATCACTGAATGATCATGACGAAAATCGAAGAGAAAGAAACTTCATTCAAATTTGCTAGATGCGCAATTGCGCAGGTGCAAATAAAAAAAAATTAAATAATAATAATAAGTAAGCAGAATCGAGGTATTTTTGTAGTGAATAAGAAACAAAGTAAGGCATTTGTTTGAATAGGAGTTATTGCTTATATTACAACTCCATTTCAAGTAAAAAAAAACTACGAGAATGATACAATTCCGGTTATCCGAAAGCAGTTAACTCTCTCTGGACAAAATCCGACTTAGCAACTTATTCACCGGGATTGTAGAAGTACCCCTGTGATTCTTATAGGGAGAACTGTTTATCGGTAAGCCGACGTTTTGACCCACGTTGCAGGTCTTCTTCAGGGCTAAGATAAGATCGGTGGTTAGTGTCAACCACAGTCTAGTATCAACCATCGATCATGTCGGCTGGTCTTATGTTGGCATTTTTGAGGTCTTTTTGAGCTTCATCAAGCAAGGGTGTGGAATTCTTAAGTGAAGTTTCATAATCTATTATTATTTTCGTCAATCGATTTTCCGGTAGTCGGCTGAGATGAATTCGCCTTTTCCTGATACCAATTTCGATGTTTGAAAACTTTTCTTTTGTTTTAATTGTTTGTAGCCTATAACAGTCTTGGGTTTGTCTTCCTCCTAGGATTTTCCTGATGATCTTTCTCTCTTCTTTTTTAATTTCTTCAAGTGGCTCTTTCCTGTTAAGGGTTAGTGTTTCACTTGTTTGTTTAATGTTGTCGTAGACAGTATTGTAGTGTCGAATTTTTCCCCCTCTTGACTTTGATTTTTTGTTTATTTGCATTTTTTATTTTATTTTCAACATTTATTACACTAAAAATTAGTGTTAATAAATAATCATAATACTTGGATAATGATGTTTTAGCTCGAAAACCTATAAGTACGGCCAGTTCTTTACGGCGGCATAAAATTCAGATTCATATTTCTAGATAACCTTCCACAAACGGAGATTTAAGATCATCCACTGAGGAATTTTATGATTTGTGCGGACTGGAAGAAAAAAAAAAATCGCCGTTTCTTGCAAAACACCGGTACCTTCATTTGCTACAGTCGTTAACTCATTTTTAATAGGATGAGAAGAAATATATTTTAGCAAATTCATAATATATAATACGTTTTCAGCTCCGATGACCAGACGCTATAAAATTATTTAATAGGTCTTTAAACACTCCCGATCCTTTTGTCGAAACCTTCTCAGAACGAGCCAAGGAGAGGTTTCTTTAACCCTTTGAATTAGCCTTCTGAGAATGGAAATCTATTGTTTCTTGGGAATCAAAAATAAAAAATAAGTTAAAAATTAATAAAATTGCATAGGGTGTCAATCAAATAAATTATAGTAATAAGAACCAATTCCGGCTAAATTATTCTAAATGATCCCTGATAAGTCTCTTTCGTTGGCATTGGGAAGGGACGGCTCCTTTTATCTTGTTTAATTAATAAGTTTAAAAAAATTAATAAAATATTTTGGTAGTTGCTATGATCACATATCTAGGTGTGAAAGAATACTCAATACTTTAGTTAGAGAGATAATTAGTACTCATAATGCATTTTCAAAAAAAATCATCATTAAGTGATAAAAGTGGTTCGACTAAGGATGGATGATATCAACAGTGTCCCTACAATGGTAGAAGAAATTCTGAAGGAAGAAGGAGAAGAGGCCACCCAAGAATATTATGGATTAACCAAGTTCAAGGAGATATTGCAGGACACGGTCTCAATGAAAAAAATTTTTTGGAGAAAAACCTAACTTTGGGGAAACTCAATAATAATTGAAAAAAAATGATCAGGCAGTCAATGAAAATTCTGAAATAAGTAGCAACGTTTTTGACACGGAATGTTGTTCCACATCAGAACTAAATGAATAAATAATAAAATAAAAGTAGAAATAAAACTCAATGAAAAGTTGGCTAGATAATAATAAAAACATAAATAATATTCAAGAAATTTGTTAACAGATTTCAGTACATCGTAGGAACAGTACTGAATCTAGCCAATGACTGTGCAAGCAAATGATTTGGCCTTCGTGCAACCTCTAATTAAGGGTATCCACTTTCTGTTTAGCATAATATCCAGAGGCTTGCTAATCCCTCGGGGAAATACTCTGTTGAGAATTACCTCGGCACAAACGTTGCCTCAGCATACAGTATCTACCTCGGACTAAATCCAAGTGTTATACTGATGCAGTCTATTTTCATAATATGTAAATGCATAACTATTTGCTGTGAATTCCATAGCTTTGAGCGAATACCGCTTTGACGTCATCCTTTGACACAAGATGGGCTCATTCACCCTGCGTTTGGTTCCTCCGGTACTCCGCCCCAGGCAGCTCTGACTGTTCTTGAAGGTCTCCTCAGGTAGCCTCATTGTTTACAAGTCAGCTCGGGTCGCCTCCTTTGTCCGTTTCCTTGGCCGTGCATTATTTACCTATCGATTCATCCAATTCAAAAGAGCCAAATGGAAGGTTCATTCAACAAGTCCGAGCAGCTGCGTTTATTCAAGCATGACGTCCAACACTCCTTTAGAAAAATATAAATCGGTTGTTGGACGTTTTTCAAAAGAGGTAGCGCATAATCAGTCATAGCTCCTACCACTATGGATATATTTAGATAGCGAAAATAATAATAAAAACAATAAATAATTTTATGTAGTGTTATTATTAAGGAATACGAAATTTTGATAGAGAAGAAAAGAAAATGTCGGGATATGGGTGTAAGAACAGGGGAGGAAACTTTTGCTGATAGCTTCTGAAGAAAATGATCTCAGTTTTATAAGGCAAGGAAGCCAGAAGAGGAATACTCTAAATGGGGGCAAAGAGAAGACAGAATAAATGGCCTTCAACGCTTCTACATCTTCTCTCCCATTAGAAAATTGGTAATTTGGAGTGTACATAGATAGCAAGGGAACTCTTTTATACTTTATACTTCGGAAATGTGGGTGCTTGGAGCAAGAGATGCACAAGGCTGCAAGCTGTAGATAACCAAGGTTATAAAAGCCCGAAATAAAAAAAATTAAGAAATACATAGTTTGCAGAAGTGGGAAAAACATATATTACAAAGGTATCATCTCTGAAGGCAAAATTTAACAACTCAATGGCTATTCAAAAAGGACCTGCAAAGAAAATGGGACAACATGGACTTAAGACAAGAAGGAGAAATGTAGGGCTACTAAAACTATAAGTTAATAATCTAAATTACTAGACTGAAACTGCTCCTCATTTCAGGCTACTTCAACGCTTACTAGACAAACGCTCTAAGCTCCCAATTAATTACAAAATACTCATTTACATGACTAGTATAAGACCTATTTGGACTTACACAGTATATATATATAATCTAGGTATTGTTGAACTGAATGCTTAACCAATTAAATTATTGATATGATGTATTGAGCAGCCCATCACTTCTGTATTACGATTTTTTTTTCATATCCTCTAATATTTTATTTACAATTTACAAATAAATATCTGCAAATGATTCTATATAAACAAATTTCGATTTCGTCGAGAATTCCTTTAAAAGAGCAATAATTAATCTTTTTTTTTTTTTAACACTTTATTCAGACATTACAATCTGCCACTTGTGGGCAATAAGTAATGGAGTTTTGGGGCTCCACTAAGCCATCGAATTCCTCTCATATGCAATCCTTACAATCCAAAATTCTCTATACTTTGTTACGAAGAAAGTATAATGTCCAATGTCCCATTTTTCGCTGATTTTGCCGGAACTGTGGAAGAACCCGATAACAATCCTTTCGTGTCAAACACTAATTTCAAACCTAGATAATTCTTCAATTCCTGACAATCCTGCGAGGAGTTTGAAAAGAAAAAGGCCGACTTTCTTGATTACTACTACGGATTAGTTTCTCTACTTGTTATTATGTATCATTCATTCTATTTACTTGTCGTATTATTATAATATAGTTGTAAATGTCAGTAAATAAATTTAAGAAGAGAATAAAATAATATAAACCTGTGGGATCAGGAAGTTTCGTTTGGCCTTTGAATGATTTCAGGATTCCTAGTTGAAATAAAAATCCTTACCTTCTCACTTAAAGATAAATATTTTATATTAGTTTCAAATATCCGAGAAGCCGTATTATATATTTCATTTCTTGTAATAACTTTTTGTGAGCTGGAAGATATTAATTGGGTTTTGAGGAAGCGCTAATGGGAAAGCGGTCGGGACAAATTGATTAACTGCTCACCAGATGGCGGGCGCTGTCCTGTCGCTACCATCTGCCATCATCCTCATTCCGAAGGGTTTAGTTATTATTAAGATAAAGGATAACACAGCTAAGTATAAAGGATCAAAGCTAGATATACAGTAGAACATCCTCCCATCTACGCCCTGGCAGAACTGAGGTTCATTCAAAGAGCTAGTAGTATTTATTTTCTTCTGTAGCCGTCTTAAGCGACTTGGGTAGAGGGTGAACTTGTAGGCTCATGTCAGCAACATGCTCGAGGTTGTGACACTTAGTGACCTGTGCATGAGTTAAACAATTCCTCTTTATCTTTAGTTTAAAGGAAATACATTGATATGAGAATAATTGTATTTATCTAAAAGTTGTATAATAGTTCTGCAATTGATACTAGCAATAACTTAAAACCTCAATAACTGGTTGAACTTTTAGTTTCCCCTAGAAGATTTTATTTGTAATAGTTAAATGTCTTGTTTTGAAAGTATATATAATCAAGGTATTGTTGAACTGAATGCTCAACCAATTAAATTATTGATATGATGTATTGAGCAGCCCATCACTTCTGTATTACGATTTTTTTTTTCATATCCTCTAATATTTTATTTACAATTTACAAATAAATATCTGCAAATGATTCTATATAAACAAATTTCGATTTCGTTGAGAATTCCTTTAAAAGAGCAATAATTAATCTTTTTTCTTTTTTTTAAACACTTTATTCAGACATTACAATCTGCCACTTGTGGGCAATAAGTAATGGTGCTATGAAGCTACAACCATTCCATAACAAAACAAAAAAGTGGTATAAACAAAATAAAATAAGCCGAGATAAAAATAATAAAAATAAAATAATGTACACATTCAAACCCTATATAATTAATCTAACACAGAAATTTCCTGTTGCAGGTTAATTCATTTTACCAAGTCATCCATGCCAATTAGGATCTCTAGATCGTCAGTAAACAGTAAATTTTCAGCTTATTTTTATTCTTACCAATTTTAATTTTCTTTATTAAGTAGCCTAACTAAGCAATCTTATACTTGTCATCACTAAGTATCTAAGTAGTTTCTGGTATCTTCTTCTGCTATACTCCATTCCAATCTCCTCCACGCATTTCTCCGTTTGTCATTCCATTCTTTTAAGGAGATAGAATTTACCAAAGATTTTTTTTTCAAATCGGTTCAATCACGACCGTATGAGTCAGACCCATTTTAAGGTGCAACTGCACCCACTCTCTCTCATCAGTGGGCTCGAACCCAACCAGGTTGATGCAAGAGATGCGGCAATTCGAGGTAAAAGGAGAAGTAAAAAATTAGCGAAGCGGATTGGGTTATTGTGCACGAGAGGAAAAGCCATAAAGATTCGACGCAAGAGTCCATCCGCCGGCTACTTTATTGTCTGTTTTACCTTCGCTTCTAGCTCACTCTCTCTCTCTCTCTCTCTCTCTCTCTCCTCTCTCTCTCTCTCCTCTCTCTCTCCTCTCTCTCTCTCTCTCTCTCTCTCTCTCTCTCTCTCTCTCTCTCTCTCTCTCTCTCTCTCTCTCTCTCTCTCTCTCTCTCTCTCTCTCTCTCTCTCTCTCTCTCTCTCTCTCTCTCTATCTATCTCTCTCTCTCTCTCTCTCTCTCTCTCTCTCTCTCTCTCTCTCTCTCTCTCTCTCTCTCTCTCTCTCTCTCTCTCTCTCTCACTCTCTCTCACACACACACAATCTCTCGCAAAGTATTTCCCGCGCTCGGTGGTCTTAATCTCAGTCGTTGATGTAATGATCCATATTTTACAACAAAAAAAATGAAGTGGACAACTCGCGAATTTCTCCTACGCTTATAAAACTTTAAATCGGGGGCACAGCAACTGATCCTACCACTAAAATGTGAGAAAATCGAGCGCCGAGTGTTATTATTAAATTAGCACTTTGTGCGAATCGGCCAACAAAAGACCACGCAGTTATCGTGTTTTCTCCGGTTTTTCCTTCTTCTCTCCTCCGTCCATCCTCCATGACCCTGCATTCTCTTCCACAAGAACACTAATGTTATTTAATTGACTCCTAAATCTCTCTCTGTCCAGGCCGCCTCATCATTGTCATAGAAACAATGCAGTCTCTTCCACGTACAGAACCCAACACAGGTATGGTACACACAGGTATCCAATGATTAAATAAACATTAAATTTATAAATAACTTCTGTTAGTATAATAAAATGAGCATAAAATTAAGCATATATTAATTATAAAAATGTAATTTGGAAAAAAGTACTTGAATCTCTGCGGTACTTTGCCCAATCAGGCATGGTCAGGACACACACGAAATAATCACGCCAATGAAGATGATATGAAGCACAAATCACATCAACAGCCCGAGCGAACTCATCAATTAGGGACAGCAACCTCACTCTAAAGCGTTCAATCAAATTTTCCACTCAAATTTCAGTATTTAATTGAACCTCTTGTAATGAGACTGCAGTCTTTGATTGATGAGTTTTTTGACTGTTGGTGTGAGAGATCTAAGTAAGGTAAGACCATTCTCGGAAAAAACACATTATTTTTGTTCTGTCCTGGAGAAATATCTTTACGAATATCGCCAATCCATCGTTCCAATCCACTAGTTTTCAACACTGCTTGGATTTTGGAGTTGCATGACATCGTTAAGGGTCATCTGCTGTTTCACATCATTCCAAACTGCTCACCACTCCGAGCCATCTGCTGTTCCGCATCACTCCGTTAAGTTCACACCAGATTTTACGCTCGTGGGAGTTCCGCTTCCATCCATAGAAAAACAGATGCAATTAATAAACAAATCTGGATACGCCGATTTTGGCGAAGTGCCTTTGGTTGTTATTATTTCAGAAGTACTCAAAGTTGAACAGAAGAGTTGAGAATAGCATAGAAAAATACAGTATTATTCAGGGACTAGGTCCCTTAAGATTAATATATCTGTAATTTAATAATACAATAGAAATTTGACCGAGAGTTGTATATTCCTCAGTGTTCTCATCATTTTTTGGCCCGAATATTCTACGCAATAACTTATTTTCGAATACCTGAAGACGTTGTTCAGCCTTCAGCTTTAGTCAAGTTTCACATCCGTAAAGAAGAGTTAAAGGATGATGGTTTTATATATTCTGACTTTTAGATTTCGAGAAAAAAGACGCGAGCTTAGTGATCTACCCGTTTACCTCCTTTAATCGAGCCTATATTTCTTCTTGAACGCAATATTATATTATAATTTTGAATGGAATATTATATTAAATAATATAAATTTATACAAGTGTATATAGTATAAAGATCACGGCGGTCTCTCAACACATAATGCTCTCATCAGAAAGTACTCAATAAACGGGTTTTAACTTCTTGGATGGAACTTTCTCCAAGTTATTCTCAACTTCAAAGATAAAGCATCGCAAACTTCGAGACATGAAGGACTTCACCCGAAACTTTAAAGCTTTGAAACTCCATAAGGAATCTACGAGGAGAAGCTCCTACTGGAGAACTTAATGGAAACTACATCGATTTAGAAAACGAAGATAACAGCAACTTTGAATATTATTAAGTGTAGAATATAACACTTAGAAACTTGGGAGAAGACCAACTTATATATATATATATATATATATATATATATATATATATATATATATATATATATATATATATATGTATATATATATATATATATATAGAGAGAGAGAGAGAGAGAGAGAGAGAGACATTAAAAACTGTATAGACATTTAAAAAGAATGAAAGAAACACGGATCAGTAAGAAGACTTTTAATTATGTTAATAAACTTAAGAAAATTGTAGAATGGATAGAATCAGTGAATGAAGATGCCAACAAAATAGGTTTTACAGAAGAAAAAATGTATGACAAGAACCACTACAAGCTACTGATTGCAAACGCAACCTATGAAGAAGACAAGCCTAAGCCTCGACCGAAGAAAGTGAGGACAGATGATCAGAGACGAGCAGTTGGAGAGAAAATGAAGAAGTACTGGGAAGAAAGGAAGAAAAAGAAACATCATGTGTCTTAAGTATCATTATATAGTATTAACACTAGTTCTTGCATCTTGAACAGATTGAACACTAGTTCCAACCATGTGTCCCAAATTATATTTAGTATAGTATCAAGGAGTGTTATTTTTCTATTTCGAGATTTAGTTATTTTTAATAGGAGATTAACAAAAAAACAAAATATTTAGTAATGTAGAGAATAGTGTGAGATATGGCTCCTAAACAGGAAATCGGAAAGCATACTCAACTCCTGGGAGAGAAAGGTATTAAAAAGAGTCCGGGGTGGAGGAACCGAGAGTGGAATATGGAAAAGAAGAAGGAATGAGGATCTCAGGGTGTCATCGGTAAAGTGAGCCAGAAGAAGATGTATGTGACACCAAAGATGTTCTATTGGAAGCCGGACGGAGAGGGAAATAGAGGACGTCCTCAAATCATATGGCTGGGCAATGCGGAGGAGAACCTGAAGCTGCTAGGTGTTTGAAGATAGAAATAGCGCAGATTCGCGGGTTCGAGTTGGATGTGGGGTTTTAGGACACTAATGCCTTTATAATAATAAAAAAGGAGCACTGAGGATTTTACGAAGGATTTAAGATTGTTAGGATTGGATACGAGAGGAATTCAATGGCTTAGTGGAGCCCCAAAGCTGTACTTGGAAGTCGTGATGGCTCTAATGATTGTAATGTATATTAGTCTTTTGTAATTAATTGAGAGCTCAGAGCGTTTGTCTAGTAAATGTTGAAGTAGCCTTCAGATACTCAAAAGTTTAAATATTTTTATTTTAAAAAGAAAAGATAAGCCCCGGCTGGGATTCGAATCCGGATCCTCTGTCTCTCCGTGAAAGCTATAAAAGTTTTTAAGTAGTTATTAAAAATTAAATAGTTATTTTTCACAGCCGGATTTGAACCGGGAAATCAGCCCTCTACCATCTGCTACCAAAACAATAGTGGTTCTAAATCTAATTTGGAGATAGTATGCGCGGAATTACCTTGCATTTCAAAAGTAGCCTGCTTGATCATTTGGGTTCTCTATCCCAGATCTACAGTGTGGCTTCACTGGAGATAAAGCTGGCCAAATCATCTCCCTGCACTATTGTTGGTCGGAAACAATTGAATCCTTACCAATATTTCCTGTATAGTATAATAGCTTCCTACACCTTAATGTAAGAAGAATAAGATGGTCCGGGTGGAGGTAAAATAAAATCCTCTTAAAAAGGGAGAACTGTTTAATGGAAACTTTTCGACCCACATTGCAGGGTCAGAGGTTGAGACTAGACTAGAGTGTCTCACCCCTAGACTTACCCTTAAGTCTAGTGCCAACCTCTGATCCTGCTAGCCCTGAAGAAGAACATCATGGAATCATGGAACCAATGATATAGCTTAAATATATGCCAAAATGTAGATGGGAGGATTCAATTAGGTGTCGAATTGACTTTTGCTAATGTTCGCATTAATAGGCTTTATGCATGCATCGAGTGATACTCTTCTAATCCTCATTTCGCTAAAGATAAATTTATTTTACCTAAATTAATTTGGACGGAGTTAAATTTAATAAAGATTTAATTTAATTTGATGGCCTTAAAGGGACCCCCTCCTAGTCACAGTTAGGCTAAGACAGTAATTAATTAATTAAGCTGACTCTTACAATTAGTGGCTAGGAAGGCGGAGATAAATGGTCTCGAATGGCGATTTAGCTCGGAGGTGGAGTCGCACCTGCCCGGTGTAGCGCTTGTTAATGATGTCCTTTAATTGTTTAATCATGCCGTTTAATTTGCGTATTATCTGCTTAATTCAAACGAGGCCTATAATTTAACGAATAGCAATTAAGAAATAACAGAGCAACGTTTCGCCAATTCAGGATGTTACTGGGCAGAAAGAGATCAAATAAATATAGACTGGATATAACAGATCTCTCATTAACTTCATAACAACCAGTTATTTAGAACGCCATCTATATTTGCAAAAGTTTTAATTACTTTTTATGTACAAATAAATATGGCAATATAGATTTCAGATATTACTATATTATCTTTGCTCATTCAGTGAAGATGGCAGAGACATGTTTACCATTCAAATACCGTTTAGAGGCGGACACTAGCAGATTACCTTTTGGATTGTTAAACATAACACATCGTTTTCAGACAAACGGGGAAAATATTCCTTCTTCTCATTTAGGCTTACATTGGTTCTAGTCTACAACTTTATGAACAGTAATGCATTAGTATCTTTTTAAACGCTATATTATTACTTATAGAAGGAAAAATACACCTAATTGAAAATATACCTGAAGGAGAACATAACCCGGGCGAATGTAAAGAAATTAATTCTTTAAATAGTGATCAAACACTCATTTGACATAGACGTTCTCCACACTCGTGACATCACATTACAGGTCCTGAAGAAAACCCATGAAACATCGGTTTACAAATATTTACCTCTACCCGGACCATTCTTTCCCCCACATATGTATATGTACAACTAATAATTATTCAAAATTAAATTATATCTGATAGTAATAATACTCCAGAATAACTGCGAAAAAGTATTTATTATGCAGGAAGGAAATTGACATTAACATTTTGAGAATAAAAAGTAATCATTCTAATATAATACTGTGCAACGATAATTATAATAACCGAAATTATTATTTTTATAATTGGCATATCTCCAGGATATTGCCACCATAGCAATTCACGTCTCCACCACTACTGCTATCTAGTTGAAAATTTGTTTATTTTTTTAACGATCCTAACGAGTGGAAGGCAGCAGCAATAAGAAATTTGAATAATATCAAATTAAAGTGATGAAAATTGCAATAATTTCAATGGTTTTCAATTTTACAGTTAGTTACTCCTAATTATGCTAGATTGAACTTGAGTGAATTGTATAGGCGGCAATACTCTGTCATGTTGTACTGTAATTGCAATAGGCTTTTTTTATAAATATTATGATGCTATGAGAAATAAAATATAAATAAAAACAAACAAAAAACTTCATACTCAAATATAAATAGTTAACTATTTTAACCCTCTCATTTTATTCCAAATAGAAAATCCAAGAGAATTGAAGAAATATCAGGGAAAATACCGTTTAGAGGCGGATCCTTGCAGATTACCTTTTGGATTTTTAAACATAATGCATCGTTTTCAGAGAAACAAGAAAAATATTCCATGGTCTCATTAAGGCTTACATTGATAATTCTACTGTACAACTTGATTAACAGTAATATATTAGTATCTTGTCAAACACCGGGACCTAGTGATAGTTGAAGAGCCACTAAATGCTATTAGTAGATATAGGCTATCTCTGCTGGCTCTATAACTTAATGAAAGGTCTTTCCCAGGTACCCAGGTACACAGGCACACGGGTACTCAGGTACTTAGGGCAGGTACTAGTGATCATGGAAGGGCAAAAGGCCACACACCCTCACCTACCTGCTCTTGCAGAAAAACTCTGTACCACCTAGCTTCTTCTCTCCTATATTTTCAACATATTTGAGTAAAACTACAATATCTTAAATAAAATAAAACTATTTATTTATTGTGGTTTATTTATTTATCTTTGTTACTCTGTAAATATTTATATATATATATATATATATATATATATATATATATATATATACTAGCATATGCAGAAAGAAATTATTGGAAAAATGTCAACACCAAAAAGCCTCAAGACTCTTAACTAATGACATGAGACATAAATACCTGTCAATATTTTGCCTATTGAGGCATCTCCGAGACAGAAAGTATGTATATTTAAATATTTTAAAAATATATAGGTTCATTAAGCAAGTGTAATATATTATGAATTCATAAAAATATTCCACTCACCTTTTTGTCGTTAAATTAAATATTTAGTTACTTCTGTATTCACATTAGCATTAAATTCAATATCATTCGGTTTTTAATATTTTTAATCCGAAAAACACTCCATCATGTTTATATTAATCATAGTTTAAATGAATAATTAAAGTAATTAATTATTAAGACGCTGCGTGGAGACATTTAATAAAGTGCATGTTAATGTTAGCTCATTATTCAAGGCTTGCTTTGGAATGCCGGCCCCGTTTATTTAGTTTATTGCTGTTTATAGGCCTCTTCTATAAACATTGGGTCCTTCATGAGTACTCACTAATTATGCTTGTTTATTTTCTTGGTATAAATATAAAAGTTTAATAGGTATATTAATTTAATAAACAATATATTACAGGATGACATCATTATTTACTACCAGTGTAATATAAAGAGGCCCTTCTTAGTTTATTGTTGTTCTTAATGTATTAATTAATCCTAATTGGATTAATAGGTTCCACTTTTAATCTTTTCACATGATCAATCCTAGTTAATTACAATATTTATTTTATTTTATTAACTATCCAAAGGTCTTGGGTTCCTCCTAGAAACTGTACTGATTGCATGATAACGTTTATACAGGTAGAGGATTTAGTTGAGATCATGCCTATCTGCAAGATTTTCCCTCTAATTAGCGGTACCCACTTTTTGAGCCGTAGGACTTAGAGGAGGGTCGTCAGATCTATAGAGTATTGGTATGTGGCTTTTAACAGGGTAAATAATTTATCTGCCACTGTCAGATTCAAACTCTAGACAGAGATAGTCAATCCAGCAATCTATGTAAAGGACTATTTCATCCTTCATAAAATTTTAATAGCATTAAGAACTAGGATAAATAATAATAACAATATTCATTTCGCCATTAACTATTTTGTATTTAACTGTAAATTCCAATTCGTTAGAATTATTTCTGCTTGGTTTAGGGAGATGGTACTTAAAGCGTTATGGAATTAATAAGGTGGCGTTGTATTTTTGGAGTTGTGTTTTCATATTTCATCAAATTTCGTTATCAAATTCGTTTCTTAGATAAATATGTAAAAATACTTTGAAGTGAAGTAAAGAAAATTGTAAAAATTCCGGCACAAATATTTGTTTGTGAATATTTTAATTGGTGCTGTACCACTATTTGTGTCATAAAGGTATTATAAACTTTTCCGGCAGTGATATCGGTAAAATAATTTTTTGGAGATAAAATATTTTGCAATTGATTCATAAATCGGATTATTCTTAAACAATCTTTATGTTTGCAATAAATATTTTGTTTTTATTTTACTTTAAAAGAAAAAATACTCTATAGAAAAAAATCTGTAGAATAAAAAAAATTTACTGACCAGTCCTGTGCCCATGTACTGAGCCAAAGAGAAAAATGTCCTTCTGTTCCTCGAGATAAGTCTAACTAAACATATTGATTGTTTTGTTTAGCAATTATAGCTAAGTAGTTGTAGCCGTTCCCCCCTCTTATCTGATAAGAAGAGAATCGTGAGAGGGCGCACCTGTTATCAGTTGCTGATAAGGAGGCGGCGATGGAGGTGAAAACCCGACTAAGAGGATTTCATGCTCTGTAAGGCGCACTCAGCCGGCCTACGCTTCCCAATATACACAACATACGCAATCTACACTGTTTGTACTGTCTATATAACATCTACATATCAAGTACTGTTCCTCGAACAATCTGGTAGGATTAATAATAATGTTGATACAAATATATCAATCTTAATTATAAATGTTACTAACAACCCGACCCGGCTTCGCATGCGTATTAGAGCATATTATGCCTATATGTTTTGTCTGTCGCATCGTAGGATCGCATCAGTTTGATAAATAGAATATGTAGATTAGATTTAAATATAACATAATGTCTACACTATATGAAGCATGTTAACGTATGTCATTATGTAGATATTATAAAAATGAAAACAAAATAAAATATTTCTTTATATACGAATTTATTTTCACGCGCGGTCATTATTTGCGATAACCCCTAAGATATTCATTTAAATTATATGTATGTAAACTATTATTATAAGTTAAGGTAACTAAAGTATTTAAATTGATAAGGATTAATACTGCATTCGTCTAAATAGCTTCCAAAATACCGCATTAAATAAATAACCTCCCAGGCGGCTATACTTTTTTCTACACCTCCAACAATTATCGTTATATTCCAACCAATTTAAACAAAACCTTGACTATTTATATACCTAAACATTCCTCGTGAATCACTCTAACTACTGGTGAAAACCGGATGAAAATCCGTGCAGTAGTTTTTGAGTTTATCGCGAACAGACAGACGGGGAGGACTTTTTTTTATAATATGTGTAGATTAAGAACTAATAATCTTTAAAACTGTATATCTTCCTCTTCTACCGCTCATCCGTCAGAGCCATTCTTCTCAATCTCAACGCATCTTTATCATTCGGACCAAGATTATGTCCTGTTCTGTGTATATTTTCTTGGTGCAAGATCCTTGGGCGACCATGGCGCCTTATGCTTAGTTTTCGGGCTCCAATACCTTCTTCGTCCGGCACTCGACTCGAGCCGGAGAATGGAAATTACGGTCCATCTTTGTTTTACTGACCACTCAGCGGAGGTACTTCATTTTGGCACAGGTAATGCAGTTAATGTGTTTGTCAAGCATGACCAACTTTCTCTCCCTCTACGTTTCGGTGTCCAGATATACGTGTACTATTGTAGATCTAGCAATATATTTTCTTTGCTAATTCTGTTATCGGTTACTTCATCTATCTTTCATAAGTATCATTCCACACAGCTATCACTTCGAAAGCAAGGGCGTGATAACCCCGCTCTTGATCGCCCCACAATCTGATCCTAATCCTAAACCTAGGTGGGTAAAGTGGTCTACTGTCCAAGAGTTTCCCCATCGCAAAACAAAGGCCCATTATCATGACCATGCCTGAACACAATGAGTACTTTACATTTAGAGATGTTTATGGTCATATTTATGACAGGGAATGACCATCCTTTAGGTTGTACCTCATTTTTCTATTCGACAAGTGCTTGCTGCATCTTCTCCTAAAGTCTGCCAAAAGGAAAATGTCTTCAGCACAGAGAAGGCTTTGCACTGCGACAGGACGCATATTCCATCTTCTTATTAATATCAGTGATCCTCTTGCATATTTTATAAATATCAATCATAAAACATATAGATGATAAAGGGATATAGCTCCTTATCATTAACTCCTTTATTCACCTGAAATGAGATCTCTAGTTATATATTTTTTATAACAATTATAAAACATATATAATTATACCGCAGGGGCTAGCTCAGTGCATAGCTAGTGGGGATTAACGATACCCCGGTTCCCGAGTTCAGTACACAGCACCAACGCACTCAAAACAGTACACAATTCACTTTTACTAAACATAAGGTCACTTACAGTACACACCCTAGGATCACCTTCCCTAGGTAGCCGCCCCGGATGGGGTGCTCTGAGGAGGCAGTCCCTCCACCTGACTTGGGAGAAATGGGCTGATACCATACTCCTCCTTAAAACCTCAAATATAACAGAAAATAGAAAGAATAGAGCTGGATTGTTTATACGGAATACGACGCAGAAAATGGTTTTTATGAATTGCCACCTGGAACATTCGAGGTCTAACAGGAATCGTCGACCTTGTCCTCAAAGCATAGAAATCAAATACAAGCTATGGAAATGAGGTACCTGCGAAAAGTAGAAAGGAAAACTCGCAGAGATAGGATAGGGAACACAACAATACGGACCAATCTCGATTTTAAACCAGCGTGGACTATCTTGGATGAACAAAAACTAAGGTGATTCGGACACCTTTTTAGGATGGAACCACAGAGAATCGCCAGGAAGACTTACGAGACCCGCACGGGTAAGGGATGCTTTCAGGAGGAAAGGAATGGATTGGAACCGAAGAAGTGAGTTGGTTCAGGAAAGAGATACTTGGTCCAGGCTCTGTAAGTCCTCACACTGCACAGCGGTAGAAGAGGAAAATATTATGGTAATGAACAATTATGGTCAGACAGATATTT
This sequence comes from Arma custos, assembly GCA_037127475.1. NCBI lineage: Eukaryota > Metazoa > Arthropoda > Insecta > Hemiptera > Pentatomidae > Arma > Arma custos. Next base: position 51,114,432 of record CM073765.1, read on the forward strand.
AGTTCTTGAGGATATTTTTGTAATTGAATTTTTAGGTATAACTTTATTTTTAAGTTTGGTAGGTGAATTTGTAGAGTGCTGAGCTGTGTGTCGAAGGTTCCCGGTTCAAATCCGGGCGTGGAAGATAAATTATTTATCTGTCAACACCCTACCAGATCTGAAGACCCTCCTAGACCTCCCCTTCTGGAGGAGACCCTTCTCTTACCCTTCATTGAGGGCGAATGCCTAGCCTCTGCACAACCGTTGTCCTAGAAACAGTACAGCTACTGCCATGTACTAAACTCAAGATCCTTGTTCCATTCCGTGAGTAGTAGTATTCCAGTTTTTTTTAAAAACGTCTATGCAGAAAAAATAATAATAAAAGACAGCGAACCCGAAGACACGATGCTGATTCCACCTCTCTAGCAAACTTTCATCCCGAAGTACCACCCAAAACCAAATCCACATTAACAACCTAAACTTATTTCGTAATAACATTAACAAAGCATTATTCTTTATCATTATAAGTTAATAGAGCTATTAATATAATAACGATAATCTACATAATAGCGTTGCTGTTTAAAGAAACGTACTTCAAAGGCAAAAACGAAGTTCACGTGAGACAAGCATGTAACTTACCTGAGTCAACCGAATTCATTTCCACAGTCATGCTGTCTATACATCCACCAAACAAATTGTGGGGGCTCATCAACCAGCTCTTCTATAACTACTTATTATTTTATTGTTTATTCATTGAACTTCACCTTATGCTGCTTTAGCTAATCATTGATGCTATCGAGGAATTCTTAATCTTTACCTATCCAGGTGTTGTTAGGATATGGATCCTGAACTTTACCTGACTTCGTACATATCAATATCTCATTCAATAGGTTGAATGTCCATACAGAAATAAAAACAGTTATAATGTTTTCATTATTTTAATAAACATAATACCTTGGGTCATCGTCCATCGAACTCTTGTACAACTCCCAAATTATCTTAGTAAGAGTAGCTAACTATTTGTATCTGTTTCTTCTCCTAAAAAAGTAATAAAAAAGGTTCCTGAACCTTCAATAACGGATAAAGTATGTATTAAACCCTTTAAAATTAAAACTGGATAAGTTTATAAAAAACTTACAAGATAAGATAACATATTAAAACAGTAATACAGAAAGTGCAGGGTTCCTTAATCACTAAAGGGAATTGGATGAGAGCTTCCCAGAAATCCAGGAGAGGTACAGAGTTGAAGTAGAATACATTAGGGGTGTTAACAGTTACCCGGAAATCCATTATTCTAACTAACACACCATTCCTCATGAACTCTAAGTAATATTTTAAAATTTTATATTCTAAAACAATGATGAATATGCATCGTACCCTGCTCTTTAGGCGTTCAGTGCGTATCGATAAACTAAATATTCAAGCATTTGTGCTAGTTGTGGGTGGAAAAAAAACTACCACTACAACCCATAAACTGCTTTGGGTTCAGTATTATAATAATAATAATAGGAAAACGGTTGTGCAGGGATCACATCACGCTCAATCCCCTGGTTATTCCGCCAATCAAGTGTGAAGAGCGTGATCTAAATATAGCTCTAATCATCCTGTTCCGTTGAGATTTTGTCAATCAGGAACTAAATAGACATGACTTGCAAGTCACAAGTTTGTTTGTTCTTATAACCTTCCGGTAAAATCTCATATCTGTAGAGTTATCCAATAAATTTTCTCAAATTTCCAACCTCATAGCTGGTTGCTGAGGAGCAACTTCGTATACAACACTTTTTCACCTTCCCAATGGAGCGTAGATGGCGGACTAACAGTATCTTTCGGCACAATACACTCCCTGTCAAGTTCGCAAGTACTTGCGGTTGGATTTGACTTTACAGCTTCCTGCAGAACCTCATTGATATCCATAATGGAGCACTTCTTCCTTTCCATTTGAACGTTGTTTCAGTAATGCCTTATAATTATGAGAATTCCGTAGGACACTGCCATGTTTCTTCTTTAAAACAAATAACGATCATTTTTTGATGAAGTTGAATGGGATTAAACAAGCTCAGACACTGATCTAAAAGGGTTATTAAGTATTGGTAAGTATTGAAAAGGATTAAAATATTTACAGTAGGTATCATTTATGTGAATATATATATATACATATATATATATATATATATATATATATATATTTATTTATATACATATACATATAAAGGATGCAACTGTTGCATACTACTCTCGGATGTAGACTCGGAGACAAAATGCAGCGAGGAAAGGAGACAGAGTGAGCGGGGGCAGGGAGAGTCGGAAAAACGCAGTTAGCCTTGAGCAATCGTTGAACCTGCACCGTCCGCTGCCGCTCTGCGCTGGATTTATTGCTGTCTTTCATCGATTTAATAGAACGATCCGCATCAATATACAGCATTCTTCTCCAGCCGCTCCAGTGACCTTCCCTCCATGAGATGTTTGCAGCGGGTCACTGTCCAGTCTCTGAGAGTAACGCAATAGTCTGCCTGTCTGTGCGGAGTATTATACGATCACTTGTATACAGAGAGCTTCGCAGAAAGACCTCGAGCTTCGAGAGCATAAGGTCGAACAAGTATTAAGCGCAGCTGAAATATGTATCCCATCGGTATGATACCGCCATCTCCGAGGATTGAAACCTTTAATTTTGTTTGTGAATCGAAATGAGCTGAGTATACCAGATGTAAACCAGGAAGCTATTAAGGATGAAAAAATAGCATTCGCGCATTAAATAGTCAAAATTACTTTTTACTACTTATTTAACCTCTCTTTATACTATTAGGTCTAATCGGACGACACTATAGTGGATATCGTTAAAGAGTATATGACACAGCAAGGGTTAGAAGTGTAATTTTACGTTCCCTCCAAAGGATGCCATAACAGTGGCTTTTTTACTGATGTAAAAGAAATTTCAAGGTATTTATTTTGGACATAGGTAGTTATTATTATTAATAAAAAAAAACAAAGGAGATAATCTCAATTAATAAAATTTATCAAACTAGTAGCCTTTATAGATAATTGTTTTTTTTGTTTATTTGGTTATTTATTTTTTAAAATATCTACTTCCAGTACTGAAGTATTAATATCGATACTCCAATATATGCAGTTAATAATAACAGAGAAAAATACATATAATGATTATTTTTTAAATAAACTCTGTACCACAACAACCGATGAAGTGTATTTGGTTGTGCACATAATGTATTTGGTTTCTAAAGCAACCCATGTCCACGTACTAGGTGATTTGGCCGAGTTAACGCTAGGCCCAATTATTGGTACCTATTTTATAGGCCTGGATGTGCCTCAGAAAGGTTTCCAGTTAACACTCTTCTATCACCTTCAACTTGGCATGTAGAGCTCAGTAACCTAGGCCATGCGTATTTAGCTTTTATTTTTATTTTAAACTATGGAGATATATCCTACATTTTTAAACTTCAGATGTAGTGATTTTAAATACGAAGGATGGATTTATATTGATTTTTTTAAATTATAATAATATACAATTTTTTTTCTTGTTATGTTATTGTGTTCTTTTTATTTTACGATCGAGGCCCTATGGAATTCGTGTGTTTCAAGTGTTCTTTTCTTTTCTTCCATATCTCTTTCATTCTCTCCCGGTGTTTTTGCTTTCTTTCCTGCGTCCATATTGCGTCTGTTTTTCTTTTTGATCTCTTTTGAAAACTCTTTTTGAATTTCCAGCCTAAGTGAACGTCCTCCAATACTTTTTGGAGACCTTTAGCTCTTCGATGTTTTCAGTCTCCTTAATCCACGTGTTGGGCATTTTTACCTTTTTAAGATAAGTGCATCTAAGCTCCCAATTAACAACAAAAGACTCATCTACATGACCATCATACGACCTATTTGGACTTACGGAGTAGAGCTTTGGGGCTCCACTAAGCCATCGAATTCCTCTCGTATCCAATCCTTACAATCGAAAATCCTTCGTAAAATCCTCAATGCTCCTTATTTTGTTAAGAATAAAGTCATCCATAACGACCTTAATGTCCCTTTTGTTGCTGATTTGGCCCGAACCCGGTATCTATCCTTTCATAACAAACTTCATTCCCACTCAAACCCTCTAGTTTCAAACCTAGCTTCCTCTTCAATTCCCGATAATCCTCCGAGGCGTCTGAAAAGAAGATGGCCACGTGACCTTCTTATTTGAACTTTGATTTGAGTACTACCAGTGGGTAGTTTCTCTACTTGTCATTCTCATGTCATTATGTAACATGCATTCTATTTACTTGTTGTATAATTGTAATACAGTTGTAAATATCAATAAATAAATTTAAAAAAAAAAAAAAAAAAAAAGATAAGTGAATACCCTTTTTATAGGTACCCACAAACTGAATTCTAAGTTTCCTCATTGCATCTGTAATTTTCTATATGTGCGTGTAGAGTTTTTCGTTGTGGCGACGTCAATAAAAGGATCTCTTCTTTAATTGGACCCAAAATTTTTCTTTATTATTGTGTTATAATTAAAATTATTTATTTGTTTTGTTAAATTTTTATGATTTCTTTAGGACTCGCTTTGAGCCACTTTTTGCCAATTATTTATTACTATCGACTCGGCTTCGCATTGGTAGTAGAGCATATTATGCCAAATGTGTTGTCTGTCGTAGGATCGCATCAGTTTAATGTATCGAATATGTGGATTAGATTTAAATGTAACATAATGTCTTCACTACATGATAGATTTTAATTTATTTTATTATGTACATGCTTTATTTTTTTTAGAATTTTAGTTTTGTTTTCAATTACTTTGTTGTAATTTTGTGTTTTTTCCTATTTCTTTTTTTTATTTGTTCAACTGGCTTAATATTTACTATGATCAATATTTTTATGTTTAAGTTTTGTTTTTTAATGATGTATTTTCAATTTAGAGTTTAGTTTTGTATATAAATAATAAAAAAAAAATGTAAACAATAGAAAAAAAAACAACAACATGAAAGTACAATTGTATATAATGTACTATAAATGCACGGAACATGCAGAACAATAAACGTCCTTCGCTTAGGGGTACTGCGCGAAGGGAAAAAAAAAAAATATATATATATATATATATATATATAGATGTATGTAAATTATAAATTTATGAATATTCGTTTTACACATTCCTTGTCATACCTATTACTTATTTCTCCTTTTCATGCCATTTATCAAAATACGTACTTAAGAACTACAGTACAATTCCTATTTCTTTTTACTACCCTTATTCTTTTTTTGTTCTTAATAACGAGAAAGCAAAGAAAATATAAAAGAATCGTGGGTAAACATAAAAATAAAATATAATGTTTCTATATATGGGAATTTATTTTCATGCCCGTTAATTTTTTGCGATAACCGTTTAAGATACTCTTTTAAAATTATATGGTGTATAATATTCTAGTAATGTGCATGAAATGCTTAAGGTAACTTAAGTATTTAAGTTGATAAGGACTAATATTGTTTCAGTCGACTGACAGACGAAGCGGAAGACTTGGTTTTATAATATGTATTGATAGATAAATAGAAGAGATTAGGCATCATCTTCAAAGGAAACCTCCCAAGCGGCTATACTTTTTCCAAAATTTCCAATATTTCTCGTTATATTCCAACGAATTTACACAAAACCTTGACAAATTATATACCTATACGTTCCTTATGAATCGCTTTATCTATTGGTGAAAACCTCATGAAAATCCGTGGAGTAGTTTTTTAGTTTATCGTGAACAGACGCGCCAGAGGAATTTGTTTTATAATATGTATTTATTATTATTTAGGTGAAGTTTCCCCAGGATTAATTAGGATTAGTGTTGGAAAAAATGCCGATTTTTTTTCAATAGTAAACTATATATTGAAATAAATAATATTACATTAACCCTTCATAAATTGTCTGGCCGACAAACTGCGGTAGAGCACAGCCTTGTATTACAAAAGAGTAAAAGATGAAAACTCGGTTTTAAAAAATGAGTAAAAATAAAAATCATAAAAAAAGGTAATAAAAGTTAAAGTAGACAGGTCTCGAAGCCATTATCTTTTTTAAGCGGCAATGAGACCATTTGCAGATTCTCACATTTCTCTCCTAACCGGTCCGCAGCTCCCTGACTCCAATCGACTCATAATCATTCAATTCTTTTCTTTCTCAAGATAACAATCTCGATCTACTACCACCCGCTAACGGCGGCTAATTGTTATAGGATCGCCGCTCCTATTTATTTTCTTCTTTTCAATATTTAAAATGGTTTATTATATGATGGAGTCAGGTGTTATTAAGAATACACTCCATGTGACGTGTGAATTATTGCGTTTACAATGAACAAGACCGTTGACGTAACTATATTATCTCGAATTATTGATTTAAATCAGTTATCAGTTGAAAATCTACTCACTTTCAACGGCACTATTTCTCTGCACGTCCATTTATTTTATTGTTTAATAAAATTAAATAGCGGCATTGAGTCATTTCTTCTCAGAATATAATACAGCTGCTATTTTCAAATTCTCGGCTTCATTATTCATTTGATATTTGTTTCCACGTCCCATAGAAAACGTTGTCTGCATCGATAAAAGGAAAAAAAAAGCTGAAACAAAAAATATTCAGACTGACACAAGTTAGGCAATGTATATCAGGGTTGAATTCCGCAGGACAAAAATCACAATCCGATGTTTTTTGTGTGTTTTTTTTCTGAGGAAACATACGAATTACTCTATCGGTAGGGACTGGACTATTGGAAAGTGTGTTCGATACAAGAGGCATTGTTATTTTCACAAAACAATAAATGTTGTTTCGTTGGGTAAAAACAACAAGAGAGAAAACAAATAGAGAACACAGTTTTAAAATTTCTACGAAATGTCCAATGATACGATTTAAATTATAAACCTTGTTTTCCAATTCAGTCTTAAATATTATTGTTACGGGCTACTGGGTGTGAAAATGAATTAAACTACTCATGAATTTGAGATAATAATATTTATTAACAAAGTGGCAAAAAGGAATACAATGAAATTACTAACGATTAAATTATTATACTAATATAAATTTACAATAACAATATCATAAAGATTATAACCCAGGCCTTCCCCCTATTTAATTACTAAAATAATATAAGATATTACTAATACTAAATAGCTTAACTATTTACATAAATTTTGTACAAATACAATAAAATTACACTATAGTTTACAACTAGTAATTAACACTTACAGTTCACTAATTAAAGTCCACCGACAGTAAGACTCTCCAAACATGACAAACTGACACACAGTAATAAACAGAAACAGTTTATTACACTCGCGGACTGTCACAGTTGACTGACGCACAAGTTTATTACTCACTAGTTCATCACACTGACTCGTTTACTACTGACTTCCTGCAGCGAGGAGGTATATTTTTAGGCAAGGTCGAACGTTCTAGACGCGCGGGAGTGGAGGAGGCCGTTTCTCGGATATTCCAGATCTTTCTAATCCTTCCTGATCCCTTCAGCTCTTCTTAATCCCTCGAGCTCGTCTTTCTCTCTCTGACCGCAACATTATTATAAACATTATTTATTTTGTTTATCCAGCATTTCTTGAGAGAGTGGGGTATCTCAGTGTGCATAGCGCCAAGACACTGAGTTGTGAAAAGTCGAGCTAGAAACCGCCTGTGGGATTTAATATTTTAACAGTCACATATAATCTTGTGAGATAAGCAGACCCTTTTAGGGCTTACTCAGTCTCTATAAAATTGGTTCCCTTACTTGGTGAAAAAATTGGCGGTTGAGTGTGTCTCGGACAAAACACCTGCCCCGATAAAGTAGTCACTCTTATCATTAACCCTTAAAGAACCTTGCGGAGATCTTCCTTGCTGGACTATTAGGCCTAGGATTCCATTCCTTTCGTGGACAATAGTGATACATTTTACTTTTTGCCTTGTAAATATGTCAATGTTTCGGAGATGAATCTTCCACGATTAGGACATGTTTGTTAATCACCTCATGTGCTGGTGCCATAATACATACATTCTATTTAAACTTAATTTGAATAAATATAGTAATGTATTTTTTTTAATATCCTTTTTTTCAAGAAAATTACATTGCATTATTTTTTATTTTATAGTTATTTCTATGGGCGGTGATACGATCTAAAGGTTAGTTTTATATCTAAAATATGAATAAAGAAATTTACAGTAAATACTTTTTATAGTCCTTTTAGAATAGAATAGAATAGAAAAGTAACTTTATTCTGGGACAAAGTCCCTTTAGAATAACAGATATGAACAGGAATAAAAACATAATATTTATCTGGCCAGAAGGCTAAATGTTACAAATCATAAAGCGTGAAAACATGACAGAAAACAATTTAAAAAGAAATATATAAACAAAAATAATAGTAAGTAAATAAATAGTACAGATCTTGACAGGATATTAAGCAATTACAGAGAATAGATAAATCCAAAGCTTTTGAAAGTGAATGCATGAGCTAGCATTCAATAATTTGTTTACATGATGTACAGCTTTTCAAAGAGCAGAATTAAAAGAACTAGATAACACAGTTTGTTATTATATACATTGTATTCTAAGCAAATGACTAACCTACCTAGAGACTATCCTTCTGGGAAGCTAATAGATGTTGAAACAGCCAGGATTTGAATAATGATAGAGAGGGAGTATGACGGATATTAGGAGGGATTGAGTTCCACATTGTGGTGGAGCGGGCGAGAAAGGAACGTTCGAATGCTTTAGTTCTGTGTGAACGTATATAGAGATCAGAAAGGCGGGATCTTGTTTTATGGTGTTGCACTGATGATTTGAATTGGAGGAGACTGTAGATATATGAAGGGTGTTGAGAGTGAATGGATTGGTATAAGAATGAACAGAGGAAATATTGTCTTCGGAAGGGAGGGAAGAGCCACTTTAACCCATCATAGAGGTGGGAGACGCGCGATCGCTTCGGAGTACCAAGCACAAATCTTAGAGAGCAATTCATTATTCTCTTTAATCTGTCTTCAAGCATTTTAGAGAGGCCTCCATATACCACGCTACAATAGTCAAAGTGGGGGAAGATGAGAGAAGATACGAGAAGCTTACGGGAAGATTGTGTAAGGAGATGACGAGAACGATGGAACAACTTCAGGGAACTAATTGTCCGTCGGGATATTTGGGCGATGTGGGATTTCCAGGAAAGGTTTTGGTCGATGGTGATGCCTAGGTTTATCACCGAGGAGGTAAACGTGATAGGATTATCGTTTAGGAGTAATGTTGGGAGGGTGTGGATGGATGTAAGGAGGGAATTGGAACCTAAAACAATGGCCTGAGTTTTCAATGCGTTCAATTCCAGTTTGTTCAGCTTTGCCCAGGCACAGATCCTATCCAGGTCTTCCTGAATACTAGCGAACGCAAAAAATAGCTCGGAAGGGGGAAAGGACAGATATATTTGGAAATCGTCAGCATATAGATGATGGGAACAGTGGTGAACAGATTTAGGGAGATCATTGATATAGCAGTTGAAAAGAAGAGGAGAGATACTTGAGCCCTGTGCCACGCCTGAGGAAAGAGTGAGGAAAGAGGAAAGGGGATGATTAGGTATAGAAACTGCTTGGGATCTATCAGAGAGGAAGGATTGGAACCATCGGATGGAACTGTTAGAAAAGGACATTGATTTGAGTTTGCTAAAAAGGATAGAATGGTCCAAGGAATCAAAAGCTTTAGTAAAATCAAGAAGGATAAGCACAGTTAGTTTTTTGTCGTCCATAGCGGTATGTATGTCATTGGTGATTTTGGTAAGTGCCGATTGTGTGGAGAAACCGGGACGGAAACCAGATTGAAGTGGGTCAAGGAGGTTGGACTGTTCGAGGAAATTTGACATTTGTGACTGGACTATTCTTTCTAGAGGCTTGGAAAGGTTTGAGAGGATTGAGATTGGGCGGTAGTCTTTGAGTGAGACAGGGTTAGAGGATTTATTAATAGGATGGACTATGGCTTTTTTCCAGGAGGCTGGGAATACTCCGTTTTGCAGTGAAAAATTGTATATAAAGAGTAGGACAGGTATAATATCGATAAGGCAGGATTTTAGCAGTTTGACAGGAATCCCATCGAAGCCTGTGGAGATGGAGTGGGATTTCAGAACAGAGGAAATAATGTCGTTGGGTGAAATGTCAGCGAAGTAAAAGTTGTCAGGGTTGAAAGATGGTGGTAGGGAAAATACGGGAGAGGATGATTTAGAAGTATTAACTGAGGTGGACAAAAAATATGAGTTTATTTCATTGGGAGAGGCTGGAAAGGGCCTAGAACAAGATGAATTAAGAAGAGAAAGCTTTCGAAGGAGATGCCATTTGGATTTAGAATCGGGAGCAGATGAAAGGGCTTCGTGGAAGTATTTGGTTTTTGCCTGCCTGATTGCCGACTGTGTCAGATTGCGGAGGGCCCTAAACGCTTGATAGTCGTCAGTTAACCTTGTCCGTCTAAAGCGTCTTCGGGCCGCATCACGCTTCCTTTGAAGATCTTTAATTTTTTGACACAACCAGGGAGCAGGCTGGTGACGGAAGGTTGAGGTTTTCAGTGGGGCATGGGTGTCAAGGATATATTTGAGATTGGAAGTAAGTATGTCAACCATCGAATCAATAGAGGCACAAGAATAAATCTCTCTCCAATCCAAGGCTTCAAGAGAGGGTGAGATGTTCTCTGGGGTGAGAGCATCTAAGTTGCGAAAGGTTACGGTTTTAGGTAGTATAACAGGAGTTTGGATATTGTATGAAATATGGATGAGATCATGAGAGGACAGAAATGGAACGGGTAATTGAGAGGAAGAAAGGAGGTTCTGCCGTGAATCAATGACAAACAGGTCTAACCATGTGTCGGATTGAAAGGTGTGATGGGTGGGAGAAAATGGGACAATGGAAAGGTGTAGAGAGTAAAAGAGATTTTCCAGGTGTAGTTGATCGTAGGATTGGACAAGGAGATTGGCATTAAAATCACCGGAGATAATGATATGGTTATAGAGAGGAATGTAATTACTTTTACTAGTAATTACTTAGTAAATATTCAGAATATATTTATATCCCTTTTCTTTTGATCTGATATCGTATATTTATCATATTATAATTTTTAATGAACTATAAAAAAATATTTCTCCTGGACTAACAACATGCAGTATACATAAAGAAGTTATATCATTCTAGCTCATGTTTATATTTGCTATAATCTATTTATTTATTCTTGTTTTTTATTATTTCGCCACAAATTCTTTTTTGTTATTTACTTTTATACAACTTTTTTAAATACTTTGTGAATTGTAATATGTAACCTTCTGGCCAGACGTATATTATGTTTATTTTTCTTTTCGTGTTTGTTCTTCTAAAGGGGCTTAGTCTCAGAATAAAGTTACGTTTATATTCTATTCTATTTTATAACTATGATGACATTATATTGTAATATTTTTACACTCTAACAGTATTTGTATCGTTATATATTTGTATTCTTGGTGGCTCAGTGGTAGGTCACTGAGTTCCTATGCCGAAATTCCTGGTTCAAATCCCGCTGCTGGCAAGACTTTTATTTAGTGTGTTAGCAGTCAGAGATGGATCATATGGATCTAGGACCTTCCTGGGGATCACCCCGTCTCAATAAACTGGATACCCAAAAGTAAGGGGGAAATCTGGTGGTTGAACGTGATCTAGGACAGATCACCTCCCTATACAACGGTTATCCTTGAAACAGTACAGTCTCTACCATGTACTGAACCCCAGACCCGTTCACGTGTTGTAGTGGTATAGGTTTTTTATGTCTGTATTATATAAAAACGTTTTGTAATGCAATATTTTATCAACGAGGTAAGGGATCGATTTCATAATGTTAAGTCTTTTGTCGTGCTCGATCAGTTGATTTAGAAATCTATTTAAAAATCGGCAAATCTTTTTTTTTAGTAGTAATTAAATAAAATGATTTTTAAACAGAACTTTTTTCGCGTACGTAATAAATATAATTGTAAATAAGAAAATTAGTAAAATAACTAAATGATAGCGTAGTTATTTTATTGTTTACTATATTTATGGAAAAAAATTATCGTTAAAAAGATCGAGCTTGTTAGAAATCAGATCGTCAATTGATTAATTAAATATATTTTATTTAGCAATATAACTTATTTAATTATCTTTTTTTATTTTTAACTTGAATTAAATCGAAGTGTTGTTATGCAATTAACTAGAAAAAAAAATCCAAACTAGTCAATACACCATTGCCAATGTCGTTCATAGATTTAGCTCGAGGAATTACCCTCAATAAGTTAACAGATATGCCAATAGGTGGAGCTGTATGTCTGATTACGTATACTTGTCTGTTATTACATGTCCTAACATGATATAAATTTTTCATGTATATCAATTTTTACTATTTATATGATGTATCTTTTATAGTTATTATTATAGGTTTTCGTAGTATAAGAAGATGTAAATCGATTTTTTCTCAAAAAATAATGACTGGTAGATTTTTCGGTACTTGTGTCTTAACGCAGTCTTGGTTATTTTGCCTACTTCTTCGCATGCGCGAGCAGTTACATTTTGTAAGTTATATTTCTAATAGCTGATTTGATCTATGTTTCTTCTTGCTTACTGAGTTTTGATTATTGCTGATTTATTGTTTCTTATTGGTTATTATTTATTGTTCGTTATTTCTTGTTTATTGTTTGTTATAATTTTTTTCGTTGTTATTATTTTAGTTATTTACTTAATTAGTGTAAAATGCATATTTTTGATTTGCCGACAACAGAAGAACAAGCATTATTTTTTTGCACGAGCGAAATATTTTACCAAAGAAAATGCAGCAATTCCCATGAAATGAAATTGTATTGTGGTGAACGTTTATTTTGGAAATGCAATTTAAATCTTAATATCGATGTGTATTTCGACGCATTTTCCATCTAAATGTGATTAACAAATTTTTTGTCAATTACCTATTGTGATTTTTCATAACTTGTTTGTTTTAATTATAGTGATTTGATTTCTAATTGTTGATAATTTTTTAACCCCAATAAATAGAAGGTAACTGTTAAAAATGTAACAGTTACAAAATGTAACTGCTCGCGCATGCGAACAAGTCGGCAAAAATAACCAGGGTTGCGTTAAGTACCGATTTTTCTATGGCTAATACTATGGTGTGAATTCAAAACAGGAGAAGACAAACAAATGGTCAATAGGTTGTTGGATTACGTCCTTCCAAACCTGTATTTCTTCAAAATTAATTCGTTTAGTGTAAAATTTATAATCGTTGCTCGAATTCAGAATAAAATTATAAATCGAATTATCGATAAAATAACAATAAAGTTGTGAGGAAAACCTTGGGGACAAAATGAATTAAACATAAAATTTATTGCTTGCTGCGTGATTTGCAAGCTCCTGACGACAAGCAAGCGAAACAGTAATAATTCATCCATTGTCACTGTTACAAGGACTTTTTAATGAAGAAACATTGACACAAGTACTATATATAATATTATTAAATTTAATAAAAATCTAAATTTATTAATTTTGATAAGTAGCAGATAAGCGAGCGGTGTAGCTCTGTGGTAGAGTGATGAAAGATAGAGCTGCTGTTGTGAAGAAGGTCCCGGGTCCCAGCTGTGGGAGATAAACTATTTAATTTGTTAACAGCAAGGATTGACCTTGTGGGATCTCGAGAGACCCAGACAAAATGGTGAAAAAACCTATCATATCTTATCAACCTATCACTACAATTCAACAAACATTGTTTAGTATCCAATCAAATAAGATGGAAACAAGCGTTTTTCGTGTAATTTATTTTATAAATTTAAACTTGGACACTCGGCAGCCCAAGCTACAATAAACATTACCTGGTTGGGAGGGATGTTAAAACTAAATAAACATTTGGTTCATGTGACGGTCGGGTTATTCGATGTTGGTTTGAGAATTTTCAGCTGATGACTGAGATTAATTGTTAAATAAGTTGTTAATTCAATAATTTCAATCCCGAGATGAAATCATACAACCCACTTCCTACTGCAGGGATATTGACATAATGTAACAAAAAATAACCTGGATTGGTTAATAGGTATTCAATGAACGATTTGGGCTACCAAGCCCATTCACGCCCACCTTAATCCCGAGGCTTATCTCCAACAGATTTCAGAAATTTGGACAACTTCCTTGAGGGTAAAATTTGTGAAAATGATACTCCAGTCGCCATTATTTCATCACAAAACTCTGAATTTTTCACTTCTCCGATTGCAAATTCGATAACACGTGGGGATGTATAGAAAATGTGGAAAATAATGGGGTGGATAAAAAACAAAATGACCGTTTTTTAACCAAATATTTGCATAATTGTATTTCTTATATAAAATACAATTAATACTCCAACAATTCCATTCCCTGGCAAGTTCGCTAGTACTTGTGGACGTATTTGACTCAACAGTTTCCTCCAGAACCTCATCAATAATGGTCACCCGGAGCCCTTCTTCCTTTCCAAAGTAGTTTTTTTTTTTTTTATATCACGAGTTGCTTCAGCAGCTGTGAAATTGTTTTTCCTGTAATGTCTTAAAATTCCGAGAATTTCGTTGGCCACTGTGATGTTTCTTCTTTGAAATAAATAACTAAACTGAGGCCTTTTTTTTAAGAAGTCCAGTATTAGTAAGCAAGCTTAGAGATTGCTCTGCTATTACGTGTTGGTTAATAAAAAAATTGATAAAAGGGTCATTTTTTTTATACACCCATATATAAAAGTGTTTTTATTTCATAAAGTTTTTAACTAAATAACCGTTCTTTTGAAAAGGGATGTTTCATACGAAACGACCCAATGTGTAGTATGTTGTAAATATTTAATTTAAAGGTACATAATATACAGGTGTATGGAATGAATCGATAAATAAACGCTCCTTTTAAAAATGCAATGTTACATTAAAAAGTAAGATAAAAATGAATTAAAATCAATGCTGTTTGATTTTAGGAGTATAGTGCTATAGGATTCGTAAATTTTGCCTATCCAGTTTTAATTAGGATAGGGATCTTTAACCAGAGCTTGGCATCGTAAAGGCCCAAGACCCCCGTTTTACGTGCTTTGGTATATGGCGGTACATCATAGGTCGCCCCAGAAAAAAAAAATTTAAATGCCACATATCTGAAAATTCGTGGATCGCAGAACGTTGGGTTTGAATTATCGTCGCAGAATTAATTAATTTGGTCGCTCGTTCAATTAATTATCAAAGAACAGTTAATAAAATTAATTACTTTTTATTCATTCATAAATAATGAATAAAATTCTATACAATTCTAAAGTTGTAAACTTTTGCAGATATGTCATTTTAGATTTGGATCGTGTTAATAAATCTTCTTGAAACAGAAGAGAAATTTTCTTTTTGTCAGGATAAATGGTGAAATTAACAGAACATTATGAGCATTCTTACCAGTTGGAACAGAGAACTATAACGGTACAAGTGAATAACAGCACAATGGGGTTCTAGTCTCCTTACGATCGTCGACTATTTAGCCTCAATATTGTAAAGCGTTGTAAAGATTTAAGTGGTGTCTCCTCTTGCACAATGGGAAGAGTTGAGGCGATATTCCGACAATATTGAGGAGAGCAATAAGTGTGAAATGCTCTAACATTTATTACAGCAATAAAGAGGAAAGTTTATTGCACTTGGGCTGGCGGGAGAACTGAGACTGCACCTAAGGTCAGTAACCATTCTGGGAAGGCTAAGTCCTCCTACTGGAGTGTCAATCTTTTTAAAGTTGACATTAAATTGTTTTAACGAGCCGTTTTAAAGTCATCTTGTAAATCTGTTGGCATTAGGACCTCAAGGTCCTGGCGAGTAAAGAACGTCCTTCTTTGCATTTCTTATTGGAATCTAAAAAAAAAATCTTTGCATTTCTTTTTCAATATAAAGTGTTATGGTGCTGGTGGTATTTAGAATTTTAAAATTTGGCTTTTGGCATTGGCTATTCATACATGTTCAATTCTGTACTGTGTAATGACGTCCTAAAAGCTACAAAAAGAATAATGATTTCCCATGTTATAACGGCTATAATGTTATATGGAAATTGGGAAAGGGATGGAGAGATGGACTTCTGGAGAAGGGCAGCTGGAATTTCTAAATAGGACACCCAATTCAGTAGTCCGAGAGATGTTTACGAACAATACCATTCTCGTAAAAATCGCAATAAAGCGATTAGAGTGGTTTAGATGTCTACTTAGGATGGAGAGTAATAGAATGTCCAAAATGAACATTCACTGGTGTTCTGAAGGAAGAAGAAGCCGACCAAGAACTTGATGGAAGACTAGTGTTCCACAATCCTCCATAAAGTGACTGAAAACCCTAGCGTAGAGCTTGTTCTCAGGCATATCAACTACCTGAACAACCGTTGACTTCATTGGCGTAACTAGAGTTGACTCATGGGGGGGAGGGTTAACCCCCACCAGTCAACCACTCCAACATATAACTCCCTTCAAAAAAGAAAGGGCAATCAAAAAGTAGCTTTTAAATACAAGTAACCCTATTTATTGGTAACAATAATTACTATACTTAATTGCATAAGGAATTTCTAGACCCATCCAGACTTTACTTCTAGATTCTAGGAATTCTCTAAACTGTTCTTCTCACATCTGCGATCTTATTGTTGCCGCTAGATGCCACTACTGCCGCTATAGTAATATAATTAATTGTAAATAAACAGTATTACGTTTTGGCTTATCATTTTAGTATACCTTTTATTTATTTTATGTATTTGCTCTTTCTTCGTTGTGTTTTTGGCATTATTGACCCTTACTTCTGTAATCCCACAATAATAACTTTGAAAAAAAAAACCTTCAAAGTTTTATTTTTTTATTTTTATTTTTTAAAGAGAAAAGATAGGCCCTCGACCGGGATTTGAACCCGGAACCTTTGTCTCACCGTGACATCGCTCGGCCAATTGAGCTATCCAAGGCACTTCTCGGTCGAGGACAAAGCTTCTCTCTTTTAGATCCTAAAGCCCCAGTGTGCTCCCGCCATTTTTGCGATGAATACACTAGAACGAACTCATAAAAAATGACCAATAATTCTAAAAAATTTTATTTTTTTATTTTTAAACATCAAAAAATTGACCAATTTTTTTTTAATTTTTACTTGCAATTCTTTTTTTTATTTCTTCTAAGCAATGGGAGGGGGGTTACATCCCCAACAACCCCTTCCCTCGTTAAGCCTATGGTTGACTTCATCGGGCATCGGCATCGAACCTTCTGATTCCCTGTACCTTTTATTATTATTAATACTAAAATATTCTGTAATCTATAAAGAAGATGGCTTCGGTACCTCTTAACTTAAATTTCATATTATAATTCTACTAATGGGTAGTTTCTCTATATGTCCTTATGTCATGCCATTAGAAATCATTACTAATATTTACTTGTATTAATATAATACAATTCGGAAATTTCAATATACAAATTAACAAAAAAATGTTGAAGGATTGACTGCAAATTTATACAAAACGAAGGGAATGACAGCCAAAAATGACTAAAAATATATGTGTATGTATTCACATTGTTGTTCTTTGTTGAACTCGCCCTTTTGAGACAATTAGTTTTATTTAGTGAAAAATATAAGTATAATCTATCATGTTCAAGTATTATTGTCAATGTATCATGAAAAATTTATCTGAGAAAAATATAAATTTATTTATTTTTTGTTAGTTATATAGTTGTTTGCTAAGATATGTATTTATGTAAGCCACAACTTAAGCTGTATGTATGATCCCATCTCATATTTAATACTTTAAACACATGACAAGCAATTTGTAAATAGCAAAGCAGAAATCTGGGAATTTGATTTATTATTCTTGTGTTATCTATTATATTTTATTATTATTCAATTTTATTTCCTCAAATATATCATTATACTTTATTTCGCATATTCAAATGTAATCCTTGTATGTTTTTTATTTAGATTAATTTATTGATATTTACAAATGTAATAATATTACAACAAGTAAATCTGCTAATATGACATGAAAAAAAAAACACTTGTGCAGAAACTACCTATTGGTAGCACTTCAATGAAGTTTTATAGTAGAAGGTCTGGAGGCCTTTTCAGACGCCTCGGAGATTTATCAGGAATAGTATGGGAAGCACGTTGAGAGACTACGGATTCAAGTGTGTATGGAGCTTGTCAAGGAAGGATAGGTACCTAGTTTGGGCCAAATCACCAACATATGGGATATTAAGATCTCCTTTAGATTTGAAATAAACTTTCAATTTAAAAATTTACCAAGTTTTTAGAAAGAGGGAAAGAAAGAAAAAGAAACATTAAATCTATATTCCAACGTTATAGATAGTCTGTTACATTAGCCTGCATATAATTACATGTAAGAATATATTAGAAATGGGGAGTGGTATAGCTCGGTGTGTAGAGTGCTAAGATGGCATGCTGAAGTTCTCGGGATCAAGACCAGAATTGGCAGATAAATTATTTATCCTGTAAACACTCATGGATTTACAGACCCTCCTGGGGTTCAACAAGCCTCTATAAAGTGGCTAAAAAAACCTAGCGGTTGAGAGTGTTCTCGGAAAAATCAACTACCTGTACACCCTTTGACCTAATAACAGTTCTGTCTCTAACTTGTACTGAACCTTAAACCCTTCGTGGGTTGTGGTATTTTTTATATTTGACGAATTACATATTTATTACCCTTTTTATGATACTTGAAAAACATACAATAATTGAAATATTTTTGTTTTGAAGAGAATTGTGCTGGCCGGGATTCGAACTCGGGTCGTATGCATCTTCGGTGCAGTGCTCTCAACAACTCAGCTACCAGGGGTCGTATCCAAGTCAGATAAATCCGTTCTCTTCACTGATCCTATATCCCCGTGTTCTCACAATTTTTGCGATCTATACACGTGGAAGAATATTTACATTGAACGTTACTTTAATTAGGATCTTGTTGACTTACGTCAATATATTATTTATATTAAGACCGTGGAAAAATTCCAACGAAAAGCCTTAAGTCTCCAAACTAAAACAGAAATAGAAATTATCTGTCCAATATTTCGCCCATTCAGGCATCCTCAGGGTAGAAAGAGAATAAAAGCAAAACAAAACATGAATAATGCACCCAAGAAACATCCCACCACCTCGAAGGTGAGTGTATATTGAATTTCTGAAGTATTTATCAGCTGTTTTTATCTAACCTTAACCAGCCGGGGTCGAGTAACCTTCCTTATGATTCATTAGTTGCATTTGAGCCTTCGAGGTGGTGGGATGTTTCTTGGGTGCATTATTCGTGTTTTGTTTTGCTGTTATTCTCTTTCTACCCTGAGGATGCCTGAATGGGCGAAACATTGGACAGATAATTTCTATTTCTGTTTTAGTTTGAAGACTTGAGGCTTTTCGTTGGAATTTTTCCACGGTCTTAACATTTATGTAAGGTCTCTTTTTTACTTTTCAATTTTAAATTTTTTATTTATAATTTATTTTTATTGATTGTTATGTTGATGGTAATTATTTTTAAATATTTTTGTTTTCAAGAGAAAAGATTTGTTCTGGCCGGGATTCGAACCCGGGTCCTCGAATTATAAATAATAGAAATATTATAATAAATTACAAAAAAGTTCAGTTGGACTCAAACAGTATGGAATTAGGATTGCAGTTTAATATTATCTTTATAAAAACAAAATAATATTGTATTGAACTTAACCTCTTTAGAGTTATATCAATTAATCCTATTTAAGTCAACAAGTTCTACATTTTCTGTTGCCTATATTATTGCAATAATTAATAACTTTTTCAATTTTTTAAAAATAAATAAATGGCCCAACTTTTTTCTATTTTGTACAAATTCCTGAATGTGTAATACATGTTGATGCACTTTATATCTCCGTTGAATGCATAGCCATTTAATATTATAGTTAGTATGCACTTAAAATTATTTTCATGTTTAACACATGTTTTTTTTCCATTGCTTTTTAATTCGTTAAAGGGGGCGGAGTAGCGAAGTAGATAGGTTGCTGGATTACTGATGCCAAGAGTTCGAGGCCGGCTGTGGCAGTGATTTATTCTGAGACCCTACTTGGTTTCGCCCTGTTTCCATAATATTCATAAGTTAATATAGGGTGAATAATCTGGCAGCTGATGTTGGTCAAATTGCCTCTTTGCGGAACCGTTGACTTAAACTGCAACGTATTCTGAACCAAATGCCCTTCTTAGTTTTAATTTGTTTATTTTTCATTCTTATAATTTTTTTCCTTTTTTTAAACTGGATTTATTGTAAATTTCATCTTCGAGAAAAAAAATCTGCTTCCGGTCAATTATTTTATTGTTTTATAAAACAAAACGTTTCGACACTATGGTGTCATATTTTTTTTTTCTCGAAGATGAAATTTGTTTATTTTTTAAATTTAGAACTTTAATGCGAATATAAACACTTAATGATACTACGAATTAAGTTCCTAAAAGGTTTTGTTTGTATAAATTGTTCATTAATATAGTTTAAAGCATTTTTGATTCCTCGACGCAATGGCATAAGAGAAAGCCAAAGAAGAAGAAAGCATTTTTGCCTTGCTTACTTTGATTTAATAAAAATAAATAGAGGCAATATTTTTTTATTCAAGTGAAAAAAATGTATATCCCTTCAAAGAATTAAAAAATACAATTGATTTTACTGCGTCTAAAAACACAAAATATAAAAATAAAATAAGTATTTGCCCAACTTCAAACGTTTTAGCGAACAATACCTTTTTAAAAAAATCTTCAAAAATACTTTAGTTTGCGTTATATATGTATAAAATATAATATACTTAAAAATATATAATATAATAATTTATATAATGTAATATAAAATATATAATTTAAAACAAGAGAGCATAAAAAATAAATATAAATATTATTTTATTTGTAGTTTAAATAAATTTAAAAAAATAAATATTTAATAATTGAAAAATCTACCTCCATACTACATCACGTTATCACTAACGGAATAAACTTTATACTTTTGCCCAAATTACAAACTTATATTCCAATACCGAAGCACGAGATATTTTAAGTTCGTGTCCTTATCCTAAGTACATGTTGCCTACCAGACGATTTCTAGAAGACTGATCTAGAGAATTCAAATTGTCTACAAAGGAGTGGGGGAAAAGCAGTTTGTAGAATGGAGGCTACCTTAGCGAACTCGAGGCGAGGTTATTCATAATTACTATTTATTTATTTTTCATCTTGCCGTATTTCATCCCTCAGTTCATCCATAACAGTGTTTTCCACTCAGGGGAAGAATATTTCCCTTTAGGAAAATTACAAGGTTTCCAGGATGAAAAATAGCAACATTTTCCCATTCAACCCCCTCATCTCATCTAGTTGAGTCCGAAAATATTGTGAAAACCGTCAGTCTATGTAGAACGGTAATAAATCGTATTTTAGTCTCATTTTAAATGTGTAGTTTTATCAACGCCTTAAAATCCTTGTACTCAAGTCAAATTTGGGAATCCGTGAAGAATTTTTGGTTTACATTATGTGAAGTAACTTGTGTCCTATTTCAATTTGTCATTATATGAATCCTTGATTAATTATTGTTACATTTATTGATTAATTATTTTTGAATTCACAAAGATTAATAAACACACTACACCCCCCAAAAAAATAATGCTATAATACTAAACCCCCAAAAAAGGCATAAAAATTTGGCATTGTACCGACCATGTACAAATACTACTCTATTTTATCTCATTCCTATGTACCTAACATATATTTCTATAAAAATTAATGAAATTTTTATAACAAAACGTCCATCAAACAGCACAATTAAGGTCAAATTTATTTAGGATTATCATTGCAGAAAAGGTTCCTCCAAAATGACCACAATTACCGTCAAATTCCTTCAATTTAAGATCATAAATATTAATAGTAATAAGAAAACTTTACATCCAAAACAATTTGTTATCTAATTTCTCAAAAAGGAATTTCTTATAATCTCTAATATTGCCAAAATAATACATTAACATATAAATTTCTCTTAAAAATTAAAGTTAGTATTTTAATCAATATCCAAAGACTAATAACATTCTAATAAAAATAATTATAATTTATTGAAAAATGAAAAGAGACCTTACATCTAATATCTAGATATTTCAATTTCTGGTATTTCAACTGTTTTAGCTTGGAGAATAAACAGAAATATATATCTAATATCAGAAATTGAAATATCTAGATATTAGATGT
Source organism: Arma custos (assembly GCA_037127475.1). Taxonomy (NCBI): domain Eukaryota; kingdom Metazoa; phylum Arthropoda; class Insecta; order Hemiptera; family Pentatomidae; genus Arma; species Arma custos. Next base: position 51,136,590 of record CM073765.1, read on the forward strand.
AAGGTCTCTTAAGTTTACAGAATTAAATTAAAGAATAATAATTAATAATAAATGGCGTTGGGATTTTTTCCACGGTCTTAATAATTATAATTTATTTTATTTTATTTTTTTATTTATATTTTTCGAACTCCCTCGACATATCTTTTCTCTTCAAAATAAAAAAAATATTTATAATAAAAATAATATTGGCTAATTGTATAACCGCAACTGCTGGCACAATTTTTGCTAGCCATTTTAAAATCGACGTGAATTATTACTAATAAAAATCTTTATTATAAATAACAAAAATTCCCAAGAATTATTTTTTAAAAGTTTTTAACTATTATTAATCATTTAAATATATTTTCTGTTCGCCTCGAGTTCAAAATTTAATGAGGGTCCTAAATATGTTTTCAAAGATCGTTAAAACGGTAAAAGGATCTATTTAAGTAATTTTCAGTTAGGGTAGTAAAACTTATTACAAGGAACCAATTTGCAAGCTGTCTAGGCGCCAGAGGTGCTTACAGCGCCATAAAGTCCAGATTTAATAAATCTATGCTAAATTATAATAATTAATTGTTTAAGAATTAATAATGCTAATTATTTTATGGAATAGGGATAAGTAATCGCATTCAAAACAGACCAAGTTCAAGAAAATGTTATTTTCTAAGTACACTGCATATTGGTTCGTTTCATATTAAATGTCCGTTTTTAAAATAAGGGTTATTTAGTAAGATAACTTTATATGAAATCAAAACATTTTTATTAAAAATATTTACCCTCATTTTCTCTATATCTATCCCAAAGTGTTGTCAAATTTTCGATCCCAGAACTGAAAAATGAAGGTTTTTGTGATGAATATAGTAAAGTCTAAAAATCCGTTTTTGTCTTGAGAATCATTTTCAAAAACTTTACCCTTAAGGAAGTTGTCCGAATTTTTGAACGGATACAATTCTGTTGGAGGTAAGTCTGGCGAATAGGGTGGGTGTGTGAGAACTTCGTAACCTAGCTCGTTCAGTTTCTTCACTGTCTGTCGTGAAACACGAGGTCTGGGGTTGTAGTGTATAGGTGGACCGATGCAGGATGTTAAATATTGATTGCATTATGTCAATATGGATGGGGGTGAGATGGTTTCACCTTTAGGTAGAAAGGTGAAATAATATTTGCCATTAGCTAAAAAATTTTCCCCGAACGCGGTGGTAATGTTTCTTCCAGCTTGCGTTGTTGTTTGTCCAAGTATAAGCTGGTAAACAACAATAATTCCATCAACTACTAATTCCACTTTGAATTTTTAGATATAATAATATAAAAACGGGCATTTCATACGAAACGACCCAATACTAACACACTCATTTAAAAAATATTTTTCTTAAAAACACAATTTATTAATAATTATTTAAGACCACGCCTTTAACATTTTGGTTCACTTGAATCGATAGAACATACGCTATATATTTTTTCTGTCTGTTACATTTCCAACGGAAAAGAAGATGGCACGGGAGGGAATCTCACAAGTAAGGAGGATTGGGGGAAACGGTGAGGTTATTGTTGTAGCTTTACCTGTGCTGGAGATTTGAGGAAGGGAAGTGGCATTGTATGTTGTATATTGTATGTTGTATGTTGTATATTGTTGAAAAGGGCAGGAGGGATCCCCAGAAACCTTTGTGTTAGGGTCTTCTAACGGGCTCGGTATGGAGAGATTTTTTTTTGTCATCTGAGAAAACAATAATTATTAATTGTTAAACAATAATTATTAATTGTTAAACAATAATAATAAAAATAAAGATGGTTTATTATATTGTGATCTTTTATATTATTAGTAACCTGTGACATACCTTCAGGATTGGGACTGTCATGTCAAGAACAAGCTTGGCAAAAAATCTCTAACGAACCAAAGGAAAAGGCTAAATCATTCTGTACCTTCTTTCTGAAATTATTTTTTTTTTAAATCCTACTTTCTGAAAACATTTTCAGACAAGCTAATAAAATATACTTATACATATATATATATATATATATATATATATATATAAGTATATTTTTACTATTATTGTTATAACAGAAAGAATTAAAAAAATATATAATACTAGAGGATATTGTATCAAAGGCACAACTACAAAATGTGTGATTTGTTGTTTTTGTCTTAAACCAAATGAAAATATGGTAAATTATTATATATGAGAGTCTCGCGAAAGTGATTCTAGCAGTCAGCCGCTAGAGAGCAGTTATTTCAGGGTCAAGTTTTCTATGTGAGTTGTGTTTTCTTCCAAAGGAGCGAACTGTTAGCAAAGGAAACCTTGTGCATTTTTCATTCATAAAACTTGATTAAAAAAATGTTTTTCCACATTTTTGGGGGGTTCATGAAATGAATTGGTCGTTTATTATTGATTTAATTCACGGTTTAGAATGTCGATATATAAGGTACCACTGCGATAGTTGGGGGGTGCAGTCAAAAAAACATCAAATAAGTCAAGACTTATTTTTTATTTCTGCCGACGTTTCGACCTACTTTGTTGTCATCTTCTCAGGGCTATGAGAGAAAAACAAACAAAAAATAACTATTAAAAAACATTACAGTACCAAGAATATAATAACATATTGAGTATTAGAAAAGTAGAAATAGTGATGGATATATAATTAAGGATAATGAATAAAAAATTATAGGATAAATGTACAGAAGGGCAATAATGTAAACAAAATAAAAAGAGAAAGAAAAATGAGAAAGTAAACCGAAAGATACAAAATGAAAAAGTATAAATATAAAATGGTGAGATATAAAAGTATGGAAAGCCTAGTTTAATTACAGATAAAATATAAAATGTATGATAATAGACTCCTAGAGGTTACATAAATAAAATGTATGAAAAATGATACAAAATATGATACCAAAGAATAAATCCAGAATACAGATCTTGTATTCAGTGCCTCGTAGAGACTGTACTATTTCTAGGCCAACATTTGTGCAGGGAGATGGTTTACGTTCAGACGAATGATTTTTCCTAAATTAAGGGTATCCACTTTATTGAGGTAATTTCAGACACAGGAGGGTCTGTAGATCCCGCAGGGTCTATCTGTGTTTGTTAAAAAATTAATTAGTTTATTCATGGCCGCAGCCGGGGCCATATAATATTACAAAATATAAATATAATATGAATATGATGATATAATATGAATTTATATAATATAATATATTAAAACGGGGCCTTCAGCGCAGCAACTAAGCGCTCTACACATCCAGTTACCCCGCTCCCCTCTTTCCTGTATTATTCTATAGAAACATAAAGTTATTCTAATTTAATAGTTGTTCGAAACTGAAGTTATTGTTATTATAATTGTACCTATTTTCCTCCAGTTTTCTAAGCCATATATATGTACATATATGCTATCGAGTTACATATGAATTATAATTTTAAATTGCTTACTGATTTAATTCAAGAAATTATAAATTAACGAGGGCAGGATGTACTAACAACCCCTGGTGCCTCCACCACACAAGGGTTGCATACCATCTGTGGTAGGGCCCGCTACCACCAGTCTGGATTCTCTCAATAGAACTAGTTATTGTTTCGATGTATGTAAAGTACTCACAGTATGCTTCCTCATTTAGCTGTTTAGTTTCCCATATTTATTATTTAAATGTATTCAAAGCTATTTAAATGATTTATTTTTATTATTTATCCATTTAGATTTAAAACTGCAACAAGGTTACACTATTTGAATCTTATACCATTATAACTGCGTGTTATTGATTACAAAATCATTAAAATTGATAACACTGTAATTATTGCTCAGTGTACCGAGAGCGGGGTAATTCAGCGTGTAGAGTTCCTATACTAAGGGTTCATTCAATGTCTATACAGCTACGGATGAACCCTTTTGGATCTACAGACCCTCCTAGGGCTCACCCAGCCTCTATAATGTGGGTACCCTCAATTGGGAGAAAACCTGACATTTAGCGTGATCTAGCACTCTTTACTTGTCTAGAGTGTAGCACTGTTCGTTGTTTATTCATTTAAATTAATGTTTATATTATATTATACTATATATTTATGTTACTAGGACTAGTAGGACGGTGTCGTAGCGGGAGCCCTGAATTTCACCTATCAAGCTGCGAACTTTAAAGGGTACTTGGCATTGAAAAGACATCGAGAAGACCTCATTTTATGTCTCTTCTGATGGACGGCGTCACCAACGATTTTTACTCCCTTTTAAAGAAATCCTTGGGCCCCCTGCTCCCCATTTTCTGTCATAAGTTAATATTAACATTGAGGCAAGAGTTGATCAAGTCAAATTTATTTTTAGTTAACTTTTGATTCTTTCAAGTTTCGATTTTTGCAAGAACAGGTAAGTCCGGACTTAACTTGTTTTTTTTTACACAAATTTTAAAGATAATGCCTATTAACTTTCTCCTTTGAAAACCCGATATTGGTTTGTTAAGTTAGTTAAAGCACGATAGTGAGCTTTAATAATATATTTTATATATTATAATTATATATATTATATTATTATATATATTATAATTTTATATATTACATTATAATATATTTTATGTAATTTACTGAAAAGTATATCGGTATTATCGTTTAATGTTCTGTTCTCAAATCGCTACATTTTTCACTAACGTGTGTTTAACATTAGGATTATTTTAAGATTTTGAACGATTTACAGTCTACTATATTTATAATGAATAACAGTCATTTTCATAGATCCTTTCCTGAAAAATAATTCCCCTATATCGAGCTGTTATTGTAATCTAGCTGTTGTTGTAAATTATTCAGATAATTTTAATATATCGATGTTATGCAATGATTTTGGTTACCTAAATCATAGCATAAGACCGCCAATGATGTAAAATCCTCCGATACAGAAGTTTAAATGTAAACATGTTCGCCAATATTGATACAATAATTAAGTTAAACAATTATTAATATTAGTTAGAAACTAAACCTTCCATTACAACTCTACGTTTATAGAAGATTTTTAAATGTCATCCAAACACCTGAAACTCAACTGGTATCTACTCAAAAACCTTATAGTCCCCAATCTATTTAAGGTTTTTCTTTCTATCTTTCATGCATTATAAATGTGTATATATTTATAAATGTGTAATAATTATCAATATATATATATATATATATATATATATATATATATATATATATATATATATATATAAGAAATAGTGAAACTATATATAAGAGGCCGACGTTTCGAACGACGTTGCTGGTCTCCATCAGTGCTTCCTTGTCACGAGTATCAGAGTCAGCGGAAATGATTTAGCAAAAATTAAGCACGATGAAGGAAAGAATTCCTTCAAATTCTGTCCCTACTTTATTTTTGCTCAATCATTTTCCCTGACTCCCATACTTGTGACCACTATGCCTTGAAGAAGAACTGCAATGTGGGTCGAAAACTCGGTTTATTGTAATTTTTTCAATATTTACATAATAATTTTTTGACCACTGACCTCTAATATATATATATGTATATAAAATAAACAACTACACTTCCCATCGCTACATGTCCTATATATATACTATATATATATATATATATATATGTATACATATATATATATATATATACATATATATATATATTAGAGCCTTGGTAGCTCAGAGGGTAGAGCATCGCGCTAGAAACGCGGGCGACCCGGGTTCGAATCCCGGCCAAGACATAATCTTTTCTCTTCAAAATTAAAAAAAAAATATTAAAATAATTAAAAAAGAACCATAAATAAAAAAAAATAATATATATATATATATATATATATATATATATATATATATATATATATATATATAAAATAAACAACTACACTTCCCATCGCTACATATACTAATTACTTGACGCAATAAAATAAACATCAATATTAATTGTTAAGGATTCGTCGGATTGATCATTATAATGACCAGTTTATTATGACTCCTGACTCCATCTTATTACTAATATTGTAATGATGACAATTAATTATAGAACTGGAGAATTGTGTTTATTATTCCAGTAATGACATAACATGTTGCGTCAGTGGTCTAGGATCATTATTTATTCAAGACCAATCGATATTTTTAGCTGGTGTAAAGTAACCCACCACGGCTGGAGTCTTATCGATTATTTCGTCTTTCCAGGGCACTGCTACACCGCAACTACTTTATAACACTGATCTTGTTAGCGCTTTCTATTGCTACTACCGAGTATTGATTCAGTACCTAAAACATAAAGAAACATAATTTTTTCCTATATAATTATCTCATTTTTATTAATAATTTACAATATAAGTAAATGTACAAGAGTGTAAAATGTTCGGGGTGCAGTCAATAAATCTACAGCCCCGGTAAATTAGCCGAAGTCGAATTTTTTTTCCAGAGACAGTTAACTGCTTCCAGTAACCGGAATCTTATCATTCTCGTAGTTTTTGGCTTGAAATGGAGTTGTAATATAAGCAATAACTCCTTTTCAAGCCAATGCCTTACTTAGCCCCTTATTCACTACAGAAATAACTCGATTCCGCTTTCTTAAGTACAAGAAACTCATTTTGGAGAAAATTAGACTTAATATTAACCGGGGCTGTAGAAATATACACAAAGTAAGTTGAACTTATTTTATTTGTACAAAAGGTTTTGGCTTAATTATCATTAGGACTGGGAATAAAATAGAAACTGAAAAACTACATGAAAAGTACAGTACTAAAGAAATTATAACTAATATAAACAGAAATGGTAGGAACGATAAAAGAGAATTACAAAAAGCTTAAGCCAAATTGTGAAATAATTGATATGAAATAACTAGAACGGAAAGGCATTTATAAATCAATGAAATATAGATAATAAAACAGTGTAAAATTATTGGAGAAATCATTTTCTTTAACTTAGAAGACCAGAAAGAAATAGATTTAAGTGGTCCAATGAAGTCATAAAAGATTACCAATAATAATAATAATGTGTGTATATATATATATATATATATATATATATATATATATATATATATATATATAGACTAAACACTTTTATTACTGGAAGCATTATACAAATTTAAGAATTGCACTAAGTGGAGCTTTGGGGCTCCACTAAGCCATCGAACTCATCTCGTATCCAATCATTACAATCCAAAATCCTTCATAATTTTGAGTATTGCTCCTGATTCAGTTACGAATAAAGCCACCCATAATGACCTCGATGTCGTATTTCTTGCTGATTTGGTCCCAGTCTTTTTATGTTAAAATTTATTTCATCTCAAATCCACTAGTTTCAAACCTAAAAAAAATGCACTAGTGACAGGTAGATGTAATTAACTCTTTTTTTTATTATAAAGATATTCTATTTCTTTTTTTTATTTTTAATTGTTGAGAGTTCTTGGTTTCAAACGCAACCCTCCTGCACAGCAACCCCTCACGTTGAATGTTGAACCAGGATAAAGGGAAACCTGTTCTTGAATCGCGTTTATCCTTTCGTGACACCTGGAAAATTAAATTAATGGTACAACAAACACTATCCTTTTTTTATATATAAATAAAAAAAGAAGAAATGTATTTTAATTTTTTTATATCATTATCTATGGGTCTAGAAGTTAATTAAAATTTTTATTTAATATGGAAGGGAATAAGCAATAATCGACATTAAACCTTTCGGTTCACTAAGTCTCTTGTTATTATAGTTAAAATTTTAATTAAATTTTTTTAAATCTCCAAAATATTAGAAATTCTACTTTTATTAATCAATAATCTCTATATCTTTATCGTAATGAATGATAAGGTTTAAAAAATTATCTATTAATTCAGATTAATTATGCTGCTTTTCTTTTTTTCTGTGAAAAAGATACCTTGTTGCATTGTAATAGCGAAACGTTATGGGTAACACATTTCCAATATTATCAACTTGGGAATTTGGCTCATTGTATGAAGCTTTTACGAACAAACCGTATTTTAAATAAAATAGCTGTAAACATTTTTTGTATTTAAGATGTTTGCAAGTACATATATAGTTGTCTGCTTTATTTTTTGGCTAGTATAAAATCATCGAGAATTTCACAGTACTGTTTCTAGGAAACGGTTGTGCAGGAAAGTAATTGTTATATTATTAATTATAACAGAATATTGAGAAATCTACAAACCGGAAATTGTGATTCACTTGAAGCTGTAAGGTTTTGGTCAAACTAGTTATTAAAATATTATAAAAAAAAAGAAATTGTGTTATTTATGTTATAAGATATTAAATTTAATCAACAAGAAATAAACCAGAAGTGGTACGTTACATTTTTTTTTAATGTATTTATTGATATTTACAACTGCATAACAATAATATAACAAGTAAATAGGCAAAGTGATACATAATGATGTGAGATAATGAGAAGTAGAGAAACTACCCACTGGTAGTGCTCAAATCAAAGTTCAACTAAGAAGGTAACGTGCCATCTTCTTTTCAGACGCCTCGGAGGATTATCGGGAATTGAAGAGGAAGCCAGGTTTGAAACTAGAGGGTTTGAGTGGGAATGAAGTTTGCTATGAAAGGATAGATACCGGGTTCGGGCCAAATCAGCAACAAAAGGGACATTAAGGTCGTTATGGATGAGTTTATTCTTAACAAAATAAGGAGCATTGAGGATTTTACGAAGGATTTTGGATTGTAAGGATTGGATACGAGAGGAATTCGATGGCTTAGTGGAGCCCCAAAGCTCTACTCGGTAAGTCCAAATAGGTCGTATGATGATCATGTAGATGAGTCTTTTGTAGTTAATTGGGAGCTTAGAGCGTTTGTCTAGTAAGTGTTGAAGTAGCCTGAAACGTCGAGCGGTTTCTTGTCTTTTCAGTCTTGTATGAGGATTCCAGGTTAATCGTTTGTCAAGGTGCAACCCTAAGTATCACGTTACATTTAGTAAACAATATTTAAATATTAATGAATTATATTTAAATTTTCAGATCAGAACTGACCGATAAGCCGAACAAAATTTCACTTGAAACTCTAATGTATATTGTATCTCGCTATGTTGTAATAATTTTTTATTTAAGAAATTGTGCCTATAATTTATTGCTTGCCTCTCTGCGCATCCGTTGGCTTTGAAACATACTTAGTGCTGAATCCATTGATGGACTGTAGTGTTACATGATTTTTACAATATATGCACTATTATTGCTAACATATTAGGAGGTGGTTGACAGGTTTCAGTTTTGATATGATTCCAGATCACTTTTTGTGCCATGGATTTATATTTTAATAGGCATGTGGTGTCCGACTAAGATTTTTATAAATAAAAATAAACAAAGCTTTGGACAGACACAACATGTGGTGTCACGTGTCCTGAAGGGCGGGCCCCTCTACATGCTTCTCTGTATCTTTTTCTTAGCTTCGTCATAATATTTTAGGTTCTCTAACTAAAATATACGGTAATGATTCCGCAGGTTGTCGCTTCTAGTTGAGTTGCAATAACTTTTAACTGTTATTTGTTCCATTTTTAATATTTTCCTAAAATACAAGTTATCATGAGTATGGAGAACTTACGGACCTAAGCTTTAATATGGAGAACAGAATGTAATTATGAGAAATGTTTGTACTTCGGAGTTGAAAAAATGTCTCAGCAAACATATCGATGCCTTAGTTCACAAGTGCAAATTTTTCAAAAAATGGGTTTTGTTATATAAATATTGTAGAGTTGTGATCAGGAAGTCATAGATCGTATGTTGATATAAAATTAACGGAGAAGCTGTGAAGGTTACAAAAATATATTGTGTGCTTAAACTTGAACTGTATTTCTTGTGTAAAATTATTATCAAATTTGACTGCTGTAAAATCTTGTTTTCGGCACTTAACACATATGTGAACTAAGGCATCACAATGTTAGTTGAATCTTTTATCTCTTGATGAAATGATAACTTGAATTTATGGAAAATATTAAAAATGAACCAATAAACAATTAAAACTCGTAACTCAACTCGAAGTGACAATCTGTGGAACAGATACCGAGCATTGAATTCTACAACGCATAGGTATCAAAAGTTATAATTTAGATTCTGGAAAGAGGAAATTTTAATGATCTTTGACAAGAAACTTAATGTGTTGATTTTAAAACGCTGACTTATGCTAACGATTGTTCTAAATTTAAAAAAACATTGGATAAAATACGGAATAAAAGTTGTGAAGCATCAAATTTTGTGTTTCCATAGTAACCATTCAATTTTAACATAGAATCTGTATATTGAATGTAGATTAAATACACTAAAGTTCAAACTATTTTATTGCCTTACTAGAAAATGTATCCCTTATTAAAATATATAACTTATGAATTAGATAATACCAAAGGTAACATAAACAAAGTATTCCAAATCTATAAATATTTTTTGAATTAAAATCGATGTTACATATTTATATAACATTTATATTAAAAAATTACACTATAAAGTATTTTGTAGTTTAATTAAATAAAAAGAATTATTAATATTGAAAAGTAAAAAGAGACCTTACATAAATGTTAAGACTGTGGAAAAATTCCAACGAAAAGCCTTCAGTCTCCAAACTAAAACAGAAATTTTGTTTTGCTGTTATTCCATTTCTCCCCTGAGGATGGCTGAATGGGCGAAATATTGGACAGATAATTTCTATTTCTGTTATAGTTTGGAGACTTAAGGCTTTTCGTTGGAATTTTTCCACGGTCTTGAAAAGAATTATTTTTAAAAAAATATTGATTTTTCGTTTTTGTTATGAATTATCATTTTAAAGCAAGGTATTTAGAGGAACTTTGTTAAGATAAATAAACTCTAATCTTCTGGACTTGCCATATTCTTCGAATACTGTGTTTACTTATTTTTGTTTCCGATTTCTGGGATTACATTATTGAATGTTCAGATTATTATTGTTGCCTGTATTGTTGGTCCTGTATTAACTATATCTAAAAGAATAATTATCATGAGGAAAATTTATATTAATTAATTATTTATTTTAATTTTGATATTATATTCGATAGGCTTGTTTGGTTTGGTTAATTAATTTGTAGATTAAAGGATTGCAGGAGGATTTCATAAAGGATTATGTACAATTGATTTCCGTTGTCTCTGTTTGGGATTTAGATTATTTAATACTATTGGATCTTCTGTTTTTTGTTTTTGTTTTTTTGAAACTTCAAACAAGCATTTGTTTTTTGTATAGTCGGGTCGATACGCTAAATAATCGATAGCTGATATGATTCAAGGGTTATTTGGCGATCTATATAAAGGTGTGTCATGTCTATTCTCAGATATATTCTTTGATGGAAAATTTTCTTTTGAAATTTTGAGAAAATACAAATACAAAACTTATTAATTAAAACTAACCATTAACATACTGATCCTTAAAACGAAGTTTACAGTGAATTTTCGAACTTCGAATGTACCATAGTAATTCATGAAGAGTAATGGAATCAGTACGTGGTAGAAACTGTACTCTGCATGGCAAGTTGTGCAAAGATTGATTTGGCCGTCACTCTCAACCGCTGGATTTTCCCCTATTTGAATATGTCCACTTTATAGTGGATTGGACAATCCTGGGAGGATTTCCAGATCAAAAGGTCAATTTACGGATAATTGAACTAATACAAGCAGGTTAGATCAGTGTGTAGAGCTTTGAGCTGCTGTGCTGATGGTCGCGGGCTATGATCTTACTCTTAAGAGTAACGGATGGACTGTACGACCTGCAGACCCTCTGGGGTATCATCCAGCTTCTATACACTCGGTTAATGGAATGGTTGGAAAAAGCTGACTGTTAAGCCTTATCTCGGACCCTGTACAAACATACTCCTAAGAACAGACTCTACCACATAGTATCTTCATGGGTTGCATTGGTAGAGGTTTATTTAACCAAACAAATAGCAGTTACCAAAACCGGTCTCGATTTGACTACTTAGAGATCAGTAACCCAACTTACTAAACAGATCCTAACAAAAAATTATGGACAAAAAGAGGTAAAATATTCACATCTTATTTTGCATTAATGCCACTTCTTTCTAACTGTATACAGTTATATATTAACTTCCCTTATTTATATTTTCTTTTTATTTTCATTCTTCATAGTTCATAGTTATAATTAACACTATTTTCAATGTTTAATTTTTGAAATTTATCAATCTTTTCTTTCTATATATGTTTGTATTATTACATTTTACCTATGTAACCCCTCATGTCTGGTATCTTATCCATATCTATAATTAAACTAGTTTTTTCTAAATCCTTCATACTCAACCCCCCTTTTTCTATATTTTAATCTTCTCATTTTGTATCTTTCCGTTTACCTCCTCATTTTTCTTTCCCTTTATATTATTGTTTACATTTTATCCTTTCTTGACATGTATTTTTTCTATTTTATATTCGTATTCTTTTATTATTATATCTGTCACTATTAGAATTTCTGTTCATCATCTACAATTTTATTTTTATCTATCACTATTTTAAGTTTATTATATTCTGTAACCACTCTTATATTCATTCTTTATTTATCATATATCTATTCACTATTTCATCATATCTAGTCACTATTTTTATTTCCGCTCTTGTACAACTTTATATATTCTTGTTACTGCTACGTTTTTATATATTTCTGTTTGTTTCTCTCTCTTAGCCCTGAAGATGGCCTACATTGTAGGCCGAAACGTCGCCACATAATAAATAATTACGCTTATTTAGGTGTTTTGATTGACTGCACCCCCAACTATTTCTTCCTTACATTAGAAGATACAGTCGACCAATTCTTCTCTAACTAAGGTAAAATATTCATTTATATGCTAATTAATAAGAACCAATGATGATGAATGTATTGATACAAATACATGATAAAAAATAATAAGAAATCGATTGAAAATTATAATTTTACCATTTTTTCTTATTTCCATTTAAACAGAAACGCTATGTTAGATTAAGAATAAGGCTGAGCGAACCCGAAGGTTCGATCCCGATACCAGCAGTCTCAACGCGAATTCTGCAAATTCTTCGCTTAATGTTATCTACTCACCGACGTCTCGGTCAACTCCTCGGACGTTTACAGAGAGCTTAACGCATTACGAAAATCGGCAATCCTCTTCTAAAATGCTCCTCCTTACTGGCAGATACTCTTCTTCCAATCACATTTTATGTTTTGCATCCATTAATATTTATGTATATTGATAGCACCTCAAAACTTATGGACAGTGTTAATCAGAAATAAGAAAGAGGATCTGAGGGCCTTGTTAATCAATGTTGATGCTTCAAAGGCAGTAAGGGTCTTTGGATGGTCCTAATGAACTTAGGCCCTTCGACCTTCCACTATTAGCCTCGCTGTGGTCCTAACGAAAGAACAAAAACTTGAGCGCTTTCTGTGGGTATAAATCAGGGCTGTTTGTACAAAAAAAATGTTAGCTTCGTAAAAAAAGCGAATCAAAACCATAGCGAATCGTGTAAAAATGAAGTTTATTGCATACCTAACTATTTTTGTTTTTCTAGCAAGCTTTAGGAAGCGTGTTAGAGCACTGAGTTGCTGAGATCTCTGTTAAAGATACAGCTTATTTACAATTATTTAATTCCAGCTCTTTACAACCAGTGATGAATCTGAGTGTGACCTCCAGACCCTCCAGGGGCTCACCCAGCTACAAGGGGGCTACCCTTAATGAAGGAAAAGCATGCAGTTGAGCATGGTCTTGGACAAATTACCTCTATGCACAACCCTTGTCTTACAAACAATACAATACTGCCATGTACCGACCCAATACCTTTGGTTGTAATGGTCAGTTTTTTCTTTTCTAGCATTCTTAAAACCATCACCAGAAACATTCCATTAAGAAGCCATTCTATGCAAACTTCATCTTCAGCTCAAACTAATGCATATTAGCAATACACATTATTATGGACATTAGGAAATTTTAGAGCTGGTGTAAATAATGAAAATCAGTACGAATCGCATTCTAACCCTTACGCATGCCCCCTACATTCATGCACCACCAACCATTCCCACTGAATATAATTAAGACTGACATTTGATGGACGGATAACAGACTTAGCATATCATTCTAATATTCATTTAATTAATATTTCAATGACTATATTAACTGAATCTAAGTAAGCGGCTCATAAGTCATAGTGGCAATTTCTGCCATGAAAATTTTATTGGTAGCGACTGCATTATAAATGAGAAAGATACATAGATTTCTGGGGTAATTTGCAATTTTCATGGCAGGAACTGCCATCAAAGTTATTAACAATTAATAATAATAATTATTTTTCTTTTTTAAATTTATTTTTGAGTACTAACACTGCGTAGTTTCTCTACTTTTCTTTATATGTCCCGTTATATATCATTCCTGTCATTTACTTGTTGTATTGTTATAATACAGTTGTATATTTGAATGAATAAATTATTTTTATATAATTCGTGATTTTATTGTTTATATTCCCTTTTATGATTCTTGGTGGATTTTTAAAATAAAATACATCAGTATTATTTATAATCGATGTACCGCTAGAATAAAAAAAATTTCTATTCTATGTTGTATAAAAATCGATGAGAACATTGTTCACTGTAGATATACTCAGTAATGTAGAAAATGGTCGGGAATTACTCTAATATGCAAAAATTGGCGAAATGATTACATTAACAGTGTATGGTTAATATTCATAGATGCAGTGATTTTTAGAAATCCTTTGAAATGACAACTGCCCAAATAATGTACTCTGTCTTTTTTTTTTAATCCATTTATTATTTGTTTAATGAGGCACTAACACCTCAGCTTTTAAGAAAGTTATATTATTTTTGTAGATATAAATATTTATTTCAATGACTAGGTTTTTTATTTATGTTTTTTTCTCTCTTCCTTTGTCCTTTTTGCTAATAACTTATTATCATGTTTTACAACAATTATTATTTTTATATCATTTTGGGCAGTGCTAAAAGTTCTGTTATCATGTGACAGCTGAATGGTACAAGATCTACCTGGATGGTCCTAACACAGCCACTTTTATGGCAGCATCTCGTTAAAAGTTCAACCAATAATTATTTCAAGTAAATTTTTATTTACTCATGGTTTTTAGATCATGCATATAATATGTAGGCTTTTTACCAACATGCATTTTTACAAAATTGTCGTAATAAGGAAAAATTTTAATGTTTTGCAGCTTGGAACAGCTTCGAAAATCAGAGACCCCTTCAGGTACCTGAGTGGTTACGGCAGCAACTACCACATTATTAGCAACAGAAGCTGCCATATTATTTATACGTTCAACCACCAATTACTAAAAAAATATTTTTTATTTAATGTTTTTTGGTCATGTATGTTTTTAACTATGTGCATTTTTAAAAAATCGTCATAAATAAAATTTGTTGTAAATAAAAGATTTTTTTTTTTTTTTTTTTTTATTAATTGTTATATTTTTTAAATATTTTTAATAATTTTATTTTGAAGAGAAAAGATATCTCCAGGGCCAGGATTCGAACCCGGGTCTCCCATGTTTCCGTCATAGTGCTCTGCCACCTGAGCTATCCCGGTTCGTACCTCGGTCAGACAAATCCATTCTCTTCACTGATCCAATATCCCCGTGTTCTCGCAATTTGCGATGTATACAAGGGGAAGAATGTTCATTGAACATTATTTTAATTATGATCATGTTGACTTACGTCATTATATATTATTATAATTTATTATTTCTTTTATTATTAATTGCTATAATTATAAATATTTTTATTTTGAAGAGAAGAGATAAGTTCAGGGCCGAGATTCGAACCAGGTCTCCCATGCTTCCGCCATGGTGCTCTACCACCTGAGCTATACCGGTTCGTACCTCGGTCAGACAAATCCATTCTCTTCACTGATCCCATGTCCCCGTGTTCGAATCCCGAGCCTGGACATAGCTTTTCTCTTCAAAATAAATATATTGAAAGATTTTTATGTTTTGTTACTTTGAACTGAACGGTTTCGGAAACCACTTCAGGTACCTGTATGAGTAGTACTGCCACAATAACTGTCATGACAGAAACTGCCACATAATTTATAAGTTCAACCGCCAATTGCTAAAAAATATGTGTAAAGGAGATAGTTGGGGGGTGCAGTCAATAAGAACACTGAATAAGTAATAAACTTATAATTATGTGCCGACGTTTCGACTACAGTGTAGGTCATCTTCAGGGCTAAGAGAGAGAAACAAACAGAACATAAAATATAAAAATGTACAGTAACAATAATATGGTGACAAGTAATGTAGAAAATTAAAATAGTGGCAGATATGAAGATGGAAGATAACGGATATTAAAAAAGTGACAGAATAAAATTAAGATATAGACAGATTTAAAAAATAATGATAATGAAAAGAAATCAAAATAGTGACAGATATAATAAAATTAAGTTAAAGACAGATATAACAAAATTAATGATAATGAAAAGAAAATGAAAATAATGACAGATATGACAGATTTAATAAAATTAAAGAGAATGAGCTGAAATGATAAATTATAAATAACGCATATAAAATACAATACAGAAAATAAATGTACAGAAAGGATAGTAAAGTAAAATTAATATAAAGGAAAATCAAAAAGGAGGAGGTAAACAAATTTATAAAAAATATTATATTTATTTATTGTTTTAGATTATCCTTAATATGATTATATGCTTGTTTTAGCTAGATTTTTTTCTATCACATATTCAATACTGTTACAGTCTTCACTTGACTTACGAAACAAAGGACTGATCTACAATACTATACTAAGACCTGTTTGGACATACGGAGGGTTTATCATAATATCAAATCACAAGAAACATTAACGCAACTTATATTCTAGAAAACATTTTTAATGAACCTTGGTTTATTTCGAATCACACTTTACACATCGACATGAATATTTGGTCTGCCGCATAAAGTTAAGGAAATATTCACAACAAGGGAATATTCAAATAATATTCAAAATTTCACACGAGGGAAGCCGCGGGCAAAAGCTAGTCATTCATATATAAATGTATATTTATTTAGGAGGCTCTAGTAATAGGAAATTATAAGATATTCATTTTGGTATAATGTTTTATATGGGATTTGTATAAATTAGAAAAATGCTTAGTTCCAGAGAGGGGCGTGTAGGGGGCGCTGGGAGCGGGGGTGGGGGTAGAGGATTCCCCCTCCACCGCCGCTCCCCTCCAGTCGTTGGAGCCGGCTTCGTCTCTATCAGTTCTCTACCTGAGGTCCTCTCTAGCGGTCCCACATATATTTTTATACAGTGTTCTTAACATTTTCTACCCAATCTTTGTGATCGTGTACAGTTTTATATATTATAACATATATATATAATATTATATATCTCATTATAGAACTGAGGCTATTAGTCGTGTCGAAAGTAATAATAATATACTATTATATAAAATAATAAAAATATCTCAAAACTCCCCGAACGAGACATGCCGGCGAATATGTTTTGCGATTTGGAACCGAACGGTTTCGAAGATCAGAGAGCCCTGCAGCTGGCCTTCGAACTGTCCATGCTTGGCCTCAGTTCCGAGAACTCCCTAAGTTCTGGTTCCGGTGTCAGTTCTGCAGCCGCTTCGGAACCCGAGACGCCCACGATCACTTCCTTGCCGTCCACCTTCATCGTCCCGGACGAGGCTAGGAGTAAGAAGAGCCAGAACATGACAGAGTGTGTACCAGTACCCAGCTCAGAGCATGTCGCCGAAATCGTCGGAAGGCAGGGTGAGTACATGGGACTATGACCCCGTTGCTTTATCATTCTCTGTTTACCTTTAGCTCTCTAATCCCATTTTATAATCCACCAGTGTATACAAATTTCCTGTGAATTACTTCATCCTGTTTCGATTTTAGTAGCTATTTCCCCTTTAGTGAACCTCGTATTGATTCTGTCACTGCTCGATCAATGCATGTCTTTAGCATTGTCTGTCATTTAGCTCCAAATCTCAATATAAATAAACTATTTAATTTATTTTTTTATAAAAGTCCAATACTCGTTACATCGCATGAAAGCAACAATGTTCTAAAATTTTAATTATAAAAATACATTTTTCTATCTCTTATCACTAAGTAACTGGGGGGAGGGAATCCCGCCGGTTGAGCGTGATCCACAAATCACCTCCCTGCACATCTCTACCGTGTACTGAACCCAACATCCTCCATGGGTATAGCTAGTTGTGCTACAAGTTTTTAACCGCTCATTCCTATCATTTTTTATTTTTTCCAAAAATAAAATTTATCTTGAGCTTTAGTATTGAAAAGATAATGTAATCATGGCAATGCTTAGATTTGGTTATCATATCATCAAAAAATAAAAGTTTCAACTAACATTTCGATGTATAGATGTTACATGTTTGATGAATATGATTACCTAAGTATATACATTTCCCATAATTACATTCTCTTTTCCATACGAAAGCTCATGATAACTTGTATTTTTAGAAAATATTAAAAGGGGAATGCATGAACAGTTAAATTGTTTGACTCAACTCGAAGCGACAACCTGCAAAAACGGAACTCAAGTCCAATAATCGTTACATTGCATGATAGTAATAATCCATAAAAATTGTTGATAATTAAAACTTTTCAATATACCGACAAATATTTATGACTTATCAATATACATTTCTCTTTTATCATAAAATAATTGCGGGGAAAATCTGCCTGTTTAGCGTTGCCTAAATAACAGTTTCTGTGACTTACTGAAACCGATTCCGTGGGTTGTAGATGTACAGTATTTTTATCACGAAGTAATCGATGTGATTCCGTTCATTTCATGTTTATACCAGTTACTTATTATTATTTTATCATGTTTTGTTTCCGTTTTTCTTTTTGTAAGCGTCCTATAGAGACAGTTCTGTAGAAATTGCCGGTCGACACAAAAGACGGTGGGGAGAAGGCAGCTGGCCGGAAAGTGTACAAAAAAAAAAAAAAAAACCGTGGAAGGCACAACATATGGCCTACAGAGCATTCTACCGTCTGTGGTCTCTGATGATAAGGCTATTTCTACTCTGTATTAATACATTATTAATAAATAATAATTTATAATTATTTCCCCCTCATTATTTCAAGTAAATTGGTCCATGGTAATTATTGGAAATCAGCATGGTTTGAATTGTATTAAATACTCTTATATTTCTCAATAAACGCGTTCATTAAATTTGTTTAAACAATAATTAGTCATACTTGTTTTTTTTACTTCCGTAATCAGATACTACTATTAACGATACTCTTTTTTTTCTTCTATCAAACAAACGACGCGTGCTTCTGTTATAATTAAAAATATCAAAGAAAAGAGAATTTGGAATATTGCCAATTATGCATGTATTGAAACCTTAATTCAGATTTTTGTTGAACAGTTATTGTAGAGCTAGCAATTTTTTTTTCTCTAAATAAAGTTTTTTTTTATTATTTATTTGTAATTAGCAAATAATGCGTACACGTTTCTGTAAACATGTACTATTTTAAGATAGTAATGGAATTATATAAATAGCAGTGGAAGGCGAAGCTATAGATAACGTGCTTCGACTGTCTTAGTCATTCCTTCTTACTTTCTTCGTCTCCTTTCGCTTTATACAGCTCGCGTTCTTTCGTATTCGGATAAGCGAAGTTTAAAAAAAAAATCTATCTATACAATAATCATGTTATATCTAGAAAAATTGTAAAATTTTAATTCTTGTGACGTATAATGAATACGGAAAATTTTAATCCATTTCTGTATCACTAACTATGCATCTTCTATCTTAACTAAAAAAAAAAAGTTTTAAACAATAAAAGTACACTAGTTCTTAAAGTTAATTATTTTGTAATTGTTTAAATATAAAAAGCCTGTCTGCATGGTTTGAACAATCGTAACATTGTTGTCTGTAACAATTCGAATCAGTTCGATTTTTTTTCCCTGATAAGCTTAGGAATGTAGTTGTTTGTTAGGTTACCTTTTGGTTATTATTCTATGATAGCATACGAAGTTCCGGTTAATATGCAATTAAGTAGAATTTTCTAGAAAATGAGGCAATTGTATTGAGAGAAACGGAATCGTATGATTTTTGTAGTTGTTGGTTTGAAATAATATTAAGATTTAAGCAATAAATCCCTTATTCATTACGAAAATAACTCGATTCCGCTTTCTCAAGTACAAAAAACTCATTTTTGAGAAAATTCAACATAACCTCACTGGTCCTGTAGACATTTTTGATAGAGCATGTAGAATGTATAAGAAATGCCAATTTGAATTAAATTTTATTTTTTGGACAATTTAAAAATAATTGATAACAGTATTCTAGTGTTTGGTTTTGCCTGTTTTAACAGTTTTTAAAAGTAGAGTTGGTATCTGTTCCGTAGGTTGCCGTTTTGAGTTGATTTATAATAAGTTTGAACTATTTATCTGTTTCATTTTTAATATTTTCCAAAAATACAACTTATCGCGAGCTTTTTAATATAGAAAAGGGAATGTTAATGACAGATAATGAGTAGATTTCGGTAATCGTTTCATCAAGAAATAAAAGTTTCAACTAACATTTCGAAGTAGAGAGGATGAATGTTCATTGAAACTTAATTCTTAAGTATACACATTTCTCATAATTACATTCTCTTCTCCATACTAAAACTTATGATGATAGCATGATATGAACTTGATGATAATATTTTGAAAAATATTAAAATTGAAGCGAATGATAGTTCAAACTTATTGTAACTCAATTCGAAGCGGCTGCGGAAAAATTTCCATAGATTTTGTTTAGTTAGGTTTGTGGAAAAATTGTACGGATAATTTTTAGTGTCCATGATAAATGTTAACATTTTTTTTTGTTGGTTTTATAGAATTTTAACCCAAAGAATATTGTTTCTAGGTTGATATGAATCGTACAAAGTATTTTGTAGGTTAAAATATACCCATCCGACACGACTAGAATATATAATGTACGCGAGGGCATTGGACTGAGGAGTGTTTTTTTTTTTTATTTCATCCGGTCTTTCAGTTAATTGTGGAGGTGTAAAGCGAAGATGTACCGTGTGAAATGTAAGATGTCATTGACATGATGGAAATGGTCCGCGTTCTTTAAGGTTTCTCTGACCGTTTCCTCGAAGGGACGAACATCGGCAACAAAAGGGAGGCCCTTTCAGGTAGTTCTTGTACCTGAAGAAGGGATACCTAAAGACCTTCTTCTTCTCTTTTGGCTGAATTTTCTTCCTAGGGTATCGTCTAATTAAAATTCCATTCTCTCCCTTTTGTTCGGTTTCGCCGGCAAGGAGATCAGCATTGTATTGACAAGAAAAGGCATAAGTACCTAAAAGAAATGTTCAAATACTATTAGTTTTACCCAAATGGACCTAAGCGAAGGTTTCTGAGTCTTTCAAACATTTACAGTTATGTTAGTTTAAGCGTGAAATAATACAAAATCGAAAACATTTTCAATATTGTGATAATATTAAATATCATTTTAAATAAAATAGTCGCAACACTAGCGTTCCTAAACTTTAAGAATATTTCAAACATCTACTACAGATATAAGCTCGAATGCACTTATCAACACTGCTTTATATAAGAAAAAAACACATAATACTCATTTAAAAAATAATTTCAAATTTATCCTCTCAAAATAGATAAATAGATATTTATTTAAAATGTGATAGCCACAGTACTAAATTTAATCAACTTGCTTTCACGTCTGTTTCGCACATGTTTTGAAATAATGCCTTGACAAAACTAGAACTGACATTGAAACTACTATCAATGGGTAATTCCCGCAATAAATATTTTGTCACGAGTATAAATAATATAAGAATATTCATCAAATAAATAAATAAAAAACTTTCATAAGGCTTTATTTATGGTTCTAAAAATTAGTTTCGAGTATATATAACTAAATCTTAATATCCGTTGAGTGTTTAATTTCAAGTAACGATTTTATATCTTTTTTTATTTGTGAAATTAGTTAAATTGTACCTTCATATTTCTTAATTTTTTTATATTAAAAAAAACTTTTAACTACTCTGATAACAGCTTATGTCATAATTGTATATTTTAAATACAAACATTTATATATTCAATTCTATATTAATTGTATTAATGGTATCAGTTGCTCAAGTAGTCGCTTCGAGTCAAGTCAAAAGTTTTAACTTTTCATATCTTTCTATAAACGTTTTAACTAACATTTTGAAGTATATTGATGATGATACATGTTCATTTCTTGATAAGCTATCACCGAGATATACACATCTCCCATAAATACACTATTTTCTGCACTATAACTCACGATTGGTTTTAAATTTCGAGAATAAAAAGGAATGAAATATTAAAATTTATCGTGACTTGAAGCGACAACCTGCCGAACTGATACCAATTTTTTTTAAACTCACGTTTGTAATTTTTTTGCTACTAATATTTATAAAAAATGTTGAAATGTTATTATATTATATTTATTTATTTTTTGTATTGTAAAATAATTAATATAATTGAACTAAACAACTCAGCCCTCAAGGTAGAGCGGTACTGACACAAAGAAATGTGTAGGGACCAACCTCTCACTAATAATTAGGGGCCTCTTCAACTAATGTTAACAAAAAACGTTATCTTGGTATTTGTCCGACCTTCCAGGTCTTGGCTGTATCGGGATGTATTATTAACCTTTGTGTAGTTTAGTTTCCATGCTATTTTATTTTTATTTTCCCTTAAAACACTTCTAATCTTACGCTTAATATTTTCTATTATAGTTTCCATCTGTAGTTTAATAATTGAATAGTGGTCCAGAGTGTCTGAACTGAACACTTAAAATAAAAATATAGATAACAATACTTGTTCTGTTTTGCTACGATTATCAATTATGGTTTAGTATTGTCTCAGAATACTTGGAATTTCGAAAGCATCATTGTGTCAAAACCTCTTTGTTCTGAATTCTCCGAATTTTTTATTTATTTAACTTTTTCTATATGCATATTACATTAACCATTTATTGATAAAAATACCCACGGTATCATTATGTCATATCGATAATTATGTCTTAACTAGTAAGATGACCATTAAGACTTTTTAAAACTAAACAAAATTAGTTTTTAAATTCATTAATTTTTCATAACAAGAGCTCAGTTTATTTCTCCTCCCAATACATACTAGTTTTATTATAACAAGATTTTAAGAAAAGCTTTATCATTATGAACTTCAGTGTAGAATGCTGACGTTTTATGATGAAGATCCAATTCAAATACAGTTAAGCCATATCTCAGACAAATCACCTCCCTGCACAATCGTTGTCCAAGAAACAGTACAGTAAACGGTACCGTACTGAACAGCTTTTTTGTTTAAAAGGGCTTAAATGATAATCACAGTTGATTTTTATTTATTAAAAAGACAGTATATTATCATTTATTTTTTTACTTCTTTTAAAATTTTTTTGTTAATAATAAGCATTGATAATAAGAAATTTAATTATCACCGTATTTCAGTTTATTATATTTAAAAGTTATAGTTAAAGTAATAATAATAATAAATATCAGTGACATATTTTTGTAATATTTACTGTATTATACTGATAGTTGTCAAACAATCCCCTTATTATATTTAATACCTGTTACATTGATAATGAATTATTCTATCATAAAATTTTTATGATTTTTTTTTTAAATTTATTGTATGAGTACATAAAGTGGAATTAATGATAATAACCGTTAATTAATAATATTAATAAATGAATTGTTAAACATTTAAATATTTAGAGAGCTTAAACTTTTTAAATTGGTTTGTTAGAATCTGAAAGCTTTTATCACTCTTGGCAGGAAACAGATATCAATTTCCTGCCAGTCAGCTGTGTTCGCCAGAGCTTTCTTAAGCAGTGTAATTATTTACAATAAATTTAAATAGCTATAAATAACAATTAACATAAAACATTAAATAAATCTCAATTATATCGAATAAATGCCAGTTTTGGAATTTTACTTCCTAGTCTTCCGTGCTTGCTAGCGAATCCTAAGCTCTGCACGACATATTTCAATTAACGTTTATCGATCAGACTTTTCTTATATAAATTTTAAAAAAGAAGGTAATAACGTAAAGTTTCTTAACAAGAGCTCAATTCATAAAGTTTTTATGTGGTCATTAATTTAGTAATATTATAGTTAGTATAAATCACTGAGGATTATAAAAGTAATAAATGACGTTAACGACACGATTATATCGTTCATTAATTACCATAATGATTAATTGTGTTGTTTGCATTATTACGTTTTATATTAGTTTTGAGGCTTACTTAATATTGGTATTTATTTAATATGAAGATTAAAAATTTTTGTTAAATTGTCAAAAAATTTAGTTTTCGTTTTCGTATTGTGGGTTAGCCCAGTGTGTAAAGGGCTAGGCTGCTGAGCTGACTGAAGATTCCATGATTATCTGCTTTAGATAAATTATTAACCCTGTTAACTTAATGTATGGGATCTGCAGGTTCTCCTTAGTCGCACTCAGCCTCTATGAAGTGGGTACCTTCAAAGCTTCTACTCCCTGAATAACTGTTGGCTCAGGAACGGCCTAGTATCTACGATTTAAATGGATGTGGTTGTGGTTGCTCCCAGATACCATCTGATGGTATAATATACGCGAAAAAATCTCTGAAAATTACTCAAAATATAGTAATATTTTTTATTATTATTAATATTATTTATAGATAAATATTTTGAAATAAAACTTGGCCGTGAAGTAGTCATGTGGTTGCTTTATATAAGGCGCCCGGGATGGGTTTCATTTGATACGAGTGAAGGTTACGAAGGAATTCAAACCCAAGCATTCTGTCCCTCATTATCCTTGTCTCCCCACCTTTCTTCTTCAATCATCCTCTCGCCTCTCCCCTTTGTTCCTTATTCTACTTTCTCATATACCCAGGAAGGGTTTAAGAAGAAATTTCAGTTAAGTTCCTCCAGGACTTAAGGTCAGCAATGGAGCTTAAGGATAATCCAGGGATTATTTTGTGGAACTTCTTTTCTTGTAGAAGGGTTTTGAGAAAACGGCGCTTGAAGGTTAAATCGAATACCGTACTATTTTCCACATCCTTCAACCATCTCTTTTTGATTTGTCTCTCTGTTGAACCAAAGTGGAACACCATTTTTGGTCATTCTCTTCCGTAGACGGGTATTAACAATATCAATCGCTTTAATGTTAGGAATCGTAATCATTGAAACTTGTGTATTAGCCGGCCTGTAGGGACTGTTATCCGCCATTGATAACCTGGACACTGATAACACCTACCTTATTTAAATTATTGGGAATAAGAATATACAAAATATAATAATTAAATTATAATTTTAGACCCATCTACACACGTTCTTTTTCATATATAAATCTTTTCCTTACAATTTCGAAGGAAACATTTTTATTTCTACGCTTGTCAAAATCCATTATGGCATTTTTCTCAAGATATTACGTCTCTAGCATTATTCCTAACTTCTTGAAATATATTTGTATGTATTGACGATGCTATAGTGGGAATTCTAAATATTGCCTATCCCAGTATAATTAGGATAGTTATCTTTATCGAGTACTTTAATTTTTTTAGTACTAAGAATTTTTTACTCCCTTTAAATAATCCCAAGGTCACCTGCCGGGCTACGAACCCGCGATCTTGGGTATTCCAGGTTATTATGCCACTATACCACAGGTAACCCGAAAACTTCATTTCATACCCGAAGAAGTATTTCATAGCTTCTTATTTTGGAGACTGATGTTGCCAAAGTGATACAAGTTAGTTAGATGAGTTATAAGGGAGGCATTACACTGGGTGAAGTATTTTTTATGGAGACTGGCTGATACACAGGTACCCGATTTTTACTTAGGTATTAAATGATAGCTTCCTGTTTTATTTCGCTTATTATAGACCATTTATTCAAAGCTTTTACTTGAACTTTTGCGTAAAGCTTTCAAATTTATGGAGTCTTCAAAAAATATCTCTTTTCCAAAGCTTATCTTCTCCTCTCGTGAAATCCCGGTTGGCATTTGATTCCAGTTACATAATGTCCTGGACATCCGCTCCAGAGTTCAGGAGATGGTACGGTGGCCCTTGGGCTGTGGCAGACATGCCGCCGGGTTGTCCATTGTATGATCCTGTTTGTAAACAGGAAGTGATGTCATCCGGCTCTTCCTGCGGCGCTTAACCCTTCCAGAGGGCGTTCTTAGCGGGCTTCGGATCGATTCTATTTATCGATATTGTCCTTTCTCCGAGGTATCGATATCGATTTGTTTTCTGATTCAGGTTTTAGTTGTCAGTGATTCCACCCTTACTATACTTGAACATTTCAAAATTTATTCTTCTTATTGAAATATTTTTCTGGTGTGGACAACACTTGATATCCCCGTACGCCTGTACCTATTCATCTTGTCATTCGTTTGTTAAAATAAACAATTTTAATTTTATTTATTTATTTATTTTTTTTTTTAGAGAAGAAAACACTTTATTGAAGCATTACAATCTGCCTGCTGTGGGCTATAAGTAATGGTGCTATGTAGCTACAATCATTCCATGAAAAATCAATAATATAAACGAAATAAATGCATAAATAAATATATACAAGCGAAAAAATATATACAAAAATAAAGTAAAAAATATATATATATATATATATTTAATTTTAATTTTAAAAATAAACTTTAAACTTTAGCACTCTATAATCTATTTGTAAAGCGTAAAGCAAAAATCTTAGCATTTAATTTATTATTGTTTAAGCGTCTCTCTACTGTAAATTATTCAATGCATTTTCTGAAATAAATCACAGTCTTTACATATATGTAATAAATTAAAATGCACATTTCTATCCGTAAAAAAAAATTTCAAGTTATTTAGAAGATGAAATTTTCAAATTATCTATTCTCCAATTAAAGCAAAAAAAGTTTATTATGATAAGACTTAAATTGTAATATCTGATTAGGTATCAGTTCCGCAGATAGTCGCTTCGAGTTCAGTCCCAACAATATTAATCATTTAGTGATATTCTGGAAAATTAAAACAATTTTATTACCGACTGTATATGGATTAAAGAACCGACTTACACATTATGTTAAGGTTACATGATTGTCCAAACTTCGAAATGTTTGTTGACGTTCATTTCTTACGGAAATGATTACCGAGATATTCAAATTTCCCTTAATTACACTTATTTTCTTTAAACCAAACCTCACGATTATTTTTATTTTCGAGAATATTAAAGAAGAAACGGATGAAATGCTAAAACTTGTGATTCAAATACTGTGATAAAGCAACAACATGCAGAACTGATACCAAGACATCATATAACTTTAAAAATTAGGTACAACTATGAAATCGTAATGAGCTATAAAAAGTAACTGGTTATAATTTAAAAACTGATTTTTAGCTTCAATAAAATTTTAAAAAATCTTTAACTGATAAAATATCCAATTGTTATCAATATCTGGCATGGCGTAAAGTTGATAGGTAATAATTTTAAAAATTGATTAACGTATCTTATGTCATCTGTTCGAGCTTGTGACTTAACTCGAAGCGACCAAGTGCGGAACTGATACCTCTGATTTTTTATTATTAATATTTTACTTTATTTTTTTGTTATCTTGTTATAGACTTCTTTGACGTTTATATATTTATCGTAAATAAAATAAAAACTTGATTCCTAGTAAAAGATAGCGCATAGATCCTTCGCGCGCACGGATCTGTATCTATGCGATAAGAAGACTAGCGACGGCGGCATGGTCTGATAAGAAATGGCGGGAAAGTGTTAAGGTCGAGCGCGGGAATATTTTGGTCGCGCGCCCGCCAAAATGTCAGCGACCTCCGCTGCTACGTCTGTGTTAGTGGGTCGCCCCCCTCGTTTGATAATTGTTGTATTAGCCGCATCCTCTCTACGTCCTGTCGTCGTAATGGTCGTCCTCCCAGCCGCAGCAACTTGAGGACATTCGGTCAATGCTTTAATAGTTAGCTGTCTTCATTAGGAGACGTCGAGTCTGGTCGGTGTAATTGTTTCTGGAGGTAGCGTGGCGCCCAAATCAATGTATATACATAACGGCAGTCAAATAAAATACATTACAACCATGTATATAATAAATAAACATGTATATACTAGTATTCTCATATAACATAGTTTAGGAATAACTGCAAATTCGCTTTGCCAAAGCAGTGTAATTAAATTTAATTTTTGTACACGCCTGGCATCGGTTTTATTCGTAATATAAAGGATCAAAATTTTCATTCCTCTGATTAACATCAACTAAAATTAAACAATTTCTATTTCCTAAATAGAGAGAATGCTGGTGTTTGATAACAAAATATTTATAATATTTTTGTTTATTATATTCTTGATGCACGATACATTTAGCTATTAATTTATGTATTCTTTCATGTTTATATAAATTTGTATTTTTATTTTTTTTTAAATTTCTTAAGCTACTATTTTATTTATATTTATTTAAGCTACTATTTCCAACATTTATTTAAAAAATATACCTCAAGGATTCACTATATCGTCGTTATTTAACTATTTGAAACTATTTTTTCAATAGACATTATTAAACTATTCTTTAACCCTCTCAGACATTTCAATAATATATATAAATGATTTACAAATTAATAATAATGATTTATGCATTTTGTGGTGTAACATCAATTAAGAGAACGATCAGCAACATATGGAAGAATAGACGACTTTCTAAACTTTAAAATTAAAAATGACTTACATTCACTACCTTTTGACTTACTATCGATTTATATAGTACATATGTATATGTAGTGTGTACATATGGATATGAATATTATAAAATGCGGTAAATTTCTTTATATACATACTTGCATATAATAAAAATGTAAAGCACTTTTGCAGGATATAACAGTAAAGAATATTCGTGGTAGCTGAAAGAAACTATTACAATTTTGATTTTCTTTAAATACTAAATAAATACATTAATAATAAAAAAGGAAAATGGCCTTAAGGGAACGAATGAAGGGAGTACTCAAGTAGTCATGGATGGTTCACGCAGTGAACGTAATGACATGTAACGCGTAGAGTAATAATAATAATAATAATAATAATAATAAATATTAATAAAAAGTATAAATAAAAATAATAAATCGGTGTTAGGTTATAGAGGTCAATAACTACCATCAGCAGTTTTTGTCCTTAAAATCCAACAACTTAAGTAAATCCATTTTTAATCTAATCGGGAAATTATTTACTATTGCTTTAGTTTTTTTCTTTGTTTTTATTTTTATGGTTCTCCTATGTAGAGCGTAAAACCAGACCGTAGTTAGAACTAGACGAAGTGCTTGGAGATAACTCACAGGAATTATCTCCAGCGCCGACACAGTTTCCTGGATTGGCTATCTCGTGTAAACACCTCGGCCTGTGGCGTACCCAATGGGTTCTCTCAGCCCTTATCTCCTCCTTATCTCATCCAGCCTGCGTCAGCCCGTCTCGCTTCCCACGCCTCCTCTCAGGGGCGTCTCAACTCTTCCATAGTTCACCTCCACGACTCTCCTCAGGATAGGACGTGCTTTCACTATGACAGGAACCTGTCTTTAACCCATACCCATCTCCAAGTCTTCCTAAGACCAATCCAATCCTCCCCGAAGATACTGGATATCGGATACGGAGCGTTTTATCTCTCGCTCTGCCAAGGACGAATAAGATCACTGACACCCACGTTTACTAGAAGCCATATTTTTTTTTCTCTCTTTCCATTTTTCAAGGACTTGTGATTTGGATTCCTAGCAAGTTTTTATTTAGGCTCCGGTTCAAAGACCAATTAGGAGGTAGCTTTGTGCCACACCGAAATATTGAAGTAAAAAATAAATTTACCAAATCAGTAAAAAAAAAACAAACAAACATATAGATATATACCCATTATTAAAATGAGGAAGACCTTGGTGCTGTCAATAACTCCCAAGATTTTCATAGCCCAATTTATCTATTCATCTTTTTTTTTTTTAATAGGAAAGTGATAAAATTTGTATTTTATCTTTAAAAGATTTAGATTTTATTACCAATTTACTATTTATAAATTCGGAATTATGATCACATTTGAAATAAAGAAATTATGAAAATTTTTCACCTACACTTAACGCATATTTTTTTTAATCAATTTAACATTTTGGATTAACTGAAAGATTCGTTTAAATTGTATAAATATTAATAATTTATATGTATAATCTAGATAAAAATATTTTAATACTGAATAATATTATTTCACCTTCTTTAAGATTATATGAAGGGGAAGAAAATATTTTAAGTTATTGGTTAAACTTTTTAGAATTATGGATTATATATGTATATAGATATATATAGAATCAAGTAAGCGTGGTTATGGGTTTTGTCGATTTTTTATTCGATTTTCAAGCCAAATTATCAATCCCACCTGTATTTTATATAACTTTTATATATTAATACAACTAACTTTTCCTCTTAGTTTGTTGTATTTCGATAGTCTTTAATATTTCGCTGATTAAAACAAACCTTATATCTCCAAAAATCTATTTTTTCAATAGAGGTACATAAAAGTTCCACGTGAGTTAAAAATACAAAATTTTATTATTGGTTAAGTAAAGCATTCCTATTGTAATGATGGTGTTGATGTTCTTTTATTACCATTAAAAATTTTTAAAAGCTTACACCTTTTTATTTTTAACTTATGTCAATATACCCTTAAAAGTTCGAACATGATACAGCTCAATTTATGACTTTATTAAGAAAAAACTGTTGAAAATGTAATATCAGATATATCGTTCCTGTATTATGCTTCAACCAATACAATTGCTATTGAAGGCTTAACGCAAAAATGCCAATATTTGATTTATATCGTGGTTTTGAAGGAGTGATATATTTTACATATTAAACTATCTTATATTTTTATGAATTAAATATAAATCCATAATATCTTAACGAGACAAGTCTTGAAAATGGTACTTGAGCTCTGGTTTTAGAAGCGTGTGTAGTGAGTCAAGAGGAAACCGTGGAGAAGGTTATTGTTCGAGTTGAAGGTTAGCCTCCCCCACTTCTGTAGATCTGTAGTCTCGAGTCTCCTAGCCCTTCCGCTTTTCCTAGCCAATTCCTTCGGCTATTTCTGGCCCTGCTGTCATTTTCCGGAAAAATGTGACTCTTACGTCTGTAAAAGAAGGAAATTCTGTAACAGCCGAGTCCAGGTTATGATCCTTGCTTTTTTTTTATTTGTCTGTTATTCTGTATCGAATGCGATTGCGCAGTCTTGTGCGCTTGTTAATACTTGGTTTTACCTTATATCGCTAAGAAAGTTCCTAAAAGAATCTGTATAAGTATGCTTTAATGGTACTAGTATGTTTAAGGGCCTGCTGACATCAGCGCGCTCATGTGTCACTTACCTCAACTATTTGGACCTTGTCAGGTTATGCATGAATTTTTAATAGGCATTTCCTTTCATTATGATACAACAGATTTATAGGAAATGAAATAAATGAGAAACATGTAGACAAAATTAAACTAGAAATAATAAAACATTTATTACAAGCAATATTCATTAAATAACAATTTGTAACTAAAATATGATATTTTTTTAAATTTTTAAATGTTTTTATTTTATAGAGAAACAATTTGCCCGGGCAAATTTTATTTAATCTTTAAAATAGAAATATTTAAAATATGATGTTATGATAAACAATGAAAGATTTATTCCAAACAATGCTCATTAAAAAGAACAATATCTTCAAAAATTGCATCAAAAGGGCCTCTTCCCTCTAACTTCGTTATATAAAATGGACAATAGTCTCCAAAAGTAATGTACTATTCCCCAACCACGTATTTAATCGAATACCCAGGGTCTTGTTGCATCCTTTTTTCTGGCATCTCCATCTAATTTTATTCCCCACTTGCAGTTTCATGTCCATTTCCACAACGCATTTTCTGCGGAATGACATTCCGCTCTTGAAGAAACCTAACAGCTGATTTTTCATCGTTCACCGTGAAAAATCTTCAAATTCCAAGTCATATATGAAGAAATTAATCAAAAACATTCACGTTCAGCTTCACATAAACAATAACAAAACAATAGAAAGGTTACTATAACAGTAGGAGGTGGTTAAGAAAAGTGACACCTCAGCGCGCTGATGTCAGCAGGCCCTTAAACATACTAGTACCGCTTTAATTATACACCTCCTGTAAATAAATGGTTACGTCTAATTTTCTCCAAAATGAGTTTCTTGTACTTGAGTAAGCGGAATCGAGTTATTTTCGTACTGACTAAGGGACTAAGTAAGGCATTGGCTTAAAAAAGGAGTTATTGCTTATATTGCAACTCCATTTAGATACAAAAACTTCGAGAATTATATGATTCCGGTTGTCGGAACGTAGTCAACTCTCTCTGGACAAAATCCGACTTAACCACTTATTCACCGGCGCTGTTGAATAATAAAAAAAAGAATAATCTTCCTTATTAATGGTATCTGTTCCGCAGGTTGTTGAGTTGAGTTACAAAAAAATCGTAACATATTGGCTCCAGCTTCTACCAGCCCTGAAGATGGCCTACAACGTAGGTCGAAACGTCGGCACTCACAATAAATAAGTTTTTTTATTTTGTTTTATATTGACTGCACCCCCAGGCTATCTATATCCCATACTAGATCTTCCAAGTCAACTATTTTCCTCTCTATTAAAAATTTTTAACTGTTTATTCGTTTAATTTTTAATATTTTCCAAAAATACAAGTTTTAGTGAGCTTTAGTATGGAAATTAAAATTTAATTATAGATTTCGGTATTAATTTCATTAAGAAATAAAAGTTTCAGCTAATATTTCCTAGTATTGATGAAGTACGTTTGTTGAAGCGTTCATTTCTAGATGAAATGATTACAGCATTATACACATTTCCATAATTCCCTTCTGTTTTCCATACTAAAGCTTGTATTTTTGGAAAATATTAAAAATTAAACGAATAAACAGAATTGTTACTCAACTCGAAGCAACAAACTACTTAATAATTACCTTATTTATTTATTTAAAAAATAACCTATAGTACATACAAGATCTGTAAACATTCGATTTCGGCAATCAAATACAGGCAAAAAGCACAACTCACATCAACGCGTAATTTAGTGAAACAAAAAACTGGGGAACCGTGTTAAAAATAGTTATGTAATATGAAGTAACAATGTGTAATATAAAGTAATTTATTAATATTACTTTTAATTTAATTTAAAATAAAATTGTTCATTCTATGTTTCTACACACTATAGATACTAGTTTATTTGAAACTTGAAGAACCAGAAAAAATATTAAATTTTCTAGAGTCGACTGCATCTGCATCCATTTGCATTTCATCTTCAGATTTAGCTCCATATTAGATTCTCCTTAAAACATATTTACATTTTATGTATACATTGATCATCCTTCAACCGCTCGCATGTACATTTAACTAGGACACTAAAATTTACACGTAGCAATATTTAAACATTTGCATAATTGACAATGTTAGCACTTCCTTATGAATGGCAACTGTTCAAGGATGGGATGACGTTGTGAATGTTTCAAAAATTTTCATTTATTCTATCGCCTAATTTCAATGAATTAATTATAAGTTTTTCTAATACTATTTATAATATTTTTTATGTTCTTACTTCTATGTAATCTGAACTGCCTTATTACTCAATCAAATTATTGTTTCTCTATAATCTTTTCCAAGAAAAATTCCTATGTTTTTTCCTCATACGATTGTTTCAATTGTAAATAATTCGGAGTGATCTTTGAAGTAATATTTATATATTATATATTACTTCATATTACATAGATATATACAACGTTGCCCAGCTGTTTTATTTCAGTACATAACGTGTACATGTGTAATGTAGTTAAGAATTAAATATTGTAGATATAAGATGTACATTTTGTTTGCATTCTCTGTACTAAAGTTGCTCAATAATTTTAAGGCTAATAATGCTGGAAAACACATTTAACTTATCCATGTCATAAAATATATTCCATTGCTATATTTGGATCGATGTGATTTCTTTAATATATTTAGCGTATAATTTTAATAAATAAAATTAATATACATGTTGCAATATTTATCCTTTTTAGGAAATACACATAGTATCCTTATCAGTTGATGAACTTCTGATAAGGCGTCAAGTAGGAACTGGCGTATTATTTTTTTTATTGTCCTTAATGCATTATTTATTTTTGTTAAAATGAAATAAACATTTTAACGCTTTTACATTCATGAGATTTTTATTATTAGTTTATATAACATTTTAAACAAAAAATGTAACTAAATTCAAGAAGGTTTCCTTTAAGTGATAATAAATATTAGGAATTAAAAATATAACAAAATAAATAATTTATTTTATTTTTAAAGTTTATTTTTGAGCTTGTGATATAAATAATAATTGAGTCCTACTAAATTAATAATTAATAGCATTTTAATGTTTAATTTTTTAATATATTTAGGCTGTTTTTTAAAAATTATTATTGCTACTGCT
This sequence comes from Arma custos, assembly GCA_037127475.1. Classification (NCBI taxonomy): domain Eukaryota; kingdom Metazoa; phylum Arthropoda; class Insecta; order Hemiptera; family Pentatomidae; genus Arma; species Arma custos. Next base: position 51,170,942 of record CM073765.1, read on the forward strand.
TTTCAGGATGCTGTGTAATTTCATTTATTTTTTTTTGTTGCTATTTTACTGAAATATTTCGTTTTTTATTTGTATTAAATCTGAACCTGCGTAACATTCAATAGACCCACATACGATCTTATCAGCCCATTCTACGTATGTTATTTAACGTTATAATATTAACATATAGTGCTTGTTTCGTCAAATATATTATATATTATTTATTTCGTGGTACAATACCGTATTGATAAGGGACCATGGTACGTGGTACAGATCGCCAAGGAATCCATAATGAGCCTCAACATTCCGAACAGCTGCTTCACTCGAATAACGGTCCCTCAATTTATTGATTATTTCTACCGAGGGTATTTCCCCATCGCCATTTTGGTTCTAGATGATCCAAGTATTTTTTTTACTATTCTGTTGGCTAACATATTTTATCTCTCAAATTTCCGGCCTTAGGTTACGTAGATAAGGCGTTACGGCTTTCCGATTATGTAATGGTTTTCCTTGAACTTCTTTTTTAAAGTTCGAAATATAATCTCAATATTTTATTCAATCTATATTAATTTAGTCATAAATAAAAAATATATATATCGATGCCTTAGTTCGCATATGTCTTAAGTGCCGAAAACAAGATTTTACAGGAGTCAACTTTGATAATAATTTAATACAGTTCAAGTTTAAGCATACAATATATTTTTGTAACCTTCACAGCTTCTCTATTAATTTTATATCAGCATATGAAATCATGATATATGACTTCCTGATCACAACTTTACAATATTGTTTATATAACAAAATCCAGTTTTGAAAAATTTTCATTTAGCACGTTTGTGAACTAATGGATCGATCTACAAAGGTTGTTCCTATAAATGTAATTTTTTTACATTGAATAAATGATTTCAAGACGAAAGATGTGTGTCTTTTGTTTTATAAAAGTCACTCCTGAATATATTTTAATTATCTCAATTAACTCTATATTAAAAAAAAATTAATTGATTTTCTCAAACTCTAGTACTTTAAAATATATGTAGAAGAAAAATACTTCTTTAACTTTCATTTTGAGTTTACTTTTCAATGTTTTGTATAATGATTAATATATTAGTTCGAGAAGAATTGGTCGACTGTATCTTCTAGTTTGAGGAAGAAATAGTTGGGGGTGCAGTCAATAGTCAATAGTTTTGACTGCACCCCCAACTATTTCTTCCTCAAATGATTAATATAGTTATGAAGAACCATAATCCCAGTTTAATCTGTCTTTGTAAATCAATATTTTTCTTCTCAACCTTTTATAAATAATTCCTGAGGTTAATTGAACGTCTTGGGGTTAGATTGCTGTATTTTATTGATGAGTATCTTTGTTGATGTTAGATTTGCTGCATTTAAACTTCATGTGAATTTCTTTAGTGTTCGTCCTGCTTATTCCTGAATAGGTGGAACTTTGACTGGTTATGTATTTATCAGTATTTAGGGACTTTTTTGGAGTTTTCCAATTGTGTATATATATAAATAATCATCCTATAACACGTGTATAGGCTAGAATAATCTTAAATTACTCTCAACTGTATCATTAAACCAGCCAAATATTGGATTTGATATGAAATATCGTTGATGCAAATGCCAAGTACTGAAAATGAAAAACAATACTTTTCAGGGGAATGAAAAAACTGTTTCAATGTTTATGCAAAATCTGCGTATCGTAAAACGTATTTTACCTTTCATCATACAAAGCTTTTTGTTTCTTATATCATGAATCTGTATGAATTTTATATCAATTATCAATACTACAGCAATAGTTCACACCCGACTTAGCCATGGTTACCTTAAAACAAAGGACGGTCCACCGAAGTGCACAACATGTAATAGCACACAATTAACAATTAAACACATACTGGAGGGCTGCCCCCTCTGGGGTAGTTACTTTCAGGAAGCTCAATTACAAAGATACCTCCCAACTATTCTTGGTGATCATAACAAAAATATAGACACAGTCATCAAATTTCTAAAAAAATAGTATCTTTTTAACAAAATTTAAAAAATGGTCAAGAATATAAAGAATAAAGAAACAAAGAAATAATATAGATTGAAGGACGGGCACTGAAGACCCTTGATGTTGAGTGTCCATAAGCAAGTCTACCTAACCTAACCTCCAATAAACATCCTTATTTAATAGTCAATAACTTGCGTTTGTAAAGACAATATATCAGAATTTTATCTGAGACTCATTTCTTGCGGTCTCGTTGGCAGCTCAATTTCTATACTTTGGTACTGTATGTTATATATCTTGTATTGTACGAGTATTATATATATCTGTATACTTGGTTTCTATAAACTTATACCACAGTAATGTTTAACTTATATGTGAATACTTGCTGTCTTACGCTTAAACCATGGTACAGTATCATGTATTTCTATTTACCTGGTTTCTATACCCTTATGTCATGGTACGAGTATTATATATATCTTTATTCTTGATTTTTATAAACTTATACCATAGTAATGTTTAACTTATATGTGAATACTTGCTGTCTTACCCTTAAACCATGGTACTGAGTAATGTATTTCTATTTACCTGGTTTCTATACCCTTATGTCATGGTATTGTACGTGTATTATATATATCTGCATTCTTGATATTTATAAACTTATACCACAGTAATGTTTAACTTATATCTGAATACTTGCTGTCTATACCCTTAAACCATGGTACTGTATAGTGTATTTCTATTTGTCTGGTGTCTGTACCCTTATATCATGGTACTGTACAACTTAGATCTTACTGCTTGTCCTGTACAACTATGCTTCTTTGCTTGGTTCCTATACCATGGTACTATGCCTTGCCACTTGGTACACCAGATTCCAGACAGGTTGACGCACTTGGATAGCTGGCTAGATTTACCCGGACGAGAGAAGGCCCCTCAGAGCGGCAGTTACTATTGTTAGCTCTTCGGTATATTTAGTGCCTCCCCCCTCCCCACTCTCTTTCTTGCTGTCGCGTCTTCCCGAGATCTTCGACGCAGCCTAGTTCACTGTCTTTATCCAATTCTCTCCTCTCCCCACTACATGGGCTATCTGTGGTTCACCGTCTTGAGGTAGTTAAATGCGTTTTATAGACTTATTTATGTTGTGGTGAAGGTGTGGAATATTATTCATTATGATATGACCAAAAAAAGTCATATCTAGGCGAGTTTGTATTTTATTATTACGTCTGTTAAATCATCATGATATGACATAAATATGTGGGTATCACTTCAGCAGGTTGTCGCTTCGAGTTGAGTCACAAGCTTTAATTATTCATTTATTTCCTTTTTAATGCTCTTTATCTACACTTCGGAATGTTAGTTAAACGTTTATTTTGAGTTTTAGTGTGAAAAAAAGGAGTGTAATTATGAGAAAAGTGTATATTTCGGTAATCTTTCATTAAGATATGAACGTTTTAACAAACATATCGTAGTGTAGATGATGATATGACTTAAGCAATGTGTAAGTCAGTTCTTTAATCTATACAATCAGTAAAAAAAATTTTATGTTAGAGAAGAGTTGGTCGACTGTATCTTCTAATTCAAGGAAGAAATAGTTGGGGGTGCAGTCAATGAAAACATCAAAATAAGGATAACTTATTTATTATGTGCCGACGTTTCGGCCTACAATGTAGGCCATCTTCAGGGCGAATAAAACAACTTGCAGGTTTGGCCGCTCAGAGACAAGTCAACCTTGTCTCTGAGCGGCCAAACCTGCAAGTTGTTTTATTCGCCCTGAAGATGGCCTACATTGTAGGCCGAAACGTCGGCACATAATAAATAAGTTATCCTTATTTTGATGTTTTCATTGACTGCACCCCCAACTATTTCTTCCTTGAAGTAAAAAAAATTATTTTTACTTTCGGAAATATAGATTTAGGCACTGAACTTGAGAATTAGGTTCAAGTTCACTTAAATCGGGAAGTTTATTTCATTTGGTTTGCGTGAAAATTGTAGTTTCTTTTTAAGCTAACGGTTGTGTATGACCCTGATCTTAGGGCTCACCCAGCCTCTGCTATAAAGTGTGTCTCCTTATTATGGGAAAATTCTGGTGTTTTGGCCCATATATTGTTCGGTTTACCATTTAATTTACCTCAATCAAGATGTAGTTCTTTACTATTTAAATAATAAGTTCTGTTCTCATCCTAAATTGCCTATCTTTCGTATATTTAATGATGGGACTCGTTGCTACTAAATGTGTCGTCCAGATATAAAAAATAAATTCTGTAGTTATTATTATTATGACGCTAATGTGATAACTTGATGGCTGCTGGGGAAGAAGTGATGGTTGCATACACCCCGTTTCTATCGACCGTATTCGAGTCCTTGTGTGCCAGCTTTTGTATTGATTTCTAAAACCCCCGCCATGAAGTGGGGTAGCTTGGGGGTTCCCCTCGTACAGAGCAGCCAACTGTATATTTAGATTTACCTTTACTGACGTATCAAATTATAGAGTTATGTTGGCAGCATTGTGTACTAAATGTAGTTATTTTATTAATTTTTTTTGTTGTAAAATTATCAATGTATACCCTCTTACAGAGCAACGAATTGTATATTTAGTTTAACCTTTCCTGACATCACATTATTTAGTTATGTTGGTAGCATTGTATCCACTATGTAATTATTTTATATATTTATTTATTTTTAATCGTCTATGTAATCCCCTCGTAAAATAAATAGGCATGAAATAATTTTCTATTATAATTACTTCAAGCCAGAATATACATTCGTTACTTAATTTTGGTCAGTATATTACAAGACAAAAATGGTTATATTCAAAACCAGTATTTGCATATTTTTGGGGTTATTTGTTTTTTAATAAATTAAGTCCAATTTTTATATTCCTTAGCGTGGTCCGTTCATGTTTTGTATATTAAACAAACAAAAAAGCTAGTGCCTTGTTTGATTAACACGTGAAATTTACTATTTAAATGTAATAGATTCATGCAATATTTACACACGAATTCAACAATAATTCAGGTTTTCAAATATTGTAACTTTCACGCTTTTCCATTTAATAAAATCTGCTATATTTCATTTTTTGATTATACATTTTTCTTCTTGCTTCTTGCTTCTTTTTTCATTTATTTATATTAATGAAATAACACAAGTAAGGATAGATGAAGTAGTGTTAGAGAAACTTTGGAGATGGAAAAGGTGTTTTTCAATTGTAGGAGACACGGAATAATGGTATTAGTTCCGGAACAGGTCGCTACGATTCGGTTATGTTCGAATCTTCACTTACCTTGGGCTTCTTCTTGTTACCTCTGTGTAGGAAACTATGTCAATGTATATTATTATAAATACTTTATAAATATCTTATATATATTTATTAATTATTTATCAAAAAAGAGTACAATTATATATGAGGAAGAAAATGGTCATGGGTGGAGGTCAACAAAAATATAGGGAAAACTGTTTATTGGTTAGCCAACGTTTCGGCTCACATTGCAGATCTTCAGGAGGACTAAATTTATATCTATCTTGCATCTTTAGCCCTGAAGAAGACCTGCTATGTGGACCGAAACGTTGGCTTTCACATAAACATTTCTGCCTATTTAAGAGGATTTGTTTTACACCCACCCAGACCATTTTCTTCCTTAAAATATATACGGTTGTATAAATTGATTGCTAGAATGGAATTTCGAATTCAGACATGAAAACAGCACAGCTCACATCAACAGAAAAAAAGAGATATCCAACCGATTAATCTAAACTCATCACTCCAAGACATCTACCCATATACTTTATACTTTTTTTATTCCTTTATAACTATTTGAGCAATATTTTTTTTATTTAACTACGGAGTTATTTTGTTTTAAAATTTCACCAGTTTCTTTCCAATTCCAGGAGATATAACCATGCTTGTTTTTCTTTGTTATTTATTGAAAAACGTACGGAATTTTTTATATAAAAAATATTTCTTTTTAATTTTAAACTATTCCATTAAAAATATAAGAAAATGTACAAAAGGAACGTAGATTATTGCCTGCGTTATTTACCCGGAGACTGTGGCCCTAGGTTCTGCTGGTGCAAGCTCGAAACCTGCTGAATCTCCTTACATCATTTTAAATCCTCTTGTTACTTTTCATTCAATCATCACTTTATCATCTTTCTCTCTTTCCTAATCCTTTCTTCTCTCTTACTCCATTATTTTAGTCCTCCATTCCCACGGTTTCTGAAATATTTCTTTCTTTTTCTTTACTAATCACGCTTAAGTCATAATAAGCCTTTTTAAAGTAAAACATCAAAGAATTATTTGTCTCTAATTTGTTGCTATTAGCTTAAATCTAATAATAGTGCTGCGTTTGTTTATTTTTTTATTGTTGATTTCTGTCAGCAACTAAAACCATTAATGAAAGGAATTGTGATTATAAAATTTTTGTTTTTTCACTATTTAATAAAATAAAATAATTTTTTTTAATGTCTAAATTGTTTCCTAAGAGTAATTAATTTTTTTTAAAACGCGATATAAATTGTATTTATTATGTTTTATTGTTGGTATTACAATATTTAACAAAAACGAAAATTAAGAAAAGTAAATTTACTATCTAATTAACTAAATATAGCAGTGCTTTTAAAAATTATATTAATCTAATAGGAGGAACTGACTTGTATAAAAGTTTATTTAGAATTTTTTTTTTCCTCATCCTCCAAAAATTTTATTTACAATATGATACAAATTTAAAGAAATTCCTGAAAATGCTTCTATATAAACCTAAGCCAATAGAATTCTTAAGTCAGGCTGATTTGGGTGTTATGTTAAATACGTTATCTATACCGGAAATAGAATTATTCATTTATTTTTTTTAATATAGAAACTTAAGTGTTTTTTTTATTTTTTATGTGATCTAAAATTTCACTTTAGTTTTTTCAAACACAACTAACCCTTAACAAACATTTTGAGGTTGTTTAGACTAATATACATTTTATTATGTTTGTCAATTAACCTTTAAAGTAGTAATAATTAATTTAATTGTTCTTTTTTTTTATTTTGCTTATGGTCCGAATGAAACTAAGAATACGTCTGTTGTTGGATGAGATTAAACAGCATGTTATTTCCATTTCTGTAGTTATGGATGGTAAGGTATTCAACGAAGTGGAAATAAAAAAAAAAGTAATTACCTTAAAAAATACTTGTTTAAAAATTCTACAGAACTATAAAAAAGTAAATCTATGTTATACAATAACGGGCTTATAAAAATATAAGCTAAATACTTATAAATAATATATACATAAAATGTTTTACATACCGTTTTATTGTATTATTAAGTGTTGAGTGATGTTTCTGTCCCTACTTCTTGAGCCATGCGCTGATGCCATCCCAACATTTTTTATTGCTCCATGGCACGTGTCTTGTGGGTTTTATGAGGGTGGATTTGATTCTGAATGGACCGGGGTTCATCCCCATAGTCAAGGGTTGTTCATGGCAGTTGTCAACAAGCAGATCAACCCTAATACCTGGGTCTTAGGACCTGAAAAGCTTTTCTTAGCATTCATTACTTATAAAATAAGACTAGATCATAAAGGTTCAAGTTGAGTCATAACAACTTTATATTCGTTTAATTTTTAATATTTTCCAAAAATATAGTTTATCTATATAAGCTTAAGTATGGAAAAGAGAATGTAATTATGGGGAATGCGTATACTTCAGTCATCATTTCTTCTAGAAATACACGTTTCAACGAACATATATCTTCTATACTTCGAAATGTTGAAACTTTTATTTCTTGATGAAATGTTTACCGAAACCTATCCTCTTTTCCTTACTACAGCTCACGATAAGTTGTATTTTTGAAAAATATTAAAAATAAGACGAATAAACAGTTAAAAAATTCTGTAACAACTCGAAGCGACAACCTACGGAACAGATACTTAATTCTGTATTTCCCCCCTCAATTTTTTGCGGTTCAAAGCCATAATCCGCCATAACCTCTCTGCTCATTTTTAAAACTAGATCTATATAGATAATAAATAATTAAATAATTCCTCAATTCAGGTCACCAGCCTATCGTATTACATTAACATTTATTTAGTTTTATATTCCCTGAACATGTATGATTAAAGCTTTAGGGGAATGCGTGTGGGTTCTGTTTTTTGTACTTTTTTTTTCAAGGAGGAGAAAATTGTCGTTCGTGTGGAGTTCGAAAATAAAATCAAGTAAGCAACTATTCTTTAGGAATCAACGTGTCGACCTATATTGCATGTCTTCATCAGGGCTTAATAGTCACTAGTTAAGGAGTGGTAGGAAGTGAAATATTTCTCTATTTTTATATGCCATTAAAATAAAAAAGTATATATGTATACACAGTTTGCTCCAGAAAAAAATGTATATATTTTTTTATAAACAATCTTTTTTTAGAACATTCTTACTATCTGGTCTCCCTTCATATCTTCTTATCTCTTGTGCAATGTTTCCGTCTCTGGCAAGGACCAAGACTAAATCAACACGAGGACCATTCATTCTAGTATTTCGTATCATTATACATATAATAATATTTAAAAAAATTATATCAATTTTTTAAAAATTTAATCTTGTCCGTAGAAAAAAATAGTCATGAATATTTTCGATTTAAGACAAATATAACTCTTAACTATAATATTAACTGATAAAATAAATTATTAATATATCTTTTAATAATGATTATTATAACAAGTTAATATATTCTTGAAAATAGTTATTTGAAAAATAAAATAAAAAATACAGACTATCGAATCGATTAACGAAACCCCATTGTATCAGTTACAATGTGTCAACTTGTTCGACTTCCATGTTGTGCGTTGTCTGATCCTGTGTCCCATATTGTACAATGTATATTAGCTATCCGATTAGGCTTGTTATTTATATCTTGTAAATATTTGTTTAATTTTGTTTATTTCATTTTATTTATTTTCGTCTTCCTTAAGTGTGTCATACGTAGATAGTGCTTATCTCTCGGGAGGCGAAAACAGAACTACTGTGGAAATAAAATTCTCGGTAATTAGCCTCTCACTGACCTTAATAAACTTGCTTCCGGAAAATGAATGCAGTGTTTAAAAAAAATAAAATAAATACGTAATATCGTGAATTTAAAAATGTATGTTAGTGTGCAACCATAACATGATTCCTTTGACTCATTCACATGAATGAGTAATTGATCACGCTATGTTAATGTTAGATTTCATTTACATAAAAAAATATATATGAATATGCTTGAGTTATATTTAATATCAGTGTTTAAAGTAAATATAACTGGAGCATATGAATGAAAAGATTTGAAAATTGAAGATTAAAAAAATTATTCAGTATAAAATCGAATTCAAGGTCTTGACAAGTCATGAAAGTAGATAGCAGTCGACGAATTACCAGATGATACATTTTGATCAAAACTGATGTATTAATGTTAACGATATAATTATATATTTTTATCTATTTTAAACATTTTATATTTCTTGGGTAAAGGGAAATAAAAATACAAATATGATCTTAAATTAACAAAAAAACTTTAGTTCCTTTTAGTTGTTTGTTATTTTATTTTTTTTTTTACTGACTGGCTGCTTTATTGTAAAATACATGACTGTATTGTTATTATATCCCATTTACATCACTTAAAATCTTTAATTACTCAATTAAGAACCACATGAAAAAAGCTAGTCCTGTTTGTAACATACATAAATATGTATACATCTTTCAGTGGAATCATGCTTCGTTTTGGATTATTATGTAGGAAATCCAAAAATTATAATTTTCTATAATTTTTTTTAAACGGTTTACTAGCGATATTTCCCCTTCTTCCATGTATGAAACGATAAAAACATAATACCATTAGATTTTATATAATATATAAATTTCAATAGTTTGCCTAGCTTTTAAAAAAATAAAAAATAATACGTATTTTAAATTTTTCATGAATAGAAAAAATATAGACAGGTACATCTTATTTCAGGTGAATAAATACCCGTTTCTGATTATATTTTGTGTATACAAAAATATTTTTAAAAATATTTTTTGATTTTGAAATAGATTTTTTTTGTGACCTCTACCCGACGAACCACTTTCTTCCACATAAATTGATTTTTGTGTTCCTTTTTTTGAATGATTAATGACGCTAAGTCTTTAAACATTTTGATAATTTGTGGCTTATTATATAATTTATTTATTTATATATATATATATATATATATATAGGTATGTTAGCGGATTGGGGCGTGAGAAGGGGAAAGAGCGTGGTGGGGATGGTTCGATGTGAGCTGGCTGCTACGGAATCAATACCAGTGCCCTGGGTGGGGCCACTACTCCTCTTCATTCATATTGTTCTCACACAGCATACTCACTATCTAATTCATGTATTATTTATTATACATTATGTATTATGTTTCATAATACTTCGTTATAAATTATCACAGTAACTCAGAGGAAAAAAAAATTGAAAAAATCAGTCATAATTTACTTAAGTTATCAATTAAAAATCGCTTTATTAATTTTTTTTTTGGCCTATTTAGTACTGTAAATGCCAATAATAATATTAATTTTGTACACTTATAAGAAATAGCAAATATAAAAGGTACATAATAAACCTTTTTTAAGCAGGTTCTGTTATAAAAAGCATTTTTGGTATTATAATTACAATATAAAATAAAAGCAACTTACCCCATTTATATATATATATATATATATATATATATATATATATATATATATATATATATATATATATATATATATATATATTGTATAACTTATAGACGTAATATTAATACAGTAAAAAGAAATTTATTGATAACGTGTTATCATTATCCGTTATAAAAACATTTCTATTATCAAAGTAATAACGGTTGACTAATCTATGGATTATTTATTTTTTGAAAGTTCGAAAATAATACTTTTTGATAAAATTGAAATTATATATACTCTCCCTCCCTCTCTCTCTCTCTCTCTCTCTCTCTCTCTCTCTCTCTCTATATATATATATATATATATATATATATATATATATATATATATATATATATATATATATATATATATATATTCGAAAAATTAAACGAAAGTTTAGAAATTTCTTTTATTAAAATATTAATGGGTATGGTTTAAGTGTAAAATTTTACTGCTGAAATTTAAAAAAAAAAAAATGTTTTTACTTAAACTGTAATGCAAGCTTCAATTTTTATTCATCTTCGTGAACATGAAAAAATAAAAAAAAACTGAATCATATCTACAGTTTATATATACTTTGTTATAGTTTGTAATTACTTTGTTTCTATGAATAATAAATGTTACATCAAGATATTCTAAGTCTATTGTAAATTAATTAACACTTATGTATACGATCTGGAGGCTGGTCACCTATCGCAACCACCCACATGTTGGAACAGCTGAAATGAAGTAATACCATAAAAAATAAACTGTTTGAATGTTTTGCTAAAGATTACTTATAATAACTAACTTATTAACTTTGTTTTATTATGAAATATATTAAAATATGGTCCCCTGTGATGATAACTCTGAATAGGAATTGCCGTCTGATGGCCATGATGCAGAGCAGATATCTGAGGCACCTCCTCAAGTGTTATTGTTTTTAACTTAAAGTTTAAAACTACAAGTAATTATTTTCTTATATATTTGTTCTAACAGTTTAAAAAAATGGATATCGTACTGAACGAATATTTAAAAGAAATCTTCATTTTTATTTCGATTTATTTGTAAAAGTCCAAAATCCTTGTACTCTCACAAACGTAGTTCTTATCATGCATTTAGCTTGATCTTAATGGGCGGTATAAAAATAGTCATTTAACTTTCATATTATCGTCCAATTTATTGTAATTTTCTTTATTTCTTGTGTATTTAATTTATGTTTTTAAGTTTCCGTGTCTCTCCTACTTGCCATTCTCATGATGGCCGTGCTCCACCTGAGATTACGGTGGATTGACTACACGTAAAACAACCATTTATACGAGACTGTATAAGAAGCGAGACAATCGATTAGTTGGTGTGGTAAAGGTACCCTGTTTTTTTCTCTCCTCTTGTGGGAAACCTCTAGTATCCTCATATTGTAGACGGATCATATATCTATAAAAAATCTCAGAAATATTTTTCAACATTGTAATAGAGTGTAGAGAAAGAGAGAGTACTGGTTACTCCATTTCCGCTCAGTAGGTTACGACGACCCCTGATCCTCCGGGATCTTCCTGACACCTGGCAGAGGCCGAGATGTTCCTGACAGCCTCTGGAAGAGGCGAGAAGTACGATGAAGGACGGAGGGTGGGAGTTCCGCAGAGATCGATAATAATGCAGACAGCCCCGGAACCGACCGCAATGCACCATAGATCCTTTGCTCTCTCGTCCATTGCAAAGCCCTAGGATCCCATTTACGTCTTGTATGACGTATTTGTCAACCTTTGCCTTCGATGGTTAACATTTATGCCTCAAAGGTTCGCCTGACATTTGGCCACGTTCAAGATAATCAAGCTTCTAAAACTCATATATAATATAATATCTTACATCAAGCTTTCCTAGGATGTGTTTATAGTTTTAAAATATCCCAGAAATACACACGATGTATTCTGTGTAGATACAATATGTATTACAGGGATACAATCTTAGTAAGTAATACAACCTTAGATCGATTGAAAAAGTTAGGAACTAAAATAAATAAGTCAGGGTTTGTGTATTTATTATTCTTCGTAAATATGGAACATTGAGGTCCTCATGAATTATTTAATACTATAAAAGAACTATTAGAAGAAAATTAGTTGCACTAGTATATTTATTTTGAAGAGACAGTATATTTAATGCGAGCCAGTGGCAGAGTACCACGACGGAAACGTGGGACCCGGGTTAACAATTAATAAAAAAAATAAAATAAATTATAATAACATATTATAACTTAAGTCAATAAGATCCCAATTAAAGTAATGCTCAATGAACATTCTTCCCCTTGTATACATCGTAAATTGCGAGAACACGGGGATATGGGATCAGTGAAGAGAATGGATTTGGAATGGGTTCGTATCCCGGTTCTCTTCAAAATAAAATATTTATAAAATTTTTTATTTCTCGTAATTTTATTTTATAACGATATACATCATGTAATTTTATTTAAAAACATAGTTTTTATTTTCTAGTAATAAGAGGTAAATTTGCCCTATTATTCGAGTGTCAGGATTTCTTTTCCTCTCTAGTAACCCGGATAAAGAAGTTTCTATTCTATGTTCAACATTTAAGGTTTTTTTATTTTAACTTATATTTTTTAGCTTACTATAAATCATTATTATTCAAAACGTTCCTCGAGTGGTGTTTGTGTTATAAATATTAACATTTCTAGGCATATTAATTCGAACCTCGACGAATGGGTTTTTTGTGTCCTTTCCTTTTCGACCGTTAAAAACTGTCTAAAATGCTTGGAAGTTTCCTGTTCCTAATACTTCCTGTTCTACAACAGTTCCCATACTACAGCACCTTTAGCTGTAAATATACTCAAGAAAAAGTTATATAATAGTTATATACAGTCATATTTTAAAGCCCCTATTTGTGGGTTAAAGTCGCAAGTTAGTAGTCGATATTTGTTCTTTCCTTTTTATATACTTACAGATTACTATAATTATATATTTATATTATATTGCTTAACAAAAAAAAAAAATATATATATATATATATATATATATATATATAACGTCTAGGTGTTGGCAGCGCTAAACGCGTTGCGAAGGAAGCTAACAATTCATATTAATGCAGTGTTGGTCTCTATTAATATCTTCAGTCAGGCAAATGCCACGTTGCTCTGTTTTACATCCTTCATTTTATTTATTTATTATTTATTCAATTTTATTATATTATTTTAAACTATTTGTCCTTCGTTTGTAAATATTCCCATAATATATGAACTGAGAATGTATGTTTGATGGTAACTCGTAATACACACAGCTCCTTAACTGGACAAATTATGTAATTTTGTTGTTTGTGTAAATTATTGTATAGGAAAAATAAATAGAAGAGCTAACATAAAAAATATTAGATAAAATTGTTCAATAATAGCTATTAAAATAGAAATAATTATTTCTTGCAAAATTATCATGGAATTAATTTTTAAGGCGATGGATAAACACATACAAATCTACGGTAAATAACATGACATATATATATATTTGAAAAATACGTTTTTTTTTAACGTAAAACTTTTTATAATAATTTTGAAGAATTATATTGTGAATACCCAACTGGGGCTTATTCAGCCTCTATAAAAGAGGGTATCCAAAATAGGGAGGAAAATTGGTTGAGGTTGATCTTGGATGATTCACCTCCCTGCTCGACCGTTGTCTTATAAACAGTACATTCTCTATCACGTACAATAGGTTGGGGGTTGCAGTAATAAATAAACACCAAATATGTCAAGACTTATTTTTTATTTGTTCCGACGTTTCGACCTACTTTGTAGATCATCTTCAGGGCTAATAGGTGACTGGGTTAACCTGTAACTGACCGTGTACTTTTCCATGGATCGTAGTGGTACAGTCCTCTTAAAAAAAAATCTCTTTTTTATATCATTCATCTCTTTTTGTTATGAATATTTTAAGATTTTGAGATTAAAAATAAATGTCCAACGCATATCATTACATTTTATTGGTTTTATTTCATATTTTATGTTTTACGTCGGTGATCCCATGTTTACGAATTACGTTTCTTAATTTTTCCTTATGAGCTAATCATATTTTTATTACGATTATCTATCTAAACCTTCATTAACACCTGTATATATCACATAATATAACAAAGATAAGAGATGGTGTTGCTCAGGGATACATTAGCAGATAGCAACTTGTTTTATTTTGTTTTATTGGACCTCGTCGTCGCGGTCACATCCGCTCGAGCACATGTTGCCAGCCCTCCTTGCTCATTGGTCCTTAATCTTATTTCAGAACTAACAAATTATTCATAAAATAATACTACACTATAATAATAATAAGCATTAACTAATTAATATATAAAAATATTATGTTCGGTAGAAAATCACCCTTGGTGTGTATTGAACTGCAAATCCTAAGATAGTTGCTCTGATACCATTAAAATAGATCCTTATTAATTAAGAAATAGCATTATTATTTACTTTAGGCTTAAATAAGAATTGAAGTTTCCACAAAAATTAGAAAGAAATTCATATAACAAATGTCATTCATGATTACGAACTGTTTAAAATAAATGAAAATCTTGCATTGGCTTCCACTTGAAATTAGTTTATTTTAAATATTTATTTACATTACTAAAGTTCATATTTATTTTATAATCATTAGAATTCGCCGATTTTCTTTTGACCGTAGCCTATATTTATTGTATGGTTATTTACAATAAGTATAAAAGTGCGATAGATAAATATTTTATTAATAGTAATAGGAAATAAACATAAATCAGTTTATTTCTTCGAAGGGTTATAGCTAATTGAATAGTAAGCTTTTAAGTCGGTGTGATTTGTCAAGCTCGTTATTTGTTATTCTAATCTTTTTATGTTAATTCACTAAGAGTGTTTTTATTTTGGGATGCTTCTGCTTAAACACATTAAAAAAAAATTATTTTCAATAATCACACTTTGATTAGTCAGGGTTTTTTAACGATTATTATATATATTTTTTATAAATGGATCAGAGGAATCTAAAATTAAAAATAAGGAGAAAAATTCTTTCTTCACTATTTACACTGTGCAAGCCGTACAACAATCTACAACTGTAATATTACGACCTTCTAAAGTAGGAGTAATTGTGGCCCATGAGATCACGGTTGAAGATAAATATCTGCCTCATCCAGCGCCTGACCTGATACATCTTATGTCACCATACTTTTTTATGGGTGTTTTCATCATTTTTATTACCCTTTTAGGACCTTTTTATTAGAGTACTTTGACCTTTTGATGCACTCAGTATTGGAATACCCAGACCCTTCGTCATTAGCGATTCCGCATTTCCCTAGAGCGACCCCGGTCGTGCCTGGAAGCGGAGGAGAGGGGTTCGCTGGCCTTGGTTCCGAGCAAGTACAAGGTCCGAAGACCCGACACTTTCAGGTTCGTCGACATTTCTCAACGGAATGTGTACGAGTACACTTGTGTACCCTAAGAGTACACCTTTCTATATCCATCTCCTAGATATGAATAAATGTCCCATCTCGATTGAATAAACCTCATCTCAAAGGCGGTCCAGAATCCTCTGACTCACGCGGTTCTTCTGGAAATAGCCGATGATGTCCTGGAATAACTCTCCTTAAAGCACTACCGAAGAACGCGCATGATTCACTATCCTTGGTAAAATATTGAATTGTTTCATCATTTGTAATGAGAGGCATGTTCAGACTTGTCACTAATGCGTAATGGATTAATGATTAAATAGATTGCGTAATGCGGTTAGATTATCTTATACTTATTTACAAAATTAGTTATTTATATTCATAATTCGAACTATTCTAATAAATTTACTGTATATTTGCATTATTGTATTTGAAATATATTTGTGAATAGGAATGTATTACGATCGTTAAAAAGATAAACTGGTACCTCTACATTGAAGGGTTTTGGGCCCAGTACATGGTAGTGCAGTACTGTTGCCTGTTTAGGACAACTATTGCCTGAGATGACGCTAAACCGCCAGATTTCCCCCTATCGAGGGTACCCACTTACACAGGGTGAGCCCCGGAAGGGTCTCCAGATTCAGCAGGATCCATTCCCTGCTATTGATAAATTAACAGATCGTCAAAGACATCCAAATTTAATTTAAATACACATTTATATCATCTAGGTTTTATTTCATTGAAATATTTTGGCAGGAGTTACAATTCGAAATTTCGATTTATCGATCATTCTAAAACTTGTTTTTAACCTGTTATAATACCTACGTACTCCTGGCACCTCTCAGTACCCGGTAGTTCTACTAATATGGTAAGATATGGCCGAAGAATGAAGGATATGTCACCATACATAATGCATTGCCAAAGGAATAAATATGGGCTGTGTGACAGTTCCTATCTAGGACAGTTTCAACTTGTTTAAGGTTCTCTTTTTACACTGAATTACTGTCGTAACAGTTGCTAGAATACTGTTGTGACAGTTCTTTATTGAAGCTTAAGCGGTTTATTTTATTTCTGGAGTACAAAAGAGATTTTTGAATGTTTTTTTTTTATAGATGCCTGATTTGGTATCCAAGGGAGTAATTTGAGTGTAACTTCAATAATAAACTAAAAAAAATCCGTTTGAACTTAAAAATAACGTGATTACTTATATTTAAGAGGCTGGGTGAACCCCAGATCCAGTTCCATATTGAACTAATATGCCCTCCTAAATTCAATAATGTCATAGATATTTTAATTGAGATGATTTAAATATTTGCTGCTTGATTTATTGATTTGAAGAATTCGGATAGTTTTACTGATTCAACCATATAGTACTAGAGAGATTTCTTTTTTTCTTTCTCGTCTTTCATATCGCCTTCGTTCGTTCTCAGTGTTTCTGCTTTATTTCCTTCGTCCAGATTTCACTTATCTTTTTCTTTTTGGTCTCTTGAAAGCCCGGTGCATTCTCAATTTCCTTCCTAAGTGAAGAACAAAAAGATACCGTCTATTTTCTTTATTATTTTTTTCTATTTTCGTGAAAATAGTAATGACCAAAAATATTTCTTAAACTAATTTTTTTTTCAATTGCAAGCTTCGACTGCTTCTGTTTCATATCCTAGCTCTCGTATTACATTTTCATTATTATAAAAGTGTTTTGTTTACTAAAATACTACAGCCAAACATCGTTATACGCCCTGCTTCAGATATCCTTGCCTTAACACATTTAAAAATATTGCTGCTATTTTTTTCCCGATTTCATATCTTATTGAGGAAAAATAGCAAACCTAATTCTTTTCCGGATGTTTCGAGTTAAAATTATCTTTATTCAAACTTACGATACGGAAAGCCTTATCAGTTAATGATTCCTTTGACCTTATTTACGATTCGATGGATTCGACGCATATTATTTATTTAAACGTGATATAGTACCTGTTATTGTTGTTGAGGTATTATTATTAGGTGCTGATGAACTTAAGTTCTAGAGCGACTACAGGACGAGACAAGGCGGGCGAATACGGAGGATGGTGGGGATGGAACACGTGGGGTAGGTCGCTGTGCTGCCCAAGGACATTCCCACACTGTCTGTATCCGACCTAACGGCGCGCTACCTGTTCCATGGGACGTCCCCAAGTCCTTTCCAGCTTCGTCCTTTATTAACTCACTTTATTTATTTAATATATCTCTCCTACGTGTTCTCCTGATACATATCTTACTTGTAGGATGATGAAACACGATCCTCCTAGTGACCTAACCTCTCCCGGAGGCCGCCCTCGAGAAGACCCTCAGGAAGGTGAAGGTGCTTGAAGGACAGCCCCCCCCTCCCTTGGAATTCCTGAAAGTCGTCGGTGGGCTCTTTTTCCCGCCCATATTGCGCCGGCTCAACTACATTCACCTCTATCATCACTCCCATTATACTCTATATCTTTCCACATCTCATTTTCAATCAATATTATTCCTGTCAAAATTAATTGATTTAGTAATAGTATAATGTTTTGAAATTTAATGTCATTCTAATGTTATCGTTTTGTTTTGATTTCAGGATGCAAGATCAAGTCTTTAAGAGCCAAGACAAACACTTACATCAAGACTCCAGTAAGAGGAGAAGAGCCTGTTTTTGTTGTGACAGGGCGAAAGGAAGATGTCGCCAAGGCTAAGAAGGAAATCTTGTCAGCAGCTGATCACTTCTCCCAGATTAGAGCCTCGAGGAAGAACAACCTCGGTGGCTGCGGCGGCTTGTCGCCTCCTGGGCCCCCCACGAACGTGCCTGGAAATGTCACCATCCAGGTTAGGGTGCCGTACAGAGTTGTCGGCCTGGTGGTAGGCCCAAAAGGAGCCACTATCAAGAGGATCCAGCACCAGACTCACACTTACATTGTTACTCCATCAAGGGACAAGGAACCCGTCTTCGACGTCACAGGGCTTCCAGAACACGTGGAGGCGGCACGCCGAGATATCGAGGCACACATAGCTCTTAGGACCGGAGCTGGAGCGCTTCCAGGACTGATTGGTTCCACCGCTACCTCTGGAATTATGGATGACAGCCATGAGATCATTGCTTCCCTTTGCAAGAGTGGGTTGGGCGGCCTCTTCTCCTCCAACTCTTGGCTGGACACTCTCCCTTCCCAGACTGAATCTAACTTGGGTTTCTCATCGGCTTTCTCCGCTGGCAGTTCCGGATGCAGTTCAGCTTCATCGAGCTCTTCCAACTCTGGAGGCACTGGTCTCGGAGATCTTGGATCTATCTGGAGCATGTCACTCGACAGGGATGAAGGTATTGGCGATTCTCCTTCCTTCGAAACCGCTACTGCTTCCTCAAGTATCTGGTCCTTTCCGACCGTCACACGACCCTCACCACCCAGCTCCGCATCTCCTGCAGAATCCCTCAGTGGAGGAAAAAGGGATTGCGTTGTGTGTGGAGAGCGTGAAGTGACAGCTGCTCTCGTACCCTGTGGCCACAATCTCTTCTGTATGGAATGCGGCGAACGACTTTGCGAGACGACAAACCCGACCTGCCCGGTATGTAAGCTCCAAGTCTGCCAGGCCATCCGTATCATTTCCTAAGCAGCCTGCTGTACCCTTTGAATCAGCCTTTCTTTCTTGCACCCCAGACAGAGACCTCATCAAAAATACCTCATCATAACAATAGTTTTATATAGTTTTTGGATCTAGCAGTGACTATATTTTTTTTTAATTTTCGTTATCAACCACACCAAAGAAAGAAAGGCCCTCCTTACCGTGGCCAGTTCACCATTACTGTGGGAGTTACTGTATACAACGAAAAAAGTAAATTATTGTATATTTTTTATGTTAAATCTTTTTTATGTTTGTTTTAGTTGTTTTTATAATATTGAGAGATCTTTTCCTATTTTTGTACTTGTTTGGTGATCCCTGATCTCGGCCGGGTGATCAGATTCCTATCTCCTGTGCGCTCACGTAGCACAGCTCTCGCGGGCACCCACCCACCTTGTTCCAACCACCTCAAGTAAACTTAACCGTTTTCGGTCAAAAAATATATTTCTATATGGAGAAGTAGAAATACTTAATAAATAATAAATGTATATTATCAGTTTATAGTATTTTATTTGTGTGTTTTGTCATTCTAAGGTGTGATGGTATATTGATATAAAACATTCGATTTTGACCGGGGGGGCTCTGGTCCGCCGTGTACAGTTGTATTATCCTCAGGACAGAAAGTCGGCTCCGAGTCAGTGCATGTCTTGTCTTAGCCTAACTTTCCATCGGCTGCATAAAACAATCCTTTTTATATTACATATTTATCTATGTTTGCTGAATTTAATTATAAAATAACAAAAAATATATCGAAAAACAAAAAAAAATATATAAAAATAAAAAAAATCAATCATTCCTTGTTGATTATATACTTACTAGACTGCGGTAGTTTTATAGAGAGTACGAGTAAACATATCCGAAAATATTGTTACAAACTGTTGATTGTTTCTGTTTCTTTTCATTGTGATATAGCCATAAGTTATCTATAAATCTTTATAGGCATCTTTATATCTAAATATATTAGTGATATTCTCTTGGTACCGTGGTATAGTGTGGAAGCTTTTAGCATTGATCCTAAGTGTATACGCATATGTATGTGTTTGAGCGTCGTTGCTTCTATTTAGTGTTTAGTACCTGTATATTATGTTGTTAAATGGTAGTTTTATATGAAAAATACGATGCTCAATAAGAAACAATGCAATTGTAACACAGGATCTAACACGAGCCTTGCACTGGCTGGCGCCCATCTTTCTTTTACAGAGTGCCCTCCGTTAAATTTATTATGAAAGCTCTAAATCAGATTTAAAAAAAAAATAATATTTTTTTCAGTATTTGTTTACTTTTATATAAAGAATTAATAATTATTGATAATATTATAAATGTTCTAAGATATCTTTGTGTTTCTACTATTTTAGTGTTGTGTATTTGTATAAAGTAATGAACCTGCCATGATGCCCCAGGGCTGAGAAAAGTTACGTTAGTTAATTTTGTTTTTAAGTGAAAGATATTTGAACATGAATAAATGTATATTTTTTGTTGTCTCCTAATTTAAGTAGTTAAAATTAGTGTTCACTATTTAGGTGATTTCTTATATTGTTTTTTTTTCTTATAATCTTTTTTTATTATATATATTTTGAGTCTTTGTCAAAGTTTTCTTACATTTATTTTTATATATATCACTTAGTTGACAGGCCCCGTTTGAAGAATGATCAGGGAGGGAGGTGTTAATTTATTTATTTAAAATAGATTAATATGTTTAGTATATAATATAATATATATATTAGAAAAAATGAATATTTATATGCCTCTCTATTCGGAGGGCCTCCTTCCGC
Organism: Arma custos; assembly: GCA_037127475.1. Lineage (NCBI taxonomy): Eukaryota > Metazoa > Arthropoda > Insecta > Hemiptera > Pentatomidae > Arma > Arma custos. The sequence continues at coordinate 51,192,351 of CM073765.1, forward strand.
TGAACTTACTTCAAAGTATGGTTATATAGTTTTAGTTGAACTGTTGATATTTAGATTCTGTTTGATTGCTCTTTATTCTAGTGTTTTATAGTTGCCACAATATATAATATATTTATATGATTATATCAGGTGGAAAATGAGCATTTTTTTACCCACCACTGCACAATGTAAACAAAGGTATTAGTAATAATATAAATGGTATAGCTTTCTTTTCTATTTTATTACAACTCTTATTATATTTATATAATATATATATTATGGATATCTTTAAATAATATATGACGTAGCTATAATGAAAGAGGATATTTAGAGACATGAGAGCTATTTTTTATGTTAGTATGCTCAAAAAGAAGGATTTCTGGCACAGCTACCAATGTGTTTCCAACTTTTATGAATGAGTTGTCTTCCCTCGAAGAGAATCTACTAGCAAATATCATTATTATAATTTTGCATAGCTTTTATTACTTTATTAAAAAAATTGAATAATGTATCTTTAAACAAAATTGAAGAAAGATAATTTTCCAAGACCGTATATATACTATATACATATATATATACTGCACACATTACCATTTCTGTGACGTGTAAGTTATAAAGCAATCTTTTTTCTAACAATAATTCTTAATGTTGTAAACTTTTTGATATTTTTCATGTTTCTTCTAACATGAGTAGATGGTTTATTATATGTTATGCAATAAAAAAAAGTAAAAAAAAAGATCTGAGTGTCCCATGCTGATATTATTGCATGCCAAATAATTGGTTTTTTTATGTGATTTCTTGTCGGAGTTTTTTTATATTTTTGTTGTGCTCAGAATATATCTGTTAGTTTAATTGTTGGCGTGTTATTATATTGCAATATTAAAAAGAGAACAAAAAATATTTAAAATAAAAGAGTATCATTTCCATAAAAGAAAATATCAGAATAATTACATGTAACAGATACTGCCGAATAGGGAGGAAGCCTCGGTGGAGCTGTATAGCTAGCTTTCGACTGATAGTTAATAATAATAATAATGTGTCAACATTTTTAGCATTGTTAAATTTAATCTTATATAAAATATATATGATATATATGTGTAAGAAATAAATAGGTCCAGGCCTAATTATATATATATATATAATATATTTAAATTAAATAAATCTAGAGAAACTGCATGTATCAAAGCCCGAACCCCCGAGGGTTGGGTTCCACACACACAAAAAAAAAAAATTAGCAAAATCAAAAAAAAGTAAAAAAAAAAAGACAAAATGTTTACAATTTTCTAGATTTTCCTGATAGAATGTTACGGTATTGAGGGGCGTATTGCCGATAATCTTGTGGAAACACAAGTGCCTAAAGCAATAAGTAGCGAACCGTAAGGCAAAAAAACCCTCGGCAAAATTTAAACTGCTCACCCAGTCAAAGCATATTGTACTTAGTAATTCACGTATTATTGTCATGTGTGAATGTGAGGTGTGCTATATCTTCTCCTTATTATATCTTTCTATCTTCTTTATATTTGTATAAAATAAAATTTATAAATTAAAAAAAAATAAACAGTCTATATTTGCGCGAGATCATTCGACGATGGCGGCTGTTCTTTAGTAGTCTTATATTTTTTAATAATTGATAAAAAAAAAATATAAAAGCGAGTAATAATTCGACAATCAGTTGTAATTGTTAATTCTAACTATTTTTTTGGCTAGATAGATAAATTTTTCTTTTTTTTTTCTTTTTGGATTGTCTAATGATCTGAAAGCGCAAAATATGCATTGCCTTGTTGCCCAATTAATTTTTGTTTTTTTTTTGTATCGGAAAACAAAATCAGGTTTCTGAATCAAAATTTTGACCCGAAGACATTTAAGAAGTTAAATCTTTAAGACATAGATTGTAGATTTGTTATTCTATTTAAATTACTCATTAGTTGAATTAGAGTTTGCTTCTATCTTGGTATTCATGACCCTTGATACATTTTTAAATACCGTGTATGGCGTGTGAACATAGATTTGCTAATTTTTAATCAACATTTATATTGACTCTAGGTTTAAAATTGTTGAAACATTTTTTGAGAAAAAGACATTATTTATATCTAATATTTGTATTAAGTTTAGCTCAATAATTTCGTAAATGTTTCCCCTATTTTGATTGAGAAATAAAAAAAAGTGTTTATATTGAATCATATAAAAGACATGATAAAGGCAATTAATTAGAAGCTTAATCGATTAATAAAAAAAAAATAAAAACTGTTTTTACGATTGTTATTCACCTATAAATGATATATAAGAGATAATATTGGACGTTGTACAAATTTAAAATCAAACATCGGCAAATTTATATAAAATTTAAATAATATATTCCATAATTATTATTCCAGCAATATATTATTATTATATTGTGTACGAAAGTGAGGTTCTCTACTGGTAGTCATATTTTATTTTTTATTTTTCTCTTATTAAAATATATTTTGTTATAAAGTTAATTTTTTATACGTAATTACGAAAATCCAAGACTTATATATAAAAAAAAACACTATGGAGAGATGGTTTTGAGAATGTTCCTCGGGAAAAATTGCTTTGAAAATTGTCATTGCCTATATCAGATTCCATTTAAATAGACTGCTGTAGTCTTGGTTGCCATAAAAAATATATATTTGTACTAACTTGTTTATGAAAAGAAAAAAAAATAGCCTTCCAAAAAATTATTTGAATATATAATATTGAAAAAAATGTAGCTTTCGACTTTTGAAATACTTTTGGCACGTAGAGTTTTAGAAAAAAAGAAATTAATAATTTATTTTCCTTTAAATATGAAATCAGTAGAATCTTCAATCATTAGATGCTTTATTAAGGGTTTTAATTAGTAAGTTTTGCTATCTCGCTAAATAAACTGGACAGTGCCAAAAAGCTTCTATGTATTTGCCGGAATACCCCAATATATTATTAAAAGTCACTAAAATTGCTCAATCCATACAATAATCCTCCTCAAGACTTCGTGACACTCTTGTAGAGTTAATGGAAATTGAATATTTTGTTTTTTTTATTTTATTTTTTTATGTTCTTTTTTTCAATCGTCAAGATTCAATTACCAGACGATTTCTATCAATATCCCGTAGGAAATTTATTTAAACATTTTTAAGATTCGCTTATCTCGATGTAGTATTAGTCTCATGGCACTTTTGTAAAATTTTTCTCAGTATCTACTTAAGAAAAAAAAAAAACTTGATAGAAAAGTTCCTTAGTATCTCCTTCCCTATGTAATAGTATGTTTGTGCATTTCTACACTTTTTTTAAGAAAAGATTTTTAAGTAGTTAAGGTATGAACATTCGATATTTTGAAATTTTTTTATATAATAAAAAAAGCACTAATCGGGATAGGTGGAGCTATGCTTGTTAAATATTTTATTGTTTTTCTTATTAAAAAGAAAATTGAGAATTATTTTTTTTACGACTGTTAATATTTTTTTTTGTACAAGATAAGGGAATTTTTATTTTTTCACTCTTGTTTTATGCTCTAGTCTTAAAATTAAAATATTTTCTTAGACTTAGTTTTTTAATGCGTTCAAGCATCGCTCTACTATAAACAATCAAACACCAATATTGCTGAGTTTTAACAGCCCTGCCTGGAAGAATATTTAGGTAAGGGCTTTACAAGCCCATTCTTTTCGAAATATTAAAATTCTATTAATTTCGTAAATAAATAAAAATAAAAAAAAACCCAACTGAACATAATCAAATCAAAAATAAAAGGACTTTTAGAGTGTTATTTCCCCACTAGCTTCCCATTGTGTTCTGCATATGTATATTTAAAAAAAAGTATAAATATAAAAATATATATATTAAGATAACCATTGTGTATGTACATTTTGCAATATTCACCAATAGCTATTTTAGAATAAAGGGTATTTTATACGTAAACATATTGTATTTTGGTACTATATTAAACAATGTGGATTATTTATTTTACGAATATTATAATAATAAAAAAAAACAGTATTTTATCCAATTAATAATAATAATTAAAAAAAAAAGAGTTAAAAGTGTTTGATATTCTAATCAGAAGAGATAAATAATTTTAATTTTATACAACACTGACCCCTCACTGATTGTCGTTCACTTTAAATGTTAACCAGTATTGGAGTTTATAAATGGACAAAAACAAGTCGTTTTTATAAGATAATGATTTGTACTTAATATAGATCATAGTTTATATGTTTTATTACTATATAAATGTTTTGTTTGTAATATCTCGCAGATTATATATATAAATATATATATTAATATATGTTTTTTCACTACAATATGTCGAATAAATATAATAATGGTTTTTATCTAGAAAAATATTAATATTGTATTTGTATTTGATTCTATTTTTTATCCTTTTCTTTCTTCCTTTTTCCCTTATCCATTCTATGCCGCTAATATTTTATCCATTCATTTATTATAAAAAGAAGTAAAAGAAAAAAGAGGAAGAAAATGGTCCGGGAGAATATAGCCCTGAAGAAGACCTGCAATGGTGGTCGAAACGTCAGCTTACCAATAAACAGTTCTCTCTATATAAGAGAATATTTTCTTGACCTCCACCTGGTCCATTTTATCCATATATATATATATATAGCTCAACTAATATTCAACATATAAGGGAATATATATATATATATATATATATATATATATATATATATATATATATATATATATACAGTGTATAATTATATAAATAAATAAGAAAAACTGAGTCTAAATCCCTTGAGCATAACTTAAGTTTGCAAACAAAAAATAAACCAAAATTGAGTGTTTACTTTCAAAGATGTACAATGAAAAAAAGTAAAACAACATAAAATATAATAAAAGAGTAAAAAATAATCATATGAAATTATAAGCAAAATATGGTTATCTGTATACAAAACACAGAATGGTATTGACAAAGTACAATACGGTATTTTAAAAGTGAATTTATAGGTGAAAATTATTTTTAAAATAAAAAGCAATATTTTATATGATATGAAATTTATGTTCATATTCATATGTCACTATACAATAAAAGGCATTTTTATAATTAAAATTATATTATGTGATAACCCGATAACAAAGAATAAGATAAAAAAAAATTACTGTGTACAATTTATAAACAATAATAATAATAATGAAAGTGTAAAACAACCTAAAATATCATAATATAAAGTAGTTAAAAAATCATAAGAAATAGTAAGGAAAATATGGTAATCTAAATAAGAAATATAGAGTGGTAAAAGATACCAATAAAAGTACATTATGGTACTATAAAAATGAATCTAAAGGTGAGTGAGTACATGTAAAAAAACAAGCAAATAATTTATTAAATATGATATGAAATTTGTGTTCATATTCATATATAAAAGAGGTATTTTTAAAATTATATCATATGGTAACACAATAACAAAGAATTAGCTAAAAAAAAACCATACTATGTACAAATTATAAAATAAAAAATTCACAACAATGATGAAAGGTGAAAAACCATAAAATATCATACTATAAATAATAAAAAAAAACATAAGATAATGAGAAAGAATATGGTAATCTAAATAACAAATAAAAATAAGTAATAATTGTGTAATGCTATGAAAATTATTTTATGGTTAAATTAATGATAAGAATGAAGTTAAAAGTAAAAATGTTGTGTTACAACACAAAGAAAAATAACAAAAAAACAAGCAAATAATTTATTAAAAGAAAAAGGTTCATTTTCATATAAGTCTTAATATAAAAAAGGTATTTTTTTAATTCACACTATATTGTGTGAAAACATGATAACAAATAATTATGAGCTAAAACAGAGTGTACACAAACAATAACAAATATAAAATAAAAACAAAATAAACAATGGTTATTGTTTAACAATGGCATAGTAAAATTTTAAAAAAATATGGTAATCTATATACAAAACATTATGATATTAAATACTATTAATCATAAAGTATATAACGATATTGTAAAAATGTAGTTATGGGTGAAAATAATATCTAATAATAAAAAGCATTTATGAAATATATTTTCATGTTCATGCTTCACATTATCAAAAAGTTATTTTTTAAATTCGAGTTATGTTGTTTGATAATATAACATGTTATCATACAACATACTATTTACATCACAAAAATATAATAAAAAACATTTAATTATATTATATAGTGTAAAAAAATAGGCATAGTAAAATTTATTTTGATGCTGAATGATATAATGATGAGGTATCACCGTGTTAAATATGCTCAAATGCATTTATTAAAAAAAAAATATGATGATACTATAAATATATGTAATCTAATATATAAATATTAGATATTTTGTATTTCACTCAATAATTTGGGTAGACAACTCGAAATCATAGTAAATATTTAGTGCATTAATCATAGTGTGGAGAGAAATAATATATACAAAATGAAAAAAGTATATATACGCAGAATTTTTTTAAGGAGAGAAGGATTAGATAAGAATTCAAAGCTATCTAGGATTACAAGTGTCGATAATCGCGTAATATGTTTTAATGGCTTGTTATTACGTTAATGATTCCGTAATATTTATTACAGTTATATTTTATTGAAAAATACACGCCATATGTTGATGCTTATAAAAAAAAAGAAAAAGTTTTTTAATAAATCTAAGAGAATATCTGTCCCCACTTTATGCCACTGTCCTGACATTAAACTATAATATTCAACAATAAGTATTATTATTATTAAAAGTATGAAATGAGATAACATGTAATAAACAAAACTACTTTATTTTTCGTCAATAATAAAAGTAATATTTACAAGATCTGAAGGTAAGTTAACAAAATGAATATATCTATAAAAAAAAAAAAACCTGTTCCACTATCACTCATGTGTGATTTTGGGTTAAAAACTTAATATATAGAGAATATTTTGGATAGATTACACTCAACCGGTAAGATTTATTGCTCCCTAAATTCAAAGTACCAACTTTATAGAGGCTGGGTGAACCCAACGAAGGCCTGGTAATCCTATTGGGTCCGTTTATGACTGTTTATAGCTCAAATTATTTATCTGTCACATCCGGATTCGAACCCAAGACTTTCAGTAAAGAAACTCAGCGGTCTACGTTCAAATCTGTGCATTACATTTTAATTTTAAAAATAGTGCTATATACAGTGGCTTTGTCATTTGCCAGATTTTATAAATATTTATAATTTAAAGGAGGCGGAGTGGCTCATCGGTAGGGCGCTGGGTTGCAATGCTGGGTTCAAATCTCGCTCGCTGGTAGACTTTTAGGACCCTCCTGGGGCTCACCCAGCCTCTATACATCGAACACCCAAAATAAGGGGGAAAAATCTGGCGATTGAGCGTTTTGGAAAAATCAACTCCCTTCACAACGGTTGTTCTTGAAACAGTACAGTCTCTATCATGTATTTAACCCTACGCCCTTCACGGGTTGTAGTGGTGCAGGGTTTTTTTTATTATATAACATAATAAAATTGATCGAATACGACAAAAGGTGGTTACTAGATCCGTTGATAGGCAACGCCGACAATATAATACACCACTAAACACTTTTTTAGATAATAGGGAGACAATAAAAACCAAAGATATATAAATAAAAACTGTTGAAACCTCATTAAAAAAATAATAAATAAAATTAAATTTATCATGGAGTAGTTCTGTTAAAGAAATAGGTAATTATTCCGCAAGTTGTCGCTCCGAGTTGAGCCACAAAAAGTTTTAACAGTTCATTTGTTTCCCTTTTAATATTTAAAAAAAAAATACAAATTATCACGAACTTTATTATGGAGAAGAGAATGAAATTATGGGATATTTGTATACTTCGATAATGGTACAAACGTAAATTAATAGAATTAATGGTGCTTTTATTTGGTCCGATTCGGGTTATTTATATCAGGATTATTTCATAACATGGCTTGGCAACGAGCAACGGAACAACAGACAAAAGAAAATTAAATCCGAGAAAAAACAATGAAATAAACATTTCCATTTAAGGATTGAATATAATTATTATTGTTAGTAATAAAAAAATAATATGAGACTATAACATGTTGTCCTGTCGAAACATTGTTGCCTTAAACAGATAAGGAAATAGTTTATATTCTTCTTGACAAAAAAAGTGGAAATATTCTAGAGTGGTTGGAGGCCAAGGTATTTTTAGTTGTGATTCAGGCCTAATGCCATTGAACTATAGGATATAAAATATATCTCAGCAAACAAAATCATACGATAGTTATATAAGTATTATTGTATATATTTGTATATTTTTGTATTATATATATTTATTATTATTCCGAACTTCTGGAAGTATTTCACAGCTTCTTTTAAAGACGGCTATTGCTAGTGTTCAGTTTAAATAGGCAACAACAAAAGGAATACGACAAAAACAAAAAATTTAATTTAATAAAAAAGAAAGAAATTTAAATAGACAATAAACAAAATTAACAGGACAAAAACACTAATAATAGAGAAAACAATTTAATATCGCGCGCATGCATAACACATGAAACGATTGATGAGGTTTCATGAGATAATGAGGCAGGTTTCATGCAGACCGTCTAATACACAAGTATTGTTCCACTGTTCACTAAAAGCCTATTATTCAAAATAAGGCTATTATTTTTTTCACTATTAACAAGTGATGCTTAACCGAGATCAAGCTCAACCGCTTGGTTTTGCCTCAAATAAATGGCTTAACAGAGGGTAGGTGACCCCCCAGCGGGATCGATTCACAGCTGATAATAGAATAAATAATTTATTTGCTACAGCAGGTTTCGGAGAAGCAGGGATCTCTAATGTTTTGATAACAGGTTATAATAATAACTAAATAACCGCTCAATGCGATATTACTTGCAGGACCTAGCACATTACAAAATAATATCGGATTGGATGAAATTAATTATTAATTATTTAAATTAATTAATCATTTGTTAGTTAATCTGTTAATAGCCACGAATGGACGCTATGAGATCTTCAGACCCAATCTAATCAACTCCCTGAACAAAGGTTGACAGAGAAACAGTACAGTCTCTAGCATGTATTGAACCCAAGAATCGTCATAGACTGTTGTGGTTGAGGTTGTTTTTAATACCATTTTTTGGTTACACATTAGAAGTTTATGTACTGTTTAAATTTAAGAAAATAGTAATAAATCTGTAACAAAGGGCACTTGAAAAATAATAAACATCCAGCTGTCTTTGAATTTCCCAAGAAGGCTAGGAATTATAGGATGGAATGAAATAGAGAGAAAAAAATATCTTGTACCACTACCATGAAGGGTTTTGGGTTCAGGAAAAAGACTGTTTCTAAACTGTAGTGCAGGGCTGTGATTTGGCCAGATCACGCTTAACCACCAACTTTTTCCAATATATAGAAGCCTCATGCGAGTTCCAGATTGCACAGGGTCGATTTATGGTTGTTAAAAGAATAAATAAGTTATCTGCCACAGCCGGTTTCGGGTCCTACAGTTCTAGATCAAACATCGAAACAAGAAGAGTCTTGGTTTCAGTAAATGATATAGATATTGTTCTTTCTAACGTTAGCGATTGTGCAGGGGATGATTGGTCCAGTTTTCCGATTAAGCGTCATGATTTCCCCAATTTAAGTGATTTAAATGATTTACCCACTAGGCTAGGTGAGCACTAGAGGAATTTTAAGGAAGAAATAGTTGGGGGTGCAGTCAATCAAAACACCAAAATAAGCAAAACTTATTTATTATGTGCCGACGTTTCGGTCTACAATGTAGGCCATCTTCAGGCCTAAGAGAGAGAAACAAACAGAAATATATAAAAAAACGTAGCAGTAACAAGAATATATAAAGTGGTACAGATAGAAATTTTTTTTTTTCTAAATCCTTCATACTCAACCCCCCTTTTTCTATATTTTAATCTTCTCTTTTTGTATCTTTCCGTTTACCTCCTCATTTTTCTTTCCCTTTATATTATTGTTTACATTTTATCCTTTCTTGACATGTATTTTTTCTATTTTATATTCGTATTCTTGTATTATTATATCTGTCACCATTAGAATTTCTGTTCATCATCTACAATTTTATTTTTATCTATCACTATTTTAAGTTTATTATATTCTGTAACCAGTCTTATATTCTTTCTTATTTATCATATATCTATTCACTATTTCATCATATCTAGTCACTATTTTTATTTTCACTCCTGTACCACTTTATATATTCTTGTTACTGCTACGTTTTTTTATATATTTCTGTTTGTTTCTCTCTCTTAGCCCTGAAGATGGCCTACATTGTAGGCCGAAACGTCGGCACATAATAAATAAGTTTTGCTTATTTTGGTGTTTTGATTGACTTATAACTTATAACTGCACCCCCAACTATTTCTTCCTTAAATTAGAAGATACAGTCGACCAATTCTTCTCTAATTATAGGAATTTTAATAATCATAAAATCTTCTAGCCATTTTGTCAAATAATGCTAATGTTTCAGAAACCATCAGAACATCAATCAAAGGAACATGTACCTTGGCCGCCAGTAAATGAAAATATTTTTAAAGTCTTTGATACAAAATCTGGATTGTATAATAATAATAAAATGGGAAAATTAATTAATAGTGTGGTGGCATAGATAATAATAAAATAAAATTATAAATAACCTGATTATAGAAAGTTTGTGTAGGTTTAGAGCCCCTGGACACCTAAATTGTGCGGACAGTACTTTGCAAGAGCTGTACTGTTTCTAAGAAATACAACGGTTGTGCAGGGAGGTGATTTGTCCTCAAATTTATTGAGGCTGGGGGGGGGGGCAAAGTTCTGCAAACCCTAACAGGTTCATCCGTAGTTGTTAATAGAATAAATAATTTATTGGCTGCAAAACTGCGAACTTCAGCACAGTAACTATCCAATCTGCACACCCAGTTACTCCACTAGCCCTCTCCTAATATTTAAAATAATTACTGTAAAAACTTCTATAATGAAAATTACGTATAATACATTACTGGAAAACTGAAATAAATCAGGCCTTTTTGGGAAAGTGGGCTATACGGAAATTCCCCCCATAAACCTGTCATTTTTATTACCCCTGTCGTAAATACAATAAATCCATGGGGTGCAGTGCCATCCCTACAGACCTTAGGGCGTAAAAGTTCCTTTATGTAGGCACCATAGTACGACATCATGATTTTCCATGGTCATTCAGCTTTCATTTATATGTTTAAAGTGGAATATTAAGTCGTTACCTAGCAACGGTTGGAACATATGTGACGTATATGATTTGTAATATTATTTTTAAATCATCAACATACTTCAGAAGCTTATACATTTTATAAAACAAAGTCCTGTGACGCGCCTGTCTGCCTGTTCGCGGTAAACTCGGTAACAGTGATTCACCAGAAAGGTTTTGGTATATAATTTGTCAAGGTTTTGTGTAAATTGGTTGGAATATAGCGATAATTATTCCAAGTTTTGGATGAAGTCAAGCAGCCTGTACAGCTTGAGCTGTCATTGAAGACACTCCCTAATATCTTTGAGATATAGCAAAACTTTGCATGGTGGAATATTCCTATTTTATATAGCATATAAAATAAAATGATCAGAGATAGCATATATTTATCTTTTAAGGATAACTTACTATAACTATTTTATCTTCTAAAAAATTGATAACGTACAATGCGGTATTTGGAATGCTATTTAGAGGAGTACAGTATTAATCCTTATCAACTTATATACTTTAGTTACCTCAAGCATTTCATACGCATTATTAGAGTATTTTTTACCATATAATTTAAATGAGTATCTTATATTAAATAGATTCGTATATAAAGAAATATTTTGTTTTGTTTTTTTGTTTATAACATGAACATAATAAAATACATTAGACGGACAAAACATGTAGGCATAATATGTCTTACTACCCGTGCAATTGTCGGGTGGGTCATAATTCATAATAAAACACTATAACTACATGATTCTCATATACTTTATAAAATTGTATGTGTTGTTTGTATATGTTTATTGAAAATATTACCATAAATAATATTTATTTTTCAATCACTTAAGCAAAATGTATACCTATGCTATGAAAATGGTAAACCGTAAATGTAATAAATACATCAAAGTTGATTAATAATTTTTAATAAAATTATATCAACTAATTATTAGACTCTTAAGATTAACAAAATTTATCAAAACCTTTCAAGTCGGAAATCAATTTTGAACTTTATTGATCAATATTGAAAATTTACTCTACAAATTAACACAATTATAAATCTCATATAATTAATATATTATATATTTTTAAATTTACATAAAAGTTATGTATGTTAATTCTATCAATTTTTTATTCTACTCTAAGGCACAGAAGTACATATTTAGTTTTCTGTAATTTCTTTTACAGGGACGTGTTCTAGAGTTTTATTAACTATTTGCTATGTACTGATGCGGGCGGCACCATGAAAGGAATGCTGAGCGAGGAAAATGTATCATGTCGGGACACATGAAAGGGAATATGTTTGGGACAAAGAACAGACCTTTTGGGTCCCTTATGGAGTTTTATGGTCCAAGATGGTGGAGAAGGAAGGAGGGGGGGGGGGAGAAGAAATCTCTTGAAAAACGAGGCTGAAGAAGGAACTCTGGAGATAGACGGCAGGGAAGGAAGGTGCTCTTGAGACGAAGGCGGAGCAGGAAGGTACTCGGGAGACGAGGCCAGAGAGAAGAAGGACGGATACCTCGAGAGAGAAGAGCGGCCGAACGAAGCGGGCGGAGATGTCAAGGAAGAAGACCGACCTGTAACCCAATCTACCCCTGTCCATCGATAAGTTTAGTTTATTTCCTGTAATGTATTTTATGGCAATCCTTATTATATATATATAAAAATCTGAATCATTAACTAAAAGTGATTTTAAAATTATTGAGAACATAAAGTTAATAAACATACTTAATTAAACAAATTCTAATGAGTAAATTGAATAGTAAGTTCCCCACAAGGGATGCCATTTAATAATGCTATGTGGGGTCATTTGAGCATCAAAGAATTCCAATAAGGATCGTTTATTTATTCAATATCAAAACAAAGTTAATGATTCAGATTTTAATATATATAATAAGGATTGCCATAAAATACGTTACAGGAACTAAACTAAACTTATCTGTGGACAGGGGTAGATTGGGTTACAGGTCGGTCTTCTTCCTTGACATCTCCGCCCGCTTCGTTCGGCCGCTCTTCTCTCTCGGGGTACCCGCCCTTCTTCTTTCCGGCCTCGTCCCCGAGTACCTTCCTGCTCCGCCTTCGACTCAAGAGCACCTTCCTTCTCTGCCGTCTATCTCTAGAGTGCCTTCTTCAGCCTCGTTTTTCAAGAGTTTTCTTCTCTCCCCCTCTCCTTCCTTCTCCACCATCTTGGACCATAAAACTCCATAAGGTCTGTTCTTTGTCTCAAACATATTCTCTTTCATGTGTCCCGACATGACACATTTTCCCCGCTCAGCATCCCTTTCATGGTGCCGCCCGCATCAGTACATAGCATATTAATTACAGAAAATAAAGTTTATTTAGACATTAAAACTTATTATTGTTCCGAGGTTTCGACCTAACTTTTAACCCATTGTCAGAACTGACAAAAAAAATAAAAACACCAACAGTGCTGTACCAAACATATAAGTAATAGTAATAGTTTTATAAAATTTCTGTAATATTTAAGGATAGAAAAATAATGAAAATAGGTTAAAATAAAAAAATATAAACAAAAATGATATGAAAATGATAATAAAAAATTAAAACTAAAATTACTAATTTGATACTGGAGAGGTGTCCAGAACGTCAGACTGAATAATGAAAGGCTAAATTAAGTGTTAAGGTAAGTTAGATTCATTAAAAAATCAAACAATTGCTTTCATTTATAATAAAAATAACAAAACTTGTTCTACTACAAACCATGAAGGGTCAGTACATGATAGAGACTGGACTGTTTTTAGGACGACAGCTATGTATGGAGGTGGTTAGTCCGAGATCACGCTTAACTGCCAGGTTTTACCCCAATTAAGGGTACCTACTTTATGGCGGCTGGGTGAGCCCAAAGAGGGTCAGCTGTTCCCATGGGGTCCAATCATGGGCGTTAACCGATTAAATAATCGATATGCCACAGCTGATTAGATTACTGCTTCTGCATAGTAATTCAGCACTCTACATATTCAGTTTCCTCGAGCCTTTTCCTATAAACAATATTATACAAAATAATGTTTATAAAATATCAATTCAACAAATATTTAAACTTTTAGTAAGAAAGTTTTCAATTTGCGTCGTAAAACTAACATAATTCAAAAATAAAGGCGTTTTCCGACGTTATTGCCAGTTATCGATAAAGTTCGAACTTACCCAATGCAATGAAGAAAGGATAGAACACTTGTAAGGAAAGAACAGGGGAACTTAAGCAGTAAAATATAATGGCGAATCAATGGATGATACAGCCGGAACAATCTTGAGGATAACAGACGGTATAGTCTTGTAGAGCAGCCTATGAATATAAAGGAATTATCTACTGGTTCAAAGTCTACAGCTCATAGGAATCGATTCCAAGAAACAGTTTCTATATAATAATGTCTTTATTTATTCTGGGACAAGTCTCTTTAGAATAACAAGGCAGGTATTGTAAGCTATTATGTCTTAGAGTGTAAAATAATTACATTTAATTAATTATTACAAGTAATTTAGTAAGTGAGAAAGAATAAAAAAAAATAAACAAAAAAAAATGCGAATTACCTGCAATAACAATATTTTAAAAACAGATTAAAAGAAGAGAAAGAAAAAAAAATAACAATAATTATATAAGGGGAACAATTTATGGTTATATATATATCGAATTTATGCCAAGAAAAAATACAAAAAAAAATGAAGAAAAGTCATACAATATTATCAGAGATTTACATTTCTGTACCTCAGAGGTAAACTATCGTCATTGTATATTTAGAGGTCATTGATCTTGATCTTGATGACCACTAATTATCATTGAAAACCGAGAACAACAATAAAAAGGAAAATTTAACATTAAAACTGCTCTCCTGTAGAGTTTGAAAAATGTCAGTTACGATAGTTTACCTCTGAGGTACAGATTTAATCCCTTCATGCCTTATTTTTTTTAATATCTAACTAGATGATATTAATACATATGTACGTGATTTAAATTCCACACACTCATATACATAAATACATAATCGCGCACACAAATGTAATAAAAAATGTATAAAAATAATTACATTATTAATACATTGAGATTGGCCATTACAACCAACGAAGAGCCTTGGGTTCAGTATATGGTAGAGACTGTACTGTTTATAGGACAATGGTTGTGCAAGGATATGATTTGTCATAAATCACGATCAACCACTAGGTTTTTCCCCCTAGCAAGGCTATCAACTCTAGAGAGGCAGGGTGAGCTCCAGGAGGGTCTTTGGATAACACAGGATATAATTAAATGTATCTACCACAACTGGATTAAAATCCGCGAACTTCAGCACAGTAAATCAGCGCTCTATTCACTCAGCTACATTCCTCCCTTTATATATATTTAAATTTCGAAAACGTTGAAATTTTTTCTGAAGAAATCTTGTTACTGTTGGTACTATGGTTTATATTTTATCTCACCTTCCTGCCAAAGTACTTCTAACATTTTAATTCTTATTCAATATACTGGACTGTAATCTGCACTGTAATTTCTATCATTTGAAACAAAATCAGCTTGCAGTCATAAAATTTTTTATTCTTTTAAATTAAGACGTTTCGGTATTCAAATGCCATTTTCAATTTTTCAATATATACAATCATCATTACTAAAATATAACTTTTAAAAAAGTTATAATTCATTTATAATTTATACATTTTATGAGGTATCTATTCTTGGTTTTTGCTGTTTAGGGACAAGTTTTTTTTATTTGTTTTTTTGGATTATATGGCTTATTTGTGATTGTTTTTTTTTATAGATTTGACTTATAACTTTTTTAAAAGTTATATTTTAGTAATGATGATGTATAATTAAAATTGAAAATGGCATTTGAATGCCGAAACGTCTTATGTTAAAAGAATAAAAGATTTTAAGACTGGAAGCTGGTTTTGTTTCAAATGATAGAAATTACAGTTCTCCTAACTTGAAGGTAACTTAACTTAAAGAAACGAAAACAAAAACCTTGTTTCACCACTACCCTCGAGGGTTTTTGGGTTCAGTAGATGATTGAGACTATATGGTTGTGCAGTGAAGTGAAAAAAACCTCTACTACTATGAGAGTATTGGACACAGTATACGCTAGACTGCACATTTTTTAAGATTTGGCTCCCCAATAAGAAAGAATATAAATAGCCCTTTAAAACTATATATGGTGTAGCCACATCAATGTTTTTGATTTTTGCAACATCTATAAAATGATTGATTTTCATGATTAATTTTAAATATACATATAAAATAAATCAGACCATTAGGGAGCGGGTTGGCTCAGTGGTAGAGCCCTGAGTCGCCGTGCTGGAAATCTTGGTTCAATTCCCGCTGCGGAAAAGACATTTATTTAGTCTGTTTGCAGCCGGAGATGGATCATACAGGATCTAGGACCCTTGTTTGGCTCACCCAGCCTCTATAAAATATTATAAAAATAGCGTAGCCAAAATAAGGGAGGGGAATCTGGTTGAGCGAGAACAACGATAAGTTTATAGATAACCTTACAGAATCGTTGTCCATGAAACAGTCTCTACCATGTACTGAACCCCAGAGCCGTTCACGGGTTGTAGTGGGTTAGAAATCAGTTAAGCAGGTTAGAAATCAGAAGATATTTTAACTATGTTTTTAATTTATAATTCATCGGTATATTGTTTGGTCACTAAGCCCCTGAATAGGCGAGCCCGCACAACACTTCAAGTTAGCAGGCAGTCTTGTATTATTTTTATTATTTAAATGTATTCTGAATAAATAAATATATTTATATTTTATTTTAGATACGGTTTTATTTATATATTGTTTTATTTATCAATAGAAATGAGCCACAAAAATAAAAAAAAAAACATAAATTATTATATAAATTATAATGCAATAGAAAAATATGAAAAAGCAAAACCAAAAATCTCGAAGTATTTTAGAAACTGAAATAAAAAAGAAATAAAGAAAAACTAATCAGTCTTTATGATAATGGGCCTTTTGTGTTCTAATGAGCCATAATTTTTTTTTTTTTTTTTCGAGAGAAGAAAACACTTTATTCAAGCATTACAATCTGCCTGTTGTGGGTAATAAGTAATGGTGCTATGTAGCTTACAATAATTCCATAAAAAATCAATGATATAAACGAAATAAATGCATAAATAAATATATACAAGCGAAAAAAATATATACAAAAATAAAGTAAAAAAAAAAAATATATATATATATGTATATATATATATATATATATATATATATATATATATATATATATATAATAGAAAAATATAATAATAATAAATAAAATATGAAAGAAATATACTATACACATTCGTACTCCAGAGCCATAATTGTGAAAAAAAAATTCTTTTAGTGAGTTATATTAAATCACAAACTAGTATAATTATACAATTTACGTTTATAAGATTATAAATATTGATACATACATATTATCGTCAAATGTATGATAAAATGTTTACAACTACTTCAAAATTTATGGCTGGTTAGTTGTCCCAGCATTATTTTAGATACTTAGCTTAGGAGTCTTAGCTTTTTGTGGTTTTTCCTATTGCATTCTCATTTTCGTATTTTTTATATTATTATTATTATTGGCGTATTCTTCCCAGAAACGGAAGACGTTAAGCAAGTAACTCCTTTAATTTTTCTTAGGGTTCTTCTTGTTCTTCTAGGAGGCTTTCATCCTTTCCGAAAAATCTTGTTTACGCTCTTCCGACCACTTTGGTCTCTACTGTTATTGTTTTGGTTCCTCTGATACAACTTCCTATTTGTCTACTTTGTGTCTGAAGTTGTCTATTTCTAAAATGTCGGCTGGTCTTAAGGAAGGACTTTTTAGGTCCTTTCCAATTTCATCTATCCAGGGTGTGGAATTCTTAAGTGAAGTTTTGTAATCTATTATTCTTTTTGTCAATCGATTTTCTTGTAGTCCGCTGAGATGACCAATTACATTCGTCTTTTCCTGTTTTCAATTTCGATATTTGAAAAATGTTTTGTTGTTTTAATTTTTTTGTAGTCTGAAACCATCTTGGGTTTGTCTTCCTCCTAGAATTTTCCTGATGATCTTTCTCTTTTCTATTTTGATTTCTTCAAGTTGTTTCCTGTTAAGGATTATTGTTTCACTTGCGTGGAGGATTGTTGGTTTAATGACAGTAATTATATATATTTATATTTTTTTCCTCAAGAATATAAAAACTTAAGAGGTACGAAAATACTTCCCTAAAAATCCCACTGGAAGAAGTGTGGGAGGGAATTTAGAGAAATAAAGAATTAAATACACAGTGGTCCTTTGACTTTACACAGAACTAACTCCCTTACTACCCACACGCGAATCTCATATATATAAATATATATTATTTTCAGTAAAGTAAATTCTAAATTATTATTAATTGTTATATTAGAAGGGATCGTTGATCACAAAATCGAAAATAGCATTATGAGATTTGACGTCGAACGTGACCTATAGCTGCTTGGTCGATCAAACACATGGAATGTTGGTGAATTGTTGGAGCTGACTTAATTTTCAAAGCGATCGGCGAATATCGGATTCCAAACCAACTGGTTATTTTTAGGAAAAAAGAAGAAGAAAATATCAAAACATTTATAAATAGAATGAATCGATTACAAGAGGAGTAATGTATCGATTATTTTATGGACAGTCGATGCGAAATATTAAAGGCAAGTAAGTAAAAGCCTCATTATAAGTGGGTAAACTTAAACGATTTAGCAATAAAAATGAGCAAAACCTAAAAAGGAGACATAAAATAATTAATAAGAGGACGCAATAGAAATAAGTTATTTATTTGGCTGTTGATGTGAGGTGTGTATTTATACAATTTATGTACATTTTTGTTGTTGTATGTCTTGATGAAGCGAAACGTTATTCTCTACTATTTCAGGGCCTTAGGTCATTATTCTTTTTTTCCTAATTTTCCAACGGCATTCAACCAAACGATTTAGTATTTGACGTTTAGAACGTTTAGAATAATTTATTGACATTTACAACTGCAATTATATTACATCAAGTAAATCTGCTGTATGTACAAAGGACATGAAAAAAAAAACACTTGTGGAGAAACTACCCATTGATAGCACTCCAATAAAGTTCTACAGTAGAAGGTCTCGAGGCCATCTTCTTTTCAGACGCCTCGGAAGGTTATCAGGAATATTTTGGGAAGCAAGTTGAGATACTAGCGGATTCAAATGTTTATGGAGCTTTTCATGGAAGGATAGGTATCTAGTTTGGACCAAATCAGCAACATACGGGATATTAAGATCATGATGGATGAGTTTGTTTGTGCCATAAGGAGCATTGAGAATTTATGAAGGATTTTGGATTGTAAGGATTGGATACGAGATGAATTGGATGGTTTAGTAGAGACCCAAAGCTCAACTCCGAATGTCCAAATAGGTCTGATAACTGTCATGTAAATGAGTCTTTTGTAATTAATTGGGAGCTTTGAACGTTTGTCCAGTAAATGATGAAGTAGGCGAAAACGTCGAGCAGTTTCGTGTATTTTCAGTCTTGTATGAGGAGCTTAGCTTTAAAATGTGTTTCTGGTACCTCTCATACAGCCAGATATTAATTGTTTATATTTTATGAAAGCTCTATTGGTCACAATGTTCTATACCTTTGTTGGTACTGCTATTATTTATTATATCGACTTTTTATGTTATACAAGTTTGTTATATAGCTTTAAAATATTTATGAATTTTACAAATTTTATCTTTTTCTTATTTTAGATTAGGACGAATCATCGAATTTGCAATAATTACTGCACAATGAAGGATTAACGGAAAGTTCTAATGTGAAAAATGTGGACTTACCGAGAGTTTCCTCCCCAGTAAAGGGTACCCACTTACACCTGGGGGTCTACCGATCTCATAGCGTCAATTAAAAGATCAAATAATTTATCTGCTGTAGCTGGATTCAAATTCGTGACCTTTAGCGCAATAGTACTCTACACACTTCGTCCCAAATACTATACTATATTATATTATGTATGATGGCAGGGAATATTTTGTTCCATGGGTTCGCTTTCATTTTTATAAGTATGTTGTGCTTCATAAGCTGGAAGTCCTAGTTATAATCTAGAATCTAAGAATCATGGGACACCTGAGAGCACGTGAGGATTCCCATCCCCAGATCCTTGCAGCTGCTCCTGCGAAGACTTTTTGCCGGCGGCTGTATCCTGGAACGGAGGATCATCCTGGATTTTTTTCCAGGACCTCCCGAAGAATGGGGTCGCGTGCCCCCTCAGACACCTGCTCTGGGGTCGGCTTATTAAAGAGGAGATCCTGGCCATTATCTGTTCGCCGAGGTGCCTTGTCTTCAGCATCCCAGGACCTCTCCCATTGTCCTCCTAAGCTCCGCTCCAACTCCTCTCTATGAGGATTTGGGGGTCTAAGGTTCCCCTCTTCCGCTGCGAGGAGGGTCGGGGAAAAAAATACGTTGAGAATTAAATCTGGGGTAGGATTACTTGCCGTGAAATGGGCTTCAGGATCGGAGTTCAAGCGAGAACAATAACGTCTTTACTGAGTTTTTTCCTTTCACAAAACACATACACAAAAAAAATCATAAATTCACTTAACTTACTTATACATGAAATATAAATCGTCTTTGTTGAGCGGCAATGTTCTCCATCATTTTATGGATGGGTGCGTCCTTGTGTGCGCAGGTTATGTGCCATATTCGTCTATAACATAAATTAATTTTTTTACTATTGTATATATTTTTTTATCATCAGATATATTTTCTGCACCTAACTCTACAAAAAAAAAACGGTTCCAACTCAACCAATAAAGGGATTCGGGTTCAGTGCGTGGTAAATATTGTAATGTTTCTAGGACAACGGTTGTGCAGGAAGGTGATTCGCCCCGGATCACGCTCAACCCCCCAGATTTTCCCAACAGCGTCTATTCCCGGCCATTAACAGATTAAATGAATTATCTGCCTCACCCGGATTTGAACCCGCGGCCTTCTGCAACTCAACGCTATATCACTGAGCTACGCCGCTCCATATTAGTCACATAATATATAGAAATAATACTTATCATTGTCAAATCCATTGATGAATTTTTTTTAATACCTAAGCACTACTTCGTATTTCAAAGAACGACCTATCGTTTAAGTGAATGGAGGTGTTTTAATGTCAGTCGTAAACTAAAATAATCAAACTTTTTATAAGAACCAGGTTTGTATTGACTAAGCATCTGAAGGAAAAAAAAAAAATAGAAGAATCCGAAAGGACCATAAAATGGCGGGGTTCCATTGAGCTGATCTACGCAGCTGCTCCCTGAGATAAGACCAGGTAGTGCTCCTTGGAAGAGCACGCGCTGGTGCAAAGGGCATCTGCCGAAGGACAAGGAGTCCAGGCTCTCAAGAAAGGAGCAAAAAGTTGGAGGCAGCAACAAGTATCCTTCGCCTCTTTGTCCTGCGACAATCCTCTTTTCTTCAGCTGTTCCTTTTAACTTCCTTCGGATGGCCTTTTAGGTCCCGGGCCTCGCAGCATGGATCTGGCACAAAGGAGTCAAACCTTTCATGGGAATTGACAAGTTAGAGGGAAGCAATCCTGAACAGCATGATTTTATTAATAAAATCTTGGAGCTGATGAAAAGATTTTTTTTATCTAAGCGAGTTCTGGTTGGGGAAGCTGTTCAAGAAGATGCAAGGAATAACTAAGAAAATCATAAAATGTTTGTAAGATCAGCGATTGGTACTTACAATAACAGTGCTTAATTATGTAAGCAGTTGTTAAATAGAAGCCCATTATGCGGGTTAAATAATATTTGACTGGGAGAGGTAAATTACTAATTCTGTCATCGCAGTGTGGAATAAGATGGGCTCACCCAGTTTCTATAAAGTGGATACCCTTGTCTGGAAAATCTCAGGCAAATAAACGACTTAATTACGTATGCGAGTTCTGTTAGGAATCCTGATCATAAAAATATAGATAAGAATTAAAAAAAAAATAATTTATTGATTGAAATTTATAACTGTATTATAACAATACAACAAGTAAATGGCAGGGATGACACATACTGGCATGGAAAAGACAAGTAGGTAAAGAAACTACCCAGTGGTAATAATCAAATAAGAATTTCAACTTAGAAGGTCAGGAGACCATTTTCTTTTCAGATGCCCCGGAGGATTATTATTATTATTATTAGGTGTATTTTTTGAAACATAAGGCTTTGCATTGTGGTTTTTCCCAATTGCATTATAATAATAAAATTTTATTTTAAAAGTTTAAAATGATATATGTTGTATCCTATATAATATCCTGTAGATCATTCATACTATCCTATAATTGGTTAAATTCTATAGCTAGTGAAGTTATCCGAATATCATGCTCGTACTTATCTGCCTTAAACCAACTGCGATTGTGTCAATAACCATTTATCATGACTATTTCACAATCTGTATTGACACAACTGATTTCCAAGTTAAAATGTGTATATATAATATTTTAACATTTGTGCAACATTTTAAAATAAATCATTAAATCTTCAACAACTCTGTTAATGAAATAATGTTTCAGAAACCATCAGAACTTTAAACAGTCTTTGATATAAATTATTATAGTTTGTTAATTTTTTTTCTCTATTAAATGAAATATAAAATGGGATATTGGATCCTCATCGGGCTCAACCATCCTGTGATCTTGGACAAATAACCTCTCTGCACAACCGCTGTCTATGAAACAGTTCAGTCTCTGCCATGTACTGAACCCCAGACCCATTCACGAGTTGTAGTGGTACAGGTTTTAAAAAAAAAATAAATTGTATAATATAATATTGAGATTGTTTAATGATGATAATTTGAAATACACACAACATGAAAGTAGGCACAGATAATTAAAAAAAATTAAAAGAACAATTTTTTCTGGGAACAAGAATGAAACATCATTTTTAGAAATGAAAACTTAATATAAATATAAATCTAACTTTATGTTCAAGGGTGATTAAATATTTTTGCAAAACTTTTCAAGAAGAAATTAATATTAAATAACATAAAAAATCTTTTTTCTTTCTTTATCCAATGCCCTTACGTGGTTCCTCAACCATTTTGGAGACTCGAAGGTTGGCAGTCACTGTAGCAGAATTAACGTTACCCAGGGTGCACCACTTGGAGGCCTGCTACGTTACACCCCACATAAAAAATCATAAAAAAAACACATAAAAATCATCTAATGTGAAATAATAAGAAATTGAAATTATAATATATTACAAGGTATTGAAAAAAAGATCGTTCCACTACAACCCATGAAGTGTCATGGCTTTATTACATAGTAGAGACTGTTCTGTTTCTAGGACAACGGTTGCACAGACAGGTGATTTGCCTGAGATCACGCTTACCAGCCAAGTTTTTGCTATTCAGGGTACCCTTTTTTTAGAGCCTGGGTGAGCCTCATGAGGGTTGTAAATTCTACAGGATCCATATCTTAAGCTGATCACAGATTAAATAAATTATTTCTTATAGAAGAAAAAATACAGCTTACAACTGAGCTATCTCGCTTCTGTTGCAGGATATAAACATTACCAAATAATTTATGACGATAATAGAAATTATATACTCGGAATACATACATATAATGATGCATTATTGATAATTTGTTATATTGTTTATTAGCATAAAAATGAACAATTTCTTTGAATGAATTATGGTAGGTAAGTGTTTGGCGTATTATTTATAAATAATGGTTGACATTTCAATTAAATAATCCGCCCTTAAGTACAAATATATATGTTATAGATATATAAAAATATATTTCGATCGTTATGTCAAAGGCCAAATCGATAAAAGGAACCAAAAGATTTTATTTTTTATCATTTTTTCCTCAGGGTCGTTTTGTCGAAGACTTAGCAACCCAAGTACACAATGGTGTCTATAGGTTATTGTTGTGGATGGGGAGAAAGGTGACATGAATGCTAGTTTTTTCCCCTTTTTCAATGTGCTAGCTTTTTCCTGCTTTTTTGTATAAGACTGTTCCGAAAAAGTAAAAAATCTCAAATGTACTCATATATTTTCTCACGAATGTTATTTAAGGTGAACTTGGAAAAAACATTACTTCGAAACCGAAAAAATATAGATTCCAGATTCAAATCCGGATGTGGCAGATTTATTACCTGTTTAGGCGGACCCTGTGTTATCTGCAGGTTCTTCTTTGGCTCATTCAGCCTCTTTAAAGTGGGTAGATTTTATATCTTGGGTAAAAACCTGACGTTGAATTAAATCTCCACCGAATCTTGATGGATTTTGGCTAAGAAACAAATAGTTTCTATGATGCATTGAACTATTCTAAGTATTGTAAATTTGAACTTATAGATTCTGCACAGAGTACTTAGATGTTACGTGCCCTCAATGTTATCATACGTATCAGAGGTAGGGCATGACGATGTGAAATGAACATTACCGCCTGCTTCAGTTAATCATACAAGGCAAGATTAAAAAAAAGACAGGTCCAGGCCGCAGAGGTCCTGGTTAAGGAACCTGAGGCAATGGACAGGATTAACATCGATAGAGTACTTTCGTGCAGTTATTATCTCTGTGTATGTTATATCTGTGAGCGCTGTGTGTAGAGAGATGTGTTTGTGTGCTGAAGGGGGATAAATTACTTAATTTAATTATCTGCTGAGCATAGACACTGTGGATTCTGCAGACCCTCCTGGGCCTCCCCTCAATAAAGGGGGTACCCTTAATTGCTGGAAAATTCTGGCCGTTTTCATTGATCTCGGAAAAATCACTTACCTGCACGTTATCCCAGAAACATTATAGTCTCTAAAATGTGCTGAACTCAAGACCCTTCATGGATTGTAGTGGTAAACGCTTACTTTTCTATTTGTTTTATATTACTAATTTAAATTTTGAATACTATAACAGAAATGAAGTCTGCCCACTCGTGAAAGTTTCTCAGTATGAGAGAATAATGTCCAATTATTTTCCGTTTCAACAATATTTAAAATTCCTTTCATCAAAAATTTCATTTTAAACTTTAATAAAAGTTATTATATTTCCTTGGCTAGACTACCTTCCTCTATACTTCACTTGGAGCTGCCTAGCCATAAAAGATAAATAATGGAAGTTATTCATCTCACTCTCACATTCTTTCATTTAAATATAAGCACACATACATTATAATAAAAAAATAATAAATTCTTGATTAACTCCAGGAAGATTCTCTTTAGAATAAGATTACATGAAATGAAGAACATGAAAAACTAAAAAAAAAAAAGTTAGTTGTTAATTTAAGAAAAATTAAAACTTTTTTTTTTTTTTTTGATTAGTTTATTCATATTTACAACTGTAATAATATTACAAGTAAATTTGCTAATATGAGCAAAGGACATAAAAAAAAAAAACACTAGTGGAGAAACTAGATACTCATCGGTAGAACTCCAATATAGTTCTATAGTAGAATGTCTCGAGGCCATCTTCTTTTCAGACGCCGACGATATAATTTAGCTAAAACAAGTGAAACTCTTTGTATTTGCTAAACGAACCATATTTTTTTTTTTGTTAAATGTATTGTTTGTTCCATTTTCAACTGTTATGGGATGTTTTATTATCTTTTATTACAGCTGTAATAATTAACGATATGGATAACATATGAGAGACATAAAGAAAGGAGAAAGATGTTGGTTATTAAGGAAGAGTAATTCTAAATATAAATTTTCTTTCCCAGTATGAGGCTAGCCTGCTGTGGGTCCGTTCCTCACATCTGGTCACTATCTCCAAATGAAATGTCTCAATAATACCACATAACTTCTTGCAATAGTATCGATTTGATAGTATATATATATATATATATATATATATATATATATATATATATATATATATATATATATATATATATAATATTTTCATTATATATATATATAATATTTTCAGGTGCTTGATGCCCAGACACCTCAATCTTGAAACTTTGAACAAATCACCGAACATTTTTAAACTATATTTTTATTTACACATTGAAATATACACCTATATACAACAATTAAAATACAATACAAGTAAATGAAAGGAATGATACTTAATGGCATGAATAAAGAAAAGTACAGAAACTATCCAAATAACAAATTCAACTCGAGGTGACGAGGCCATCTTTTAAGTCGCCTCGGAGGATCAGGAATAGAAGAAGTGACTAGGTTTGAAACTAGTGGGTTTGAGTGGGAATAAAGTTTGTCAGGAAAATATTGATATCGTATTCGGGCCAAATCAGTAACATATAGGACATTAACTTCGTAATCGATGACTTTTTTCGTAACAAAGTAAGGAGCATTGCGGATTTTACAAAGGACTTTGTATTGTAAGGATTGGATTCGAGAGGAATTCGATGGCTCAGTGGAGCTCCAAAGCTCTACCTCTTAAATCCAAATAGGTCTTATAATAATCATGTATATTAGTCTTTTGTAATTAATTGGAAGCTTAGAGCGTTTGTCTAGTAAGTGTTAAAGTAACCTGAAACGGCGAGCGATTCCTTGACGTTTCAGTCTAGTAAGAGGATTCCAAGTTGAACGTTTGTCAAGGTGTAATCCAAAGTATCGGATTTGTTCTATAGGGGTCTGTTGGATATTATTATAGGATACTGGAAAACATGAAGTCATTGCCGAAACAATTTAAAAATAATTATTTGTTTTATTTTGTTGTTCTCCAGCTTTGAAGTTTCATATAAAACCTATTAAAACACCTTCACTTGTTAACAAAATCTAAGTAGCACATTTCTCTTTTGTAGTATTAACTTAGAAGGCGAATCGTCTTAGATTATACTCGATCGTCAGGTTTTTTTACTTAAGTACACCTACCTTACAGAGGCTGGGTGAGCCCCTTGAGGTTTTAAATACCTTCAGCTTCGATTTCCAACTGATAGCAGAATAAGGAATTTCAGTGAGTGTAAGCCTTTGTTGATACTTAAGATCATTTAATTATATCTTTAAAAAAAGAATTCTAACAATATAAGTATGTATATATTTAGTAATGTTTGAATATTCAGAGCAGCTGTTTCAAATTTTATAAATTTAATTTTATTCAGTCATTATGTTAAAAAAAAAATATTGCTCAATAATCATAATATAAATTGACTATTAACTATAATAATTACTTTAAAAATAATTATTTAATAATAATAAATTAAACATCACTAAAGTTTATGTTTCCTGAACCTTAATACTACAAATTAATTTAACAAAAGGAATCGTATTACGATAAGTTAAGGTTTTAACTAATCCAATTTGTCTGAATAAAATATTTATTTTTTTGAAATTGTCTTTGGATGGCTTCATGATGTGGTTTAGTTGGTTTTTCAGAATCTCTCCTCTTCTTTCCTCCTAAGGGAGAGACACAAAAGCAAAAGTCGATTGGAGTGCAGGGAGGGAAATAAAAGTAGAGACTTTATTTCTAGGAAAGCGATAAATAAAACGTGTACACGGTTAAAGAAATAGATATAATTGAATCTTCGACAATAGACAATTTCTTCAATCTAAGAAGAGTGACTATGTCAGTTTTTATTACAATTCTTCTTCTTCCTTTCTTTATTAATAAAGTTTATCTAAATAAATACTTTTTATAATATTATAAAGTAGATTGAAGTGGGATAAATGTGGAGAAAATATTAATAATAATAATAATAATAAATTCTTTATTTATTCTGGGACAAGTCCCTTTACAATAACAATACAGGTTTCCATACAGGGTATTATTATGTCTTATTAAGTGAGAAAGAAAAGAAAAAAAAAAGTTGCGAATTACCTCCAGTGATAACATTTTAAAAGAAAAAAGGAAAAGAAAACAGAGTACAAGAAATAAAAAAAAAACTGAAATAAGATTACAATAATTATATAAAGAGAAACAAAAGATAATTACATATGTATACAAATTACAAAGTCAAGTAGAAACAAAGAAAGCAGAAAATGAAACAAAAATATGAACAATATCAACTAATATAACTTGTTTTTAAAAATATCTAACTGGATGAGTGAAGCGTCAATAATATAAATATACATATAAATAATGATATTAATATACTTATATATAAATAAAAACACATCATTCATTTATTAATTAGAAAATATTAATCTGAAAACTGAGTATGTTATTTCCGATTTTTTGGGAATTGTAAGGATATAAGGTGATTGAATATACGGGATTTGAAGATTGAAAGATTATTGGAACGACGAATAGAGGAAGGTATAGAGTTTCAAAGGGACGAGGATCGGATAAGGAAAGATCTATGAAAAGCAATTGTTCGGTGGGATGCTGTATACAGGTCTGAGAGCCGAGAACGGGTGTTACGGGAGTGGGCCGAGGTTTTGAATTATTTAATATTATATCACTTGGTAAACTATATGACTGACCGAGAAGCGAACCAGGATGGCCGAGATGGTTAAGGCACCACCAAGGAGAGGTGGGAGATCCAGGTTCGAATCCCGGTCCTCGTCATATCTTTTCTTTTCAAATAAAATATTTAAAAAATTATATCATATAACAATAAAATAAATTTTAAATCAAATTACGTTTGAAGATAACTTATTTACACTTGTATTATATATTAGATATTAGTTAAACGATTACAAATACTTTACAATATTCGAAAGATAATTTTAGAATAAATTTAATTATAAAATTTGAAAGAAAAGTTGAACAACGAATATTTCATGAAGGATAAAGACTTCAGGAAATTATATTCCGATAGAAAATTTCCAGAAAAAGAAAAACAATTCGATCTGTATAGAAAATGGACAGATGAAAGGAAGGAGCAACGAAGAATAAGAATGAAAATATTTTGGAAATGAAATAAGTTCAAATTATAAAAACGCGACCCTTTGATGGTCTCAAAGAGGGAGAGAGAAAATTGTAACAAATAAAGATAATTAAAAATATATAAAAAACAATATTGAATATTAAAAATAGAACGACAAGCTCCAGACATGAACCTTCCATACTTAACACCTTCCTCTTTAGGAGCTTTACATTGGGGGGGTTCAGTACATTGTAGAGGCTGTACCGTTTCATGGACAACGGTTCTGCAAGGAGGTGACTTGCCCTAGGTCACGCGATTTCCTCGATTTCCCGATTTCCCTCCCCCCACCCTTATTTTGGGTACCCTAATTTTATAATATTTTATAGAGGCTGGGTGAACCCCAGGAGGGTCCTAGATCCTATATGGTCCATCTCCGGCTGCAAACTGACTAAATCTAAAGTCTCAGTCTGCAGCGGGATTTGAACCAGGATTTCTGGCATGGAAACTCAGTGCTCTACCACTGAGCCAGTCCTTTCCCTTTACGACTAACAATAATTATAATATTAAAAATAAAATTACATATATTTGATTTATTGGATTGTCAACAATAAGTATAACTAAAAAAAAAAAAATAACGAAAACCTATGCCACCACAATCAATGGAGGATATTAAATTCAGCACATTAAATAGACTGTACTGTTACTTGGACAACGGTTCTGCAGAGAGGTGATTTGTCCTAGATCACTCTCAATCGCCTGATTTTCCCCTTATTTCGGGTACCCACTTTTTAGAGGCTGTGTGAGTCCTAGATGGGTCCTAGACCTCATTGGATCCATCTCCGGCCGCTAGCAGCTATCAACCTTCGGTATGGCAACTCAGCCCTCTACCGCTGAGCCACTTCGATGCCCTAAAACAAAAAAAAATAATAAATAATAAAATAATGTACTAATTTTAAAAATGTAACTAATAATAATTGATAATTCCTTGTTAGCAGTTTGGTTTGATCAAACCAAATTATGACCCTATCAACAACAGAATAAAAATTTACTCATTTTACTAGATTTTAATTTAGTAGAAGTTTATAATATTTATTTATCTGTTAAGATAGTTTGGTGGATGCTAAAATACTATATTCATCAGACAATTCAAATTTAATTGAATGATAAATATCAAGATTAGGTTGGTTACAGTGACCAAATAGCATCGAGTGCAGTTCTAAATCTAAACTTTCCCGATAGAATACGGATAGATGAAACGATTTCTGTAACATTCAAGTACAATACACTGGTATAGCAATCATAATTCGAGGGAATATACATACAGGTTTAGTAATTATAAGGGAGTAATGGGTAATGTAGCGAGCTATGTTTGTGTTGCCAATGTTGGATTAATAATTAATTGCCAAGACCTTGTCGAATTTTCGACATGTTTTTGACGTAATGGTTGATCTAAAGTTTAGTTAAAATTTATGTAGTGCATAGATAGTAGAGTGTATACATAGATATATAGAAGTAGATACAATTAGTGCTCAGATAAACTGGATGATAGTGTACGGCGTAACCTACGCAATATTATCAGTACCAAGGAGATACACGTATATTTTAAAACATATCTTAACTTTTTTTTTTTAAATAGACAATCTACACAGTTTAGGCAAACGCGTAAAACTCAATCAACCCGATTTTGTACTTTTTAGAATAATCGGACAGTAATATATTATTAATGTATCCAGAAGATAAAATATATAAATTAAAATAAACAATAAATAGGAGAGAACTAATGCATGGAATTTATTGATAATTATTTTTACTTTATTGGTATAGATATTTTTTAAATATTTATAATTTAACTGATCGAGCACGACATAAGTCTAAATAGAAATATTTCCTCGATCCATTGCTAGGCAACATCAATAAAGTATTACATCAATTATTTATACTTCTTCATATGATATAATTAAATTAATAATCATTAATACGATTCCATGTAAAACTTTAGTGATTGCCTTCACGAAAGTTTTCGCACTTTGCCTGACATTTCGGATATTGGCTCGGAAATATTGTGTAATTGTTCTTACTAGGCAAATGTCAACAGAGTGTTAACATTCAAATGACATCGCTTCAATTATTTATGCTCGACCTGTCAGAACTAATTTACATTTCTATATCTCAAAAATACCATATCTCAAACCTTCAAGAATGGTGTCAAAATTGGAGAATTAAAATTAATCCTAACAAATCCCATCAAATTACCTTCACCCTTCGTCGTAAACCTACAAATTCCTGCCCTACTATATCCTTTAATAATATTCCTCTGAACACTGTCGAACAGGTACGTTACCTAGGACTCCATCTGGACAAACGTCTCACTTGGAATCCTCATACAAGACTGAAAAGACAAGAAACTGCTGTTCGTTTTCGCCTACTTCAACATTTACTGGACAAACGCTCTAAGCTCCCAATTAATTACAAAAGACTCATTTACATGACAGTTATCAGGCCTATTTGGACATACGGAGTTGAGCTTTGTGACTCTACTAAACCATCCAATTCATCTCGTATCCAATCCTTGCAATCCAAAATCCTTCGTAAAATCCTCAATGCTCCTTATTATGTCACAAACAAACTCATCCATCATGATCTTAATATCCCATATGTTACTGATTTGGCCCAAACTAGATACCTATCCTTCCATGACAAGCTCCATACACACTTGAATCCGCTAGTCCCTCAACTTGCTCCCCATACTATTCCTGATAACCCTCCGAGACGTCTGAAAAGAAGATGGCCTCGAGACCATCTACTATAGAACTTTTTGGAGTGCTACCGATGGGTAGTTTCTCCACAAGTGCTTTTCAAGTCGTATTGTACATATAGCAGATTTACTTATTGTAATATTATTATAGTTGTAAATATCAATAAATTAAAAAAAAAAATCTCAAAAAATGCTATAAAATATGTTAACTGTATACGAAATCAGTTATACATTCTAAATGGTATATTAAATTATGTACAGTAGAGTATGGATTATCCGAAATGGCGAAAAAGGTAAGCAAGAGAAAGAAATTGGTTCGGGTGGAGGCAAAGTAAAGATTCTCTTAAATAGGGAGAACTGTTTATTGGAAAGCCAACGAAATATTAGTTATTTATTTTATTTATCTACCCTTTACAATATTTTATCAACAATTTTTCTATTACATTTATATTCCTATCATTTCTTTGTTTGTTCTTCATCTCTATTAGATTAATTGGTATTACCTTCTTTATTGCTTATTAGTTAATACTCTAAAATTATTTCCTTTGCTTTGCATATTTATCTAAGGATCCCCAATCACATATATGTATCTTTAATGTTTATCATATATAATTTTAATTTGTCTGTATTTTACATATTTAGCCCTGAATAAGACCTGGAATGTGGGTCTATACGTTGCCTTTCCAATAAACAGTTTTCCCTTTTTTAAAAGAATTTTTTCTGACACCCAACCGAACCATTTTCTTAATCTTACTAATATTATAAATGTGATTGTTTGTATGTTTGTCTCTCTTTCACGCAAAACCTACTGGACGGATTTGGATGAAACTTTACAGTAATATAGGTTATACATCAGAATAACACATAGGCTATAGCAAGCGCGGATTTATGGGAGGATGCAAGGGGGCACGTGCCCCCCCCGACAGTATTTTAGGTACTGTGGAGAATCCATTATTGTACATAAATAAAGGCAAATCACATGATGATCTATGTGGGGGCAATGGGGCATCTGACCCCCCCTGTTATAGTACATAATTAAAGGTAAATCAGGAACTTAGCATCTTGAAATTTGTAGTTAGGTTCTGTGTATAGTTTAAGAAAGAAATTCGGATAATTCCACCCCAAGGGTTCCCCTTTAATATAATAGGGGTTCAAAGGTTGTATAAAATCCGTCCGTTTTGAAGTTAGACATCTAAAATTTCGGATGTTCGAGTAACTTATATTAAAATAAATAATTAAATTATTTATTTAAAATGATCTTTCACGAAAATTCACGTGGCAGACCAAAGTCCAGGCGTGCGAAGCCGCGGGCATAAGCTAGTAATATATAAATTCAATTAATATTATTCAAGTTGAATATATAAAGTTACTTTCGAGTCAAATGTGTGAATACTTATCTTCAGATACCTTTCATTGCTATGTAAAACCTGGTGATTGAGCTTGATATAGGTCAATGCATATGGTAATTATTCCATTGGTTTTCGTTTCGAGGTGAGTTACAACAAATTTTAGCTGTTTATACTTTTCATTTTTGATATTTTCCAACAATATAAGTAATCATGAGCTTTAGTCTGGAAAAGCGAATGTAATTATGGGTAATGAATAGATTTCTGTAATCATTTTATCAAGAAAATAAGTTTCAACTGACATTTCGTGTATTTTTGAAAAATATAAATATGGAAAAGAATGAAAGCTAAAACTTGTGACTCAACTCGATGCGACAACATGCGGTATAATTACCCCAATTGTCTTCCTCAACCGTTGTCATAGAAAGAGTGTACTCTTTACTGAGTTGCTTGTGTTGAATGTTCTCGGTTCAATTCAGGCTGTGGCAGATAAATTATTTAATCTGTTCACAGTTTGAGATGGATTTGAGGAATACCAGATTGATTAGTAATTGCCTGGTATCGTGAAGGGAGAGCGCCTAAATCCTGCTATGAAGGGAATTTCGCTGACTCGGCGACGGAGAATGAGACGACACTGCTGTGACAATGAGACAATCCCCTGACACAGTAGACAGTTCTTATTGTCCTCAGCCAAGGCTAAGAGATGAGCCTCCGATATCGGGCCTGGTAGCGCGGAGCTACCAACTCAATGGGTGTCAGGCCTTGTATATGGTGTCTATCTCATCTAAGTATCGATTAGTGAGTATCGACATTATGAGGAATGATCGATATCATACAAAAATTATGGTTTTTAAACATACATGATGGTTGAGAATCGATTATATTTATAGAGCTGTATACATAAAGGTTCTAAACTCTGTAACAAGTCCTATTTGAAAAATTCATGTTACGCAAGACAGAACTCTTATCCACGATACCATCAAGTAACGGGTTATATGACTCGTCAATGAACCTAAATAAAAAACTTGTGTTGTTGCCACAACAACCCTAACCTTAATAAATCTTTATTTATTTATTGAAATTTACATCTACATTATAATTATATAATAAGTAAGTAGAGAATTTATCCACTTTTAGTACTCAAAATATAAATTCAACTTAAAGGTTCAACAGGTCATATTGCGGACGCCTCGGAGGATTATCGGGAATTGAAGAAGTAGCTAAGTTTGAAACTAATGGGTTTGAGTGGAAATGAAGTTTGTCATGAAAGGATTGATATCGGATTCGGGCCAAATCAGCAACAAATGGGACATTAAGGTCATTATGGATTACTTCGTTCGTAACAAAGTAAGGTGCATTGAGGATTATACATAGGATTGGTTACGAAAAGGGTGTGCCATGTCTTAGTGGAACCCCAAAGCTCTACTCTGTAAGTCCAAATCATTCTTGTGATAGTCATGTCTATTATCAATGGGATACATTTTATAATGATGTGAAATGGTCAGGGGCTGCATTCAATGACTTATTATATGCCTACGTTTCGGCCTAAGATGTAGGCCATCTTTAAGGCGGCGACCTGAAGAGGTTGAGGAGTCAAATTGAAACTGAAAACTGAACCAATTATTACTAAATTTATTTTCCAAGTCATTCATGGAGAGATTCGAAAAGGAAAATTGCATTGCAAAAAAAAAAAATAGTTAAGAGGGTAGAAAAACTTAGGCTGTATAAAATAAATAATTTTTATTTTGTGTAATCATTGACTATACGTCTTGACCATTTCATACCATTATTCCAGTTTTTCCTTATATTTTTCTCTACAAGCTGTATCAAGTTGACTGTGAGCCACTGCAAACTACTGGAACATACATTTTATATATCGGAATCCATCGGTTACCTCAGGTTTCGGTAGCGTAACCGATCAACGGAATGACGGTTGCTAACAAGTAGGGATGGATCGCCAACTCGGAGAACTCTGACCTGAGGGCCTCCGTCCCGTGGGACGGTGGGACCATCCATCTTGGGACGGGAATGGATCGTAACAAAGGGACTACCGGTGACCCTCGGTGTTCCCCTCCGCTTTAAAGGGACGTTACTGTCCCATCCTGGGAAAATACTGCGATTCGATGGTTCCATCTTGTTTCAATTCTTGTCCTTCCTCTCCCTAACTGCCTATTCCTGTCATTACTAATGCCTATATGATAATCCAACTTTGGAGTACCGTCCTGAGTGTGGATATGTGTGAGGGTACGAACTATACTCGTGTCCCAGAGTTGGAACAAACAAGATGATTATCTTAAGAGAAGGATTCACACCTTTGACTCTGAAAAAGCTTTATGTATTCAACTTGAATAATATTAGTTAAATTTATATATATGAGGAAAAATATTCTTAAAAAGGGAAAACTGTTTATTGAAAAGCCAACATTTAGACCCACATTGCTGGTCTTCTTCAGGGCTGCCGGGGGGGGGGGGGAAGGCTCTCATTTATAAATTGATAAAATTATATTATGTATTTTATTTGTTTAAGGGAAATATTATTATATTAATAGAGTGTCATAAACAAAAATTGGAGGAATTTTACTAGTTTTTCTCTAAATCCTTCATATTCCACCCTTTTTTTATATGTTAATCTTCTCATTTTGTATCTTTCAGTTTACCTCATTTTTTATATTCGTTATCTTTAATTTTCATATCTGTCACTATTTTAATTTTCTACATTACATGTCACTCTTGTTACTGTAACGATTTTATATATTTTTTGTTCTGTTTGTTACTCTCTCATAGCCCTGAAGATGGCCTACATTGTAGGTCGAAACGTGGGCACTAACTAAATATAAGTCTGGTACTTGTTTGGTGTTTTTTTTTACTGCACCCCCCCCAACTATCTCCGTTCTCCAGATTAAAAATAACGATCATTAATTATTTAACTGAATAAGTAGAAAAGTCAAGAATAACATAAAAATATGTAAATAATAAATTTTAGTTTGAAAAAGATATATGGATAAGTATAAAAACCTTTTAAGCATAATTGATTTTTTTTTTAAAGAAAAGTTTAAATTCTTTTATTCAAAAGCAACATAAATAAAATATTTAAAATATTAGGAATGGTCCATTAATATTTAATACTAATATATACAAGGGAAAAGTGTAATATTACTTATATTTTTCTTGTTTTATGTATCCCCTCCTCAGCTATCATTTATAAAATGGGTACCGCAAATTAGAGAAAAAACTGTTTTTGTGCGTGATCTATCTATCTAGGAAAAATAATGTCCCAGTAAAACCGCAACATTACAGTTTCTTCCAGGTACTGGATGACCCGTCATGGATTGTAGCAGCTCACGCCCTTTTTTTTTTTTTACCAAAATTTAGATTTAGAGAATTTTTTTTGCAAAAATAAAGGTTAATGTTTGCAGAGTTAAAATGCAAAAGGGAAGTAATAATTTATAAATGACATTCCATAAAATACTCGACTCGATACCGACTCCTGAGGTATTCAGGATATTGCTAATGCAAAAATTCAGCTAATGTCCCTGATACTGCTTTTTTTTCTTCTTAGGCGAGAATCGGAAATGACGATGATACTCATGGAAAGCTACGCGGGGACACCGGTGATTTACCAACACACTACTTAATTAAAAAAATACAACAACAATAATTTTAAATTATATTCTTTAAGGTAGTAATAATTTTAACAATTCCAACGATTACGAATTGAAGGTCACCTGAGGTCTAGTGGTTAGCATAACAAACTACTAAACCCAAGATCGCTGGTTCGTAGTCCGGCAGGTGGCCCTATAATTTTTTTAAGGGAGTAAAAAATCCTTAGTTACGCCGTCCTTCTGAAGGGACGTTAAACGGGGGTCCCGAGCCTGTACGATGTCAGGTACTCTTTAAAAATCCCTATCCTAATTAAACCTGGATAGACAAATTTAGAGCTCCCACTATAGCATCGTCCGATTAGCCATACCAGCATAAAGTGACGTTAAATGAACAAACAACATGTGATGATTATGAATTGTGTAGTTGAATACAGAGTGATGAGCTCCTTTGGATTTGAGATGTCGATGCCTTAATTCACATATGTGTCAAATGCCGAAAACAAGATTTTATAGGAGTCATATTTGGTAATAATTTAACACAAGAAATACAGTTCAAGATTAAGCACACAATATATTTTTGTAACCTTCACAGCTTATCTATTAATTTTACATCAGCATATGATCTATGACTTCCTGTTTACATCTTTACAATATTATTTATATAACAAAACCCATTTTTGAAAAATTTGCACTTAACACATTTGTGAAACATCGGTGTATGTTATTTTTTTAGAGAATTTGGTCATTTTATTTCTCGCATAAAGCAAAATTCTTAACTAACAACTATTTATTCCTATAATATATTGTTTATATTACTTCTCAGCCTACGACTGAGTTGATATTTGATGATAAATAAGGACAGGGATGGTAACTGTTGTGAGTTATCGAGAATGATGGAGCGATCTTAGGAGACGTTAGGAATGAGGAACGACCATTCTATTCTAGAAGGGCCACTGCTCGCCCTTCAACTCTGAAATATTGCTTTATTTTCCTTATCTCCAAGCGCAACATCTTTTAAATAATACTTGTATTTATTAATATATTTATTTAACAGGGGAAGAAAATGGCCTGGGTGTTGGTTAGTGAAATAATTTCTTAAACAGGTTTGAACTATTTATTTGAATTCCAAAGTTTCGGCCAACATTTCAGATCTTCTTCGTGGCTAGATATGCTTACTATCACTACAATTGAACGAACATTGCTGTTGGATTACTTTTATTGCATTACTATTGAAACAAGCGATTTTCGTGTAACTTTTTTTTTGTAGTTTAAACTAGTACACACGGTAGCCTACGCTGCAAGAAAGATCACCAATACTTTCGGGGAAGGTTGTTGTAAAAAAAAAACATAAATATCTAATACAAATAATAAGGATTGGGGCTTGGAAAAATTCAAAAGATTCTGTAATACTTTAAAAAAAAAATTAGTCATAATAATACAATTGTATCTTATTGCATAAAATTTAGCATCACAAATTTTTGAGCGCATCATAGATATTTCATTTATTTACAATCGTTAAAGATTCTTTAGCTATTAAATAAACAGATAATCAAAATTATAAATCGTATCTTAAACAATAAATGAATATATCAAAAATGGTCCTAAATTAAGTTCTATGATTTCAAGTAATTAATTTTAAAAATGTGTCTACGTACCCTTGAGTTCAATATTTTGAGATAATTCAGCCATTTTATAATCTTGCAAACTTACCAAAAACAATTGTGCGATATTAAAAAAAACTGCATCACTACAGTTCATGAATAGTCATAGGTTCATAACATGATATAGACTCTAATTCTTGGACAATGGTTATGCAGGGACGTGATTTGTCCGAGATGACGCACAACACCACTTTAGAGAGGCTGAGTGAGCCCAGAAGGGTCAGAAGATCGAAAAGGTTCATCCATGGCTGTTAATAGATTGAATAATCTGCCTCTGCTGCGGGATTTGAACCCCGAAACTTCAGTACAACAATTGAGCGAATGCAAATTTAGAGCTCCCACTGTAGCATCGTCCGATTAGCCCTAGCAGCATAAAATGGCGTAAAATGAACAAACAACTAAGCCCTCAATTTAAGCTTATAGCGCTTAACTATTCGTGATGCTTAATCCTCGCACCTGAACGATCCTTATTATGTCAGAAATAAATTTATCCGTTGCGACCCGTGCAAGATATTAAATGCCCTTTCACCATAAATGTCAGGCCTGTTCCTAGGCAAGTAGCCCCCTACAAATAAATGTGTTGTTAATATTAATATATTATAATTATAGAGTACATTGTAACATTAGAAGTCAGTGAAAAGAAATTGGTCTCGCTGCTTTATTCGTTTTGAAATGACTGTTGTAAAAGCAAAATCCGTCATTTGACAGTTTGGAAATACATATTAGGCATATAGTACTATTCAATTGAAATTAAAAAAAAAATTAATGTTGTAAAATGCTGGAAAATAACTAACTCTGTACGAATTGTAGGTACTTAAGTTCTTGATTCTTTTTTATGCCTAAACGAAAAATTATACTACATTATGATTTTAATTAATACAAATAAATGCATTATTGAAAATCTATTTAAATAGACATAAATATATTTAAATTGTAGTATATTTATATTATAAGAGGCGGATAAAGACGTATAGCTCTGATTTCCACGAAACCTTTTTTTGGTGATACTGTGTTGGGAGATAAGCGGCACTTGCCCAGAGGTTCTTATCAAAGAGCTTTAGGGGTCGAGAGAAAAAAAATTATAAATATATCAAAAATATTTTAAATCATCTGTTCTGTTCGTGTATTTCAAGGTTTTTATTTGACATACGATACGAGTAACCAAATGTACTGTATGTAAACATGTATTTATTACCATATGACTGATCGTCTTTTGATTGTGTTTTGTCATTCATTGTAAGCGGCCCTACAAAGTATTACAATTTACTAATAAATTGTTGATCAATTTATAATATTTTCATTAAATATAAGAGTTAATCGAAAGCAAAAAGATAACATATTTAATCAGTAACACTACAACCTGTGAACGGGTAGAGATTGTACTGTTTCATGGAAGGGAGATGATTTTTCCACGCACAACCTCCAGATTTTTCCCCTTTATTTTGGGTACCCACTTTATAGAGGCTGGGTGAGCCCCTGGAGGGTCCTATGAATATAAAAAATAACATATTATGGTTGATAATACATACTATAATATGATAAATATAAAGATTAATAGTACACTAGAGTATTTTATACTGCCATTGCATTGAATATCAAAACACGTATGGAAATAAACATATGTTCACATTTATTAAATGAGTTTTAATGAAAACAAATATTACAAAACAAAAATTACTAGAATATTGCTCATGCCGTATTCGTGCTTAGGATCCTATAAA
Source organism: Arma custos (assembly GCA_037127475.1). Lineage (NCBI taxonomy): Eukaryota > Metazoa > Arthropoda > Insecta > Hemiptera > Pentatomidae > Arma > Arma custos. The sequence goes on from CM073765.1 coordinate 51,232,304, forward strand.
ACTCTTAAATAGTTACTTTCCTTAAAAAAAAAAAAATGAATTTCAAATTACTCCTACTGTAGCATCGTCCGATTAGACAAAGCAGCATAAAGTGAACTTAATTGAATAAACTCAAGAAATCTTACTTTTTATTTAAATTTATCAGTCACTCATAAAGGGGGCATCACTAATAAAAGAGGACAAATTAAGAAAAGAAAAGCAGTTGAAATATGCTTAAAAAAGTTAGCTATCGTGGAACTGTTTCATATACAGTTTAACGATTTTTAGGATCAAACGATTAGGCACAGCGGCATAAAGTGACGTTAAATGAATAAACAATAAATAAGAATCCACGAAGAACAAAGTTTGAATATCTCATACGTTGAACCATTTAAAATAATACATAATGCTATCCTCCCGTATACGCCTTGATCTTAAGTTCAAATATATTTGGCTTTACATTAAAGACACCTTAGCACTATTAATATAAATTACTTATATAATTAGTATAAAAACGCCCAACTGCTAGATTTCCCCACATATTTTGGGTACCCTATTTTTATAATATTTTATAGAGGCTGGGTGAGCACCAAGAGGGTCCTAGATCCAATGTGACCCATCTCCTGCTGCAAACAGACTAAATAAAAGTCTTGGAACCACTAAATAAAGCTGGATTTGAACCAGGATTTTCGGCATGGCAACTCAGTGCTCTATTCTGCTTATAATTAGTATACGAATATAATAAAAAAAAAATATATATATAATGATATGTACAGTTTTTTATTTTATTTGTATTGAACTGTAAAGTTCTCAGACAATCCCATGCATTTGAATTGCATTAAACAAGGCTTCATTGATAAAAACTATAACTGAACTTTTTTTTTTCATCTATCTCTACTGCCTACCCATCACTACATGGGTAAAAAAATCATGAAATTTTTTGTCATCTATTTTTTATGTTTTTTTCGTTATGAGAGTGGGAACTATAGTTAGGGGTAAGAAGTATCCCTAAATGCAAATTAATAAATATAGTGAATAGGGTCGGAGCTGATACAATAGAAGAGACCCCGTCATTGTAATGACAATGAACAAACTACAATAACCTAAATAACCTGGGTAGGGTCCTGCACTTTCGGTTTATAATTAAAACAGATTGAGTTTTTCTTTCTGGTTTGAAAAAATTCTTTCTGTCCTATCGTATAATTAGCAAGGCTGATATTCGAGGTGAAAACCTGGGGGTCTGGAATAAATATGATCCTGTTTGCATTTTTCCCGAGGCTTTAAAACAGCAACAGTTTCATTACGATGTGACATTTTTCTTTAGTCTCTATTCTAGTTTATTTTTGCTTTTTTTTTTTTTAATCACGAGAAACATGAAGTGAAATAACATGTAAATTTAATTTGTTTTTTCTTCTTTTTTTCGTAGTTTACTGAACGTGGCCGACCTTTCCATATATAACATGCCAACAAAAGATAAAGGTCTGAATTTGCACACGAATTTTCCTAGGATTTTTTTCAGTATTAACAGTTCAACTATTTCAATTTCTTTTTTTTTAAGCAGTTCGATATACTACATACATACACAAATATACGTTATAATTGCAATGTGTACTCTCCTCTCTCTCTCTCTCTCTCTCTCTCTCTCTCTCTCTATATATATATATATATATATATATATATATATATATATATATACATATATTTATACATATTATTTAGTAGTTAAACCACGTAAGGCTAGGAATAGCCGATCTCCAAATAAAGGATATAAAAAAATAGTCTTGTTTTGGCCATCTTACAGACAAATATTATTTGCGGAAGAATAGCCTGCCAGGACGAGACCATGGTGGAGTGGACAGTGACAAATCGGTATAGATCCATGGATTATGGCTGTTCGGTGTAAGGAGGCGCATGAGGACTTACATTTTCTTTTCTTGAAGCAGAACGCCAATGAACGACTACTCGATATCCTGAAAAATCACAATGCTATTCCCGATAGAAGTACACTATGAATAACTATGAATGACTGGGACAGATAATGCGTGGAGTTGAATATGACTTATTGTAGCTGATAATGCAGGGGAAAATTCAACAAAAAAAAAAGAAAGAGAAGGAGAAACCTGAGAGAAACGTTCCAGAGCTCTACACAACTAGTTTCATATTTGCTGTATCCCAACATCCAATAGCCTAAATGATCACCAAGGATCGGCCAAAATTTAAAACATATTGATCATTTAAAACATATCCGATCTGGAGGATTTGGATTTGGGTAGAGGTTCGTCGTCGGGAAGGGAGTAAGCAGGAATTGTAAGTATTTGCATCGAGCCTTCGAGTTCGCTAAGCCTTATTATTTATTTATATAAATAAGTAAATAATAATAAAAAATAAGTTTATTAATTGCTTAAATTATTTACTTAACAAGGACTTCAGTATAAGCTACTGTGGTCAACTGTGGTATTGTGGTTAGCTTATCAAACTATTAAGCTCATGATGTCCTGTTTGCAGCCCGGCAGGTGGATTAGGATGTTTTTAAAAAAAAAACTTGTAACCACTACGACCTGTGAACGAATCGGTTCAGTACATGGTAGAGAACTGTTTCATGAACAACGGTTCTGCAAGGAGGTGACTTGTCCTAGGTCACGCTCAACCGGCAGGTTTTCCCCCCTCTATTTTAATAATATTTTATAGAGGCTGGGTGAGCCCCAGGAGGGTCCTAGATCTCATATAATCCATCTCCCGCCGCAATCAGACTGCCTGCAGCGGGATGGCATGGTACTACCACTGAACCCCATTAGGAAGTTTAAAGAAAGTAAAAAATCCTTAGTTATGCCATCTTTCGGAGGTGTTCTCGTTCAAGACACCTATCCTAATTAAACCTGAATAGGCAAAATTTAGGACTTCCAATGACGCATTGTCCTATTAGCCATAAAAAAATGAAGTGACGATAAAGGAATAAAGAAGTAACTGCTACTAACTACATAGAGATAACGGATCTTTAGATTGTGTTGGTAACCTTATTGTGTATACTTTTAGGCTCCTAACACCCCAAGTTTTGAAATCTCTTCCGTGTTGTCAGTAATGTATCTTCCTTAACCTTAACTCTCATTTTTTATGTATGTATATTTCAGCTCTAAGATTCAGAATGTAAGGAATAGGAGATTAGGGTGATGCAGTAGCTAGCTTATAGTATGTAAGGAATTAGTCTCTAAGTAATAATGTCCACAGCCAATAAGTTACCTAGGCAGTAATGTATATCCATCTTATATCTGTTAAATATTACTATAAATATATATATTTTTGTTACAAGTCGTCCACCGTTAGTTAACCATTGCCTCTTTGACCAAGCAGTAGCATTTCTTTGATCCGGTCGATCTTTTAACTCACTTCTTTTTCCCCTTCCAACTCCAAACGCTCTTCCTCTTTAATAATTATGAGCTTAGAAATGTTTAATATTGACGAAGAGGGCCCAGTTTTAATAATTCAGACGGATCTGCGGCAACATAAGTAGATTGCGGGCTTAACTCGGAGCCACTAGAGGGACAAGTCGGGAAGCACAGGGGGCTAAAAACTTGTAAAATATTCCTTGGAGTTGTAAGTTATTAAAGATGAAACACCTGAACGACGCTGGCAAAAACTTTCTTCTCAAATATCCTCCGTCTTTTGTTTTAATTCAAATCTTGGGAGCTTAATTTAATTAAGAAAGTTGGTCTCCTTTGCTTTAGACACTCTCCCCCCCCCCCTTCCGACCGAATTATATCTTAATCTTCAACTTTTTAATTTTTTTTTTTTTTTTTACGACCTCCGGCTGTTACGAAAGTTCTTCAATGGAAGTAACCCTGAGTATAAATTTACATTTCACAATATACAAGAAAAAAAAAAGAAACAAGAACAGTAATAATACTTTTTTACAACAAGAAATAAAAATACAACATAATTTTCCACCCAAAAATAACATTACTAACTTCAAAATTTCCAGGATTGGCTACACTTCACTCCTTCTCTCTGAATATATATATATATATATATATATATATATATATATATATATATATATATATATATATCTTACTCATATTATAAATATGAATGTTTGTATGTTTGTCTCTCTTTCGTGCAAAAACTACAGAACGGATTTGGATGAAACTTTACAGTAATATAGGTTATACATCAGAATAACACATAGGCTGTAGCAAGCGCAGATTTAGGGGGGCACACGGGGGTACGTGCCCCCCCACCGACAGTTTTTTAGGTACTGTGGAGAATCCATTGTAGCGCACAATTAAAGGCAAATCACATGATCATAATTGTTAAAATAACAGTTCGGTCAAACATAATTGGATGAAGCATATTGAGTAAAATAGGTTATACATCATAGGCTACAGCAAGGGCTGATTTATGTGGGGGCACGGGGGCATGTGCCTCCCCCCTCCCCGTTAAAGTACATAATTAAAGGCTAATCAGAAACTTAGCATCTTAAAATTTATAGATAGGTTCTTTGAATGGTTTTAGAAAGAAATTTGGATAATTCCTCTATGGGTCAGATTTTGAACGGGAAGGGAGGTAAAGAAAACATTGAAAAAAAGAACGAAGGATCATGAGAAAGATTTTCGGACCAGATTTGATAGAAGAACAAGAAATGAAATGAATATCTGATATTTGCAGCAACAATAGGGTTCGAGGATTAAAATTTAATGGATATATCAAAAGAATGAATTCAAGGACACTGACTACAAAATCATTAGAATTTTATAAAAAAAGGAGAGTAAATCGAAAACCGACTAAAGGAAATGGGCTAGCAAAATAAAGAAATATTAAAAATTGGCCGGAATTACTCCTGAGGGTATCCAAAACCAGGTAATCTGCCAATTCGGAATTCATAAATGGAAAATTGACCAAGAAGTGGAATCGAAGAATACTGGAACAACATGGACACATCAAAAGAATGAAAGAAGTGTCGGAAGTAATTTCTGTAGTACTAAAACAGGGTATTATAGAGTTACAACTAAATTTTTGCTTGTAATAAATTTTTTCATCATGAATAATTATATGAAAATTCTGGATTGAAAGTAAGGCCCTCTTTAGTTTTTCATTTACACCGCAATGGATATACCTACAGAAGTAAATATACAAGATCGAAATGGTACGAACATATCTACGTCTTGGACCGATGTGGCAATCCACCGATTGCAAATCGAGTCCGGAGTAAGGTCGACATTTCGCATGAGCAGAGTTGGATCTAGAAGAGTATCGCACACAGTGGCTATTCAAGAGCAGTCAAATAGGACTGCTAATCTCTGAAGCATACACTAGCATTCAACAGAGTTCGGGACCATTGTCGGAGAGCCGGTTCTCGGGTCTTCAGGGTCTTTCATGGAGATGTCAAAGAGGATACGCAACATCCGAGTGTAAGAATGCGATCTGAACTAACAAGCGATTCAAAAAGGCGAAGAGCGAACTTATCTGTTGTAGTTCCGTTTCGCAATGAACTATGTCTCCAATCTAAGCTGTAGAATACAATAACTGACTAATCTTAGAAAAAAAAATTAATAATGATCCTCAGTGAACCCAAAGGCTCGATGCCGATACTAAGAATCGCTACTTACAAACTTCTATTATCTTAAATTCTCCCACTTACGCCTCGGACGTTTACCAGTTGTTCAGCGCTTATAATACAGAAGTTCATTACTAAGCCTAACAACTTTACAAGCCATTAGCAATACCATTATTATTCTCATTATTATTCATTTTATGGGGATATTATTTAATTAATATAGTCTATCAGAGGTTATAAAAAAATCCAGAAAATTTTCAAAATTAGAGTTGGAGTGCTGCTTCTTTGTGCCTACAATTTTTAATTTTTTTTTTATAGCAAGTCACGTTTTTATCCTGTTGTATTACACAAAAATAATGAATGATTTTTTTTTATTTTTCAATTAAAAATATAAAAAATACATTTTTTATTTACAAAAGGGACAAGCAAAAATTATACAATAGACATATCATAACTTTTACTAACAATGTGGTTTAACACATTAAGTTCCAAAATAGAATCGTCATAAGCGGGTGAAGCAGAGGCACCCCCAGTTCCACGAGCGGCTTTGGGACTGCCAAAAGTTGATCCACACCTTGTCCTGGCACTAAAATTGGTAGGCGATCCACTGATTCGTGTTCAAGTAAGTCTTCGATCAATTAGGAATTAATATAACTGATTTATGTACATTGAGCTGCAAGTGCATCATACCGTCATTTTTTCCAACTTTGAAAAAACTTGGCCACTAAAACTCTGCAAGAAATAATAAAAATCATAGGTTCGTTTTTCAGGTGATAGAAGCGAATAGCGGATTGATGCAGATATTTTTCAAAAGTCAAAAAATAAGAAGCACCATTTTATACATATACATACTACAATATAGTATTATTTAAATATACATGCATATTCATTATGTATTTGATTTGTAAGATATACTCCACCACCGCCACCCAATTATCCTTACAAGACCGGAAGTCCTCCCGAGGGACAGGAAGCGCTGTTAAACCATTTCCCATTTCCATTTTCGATGAATCGGCAGAATCAACTCACATGTTGGCAAGCATTTACCCGATCCTTTCCTAGTCTGAGTTGCAACGCCAGCATCTGACCCTGTTTGTCTTAAATTATCCATTCAGACATATATACAAACATCCTCTTGAGTTTAATAAGTGGTAGATAATATTGTTTTTGGGACAACGGCTTTGCAGGGAGGTGATTTGTCTGTTATGTATGTTCTGTAAGAAGAGGATACAAGAAGACGCAACAACTGGAGGGAGGAAATGTGCATTCCCCGCCAACTCTTCAACGCTCGTAAAAGCGCAGAATTGACTCACGCATGCCTTGCGCACTCAGTCACGCTCGGCAATCGCATTTCACCGGATTCTTCACGTCAGTACTTGTACATACATATGTTTGATATGTTTGAATGTGGTTTCTGAAATATCATCAGGACTAATTTCTCCGGGTAGAAGTCTAGAATTAGCATGCATTTATTTATCTTTTGAGCTGAGTTTCGCAATATTAACAATTTAATTTTTTTCGTTCATCGTTTAATTTAGGATTAACAATGTTTCTCATTCATTCTTATTATCTCTAATAACAAATTGTTTTTAGTTAATAATGCCATTGGTAAAAACCAACAGAATAGATTAATGTTATATAAATCAGGTCTGACAGTTATAAATTAAATTTAGAGAACAAAATGGAGGCCAGAAAAAATAATTCCTTCAATAGTAACAAGGTTTTTTAGAAGCTGAATTTTCGATACACTTGAAAAGTGTATTTCTTTCCTTCTCTATATATTTGTACGGCCAAATATTAATTATTTAAGATAAATATAATCAACAATAAACAAATTATCTAATTATGGGTTGATTGAAAATCTGTGTGGTAAGTGAAAGGATAACTTTAAAGGATAAAATTAATGTTCAAAAAATTAAAATTTATGAAAATATTGTTACGGGCTACTGGGTATTAAAATGAATTAAACAATTCCTTAATTAAAGATACTAATATTTATTAACACAAGTGATAAAAGTAGGATACAATTAAATTATTAAACTAAGATAAATTTATAATAACAATATTCTAAATATTTATTATCTAGGCCTAACTCTTATATAATTATTACAATAATCTTAGATATTACTAATGCTAGATAGCTTAACTAGTTACAATAGTTTCTATGAATATATTACACTACAATTTATAACTAATAATTAACACTTACAGTTCACTAGTCCACCGACCGTAAGATTCTCCAAGTATGACAAACTGACACACAGTAACAAACAGAAACAGTTTATTACACTCGCGAGACTGTCACAGTTCACTGATACACTTACTACACGGACCGGTTCAACACTGACTAGTTTATCACACTGACACTCACTTATCACAGATCTTGCGTGGTCTACTCTCAGGCTAAGTCTGACTGTCTCGAGGTGAAGGAAGTATTTAAATAGGCAAGGCCGAACATTCTAGAACACGGAGGGGCCAGACAATTCTGGACTCTTCTTAATCCTTTTCCGACAAAAGGAGACGATCTAGGACGGTCCTAATCCTATTTTAACTTCTCCCGCCGACGGATTTAAACCGCTAATCCCCTTGCTTCCGTCTTCCTGCCGGCGACCGTAACAATATTATTAATAGGATCTAAGAATTATTTTACGTGAGTATTATTTAGTAAATTTATACTTTTTTTAAAGACTAGTGGGGATAACCTAGCCTAACTGCGGACCAACCCCATTTTACAATTATTAAAACCCCCTTTTATTGTACTATATATAGTTAGCGTCGTAGTAGAGGTACCCTTTATTATTATAGAATCTGAAGTTCAGTTTAGTATTTGGTTTGCACCAAGTGAGCCTATTGATATATGAGAACCCAGTTAGTATTGTTTTGAAATATTGAGTATTATGCATTAAATAACAAAAAATAAATCTTGAATAATAATAGTTTACCTTATATAAGTAGGGAGAAATGTTTATTAAAGAGCCAACGTTTCGACCAACATTACTGGTCTTCTTCAGGGTTGTTAAGTCTACGAAGCCACACCGGCCCCCCCACTCCCTCCCTCGACAGCCCTGAAGAAGACCTGCAGTGTGGGTCGAAACGTTGGCTCTCTAATAAAAGTACTCTCTACCTCAGAAAAAAAAATTGTTTACCTCCCTCCGAATAATTATCTTCCACATATAAAAAAATTATATGTTTTTTATATTGTTTTAGGTTTGTTAAGAAAGTAACTTTTTTATATAAAATATAGTGATATAAATTTTATAACGATAGCTCAAAGGTACCCGCCTCGGGATCGGCTTCACATCTATACCGATGGATCAGCTGAATCAGCTGTTAAAAATGCCCGATTAGGGGCTTACTCAAGGGATTTCCAATTCAGCGCTGCAGTAGTGAAGGAAGGTACAAACTTCGACGGTGAAATATCCTCATCGCAGTAAGAACATTGTATAGAAGGCAAGATCGAAATGTTGTTCTCTTCATCGAATCTCAAGCAGCTATCCTTGCTTTTACTAGCCTGAATGACTCTCTATCAAGTGGTGTTTTGGAATGAAAATCGCTCCTCTAAGACCTGACACTTCGAGACACTAATGTGGTCCGTACGGAGGATACCAAGCCATTGCGGGATTTCAGGGAATGAAGAAGCTGTTAATCTTGCCAAGCGAGGAGTAGAATTGCCACAGCCGGCAATTGATAAGAACCATAGTTAAGGAGGAAACAATAAAAGCACACATAGACAAAGTGGAAGGGAATAGGTACAAATGTCTAATAGAAAACCCGATTCCAGCTGACGTCCCAAGAAGAGTTGGAGTAGCCTGCTTCCGCCTGACAACTGGCCAAGATTATCTAAAGGGTCATCTTCACAAGATAGGTTTGGCTCAGGATCCTACATGTGTACTATGCAACCAAGGAAGAATGGATGCAGACCGCTCTGACAGATATAAGAAATAAGACATTTGCCATTGTGCATTTCAAAAAATCTAATTTATATTGGGCAGCAAGATATCGGATGGTCAAACGACCAACGACCCCGACATAAAAAAAAAAGAAAGAAAAATAGCTTAATCTTATTTAATTGAATTCGTTGTGTTTTAGCTTGTTTGTAAATTTTTTAAAAGAATTGATATGTTTCCAATCCGCACTCATACTTACCTCAAAGATGTTGGAAGATGTTCAAAGGTTTTCGTAAACAGAAAATATCGCCCCGTTCACGAATAGAGGTGCACAAACTCTTTAAACACGTGTGCTACAATGATTGCCAAACACCTTGCGGGAATTAGTTATTTTGGGATTTCTCTTTAGAGTACCCCAAAGACTGAGTGTAGTTTAACAGTTGGCTCAAAGAACTAGCTTATTCACTGCAGTTGGAAGAATTTTTAAAGTCTTGTCAGTTATATTGGATATTTAACGTCAAACTATATTTTTGTTTTATTATTGGAAAGTTAAAAAAAAAAATAAATAGGTTGTTATGAGGACTGAAGATATAAGTGAAAATTCAAGACTTTAGAATAACTGTATGAGTGATATAAAATGGTCTCTTGGTACAATCAATGACTTAACGAAATAAGAATGCCTTAATTTAATTAATTTTGTTATTAATGATGTTAATTAATTCAGTCATTCTAATGTTGAATGGGATGACAAGAAATCCTTTATTTTTGTATATGAATGATGCAAAAAAACTAAAAAAAAAAACTGTACCACTACAATCCGTGAAAGGGTCTGGAGTTCAGTACATAGTAGAGCTTGTATTGGTTCTTGGACAACGGCTGTGCAGGGAGGTGATTTGTCCTAGATCACGCTCAACCGCCAGATTTTCCCTCTTATTTTGGTGGTACCCACTTCTAGAGGATGGGTGAGCCCCAGGAGGTCCTAGATCCTATATGATCCATCTCCGACTGCAAACAGACCTAATAAAAGTCTTGCCAGCAGTGGGATTTGAATCAGAATTTAGGCATAGCAACTCAGTGCTCTACCACTGAGCCACTCAGCTTCCGTGATGCAAAAAAAATCCTATATTTCTTTTGGAAAGATTAAGATTATATTAAAAGTATGTTGAAGAAATTGGTCCGGGTAGAGGTCACTGAATGAAATTCTCAAGTAATTCTTTTAGTTTATCTATATTTAAAATGTTTTAATATATTCATACCGCTTTCTTAAATTGTCTGTATTTTGCTTATAGCCCTGAAGAAGACCTACAACGTAGGTCGAAACGTTGGCTAACAATAAATATCTTCTGAAATTACTTGAGAATTTCATTCAGTGACCTCTACCCGGACCAATTTCTTCAACATAAATTATCATAGGTCAACAATTATTATCAATATATATTAAAAGTAGTTTTATTTTATTTTTAAAGGATATTTAAAATATAATCCATTTTAAAACTATAAAAGTACACAATCGATTTAAATCGACTTTTAATTTTTTACTAGTTTAGTTACGACGATGATGGATTGTATAGTGCTTTTAGTTGAATAATATTCAAGATCTCATGAATAAATCATTTTTTGCTTGAAGAATATAATCATGTCATGATTTCTCTCCTTCAACAATCATTTGCCAAGCTCAAATCATTTCTCAAGGTAATATTGAAGCAAGGAAAAGGGAATACTGTACAAGGAAATAATACAAGGGAAGGGGTATCGTATAACATTTCGATTATTAACCTATTTTATGTAAAAATAACAGATTTTTTTACTTTATTTTTTAAATTATTTTTTTAAGTTTACCGCAAAAACATTTCTGAACTATTTATTTTGTTTTTTCTCAAAACTTGGAAACTTGGCTTATTTCTAGATACAGATAAAAAAAAAATTAATTATGAGTTTAGGAATAGAAATTTTAAACTAGCATGAAATTGAAAGGACATGCGAGAGCGGAAAAAAGGTGTTTCACTACATAGCAGAGACTGCACTGTTCCTAAGAAAATGTTTGCGTAGAGAGATGAATTGACCAAGATCACGCTTAACCGCATTGTTTTTTTCTTTACATAGGAGTGAGGGCCAAGGAGACACGTCCTGTGGGCTTACCGAACCTATGTAAAATGAGTGAAAAACCCGGTGATTGAGCACGAGCTCGGACAAATAACCTCCTTGAACAATCGTTGTCCTAGAAACTGTACAGTCTCTACCATGTACTGAACCAAAAACCCTCTATTGTTTATAGTGGTACAGTTTTTTAAAATATTACATTCAAATGCTATTAACATTTGAATATATTATAAAGAAAATTAAAATTTTTAATATAGCCATTAAAAATGTATTTAATTAATGGAATTGTGTATATTTATTGAATTCCCAACAAGCTAGACATACTGCATCCAAACTTTTTTTAAATTTATAATTTTTTATTAATTTAATTTTTAAATATATTTGTTTTGAAGAGAAAAGATTTGCCCTGGCCGAGATTCGAAACAGAGTCGTCCGCCTCTCATAGGTCGTCGCAGCGCTCTTACCAATTGAGCTACCAGGAGCCGCCTCACAGTCAGGACAAATCCGTTCTCTTCAAGATTTATTTGGAAAGTGACTATAATGAACTATAATGGACCTTTCCTGTTTGAGCTTGGTATTACAAAGCTATTTTATAGCTATTTTTTTTATAAAAAAAAAAGTTTTAATTAACATTATCTTCTTTTGCAATGTCTAATTGTGGAACAATATTTTATAAGTAGACAGGAGTTGAAATACAAAAGACTTGTGTTTTCTAGGGTCATTCAGTTTTCTATAGACGAGATTACTTTTTTCCACCTTCAATGATTTTCTTTCAGATTTTTCTTTGAAAAGGGGAGTATTCTTCACCCAATGGTAGAAAGGCAATCGATATTGCGAAACAACCTCTCCTTTTTTACACTCAGAATATTTTTTTATCGAAAATGTCTAAAAAATGAAACTACCGTTAAGAAATACTCATATATTTAATTGACTATGTAATAATATTAATAATTAATCAGTACCGTATATCATTCAATTGGTCTGCATATATGAGTTCAATAAAGAGACCTTAATAGAAAACAAAAAATCTGGGATATCCTTTGGTTTACAGAAGATTATTGTTAAATAATTTATTTTTTATCCAAAAAACATCTAAATACAAAACTCAAGCAAATAAACTCTATGTGAAATGACCAATGAGAAGATGTATTCTAATAGTTCATGTATTGTAGTTATTGATTGGTTTGTAATGGTTCAGTATTATTTATCCATCTATTTTTTTAATATATATTAAATATAGAAGTATGTAAAGTAAGTAATAACTACTTACCTAAGGAAGCTCAATGTGTATGGTCTATGTGGGATATGGAGACCCTTCAAGGGTTCACCCAGCCTCTATAATGTGGGTATTCTTAATTGAGGGAAACATGGCGGTTGAGTGTGATTTTGGACAAATCACCTCCCTTCAGTACCGTTTTATAGTACAGCTACCAAGCACTGGACGCAAGTCCCTCCATAGGTCACAGCCATCGCAGTGATACAAAGTACTGTAAGATATAGAATTAACTGATTTTGCAGTCTTATTCTGTTACAGAAAATATGTATTGAGTATCTTAGCTGTTTAAAACTGTTTCGATCTTTACTTAAGTTACTCGTTTAAATGTGGCTAACATTCTCTTTTTCCGAAATGCATAAAAAAGGTTGGATATTTCGGACAAAAGCGGACAAAATGACCGGTTGCCACATTTATTTATAACATTTCCTCTTTAAGTCTTATTTAATATCTCACGATAATATCATGATTTTTATTAAATTTGTGTATACAATAATATTATAAATGATTTCGTTCTTACACCTCTAATTTTCAGAGATATCTATGTGTTATGCCTAAATATACGAACCGGTCATTTTGACCGGTCATGAAGATATCATGAATACATATTGTGTATTCCCGGAATTTTTATATATCTATAATTCCGGTATTCAAAAATTCTACGTTTTCAATTTATTATGCGTAAATTTGTGTATATATAAAATTTCAATTTAGTATTCTTGCTTGCCGTGTATAGTTGCAAGTTGCAACACGCACTACTTTATGCTATGTCGATACTACTCTTTATATTATGTAATTACAATATTTGAATGAAATATATTTTATTTTATATAAAATTAAATTATCTTATGAATCCAATATATATCCAATCCGTACTTAATTTTTTTAAAACCCACAAACTGTTAAATAAAATATAGAGATGAATAATTTCTATATAGAATATGTATATTTCATTTATATGTTTATGTATGTGTTTTTATGTATGTATGTGTGTGTATATTGATGTATATATGTGTATACTGTATGTATGTCATTTATAAGCTCAATATATTTTTTTTTTTTTTTTAATATCTATATATTTTAACTAGTTTCTCAAATCTTGATAAAAACAAACGAATTTCAGGCGTTGATGACCCTGGGGTTTTACGCCTTAAAGCCCAAATAAACAAACAAACAATTATCTTATGAATTTATAGCTTTATTTCTTGAATTCTACCATTTTGTTTAATTAAACAAACAAACCGGTCATTTTGACCGGTTGGTAGAAATAGGTATACCTATGGTAAATCTTCGTAGTTCTAGTGTCAACAAACATAAGCGAATATTTCAGTATTTTAGGAAAAAAGAAGACCACGATTTGGAAAAGTTGAAAAGTACACAGCTTATGAAAGGTAATAGGAAGTGAATTTGGAAGCAGAGTTTTTAGAATTTGGAAACTAAGTAGAAAATCTAGAAGCGTTTTAGGATGAAGAAAGACCAGAGAAAGTTGGAGGAAGTCTGACATGGCAATGAACGAATGAAGGAATATCGGAGACAGAGAAAACTCCATAGAGGAAAGGAAGGTGAAGTTGTAGTTTTATCAAAAGTGATAAATACGAAAAAATCAAAGTTTGGAGTTTTTATGATTATTAATCTAATAGCTGCTATCGAATCTATTGGATGCAGAGATCTCGGGCACACTCAGCCTTTATGAACCGGGTATCCATAATTGTGGAAAAAATTTAAGGTTGAGAGTTGTGTTGGCCTAAGTCACTTCCAACCCTAACCTTTGGGTTAATTACGGTTACGACAATGTAGTAAACACCAGGCCCATTTTGGGTTGTAGCCGTACATTTTTTTTTCTTTTAAAGTAGCCTTTAAAGAACTATTAAAGTCTGAGTAATATTGCAATAAATAACTAACAAGCTACATTATCGTAAAATAAGGAAAAAAAGAACATTATTCCCCTGTCCTTTATATTTATATACAGATTGCAATAAAGTAGAAAACATTAAAGGTAATTGAAGTAGGGAGGAGGGGGAAATATAAAGGGTGGGACGGGGGAGAGATGTTGCCATGGAAACGAGGGGCGGAAGGCACGATGAAGGGAGGCTTCTTCTGTATCTTCCATTTACAAGAAGAATCCTTCTTAAATGGCCGTATTGTACTCGGCGGTATAATAAGTCACTCCTGCAAGAAGGATAATAGAGGGCGCAGAATTACCAACCAGGATTAGAGGTATAGATACAGTGCTTCTAGGGATCTCACGATGGGGCTGCAATAGCAGAAACCTCAACTTCTTGTAGGCACTAAGTGGCTATATGTAACATAACAAAAAAAAATATCCACGTTAAAAAAAAATAATTTCCATGCACTGGACGGAGTAAATCAAGAAAACAAAAGTCAAACATTGAGGATGCTTAACAGATATTTTCTTAATAGGCAAGAATCGAACTGTAGTGAAGGCTTGTAAGTCAACAATATAGAGAGAATGATTGTATTAAAGAGGTTTATGAAATCGTTTATGTATTCACATTCCTTATCAATATTTCTTATCAGTATATTAGTATTACATCATGTTAATAACAAATAAAAAATATCTAGTATATTTTAAAATTTAATAATACTTTCGTCCGATTATTTTTAACAAATATTTAAAAAGATACATACGAATATTTTATAAATTAGATTGCAATTGGAAACATACAAAAAAACAAGGTTTAAATCTGTAAAATACAAGAAAAAAAAGAAGCATCAAATCCACTTTTCGAAAACACAAGCATCCTCAGGACACACCATAAAAAAAATCACAGTATACGTATAGCGCATCTCATGTCAACAGCCCAAACAGACTTATGAAATAGGGACATCATCCTTGCTCCAAGATGCTCCATAAATAATTAGGGCAAAGGAAGGTACTACACGAACAGATGGTGGATGAAATGTCACGTACCAAAAGGTAACGAAACAGGCAATCAATTCTTTAAACCTAAACAATCCTACTAATATTATAAATGCGAAAGTTTGTAAGGATGTAAGTTTGTTACCCTTTCACGCAAAAACTACTGAACGGATTTGGATGTAACTTTACAGTAATATAGGTTATATATCAGAATAACCCTTGGATACAATTAATAATGATTTTGTAAAATTTGGTAATGATAATATAACGATTCAATAAATTCATTAACATTACATACTAATCCTTTACTGACCCGAACAACAGTAAACGAAAGTAACTTCTGTCCGTCCCGTTTGTTAATCAGTGTCAATGTATGTTTCACGGCTTTAGATGCGTTTGTGATGAAATTTGATTTGGATAATCTCAAGCCTGGGGAAGGACATAGGCTACTTTTTATCAACACACCACACAGGTGAAGTTTATATAAAACTGTAACCTGATTGAGTAACACACTCAGCGGTCAACGCACAGCAGAAAACACTGAACTTAGCATCTTGAAATTCGCAGATAGGTTCTTTGTATGGCTTAAATGAGCACTAAGAAAGGAATTTAGACAAGTCCTCCCCCAAGGGTTTCCCCCTTAATATAATAGGCGTTCGAAGATTGTTTGGAATCCATCAGTTTTGAAGTTTTACATCTGAAATTTAGGATGTACGAGTAACTTATAGTTAAAAAAAAATAATTATTTATTTAGAATGATCTGTCACGAAACTATATGTGGCAGACCAAATTCCATGCGAGCGAAGCCGTGGGCAAAAGCTAGTTAAGAATAAAAATTAAAGAAATTCAATATTGAACAAAGTCTAAAAACCCTCATTATTTTCATTTTCATTTATTATATTCTACAAATAACTAAGGAAAAATCATCGTAATTGTTTTAAAAATATGAAAAAGTTTAGGCTTTTTTGTACACATAGTTTACTTAAACAATTATTGGAAAAATACCCATATCCTTTACTCATCATATCGATTATACATGAACAAAATATGTTTCTTTTATTCTATTATAGGAATATAAAAGAACAACATACCCAACCACCTACCATAAATTTATTTTCGATATATCGAATTAGTATTACATTATAAGCTATCGATACTATGCATCGATATAGTTGTTCTATGTCTCGATGTCTTCTATTTTACTCATTTAACCATCATATATTATGTATTAAATAAGATCAAGAAAGGATAGTACGAAATTAGTATTATAAAATTATTCCTACTAAAATTGTAGGCAATTGTATTTGTAAATGAGGTCAGTTTACGTTGAGTGACGTCCTAGGAAGCTCTCTTCTGTTTTGACGACAATAAATCGATAGTTCTCCAGGCACGCAACGGAAGGAGATATCGTGCTGGAGACCTCTCTGGAAGGCTGTGGGCTAGTCACGAACAGTACCATCTTGTACTAATTGTAAATGGGTTATTCACACGTTCATGGTTACCATTTAATGTGGAAATTAATTGTTGTTTACATTTAGAAACATATATTTATGTACATAGTGTTTATAAAAGAACCAATAAAGAACTGAGAGACCAGTATAAATACCCCAATTTAATCGCATAGCGTACTACACTTTATACATTAAGAAAGGAAGAATAAGATGGTTGGGTGAGATACGAATGGTTCAGGAAAGACTAGCTAGGAATATAATAGAGGGACGACCGGGCGGAAAAAGAGGAAGAGATAGACCCAGTCTATGGTGGCTAGAAGTTGTTGAGGCTGACCTACAGCATCTGGGAGTGAGAAGATGGAGAGAGCTGCAGAGGATCGCTCTGAGTGGAGGAGAATAGTTCATGAGTGATCTTCATGGGCCAGTGCGCCGTCAGGGATAGATAGAATTGATAAAAAACGATTCACGACGACAATAAAACATCTAAGGGTGTGTAGTCACCTGTGGTGTAGTGGTTAGCATAATAACCTACTATGCTTATGATCGCGGGTTCGCAGCCCAGAAGGTGGCCTTAGGAATTTTTGAATGTAGTAAAAAATCCTTGGTTATGCCGTTCTTCGAAGGAGACGTAAAACAGTGGACTTGAGCTTGTACAAATATCCATAGCAGCATAAAGTAATGTTAAATAAAACAAACTACATGAATTAGTCACAAGGTCCTCTCTACCTTGTTGATGATCTAAAAAGTATAGCAATTTTAATTTTCCTATTTTCCCCCTTATCATTTTGGCATCCATCATATGTTGGTAATCATGTGTTCATATTTTTAAACACCTATTTTATTTTTCTAATTCATTAATCCCATCTAATTTTTTTCATACATACATTGTAAACTATTGTTACTGTACTAGCGTTTTCTCCTATTTTAACTTTTCATATTCTATTCCTATTAACTATATTTTCAAAACAGTCATTGTACACTGGTGTTATTGTACAATAGTTTTTCTATTATTCACATTTGTTATTGTACATATAGTTCCATACTTTTCTGTAACTTGGTAACATCATCAAGTCCGTTATCATACATTTTATACCTTTATTTTACTAGTTTTTCTGTATTCTTCATATTCCAACCTTTCTTTATATGTAAATATCCTCTTTTTTGTTTCTTTTGTTTAACTCCTCCTTTTGATTTTCCTTTATATTATTATTTTGTACTGTACTATCCATTCTGTACATTTATTTTCTATTTTTTATTTTATATGCGTTATTTATTATTTATCATTTCTGCTCATTTTCTTTAATTTTATTAAATCTGTCTTACTTTATTATATCTCCCATTATTTTCATTTTCTTTTCATTATCAATATCTTTGTTATATCTGTCTTTATCTTAATTTTATTATATTCTATCACATTTTCTATAATTATATCTGTCACTATTTCAATAATTTTGTTATATTTGTCTTTATCTTAATTTTATTATATCTGCCACTAGTTTAATGCCTTTTCATTATCATTAATTTTTAAATCTGTCTATATCTTTATTTTATTATAATCTGGCTCCTTTTTAATATTCTTTATCTTCTATTTTCATATCTGCCACTTTGTATTTTTCTACATTATTGGCACTATTATTGTTACTGTACAACTTTTATGTTTTTACATTTTTTGTTCTGTTTGTTTCTCTGTTAGCCCTGAAGATGACCTACACTGTAGGTCGAAACGTCGGCACATAATATAAGTACTTCACTTATTCGGTGTTCTTATTGACTGCACCCCCCAACTATCTCCTTTACATAAGATCATCCAGTCAACCATTTTCATCTCATTCATCTCATAAAAAGTATAGCGTAACTTAAGAATATATCCACCACCATTTTACGCCTCCTCTGAAGAAAAGCATAACTGAGGATATTTTTAATACAACTAAACCAAATGGTTAGGTCACCTGCCGGGCAGCGAACCCACGACCTTGGGCACAGTAGGTTGTTATGCTAACCGCTGCACCACAGGTGACCCCAACGAGACCATGTTAAAAGGGAATATTCAGGATTTTCACGGCCTAGTTTTCGAAGATAAGATTCCCCGGGATGGAGAAGACTCCCTTAACATTAATATTTCATCCCTTGATAACCTTTTCAGGGATCTACGGCCTTGGTAAAGTAACCATTATTGATGCCTGTCGTTGGTTCCTGAAGGGTAAATCCGATTACAAGAAAATAAACCTTGGATGAATCTTTAACGATAATCACTTATTGAGCGATGTTTTCAAACTGTAAGAGGCTTCCCTCTTAGCCTCCGGGGGTGGGAGCTTAAGGGTGAATTATTAAGTTTCAGAGGAAAAGAAAAGACCTGCGTTGCGAGATCGGGTACAGAATAAATTGAAGCTAATTATTTATACATTAAAATTTCTTTTAAATTAATCTTTAATTATATAGAATAGAATAGAAAAATAATTTCATTCTGGGACCTACCTTAAGAATAACAGATGTGTACAAAATTTAATAAAGATAAACCTGGCCAAAGGGCTACATTATTGGAATGATACAATATTAACATGGAAATAAACATAAACTACATGTATGAAGTGGTAGAGAAAAAACCTTTATCACTATAACCCGTGAACGGGTCTAGGGTTCAGTACATGGTAGAGACTGTACAGTTTCATGGACAACGGTTGTGCAGGGAGGTTACTTGTCTTAAATCTCGCTCAACCGCCTGATCCTAGATCCCGTATGATCTCCAGCTGCTAACAGACTAAATAAAAGTTTTGCCAGCAGCTGGATTTGAACCAGGATTTTCGGCATGGCAACTCAGTGTTCTACCTCTCAGCCTCTCCACTCCTATTAGTAGGAAATAAAAAGAATAGCATACAAATTTATAATAAAAAGGCATAAGCTGAGAGAAAAATAATAAATAAATAAAAGCACCTAACATAAAAAAATTATACCATAATGAGAGAAGAATATTTATAGTAATTCATTAACCAATTCTGATGAATATTTTTTTTTAATTATTACTGATTAGAGAGCATCTGGGAATTGAGGAGATGTAGGAAAACTTGTATTTGAATGTGGATAAGGAAGACGCATGACGGATACCTGGTGGGCGTGAGTTCCAAAGAGAGCTACAACAGGCAGGAAAGGAACACTTAAATGTTTTGATTCTGTGGGAACGGATATAAAGGTCGGAAGGGCGAGATCTTGTGCCCTGGAATTGGAGAGAGGTTTTGAAATGTAGGAGACTATAGATGTAAGGTGGATGTTGTTGTTTTCTTTTTCTTTATTTTCCTAATCTTGTCGCTTCTATAATTGTGTTGAAAATGAAATAGTAAGGATAGAAAAACTCTCTTTTTCTTCACCAGGTACATTTTAAAAGGGGAAATGTGAAAATTTGAATAGGATTTCCTTGATTAATTAGATGAGAGGAGTGGGGTTCTAGCGATGGGGCACACTAGTTCTTTCTGATTGGAGTTAGATGGATGTTGTGAGTTAATGGTTTGGTATAAGAAAGGAGCTAGGAAATAGCGTCTACGGATAGAAGGCGAGAGCCATTTAATACACACAACATTTAAATACATAATGTTATATAAATTAATTATAAAATTTATGTAAAATACAGAAAGAAAATATGTACCTGTACAGTCCTGGAAGGATGTGCTGAGTACATGGTAGAGTATTTCTAAGCCAACGATCGTGCAAGAATTTGTTTTGGCCGTGATTATTCTCAATCCTCAGATTTACCCCTAAAGGATCTACCTTGTACGATATAAGTTTGAACAGTATCCTTTTTCTCGTAATCGTTAAATATCGCTACCCTAAGTATTCGTGGATTAGCAAAAGTTAAGAGTTGCATCGTAGCATCGTCCGATTAGCCATAGCAGTATAATGTGACATTAAATTAATTAATCAAATGTGGTACACAAAGAAATCTGTTGGTTTCTTGAATAATTAAATTTTTTACATGTGGTATTTACATAGAAAAAAAAACAAACGAAAACCTGAAATCGCATATGTATCTAACATGAGCCGTTATTCGGCCAAATCCTGTAATGACTTAATTATTATATTTAGCGGGAAAAAAGAAAGTTGATATCCATTTGTCTTTTTAGAAAGAAATCAACAAAAGACGATAAAACAGACTAATTATAGAAATGAAGGAATCATCTTATAAGGGATAAGTGGTACAAAACAATTTAGGGTTGAATATCAAAACGTTTGTTCCAAGTCTTTTATCGAATGAACCGCCCTGAATGAGGGAATTAACGACTCGAATTAGTTCCCTTGTTGGTTCTCTTTGTTACGGCCAATCGCTCAGATTAGTTCTCCGTCGTTCCCTTGCCAGTTCTCGACCTGATTTCGCAGGCAATAAAACCTGATTCTGCAAAAGATCAAACACTTAAAAAGTCCAAACGTAGGGAGCTTAACTCTGTGGGGTCGAAGGATATATCTACAGTGAACAAGTTGTTAAGACGGATTTTGTCCAGAGAATGTTAACTGCTTTAAGATTAACCGGAATCATTATCCTACTTTTTGGCCTTAAATGGAGTTGTAATATATGCAATAACTCCTTTTCAAACCAATGCCTTACTTAAATATAGGGGCTAACCCCTTATTCACTACGAAAATAAGTCGATTCCGCTTACTTAAGTACAAGAAACTCATTTCAGAGAAAACTAGACTTCGTTTCTTGGGAGAAAAGAAAAAAAAGAGTATAAAATAATTATTAGAATCCATCTAGATAAAAAAATAAAGAGCAAGGTCTCGGTTTACGGATTAAAAAGGTTACCAATTTGAAATAACGAGAATCTGTTCTAAATTTTGGAACATTTCAAGTATATCTAGACGGATATCTAGGCGTGAAAGGATATCCAATTCATTAGACCGAGAGATAATGGGTATTCACAATAGCATTCTCGAAAAAATCACCATAAAATAGAATCCCAAAAACTATGGACTGTTGCCCTGAAGGAAGATGACGAAGAGGCGGACTAAGAACTTCATGGATGAACCAAGTCCAGGAAGACATGGCAGGTTATGGTCTCAATGAAGAAGAAAAATATACTATCCTAAGCATTGGTTAAAGAAAACCTCAACTTTGGGGAAATATCAATAAAAAAAATAAATAAATACAAATAAAAAAGTCTTAAATTTTTAAAAACTGGAGCATACTTTTCAAATTCACATCAATGCAAAGTTCAGATGCATCTCAAATTAACAGCCCGTAGCAAAAATAAGGGAACATAATTTGACTTCTTTAAACTATTAAATTCATTATGAGTTATAACAAAAACCAAGTATGCTGATGATACATGTGCATTATCAGTCAACACCAAGCCAGTTATTGCATCCCAAAGCCTCCAATATCATATCCACTGATCTTGAAGAATAGTGTAAAACTGGAGAATTAAAATAAATTCTCAAAAATCGCATCAAATCACTTTTACCTTACGTCGTAAACCAATGACTTCCTGCCATTCGGTATCCTTTAATAATATCCCACTGGTGCCTGTAGAACAGATCCGATACTTGGGGTTGCAACTCGACAAACGATTAACTTGGAACCCTCATACAAGACTGAAAAGACAAGAAACAGCTCGACGGTTCAGGCTACTTCAGCACTTACTAGACAAACGCTCTAGGCCCCCAATCAATAGTAAAAGACTCATATACATGGCTTAAGGACATACGTATGGATCCACAAATCCATCGAATGAATTACTTTCTTAATAATTTAAATTCTTAATAATAATAAATAATTTTAGTTTATATTAAATTTTATCTAGGAGTCGGGGTAGTTCGGTGTGTAGATACTTGAGTCGCTGTGCAGAAAATCCCGGGTTAGAATATGGCTTTGCCAGGTATAATATTTATTCTGTTTACAACCATAGATGTACTCTGCGAGATCTAAAGGTTCAAATCCTGGTTCAAATCCCGCTGCAGGCAGTTACATTTATTTAGTCTGTTTGCAGCCGGAGATGGATCATATGGGATCTAGGATCCTCCTGGGGCTCACCCAGCCTCTATAAAATATTTTAAAAATAGGGAAACCAAAATGAGGGGAAAAACCTGGCGGTTGAGCGTGACCTAAGACAAGTCACCTCCTTGCAGAATCGTTGTCTATGAAACAGTACAGTCTCTGCCATGTACTGAACCCCAGACCCATTCACGTGTTGTAGTGGTACAGGTCATGTTATATTAAAATAAAGCTTAATGAGAGAAAAATCTTGACGGTTGAACGGGATCTCGCACAATTCATCTGTCTACACAACTGTTGTCTTAGATACTTTACAGTCTCTACAGTGCTCTGAACTGTTTTTAAAGATTAGTTTAGGGATTAACAATTAATTTGAGAAATTAGATCATAAATCGAAAAATTCTGCTGCAGAATAGTTAGTTGGGATAAGTATAATGTATTAACTTGTTCAAGTACTATTGTACTGTGCTTTTAAAATTAAAATTGAACTATAAAAACTTTTAATTAAACAGTAGAACTAATATAGAAATATGTGAACCGCCTATAATCTCAGAGGACAAGTATTTTAATATATTTTCTAATTAGTAACGTCTAGTAGGATCTGAGACAAAGAGACAATAGGCTTAGCGAATAATGGTTTAAATTTGGACGAGTTGTATTTGAGGAGATCTCAAGAACTCTGCTCGCTTTGAGAAACTTGTACCGTAATAAAGGCTTCCAGAATATCAGCTCAACTCTCGTCATTAAGGGCTCATGGTGGAACTGCTTAAGGATATTTATTAAACTTATATTATTATCTCTCATAGCCGTGCTTCTGATAAACTTTGCTAATACATGAGAATTAATAAGACACTAATAGCAATAATGTTCCATAAACTGAAGTATATAATGTACGTAACTTTTAATTATAGTTTTAAAATACTTCATATGCACCAGCGCGATTGCGGGTCCAGCAACTTAGATCTAAGTGCTTTGCTTTCAAGTTTTGGAAATGATCAATAGTTCTAGCCTATTGCCTATTAAATCTTCTCCAACTATCATGTGTTGCAGTTTAAATCGCTCTCTAAAAAAATGAAATAACAAATATACAAAATCATAATAAGACCGGTAATCATGTATGGATACGAAATATGGCCCCTGATCAAAAAATCAGAACTTATGCTCAACTCCTGAAAAAGAAAAATATTTAAACTATATTGGGTGGAGGGGCCGAAGATAAAGGTATATTGAGAAAAAGAGGGAATGAGGGGCTTATGGGTCTATATAGGGAGCCAGACGTGGTGGCGTTGATTAAGATTGTCCATGAATCAGAAACGGTAGTACGTTTCTATAGAAATACACCTATTCTATAGAGTTCCCTACCATCTGTAGCTCATTTTTGCATTATGCTAAATGCCGTTAAATTTGCGAGATCAAGTAATATTAAAAAATAATTCAGGCACAGTAATACTATCAGGAGTTAAAGTACAAATGTTCTGATAAACATTTCTGACATTTTTTCATCTTATGGCAGTTTTGAACTGTGATTGCATTTGGATTGGATTATTTGACTATTCAATAAGAAGCATTTATAAATTCAACGTTTTTAATAATTAATTTTAAATCAACACTTATTATTACTTAACTATGTTTTAATAAGTGGGTTCCATAAAAGATCGTGAAGGGGGGAGGGGAGTGTGTGTTTGAGAGAGAGGAAGTTAGAGAGTCAGAAGAAATGGAAGGATGTTATAGTCAATGTTTTTTATAACAAAAATTTCAAAAGGCATTCGATAATGAGATTTTTCTAAATGAAAGAGGATACTTCAATTAGCCCCTTCAGAATATTCTATAGATTTCACTTTAGATTGGACCGACCTTTCATAAGCCAACATGGGGTTTATTCATTAGCAAAAATATATTATTTCAATTTACTTCAGAAGTGGCCTTTTGATTTCTTCAATTTTATTGAATGGGTTTATATTTTTTCTCAATGACCTATATTGATTGATATTGTATCAAAAAAATTATAAGGGGAATTAATGAATTTTTAAAGATTGGTGCAGAAGAGAATATTTTACAGTAATGTTATAGTCGAGAAATCTTTATTCATCATTATGGTTATAACATTAAGCTTACGAAAAACATTCTATTATTGTCTCAGTTTTTTTCATTTAATATTTCTCATCAACGGTTCCGCAAGTTGATATAACCTATCGTATTCTGATCCTGAAACTACTTTAATTAAAGCCAAATACATCATTCATTTATATACTTTCTTAATTTTCCACGGCCAATATTTTTAACCTATTCATCACGTAGTTCTTCTGGTTTCGAAGGTGTCGTCAAGTTCTTTGCCGACGTTTCACTGGCCATGTTCTTCGATAATTCGGTATTTATAGCTTCCGGATCCAGGGATGGAGTTCTTTCATTCTTCCTGTGATCTGATTGGCTGGATTCCGACATTCTATTATAGTATAACAGAATTCAATGGTTACGTTTTCTGCCTGCCTACAGGTGTTCCACATGTACACCTTATCCCCTAAATAATTTATATAAATGAGCATGTTACCTTGGATTTATGTTCCTTAGGACAGTTAGTTAGAGTTCCCATGCGCAGTTGGATTAGGTCAAGTCTAGATTGGGATCTGGAGGTCGCTAGAAGACATTGATGACCGCAACCAGTTCTTCATTGCACGGGTCATCCTTTGTTGACCCAGATTATATTACAACCGCTCCAGTGACCTTCAGTGGCTTGTCATAACTGCCCTATCTCATGACAGTTGTGGTGCATTGAAGGCTATGCAACAACAAACTTTATTGTTGAGCTGGTTGTCTACTTATGATAATTCTTGTTGCCTGTGATAAGACTAGGTGAAGTGCACTACAACACTAGACTAAATTTTATTACTTAATTATTATGTTACACAAGCATCTGAGAAGTTTCACACCTAGAAAATTTGATCTCAGTGTTTTCTTTCTCCTCGATTTGCAGGAACACCAAAATTTGGAAATGATCAATAGTTCTTGAGCAGGGAGTGGGAAAGGGAAAGGACCAGTGGATTTTGATGGTTTTGAGTTGATGAGTGGAATGTTGTTTATTTTCAGTGAATATATGTTTCGGGGAGCTGAGTGGCTCAATGGTGGAGCAGTGAGTTGGCATGCCGAAGATCTCACGTTCAAATACCGCTGCTGGCTGACTTTTATTTAATCTGTTAGAGACTCGTCCGGACTCTATAATAATAATAATAATAATAATAATATTAATAATAATAATAATAATAATGTTTATTTATTCTGGGACAAGTCCCTTTAGAATAACACTACATGTGTTGTAAGCTATTATGCCTTAGAGTGTAAAATAATGATATTTAATCAATTATTACAAATAATTTAGCAAGTGAGAGAGTAAAAAAAAAATGCAAATTACCTCCAATAACAATATTTTAAAAACAGATTAAAGGAAGAGAAAGCAAAAAAATAAAATAATTTAACAATAATTATATAAGAGAAACAATTTATGGTTTCATATATATCAAATTTATGGCAAGGAAAAACTAAAAAAAATTAAGAAAAATTCAAACAATACTATCACTGATTTATTTACTCTTATTTCCTTCATTTCTTCTTCATTAAAATGCCTAACTAGATGATATTAATACGCACGTGGTTTATGTCCCACACACTAATATGTATACAATCCCTAGCCATATTAATGTGACCACCAAGAAAGATTATTTTCTTTTTGTTTTTTATACTTTCGCGTGTCTTAATATTTGCTGTTTTAAGTAATGGCAACACTGTTATAAGTTTTTTAAAGTATTTTTTTTTTTAGTAATGGCAGCATTGGTTTTAGTACAGCCATTTTGTTTTACGAGTGACGGCGTGCATAATTTGTGTTTTAAATTTTTGTGGTTTATTGTTTCTTTTTCATTAAATACAAGTCGGATTCGGTAAGTTTATTATTAATTTATTATTTGTATCATATATTTCAACTATTTTGATAGCTTTTTTTTCATCAATATGTAAAATAGGGTATAAATAGGGTGACTCCTCAAAATATTAAAAAAAAATGAAGATTTATTTTCGAAACTATTTATTTCAATTTCATATTATTATCAGATATCTAACTTACCCATAAAACTAATATTTAAACTCGATTTACATCATCACGCATACAAAATGATAATACAAGCATGTAACAAGAATGAATCTATCTAGTGGTCACATTAATATGGCCATGGACTGTATATATATGTATATACATGATCACACATAGAAGTGTACATTAAAAAACATCATGAGAGAATTTTAACTCAAAACTGATCCTACTATTTCCGATGAACAGTGGGATAATGATTAACAGGGAAAAAACCTGGAGGTTGAGCGTGATCTAGGACAGATAACTTCCCTGCACATACGTCTAAGAACCAGTACAGTCTCAACCACGTAGTGAAACATTGACGTTTCATTCATTGTAGTTTACAGGGTTTTTTTTTCTTTATGATTTTACAGTGGAAATGTTCATGTCGTTGAGTGTAGTTTGATGGGAAGTAAACTATCATTGACAACTTTCCTCAGCAGTTTGGGTTGTTTTGATTATATCTTGTGCATACGTACGTGCTTTGCTCAACTCTAGAGTTCTGCTCCATATATCCAACAGTCTAAATTTGATGTTAGAATTATCATACCATTACGTATTATTGTAGTTGTAAATATCAATCAATAAATAAAATAAAAAATATATTAAAATAGTTGGTTAGGAACATAGTCATTTCTTAACTAATAATAAACACCTTTTTCATCATTTGACGGATCAGTGAGTTACAAATCCCCTATTTCAACAACAGAAAATTCACTGTATATAATCTGAGAATTTTTAAACAAATTAATGAGAGTGAAATTCAATTTAAATAAAGCTAAATGTCAAGAAGTGGGCGTGGATCGAGGATGTCAACTTGAAGAGATTTAATTCATAAAGATGAGTGGGAGTTCCTTAAGTTAGGCCCTTGATTCTTAGAGCTATATTTAACCTCATGGAGATGTGAATGAAATTTTGAAGGGGGGATGTTGTGTATAGCGCTGCTGTGCCCAAGTGATAAATTATTATATATTTTAAACTAGCGACCCAACCCAGCTTCGCACAGATAATAGAGCCGACATGTTTTGACTGTCGTTCGATAAAGATTAATACTGTATCCCATTAAATATCTTTCCAAATACCGCATAGTAGGTAACTATTCTTTTAGAAGATATGATGGGTATATTAAGCTAACCTTAAAATATACATATATACAATCCCGGACTTTTTTTTAGACCTATAAAAGAGGAATATTCAACCATGGATTATTTTTTTATATCTCGGATAGATTACACAGCGTCTTCAATAAAACTTCCCAGGTGGCTATACTTTTTCCAACACTTCTAACAATTATCGTTAAACTTATTTTAAGAAAGTTACACAAAACCTCGAAAAATTAAATACCTAAACCTTCCTCATGAATCAATCTATCTATTGGCGAAAACCGCATGGAAATCGGTGTAGTAGATTTTGAGTTTATCGCGAACAGACAGACAGAAGCCACAGATGGATGTAGAAAGTCACTTGGGTCTCACCCAGCCCCTATAAACTGCACTACTCACATCAACAGCCATCAATCTTAGTAATAGAGGACCTCATTCCTAGGTGTTCAGGCAAATATTCGTTTGAATATGTATGTGGATTGAAACAGTATATTATTTCGTGTTGTGAGAAAGGAAATGAGAAGGTATTTTTTTTTTTTTTTTTTTAGGAGCACAGAAACATAAGAAATGTGGAAAGGAAATAATGAATTGCTTCCATGTTACGAAGACCCTGGAGATGACTAGCAGGTGCTTTACATATCATCAAACAGGTTACTCCTTTAATCAAGTGTAATGGTGGAGTTGATCATCAAAATTACACGAGATCGTGGGCGAGAGTCAGAGATATTTCCCACGGGGTTCGAGTCTCGCTTCTCAAGATGAAGTGCATCCTCACTTTTGTTCCCGAGTCCGCTATTCTTATCTATGGTCTCCTAGGCATGAGACAATGTTCTCTACAATGTATATTACATAAGTATAATATAGTATAGAGTATTATAATATATATGTATAGGGGAAATTTTTATTGGTAAGCCTACATTTCGACCTAGATTTCAGGTCTTCTTCAGGGCTAGTTGATGAGCAGGGGTTGACATACAGAACACCTGCAATGTGGATCGAGTTCTTCCTATAAAAGAGAATTTTCTTGACTTCTACCCGGACCATTTTTTCCCTCAGATATAATATATATACATTTTATCTACTTTTAATTTAAATTTTTAACTGTATTTTAATAATACAATATATGTTACATAGAATGAATGATACATATTGGCATGAATAAAGACAAGTCGAGAAACTACCCAGTGGTAGTAATCAAATATGATATTCAACTTAGAAGGTCATCTCATTTTCTGACACCTCAGAGGATTATCGGGGTTCGAAGAGGTTGCTAGGTTTGAAACCAGTGGGTTTGAGTGGGAATAAAGTTATTGATGAAAGGATTTAAATAGGTTTCGGGCCAAATCAGCAAAAAATAGGACATCGAGGTCATCATGGATGACTTTGTTTGGACAATTGAGGAATTTACGAAAAGATTTTGGATTGTAAGGATTAGATACGAGAGGAATTCAATGACTTAGTGCAGCCTCAAAGCTTTGCTCCCTAAGTCTAAGGAGCTTAGAGTGTTTGTCTAGCAAGTGTTGAAGTAGCCTGAAACGGCGAGTATTTTTTGTTTTTTCAGTCTAGTCTCAGGATTCCAAGTTACATTGGTTTGTCAAGAAGTAGTCCTATATGTGTAATACAGAAGTCAGTGGGATATTATTAGAAGACACTACGAAGAGTATAGGATCTTCATAAAAGGGTATTCTTTGAAGTGTGGTCAGATGTTGCCTTAAGTGTTGTGAGGGAAAAAGTGTTGATTCGCTATTTATATTTCACTAGCTAAACCTAACTTTTAGGTTGTACAAACAGCTCGCCGTTTGAGGCTACTTCAACATTTACTAGACAAACGCTCTAAGCTCCTAATTAATTACAAAAGATATTCAATCCTTACAATTCAAAATCCTTCTTAAAATCCTCAATGCTTCTTACTTTGTTACGAACAAAGTAATCCATAATGAACTTAATGTCCCGTTTATTGCTGATTTTGTCCGAATCCAATATAATATAATATCAATCTTTTCATGACCAACTTCATTTCCACTCAAACCTACTAGTTTCAAACCTCGCAACCTCTTCAATTCCTGATAATCCTCCGAGGCGTCTGAAAAGAAGATGGCTTCGTGACCTTCTAAGTTGAACTTTTTATTTGAGTACTACCACTGGGTGGTTTCTCTACTTGCCTTTATCTCAGGACACGATTTATTTTTCATTACTTGATGTTTTCTGTATACAATTGTCAATTTTAAATAGATTAAAAAAAAAAAGAAAGTTGTAAATAAGTTACTGAACTAGATATCGAGGAATATTGCAACTGGTGTAGGAGCCAGTCTCCAATTGATTGGTGGACTGTTGATGTGAGATGTTCTGCATTCGGTCTACTTTGAAGTGAATATTTTGGTGTATGACCGGTTGATGCTTGAATTACTGCAAGAGATTAATTATTTTTCATTCTTTTTGGTACTTAAGGCTTTATTTTTAGAATTTTCTATTTGAATTGTTATATTTTTTTTTCTTTTGTCCATTTTTATTAACATACAAAATTAGGTTAATCCTTTTTAAAATGTTTGCATGCGATTAGTTACCGCTATCCTATTTTATATCTAATAAAATGTCCTTTCGTTTTTTTGTCTGTTTCATTAAGTGAAAACTGGCGATTTATTCTTCAAAGTTCTACTATTCTTGATTAAAAATCAGATAAGCGAAAAATTCCTTTTTAGCTTAACGAAGAATTCCAATAACGTGGAATTTCATAGGAACAGGGGATTTAATATTTCTGTATATATACATGGCTAAAGTAAAAATAAATAATTTCATAACTATAATTGATTATTAATAAAAATAATAGTAAACAAAACATAAAATTCATATTATGGTCCTTAAAAGGTAGAACATTTGAGTGTGTAGTTCACTGAGTTCCTAACACCATAGTTTTGGATTCAAATCTAGCTTTGGCAGATGATGTATTTAATCTGATGACAGCACCAGGGGATCTGGAGATCTGGAGATCCCCTGATGCTTCCAAGGTACTATAAAGTGGGTACCGTTAATTGGGTAGCTGATGGTTGAGCGCGATCCCCGACAAATCACCATCCTGCACAATCGTTGTTCTTGAAATAGTACAAAGTCCAGGCAACGAAGACCATAAAATGCCTAATGGCGGAAATAATTCATGTGGAAGCCAATTTTGGTACAGTTGTAGGAAAAGGTGTCCTGAACAACATACTAAAAGTACTGAGGGGTGGGGGTAGAGCTAAGGGTGGGGGCCCTCTAAAGGTCCATTTTTTCAGTTTTTTGTTAATAACTCGAAAAATACTGCCTCTAGCGAAGGAATGTTCATATACTAAATTAATCAACATAAAATTGTCTATACAAAATGTTCTATAAACGTTTTTGCTAGGATCAATGTTTAAGGAGATATGGAGGGGGGAATATGGAAAATTAAAAAAAAAAAGTTTTTACTGTTAAAAATGAAATTAAAGAAACAGTCTCTACCACTTACTGACCCCAAGATCCTTGATGAGTTGTAGTGGTACAGTTTTTTTTTTACTTCCCTACCTGGAGTCCTTTTTTTATATATTCATGTCCGTTTTTTTATAAATGAAATTTTTCGTTTTCATTAATTAAATTATTAATTCAAAAATAATATTAATAGTAAACTTTCTTTTAAATAATCTCCAAAATTTGAATTGTTTTTCCTGTCCTGGTAGAGGTCTTTTAGCGTTTTCGCTCATCCGATGGAAATCATTGGAAATGGGCCATTATCGACAACTGGGGTGTGTAATATATCACAATTAAAACTGAATAACGACCTCTCCGCCATTTTGAAATAAAAAAAAAAGAGATGGAAAAAAGGTCCAATGAGCTGCAATATTTCCCGATGGCCGTGGGAGAACTAAAATATTATTGGTTCGCCCGGACTCTAATCCTTATATACGAGCGGTCCTTAATGCACTTCGCCCGGTTCAGTCTTCCCATTCTATTCTGCAGTATTTTCCCGCTGCAGTTGTGCATTTAGCAAGAGCAACGCAGTCGATTCATCGTAAATGAAGGTATAGCAATCCCCGACGGCTTAACGAACTGAATCGACAAGAGATATCGTCCGGATGACCTTTAGGTTAATAAATATCGCCTTTGAAACCTTTTCACAAGATCAAGTAATAATTTGTTTCTCGTACTTGACCAAGTAGCATTAAATTAGATGTTAGTGAATAATAAGAGTCCGAAAAAAAATTATATGTATGAAGTGATATGTATCACTGGATTCCGCTCAGTTAAGACATCTCGTTTCTCTTGAAGGCTTAATCAGTATAAATGAATAATGTTCCGAAAATTGAATAAATTATGGGGTTCGAAATTTACAACTGTATTATAACAATACGACAAGTAAATATAAGGAATGATACATCGAGGCATGGATAGACTACCATGTGGTAGCACTGAAATGACAAATTTAGAATGACACGAGACCATCTTCTTTTCAGAAACCTCGGAGCAATATCGGGAATGAAGAGGTAGAGCAAGGTTTGAAAAAATAGTATATTTGAGTGGAAAAAAGTATGTCATGAAAGGACTGGTATCGGGTTCGGGCCAAATCAGCAACAAATGGGACATTGTGTTCATTATGGATGATCTTATTCGCAACTAAGTAATTAGCATTGAGGATTTTACGAAGGATTTCGGATTGTAAGAATATCTCTTTTTTTGAAGGCTTAATTAGTTCAAATGATAATCCATAAATTGAATAAATTCCAATCCTTCTTGGCAGATGAATCATTGTTTAAAAAAAATATTGAAATTAACAACTATATAACAATACAAGTATCCTACTAATATTATAAAGATCCTAAATTAAAATTAATGTTCAAAGAACTTCGTTCTAGAGTATTCATCGCGAAAATGGCGGGAGCAAACTGGGGCTTTAGGATCTATGAGAGAGAAGGTTTGTCCTCGACCGGCGTGGGCCTTGGATAGCTCAATTGGCAGAGCGATGTCACGGTGAGACACAGGTTCCGGGTTAGCGAATGTTTGTGTTTGTCTCTCTTTCACGCAAAAACTACTGAAACGATTTGGATGAAACTTTGCAGTAATATAGGCTATACATCAGAATAACACATAGGCTACAGCAAGGGCGGATTTAGGGGGGGCACGGGGGCACGTGCCCTCCTTAGACAGTTTTTAGGTACTATGGAGAATCCATTATTGTACATAATTAAAGGCAAATCAGCATCTTGAAATTTGCAGATAGGTTCTATGTATAATTTAAGAAAGAAATTTGGATAATTCCACTCCCAAGGGTTTCCCCTGAATAGAATAGGGGTTCAAAGATTGCATGGAATCCGTCAGTTTTGAAGTTAGACAATATTGAATAATATGAGTTAAAAATAGTTAAAAAAAATTTAAATTATTTATTTATAATGATCTGTCACGAAACTTTATGTGGCAGACAATGTGACAATTCCAGGCGAGCGAAGCCGCGGCAAAAGCTAGTGTATAATAAATTAAGCATAATGGCTTGCGAACAAAAACAATATTTATGAGAGGAAAATAGTTGACTGGATGATAAAATGGAGAACGGAGATAGTTGGGGGTACAGTAAAAAAAAACACTAAATAAGTCCTAGACTTATATTTAGTAAGTGCCGACGTTTCGACCTACAGTGTAGGTCATCTTCAGGGCGATTTGGAGAGAGAAGCCGTTGGGTGTACCGGCCGGAAGGCTCTTGGGTTCAGTAGTACACGGTTGATACAATACAGTTTTTAAGACGGTGTTTGTGCAGGAAAGTGATCCCCTAATTAAGGGTACCACTTCGTAGAGACCAGCTGAGCTCTAGAACAGTAAGCAGATTCACAGGTTCAGTGGCTACTAAGAGATAAAATTGTTTATCTGCCACGGTTGGATTTGAATCAGCATTGGAACTCAGCACACTACACAGTAAGCTACCCCGCTTACAACCAAATATATCGGATATCATTATAATTAATATAATTATATTAATAAATTTTAATGCCTTCAGATTTCATGAAACCAACAGGAAATTAAACCGCGTATAGCTGCGTGACTCCCACTCTGTAATTAATCTTGTGATGTCATTGAGATCGCAATCACGACCAAACTACATAGGCTTAAACCTCGTTTAATTTCGGATTAATTGTTTTTACAGTTAAATATTCCTGCAGTGAATATCGTAATAATATGGCAATAAAAATCTTTAATGGGCATTATGTTTCTTATGTTCCCCTGTCGGGGACTGTAAAAATAATTATAGCCTTCTCGTATGATATGGCTCTTCTCTTGTTAACCTTTTTTTTTACTTACTTTTTTTCTGTTTTTATTTTATTTTCTCCGAAAGGACAGGGTTATTTATGTCGCCCGCCTCAAGATGGCGTTCCCTTGTCAGTCACCGAGGGACAGTTCGTCCTTAGATAAAGTACTTTACTGAACCCTTTAAGGGTTTTTTTTAAGGCAGGACGTGGAAACCTACTCCCACAAACCTACTTTCACCACCAATAAAGTATCCTAAGGACTTCTTAGTACCGTATTTTTTAAATAACTATTCTTCTTATAAATGGTATCTTTTAATACTGAAGTATTTTCACATTAAAAAAAACCTGTACCACTAAAACTGGGGTTCACTACATGGTAGAGACTGTACTGTTTCATGGACAACGGTTCTGCAAGGCGGTGACTTGTACTAGGTCACGCTCAACCGCTAGATTTCCCCCCTTATTTTGGGTACCCTATTTTTATAATATTTTATAAAGGCTGAATGAGCCCGAGTATGTTCCCGAAACTTTATACTTTTTTTTATTTAGATTTTTTTTTTATTTATTATTTAATTTTCATTTGCACCTGCGCAATTGCGCATCCAGCAAACTTTAAACAAGTGTTTTTCTCTTTGATTTTTCTACAGGATCATCGAATTTTGGAATAAAAATATCAATATTTGAGTAGGTCTCTTGGCCAATGGCCTTATAATCTTTTCTTATCCAGTCCAGGTAACAGGGAGTAGGAAAGCGGAAGAACGAGTGGGTTTGGTTGATATAGTGTTGATGAGTGGAACGTAATGTATTTGTTATGAATATATGATTTTATAGTGGGAAGGGATGTTCATATCGTTGTGTATGGTGTGATTCGAAATATACCATGGTGCATTACCATTTTTTCTGAGAATTTTGGACTGTGTTGTTTGTTTCTTGTTTATTTGGACTTGTTTTGCTGAACCCCAAAGTTCTGCTCCATAGGTCCAAATAGGTTTTGGTATACTATTATAGATAAGTCGTTTGTTCCGTAAGTCAAGTGAAGATCTGTAGTCCAGAAGATTTGATAGTTGTTTGTAGCGTCTATTCAGTTCTTGTCTTTTTAATTTTGTATGTACGTTCCATGTAAGTCATTTGTTCAAGTATGACGTATATAGTTTTTGGAAGGTACTTCGTCGTTGTCAATTTTGCGTAGAGCTTCAAATAAATGATTTTGAAGAGCTGTAGATGCTAGGGTTGGGTTTCTGTGAGAAGAAATAATGGCTGTATCGTCAACGAAGGTATAGGTGGTGGTGCATGGATGCTATGGAGGAAAAACCTGTAGTTTAAGCGTAATGTCGGCTAAATTCATTCGCCTCTTGATTCGAGGCCATAAATAGGGTTCGTTCCACAGAGGCTAAGTCGACTGAGCTGTTGAGACAACCTCGCGTGATCTGAAGCCAGTAAGTATAATTGGTTTCGAGAAGTACGGCTGGAATGAGCGAGTAAATCTGTCTGGACCGATAACGAGTAAATCGCTAAAAAGGCAATCAACGCTAAACTGGCTCGTAAACTGCCTAGAGGATCGACCGAACGTTGATGGGAGGATAGTGTTAGTTTTTAGAGAAGGAAGTACACAATGAAAGATCTTAAGCGATATCAGCACCGAAATTTGAAGTTTGTTATTAAAGTATATTGAAAGAAGTCCAAACAGACTAATCAAATAGTGACATTAACCTTCTCTCCGGGTCCTGTGGTCTAGTGGTTAGCGTTACAACCTACCAAGCCCAAGTTCGCTGGTTCGTAGCCCGGCAGGTGGCCCTAGGATTTTTTTAAAGGGAGTAAAAAATGGTTAGTTACGCCGTCCTTCGGAAGAGACGTTAAACGGAGGTCCCAAGCCTGTAAGATGTCAGGTACTCGTTAAAAAAACCTTTCCTAATTAAACCTGGATAGGCAAAATTTAGAGCTCCCAATGTAGGATCGCCCGATTAGCCATATCAGCAAAAAGTGACGTTAAATGAACAAAAAAACAACGTAATATACTTACATATACAAAAATATAGTAAGGTCTATTAGGATTATTTAAAATACTTAAAGCTTCAGATTAAAATTAATTGAACTACCTAATTTATAATCAACCTTTTTATCTTCACCAGTTGTTCGTGTTTTATCTTGATGTCTCTATTTGATGGCCCTCAGTAGCATTTTATTTTGTTAATTTTTTTTGGGGGGGGCGGCATGCCAACAAATGACAAGGCAGAAATCCTGATTTTATCTTCTTCATTCTCTCCTTCGTCAACCCCCTATGCTCCTGCTTCGTTCTCTCTTTCACAAGATCCTGATCTATTTGAATCTGCTGCTAAACCTCTGTATGTTCAGGTAGCCCTCAGCAGTGATTTCAAGTCTATGTTCTTCTTTCATCCGCTTCACTAAACTTCTTTGTTTTTCAGATTGTATATTAAATCTAGCCAAGATAAAAAAAAAATGTGTCAAAAACGCTTATTTTTTAACCTCCTTGTTAAAAGTAATTAAACAAAGTTCCGCAGAATTTGTTGCTATAGACACTTAAGCATTGACTACCAAATTAAAAAAAAAAAAGAATGGCGAATCAAATATAACGCTAAATGTTGGTGCAAACGGGAATTGTTTTCTCGCAAACGCTATTATTGATCAGCATTTTTACTTTCAATTTCATGCACGCTACCGGGATTAAATGCCAATTCGGTTTGTTTAGCATGTTAACATAGACTATCCCTTAGCCGCCAATTAGGAGAGACGATTGAAGCAGACTTTGCTAAACCAACAGCTCGTTAAGCTTCCTTCAGCGATTCTCCGGCCCAAATGATTCCTCCCCAACTCGGAGCTGTATCTTTCATCTTAATTCACATCAACGTTTCTCGATACCACTATCTTAATATCATAGTGTCTAACCCTTATTATTAACTTGAAGTAGAGTATTTCAATCTATCATTCTTCTATATAAACCTGGAAAACATCCATAAAAACAAGCAAAGCTGAAAAAACAGAAATTCGTTTTTGACTTGAGAATCAGCTATGTCTTGTAAGAGTTGGTATAGGTCCAATCATATTAACCAATGCACCTGCAATCTTGTTTCTCTACGTTGTTTTTGATAAGTATTTGTTGAAATATTTCAATATCCCTGCAGTACTATGTGTTGGAAGAGTTGTTCACCTCAGAGGAGAACGGAGAAACGAATTATTTATAAACTAATGTGTTTCAACAGCTAAAAATTTCTAAGCCAACAGCGTATGGTCGGCTCGTTACAACATCCTTCCCTGAACGCGGTGGTAATGTATCTTGCTGCTTGGGCTGCGGACTGTCCAAGTTTAAACTGATTTAAAAGATTGCACGAAAATCGCGTGTTTCCATTGTCTATTTGATGGCACACTAAACTATGTTCGTTCCATTCTAGTGATGGTTTAATATTATAAATGAGGGGATCAATAACAGCTCATTACAATCTATTATATTATAATAATATAATATTATACTCGTATTTTATTTTTCTCTCCGCCCAGGATCGCTTCATCCTCTTTCATTTTCCGTTCCTCATGGGATTTTATCGTTCGCTTGGTTCTCTCCTCAAGCCTAAACCTTTTGTCTCGGTCACTTTGCAGTTCCATCCCTGAGCATATCCTCCATCTGCCGGAGTTCTCTCACGTCACTCTCTGCTTCCTTAACTCCGTTCAATCTAGTTTTTTCATTTCTATAGAATCCAAATACTCATTTCGATAGCCTACTTGCGTTCACTTGCAAGATATGTCCATAGAAATTGTTTTTGAACAATGAAACCCTGATTCTCTTCATTTCCTCATTGTTTTGGAGGTTCTTTCAGTTGTTTCGTAAAAGGGGTCATTTCGTGTGTAGACTAATTCATCTTTAGAGAATTTAGGGCCTAAAATTTTCTTTAATATCTTCAGTTCTTTAATCTCCAACCTTCAATTAGTCCCTGAATTGTTATGAATAGTTTTTTATTACAACTATTTAATTTTATATAGACCCAGCTATAGTATTTTCTGGCAATAATACACTTAATAGTTTCATTCCACCTGTTCCAGATTACGCAAAAAGCGTTACAGAAGAGAAGTCATTATGACAATGCTTTGGATCAGTTCTGATCGTTCCCACAGGATACAAAACACAAACAACACAGACACACACTAAACAGTTGATGAATGAACAACAGAAGGCAGACGTTGGCAAGAAAAACAATCCTAAGTGTCCAGACTCCCGATTTCTGTTCCAACACGCTACTCTCTGCGACAACTGACTAATTTTTGGCTCCTCGCCAGGCCCAATGCATCGCTAAGGCCTGCCAAAATGTTCGCATCGCTTTCATAAGTGTGAAAGCTAATCTGTTATCCATCGGCATATCGTTGGTTTGGAAACATGGTTTAGTCCTATAACCGCTAATTGCGTATGATATAACAATTGCAGGTTATCAATAATAAAAAAAAAATCAATCCTATACAAGGCTAAGATATAAGAATCCAAAAATTAAAGATTATAAATAGGTTGTAATCCTATCATAAATAAATAATTATAACTATGAGAACATTATTATAATAACATATGCATATATATTTTTAAACAAATATGAATTATATAAATTCTTTAATAAGGAATGAAATTAACAACTAAAGGTTATCAATAATCATCTAATAAAACTAACTTATAATAATTATTTTTATGATATATCTGCAGCCCCGGTGAATAAGTGGCTAAGCCAAATTTGGTCCAGAGACAGAAACTGTATCATTCTCGTACTTTTTTTCTCTAAAATAAGGTGTAATATAAACAATAATTCTTTTTATAGCAAATGCCTGACTTGACTACTTCTTCACTACGAAAATAACATGACCATGTTTCTTTGAGTACAAGAAAATCAATTTAGAGAAAATTCGGCTTCGCCACTTATTCACTGGATATGTAGATATAATGCCTATAATAAATATTTTTACAGATAAATAAAAACTAAAAATTCGGTGTTAAATTAATTGGATTTTAAAGCTTCATTTACTCCTGATATTTGTACATCCAGTGATATCAGTTCACGCGAGTTACAAGTTACAAACGGAGGCTTGATCAAGTTACCACTACATTCCCTGTTAGCTACAATGACACCTCTTAATTGGACCAACGAACCCAACACGAAATTAGTTTCCTGGCTTTTGTTTTGCTTTAAGAGAGATTTACTGTAACAATTATGTACAATTTAATTGTGAAACCAAAACATTTCAGTTTAAATTCGTATGTAACTAAAACCTTTTCCACTGCAACCCACAAAGGGTGTGAGGTTCAGTACATGGTAGATACCGTTCTGTTTCTAGGAAAAGGTTGTGAAGGTAGATGATTGATCCAAGATCTCGTTCATGCTTTCCCTCCAATAGGGTATCCACTTTACAGAAACTGGATGAGTCGCAGGAATATCTGCAGATCCCACATGGTCGATCTGTGGTAGTTAACAGAATTTATAGTTTATCCTCCACCGTCGGATTTGTGACTTCAACCTCCAGATTGAAGCATATTGAGCTTCCCCATTATCCCCTATTAAATTAAGATGTCAAGCCAAGATTGCGAGTTAGCAACCCGGTAGATGGCAAAAGGATTTTTAAAAGACGGAGTTACCAGGGGTCGTATCCCAATCAGACCAATCCGTTCTCTTCACCGATCTTGTATCCCCGTGTTCTTGCAATTTTTGCAATGTATACACGGGGATATGACCGCCGGTAGCTCAATGGCATAGAGCACTGCTACAGAGAAGTAGACGACCCAGGGCAAATATTTTCTCTTCAAACCTAAATATTTAAAAATAATAACAATTTTTTTTTTTTAGAAATTAACACTTTATTGAAATATTACAATCTGCCACTTGTGGGCAATAAGTAATAGTGCTATGTAGCTTACAGTCATTCCATAACAAAACAATAATATAAACAAAATAAAATAAATAAATATATACATGCGGAAAAATATGTACATGCGGTAACAGAAAGAAATTAATGCGGAAATGATAAATAAATAAAGTAAAAAAAAATAATAATAATAAAATAAAATAAATAATAATAATAATAATACTAATAATAAAAATAAAATAAAATGTACATATCCATACCCTATAGCAACAATTTAAAAAAAATAAAAAAATAATATATTGACCTAAGTCAACAAGATCCGAATTAAAGTAATGTTCAATGAACATTCTTCCACTTGTATACACCGCAAAAATTGCGAGAACACGAGAGTATAGGATCGGTGAAGAGAACGGTTTTGTCTGACTTAAATACGACTCCTGGTAGCTCAGTGGTTTAGAGCACTGCTATGTAGAAGTAGATGACCCGGGTTGAAATCCCCGCCAGGGCAAATCTTTTCTCTTCAAAACAAAAATATTATGATATAGCTTTTTACTCGGCTAGTAATTGATATTTAACTAAGAAGTAAAAAAAAAAACATTCTCCAGTCATAATTATTTATTTTCTCACTTTATACAAAGACGTTTCGACCCCTTGGGTCATTATCAATTCTTTTATACTATAGATAACCATAACATAACCTGTCACACATAACTTCACATATTATTTCTATCATATTCATATTATTTCTAATACTCCCAAAAAAACAAAAATTAAACATAAAATATTAAAAATAAATAATATATAGCATAATTTAAATAAACTATTATTATTAAATCCTATAGATTTACAATTTTTAATTTTCTTCAAGGCAATACGAGTATCAAGGTGTTTTTAAGAATAGGGGAAGTCCAAAGTATAAGGCAGAGTTGAAAAATGACCATGGAGAAGA
Source organism: Arma custos (assembly GCA_037127475.1). NCBI lineage: Eukaryota > Metazoa > Arthropoda > Insecta > Hemiptera > Pentatomidae > Arma > Arma custos. The sequence continues at coordinate 51,273,667 of CM073765.1, forward strand.
ATATATCTCCAAAAAAATTTTATATTATTGACGTCCATATGAGTGAGGTATCTATACTTAAATTTTCGTTTTTTTTAGGACAATTTTTAATTTAATTGTTAATAATTTATGTTGATGTTAATGTTAGTAAATTTATAGGGTGAATTGCAGAAAAATGGTATAAATCAGGAGAGACAATAAAAGAATTGATAATGACCCAAGGGGTCGAAACGTCTTTGTAGAAAGTGAGAAAATAAATAATTATGACTGGAGAATGGTTTTTTTTTTACTTCTTAGTTAAAAAACAAAAATATTTCAAAATAGTAACAATTAATAAGAAATAAAGATTTTTTAAAAGGTATCTAAGCCTATTCCGTGTCAGGTACTCTTAAAAGATCACTATCCAAATTAAACCTAGATATTCGAAATTAAAACTCCCACAGTAGCATCCAATTAATCATAGCTGTATTAAGTGACGTAAAATGAATAATCAACAAAAAAAAATTTTTACCTCAACAACCCAATAGGACGATTCTCGTTTAGTTTAGTGCATTAGAAATGTATACTTTTTTTTTTTTTTGGCACAGTGAAATATGTATATGTATTTTACAAAAGAGTGTAGTGAGAAAAGTTATTGTCATAATAAGTTAGACTTTATTTTTCTGTAAAACCTTTAGCTTTCCAACGCTATATTATATTATTCGTATGGAGTTTAAGAATGGTTACAAGCTGGTGCAATGGTTGGTTGGCAGGTCACCAAATGTGCACCCCACTAGATAGGTTTTGTTGGAACAGTTCTCTAATAATAGAGTCTAGGAAGAAAATTATAAAATGACGAATCAATTTCTTTATATGAAATTATAAAAATATATATTAATATACATGAAGGTTCAAGAGCATTGACTAATAGTTATAGATCCGTGGATTCTGACTGTTCAGGGTCACCAGGTGTAAGTGAACCTATCCCTCTTCCCCGAAGTGTCCCTGAATCAACTTCAGGTGCTATTGAATATCTTTGAAACATAACCAATTGATTCCATATAAAAGTACAAGAATAAAATATAAAATCATAACTTCTAGGCTAGTGAATTAATCCCGAGTTAGTACTCCTGTAAGCTGACAGACATCTATGGGGGTGAATGACTGAGGATTCCCGTGACGAGAATAAATATCCCTGCATATTTAAAATATACGGTAACAATAATGTATCATTTGGTTCTAAGACCTAAGCACTATAGTTTTAATTCGTACTAAATTAAAACTTGTACACTTCAATCCATGATGGATCTTGGGTTCAGTAAATAGTAAGGACTGTACTAATTACACAATTCTACGGTCGTACAGAGAGGTCAAGCTCATCTGCAAGGACTTTACTCAATGATGGGTATCCACTTTATAGTCGATCCAGAACAAGATCTCCAGATCCCACAGCTGATAAAATAAAGGCAAAGTTAGTATCGAACAAAGGTTTAGAACTCGGTAGCACATTAGACTATATCCTGAACTACACCTCCTCCTATATTTTCTATATATTTCTATATCACTCGTTCAAAAGGACAACCTCACAACTATAAAATCTATTTTCAATAGAGGCATAGCACAGAAACTCTTAGAGTGAGGTACATGCCTAAATTTGATGAGTGTGTGCTGTTGATGTGAAATATGCTGCACTATTTCTTTGCTGTGATTTTTCAAATTTCAAATATGTTGATCCTAAATTAGGAGGCTTCAACCAATACAATTGCTACTGAAGGCTTAGCTCAAAAATGCCAAATTTTGAGTTGTGTCGTTGTTCTTTTGAAGGAGTTAATCTTAATATTAATCTGTGTAATGAGATGTCTATAACTGTGGATGTTCATTCATTCGAAAAACATCCCTTGGAGCTTTGAAATTTATCTAATTAGAACTTTTTCCTATATACTCCCTTTTCTAAGAAGGTTGGCCTGATGAAGAGAGATATATCTTAGAGTGATGAAGAGAGATATATAAGAGTGATGAAGAGGGATATATAAGAGCGAGGGTTTATCCTGAGTTTCATCTCATCCCTCTTTCAGCTAAAGAAATCTGAGACCCTTTCATGAGATTTCTCTTAAAGGCGCTACGGGGAAAAACCGACTGTTGGCGGCTCTCAATGGTTCTCGAGTCTTTTAAAGGTTTGTCGGAGCGCACACATGATTTCAAAGGAGGTGATACATTAAAAAATATATATAAAAAACTTTCTAAATGATTAGTAACCATGGAAACGATTTGATATGAAAATAGCAATAATTAGTTATTGAATAATATTAGTTGACCTCATATAAATGAGGAAGAAAATGGAGCGGATATAGGAAGAATTGTTTATTTGGAAGCTGACGTTTCGATCCGCATTGCGGGTCTTCTTCAGTGCTATTGCAGTGTGATCCTTTAGACTACAATAGCCCTGAAGAAGACCAGCAATGTGGGTCGAAACGTCGCCTTCCAAAAACAGTTCTTCCTATACGAGATAATTTTTTGATCCATACCAAGAATTTTCTTCCTCTTATCATTACCTTAACAATGACAGTCTACGACAATAAGCCTTTCAATAAATTTGGAGAATTATAAAAATTAAAATTACCAGCAGTCCTTAAAACAAAAAACAACATTCTTAAGTAAAAGGAAAGTTTATATTTCTTAATTTCCTTAAGCAGCCCCCAATTTGGGAACCAAATTCGAAATTCCTAAGAAAGATCTGCCACTATTACGTATTAGAAATATTCGTCAATTTTTCGACAGGGTCTAAAGGGTTACTATAATTTGTCAAAGTCGTCAAAATCGTAAACAAATACGATATTGATAATTTGCAGCTCAGTGCACATAAAACATTTAATTCCTGATTGATAGAAGACGGCACGAACCAGTGGATCGCTTACCCATTTTAGTGCCAGGACACGGTGTTTTTTTTGGGAGTTCCCAAAGTCAGCCGAGGAACTGAGTGTGCCTCTGCTTCACCCCTTTGTGACTATTCTTTTTTGGAAGTTAATGTTCCAAATCACTCATATCAATATCATAGACCACATATAATGGCATAAACTTATAAAGCATTATACTCGGCAAGCCGGGTTGGCACCATTTAAACCTGATTAGCGAGTCCAATTGGGAGGAATTTCCATCTACTATTCCAATATCCTCCAACTCATTCCACGGCACTTCTGCGAGGTATTGGAAACCACGAGGTTTTTACTTTCGAATAAACAATTACGGAATACGTTTCAACTCTTAAACAAGGCTTATTTTTAGGTGCTTCCTTAAAATCCATAGCTTTGTTCAATTTCGCCTTCGGATACGATTCCTTTGTAATATCAGCTGGAGTCACGTACTCGGATAGTATATTGAAATTACAGCATCGTAATGATTAAAATGGACTTTGTCGGGCTTACAATCAACCGCAGTTCGTAAACATTTTATAAGCACAAAGCTGACTGGTAAACGTAGGGCTAACCCAAAGCGTAGCTGGAGGATAGCGTTAGTAGCCTTACGTCGATTTGGTCGTAGAGAGTAATCCACGGATGGAAGTATGCAAGCAGTCATTGGTGGCATTAAGCCTTTTATTATTATTGAAATTTCATAGCCTTAGGCATGTAACGGGTTGGTCATAGGTCACCGCCTTTGCCACAACAAACCGTTTTACATGTCACTTACACCCTCTTACTTTTGGTACCTGGCACCCCTTCACGTATCATATCATATGAGGGTGGAACTGGAGACCTATGACCTATATTTGTCAGTAGAGACTAGTCCAATGTATCCATATCTTCAGGTTTGGATTATTAGCATAGGATTAGATTAATAATTCATCATTTAATTTATATATATAACGGCCAGTTTTTTTAAATATTATTTTTGACATATAGAATGTCAATATTCCCTATTTATTGAAAAATTTTCAAGTCATTTGATATGAAATGTCCGTTTTTATTATTTCCTAAATTCAAAATGGAATCAATGGACTTCTATTATATACTATAATTATGTATACAGATCGTAATGAGCTGTTATGAATCCTCTCTTTTTTTATGATATTTACTGCCATTACAATTGAACGAACATTGTTTAGTATGCCATCAAATCTACAGCCCCGGTGAAAAAATGGTTAAGTCATACAAGACAGAAGAGACAAGAAACTGCTCGACGTTTTCGCTTACTCAAAATTTACTGGACAAACGCTCTAAGCTCCCAATTAATTAAAAAGACTCATTTACATGACAGTTATCAGACCTATTTGGACATACGGAGTTGAGCTTTGGGGCTCTACTAAACCATCCAATTCATCTCGTATAAAATCCTTACAATCCAAAATCCTACGTAAAATCCTCAATGATCCTTATTATACCATCCATCATGGTCTTAATATCCCATACGTTGCTGATTTGGCCCAAAATAGACACCTATCCTTCCATGAAATGCTCCATACACACTTGAATCCGCTAGTCTCTCAACTTGCTTTCCATACTACTCTTTATAACCCTGGCGTCTGAAAAGAAGATGGCCTCGAGACCTTCTACTATAGAACTTTATTGGAGTGCTACCGATGGGTAGTTTCTCCACAAGTGTTTTTTGTTTTCATGCCATTTGTTCATATTAGCAGATTTACTTGTAATATTATTACAGTTGTAAGTATCAATAAATTAATCTAAAAAAAAAATTGAGCGGAATCGAGTTATTTTCGCAGTGAATAAGGGGCTAAGTAAGGCATTGGCTTGAAAAGAAGTTATTGTTTATATTACAACTCCATTTCAAGCCCAAAACTACGAGAATGATACGATTCAGGTTATCTGAAAGCGGTTAACTCTCTCTGGACAAAATTAGGTTTAACCACATATTCACCAGTGCTGTAGAAATATGAACATGGAAACTGGTGAGTTTCAAGCATTTTTTTTTTAAACAAACAGCACACTGCGTGAAACATTACAACCATGGGATGGGTTTAACGAACGGACCGTTGGTTTGAGAAATTTTCAGATGGTTAGCAACTAAAACATTTTAAAAAAACGAACTGCATTAGTTATTCGGAAGGGACCTACACTCTTACACGACAACGCCAGAGATCTTCTTTCACGACGTATAGTGAGGAAAATAACCGAGCTGGGTTACGAACTACTTCCACATCCACCTTATTCCCCAGAAATATTACCAACAGGTTTCCATCTGTTCAGAAATTTGGACAACTTCATTAAGGTTAAAATTTTTGAAAATAATTCCCGACTTAAAAACCTATTTTCAGAGTTTTTATTCATTTCAAAACGCCGAACTTTTCAGTCTGGGGAATGAAGATTTGATAACACGTTTGGGAAAAGGTATAAGAAATGAGGGTAAATATTTTGAATAAAATGTTTTGATTTCATAAAACTGTTTTACTAAATAAACTTTCCTTTGAAAAACGGACTTCACAAAAGAAACGAAAAAAAATAATATTTTTATTTATTGTTAATTTTCCGATATTTTTACAATGTACCTATATTTCATAGTCATGGTTTGCACTTTCATCACTGTAACAACCCTTCCCAAATAACTTCTACTTGCATTGAGGTTATTATTATGATTTTTTTTTCCAAAATCAAGATCAACATGTAGGTTATATAGGGATCCTTTAATCTATTTATTGCGCCAAGTTATTCAGACCAGCTGCGGATTAAATTAAGCAGAAGACTTTAAGGAGGAGGTACAAAAGCCACCGTGGCCCTACGACCAGAAGGTACGGCCTCCGCTCCCCGGGACCAGGTCTTACATAATTCCTGCCTCACCGCGGTGCCCCCTTCCCTCCCCCTTAACCAAGAAAGGGTGTAATGGAGCGAGATGTTTAGTGCTGACCGCATCCCATCTCTTCCCTACCTAAGTTCCCTCCTGGGCCGCTACTGACTTCTTCGCATTGTAGCTTCCGGTCCAGAGTATAAAATTATAAGAAAGAAATAAAAAAACAGCACCACTGCAAACCATGAAGGGTCTTGGATTCAGTACATGGTAGGAACTATTCTGTTTCTAAGCGGAAGATTGTGCAGAGATGTGGTTTGGCCGAGACCGCAGTCAAACGCCAGGCTTTCCTCCAAAGAGTGATTAAGGGCAGCACTTTATAGGATCTACCCTCTTTATAGAAGCTGGGTGAACCCTAGCAGGTTCTATAAATCTCGCAAATCTACAAGGCGTCTCTGCTGAAACGTGGAGTACTATTTGGAAAATTTAAATGAACAGTTGGCCATATCTTTAACCGATAACGGATACCCTAGATAAAAATGAAAAAAATAAATAAAATATGAAAAACTCAAAAAGAGACATAAATTATAGGATGCATCACAAAATATTTAAAAACCAAAGCCTCAATATTTTTGGGATACTAACTTAAATAGCTGTATAATAATGGATATTGCTTCGAATAATATTTGTTGTAAACAATAAAATGAAAAAAAAAGGTAAACTTGTTTACTCTCCCATAAAGAATAACCAAAATTCTAAAATATTTACCTGTATGAGAGGAAAATAGTTGACTGGATGATAAAATGGAGAACGGAGATAGTTGGGGGTGCAGTAAAAAAACACCTCATAAGTACCAGACTTATATTTAGACTTATATTATATTTATATTCTAAATATAAGTCTGGTACTATTTGGTGTTTTTTTTACTGCACGCCCAAACTATCTTCGTTCTCCTAAAATATTTACTGTAGAAACAAATAATAGTTTATGAATAGTTGAAGAAGTACATGCAGATTTCGGGTTTAAATAGTTTCAAAAGTATATCTTTTCGCCATGATTTTTATTTATTCTTCCATTCAAGTGCTACAAATAACTTTTTTCTTTGAAACGCGGTTAAAATTTTTTAAAATATTTAATTTTTTCCCTTTAAACAAGGGTGTTGTTCAAGGTTTAAGCCCTATTCTTTATTCCCTTTACAAGTCTGATATTCCGGAGCACCATTGCACCACCATCTATATAACAAAGATCCTTAAATAGTCTATACCATATATATATATATATATATATATATATATATATATATATATATACATAGAGAGAGAGAGAGAGTTTGGTCATTACAAAAAAATATAACTATTGCGGGCTTTGTTGCCTTGCCGAAGGTCCTGTGGGATCTAGGACCTTCCTGGAGCTAACTCAGCCTCTCAAGTATTAGACCCTTATTGGTGGAAAATCTGGTGAATGCGCGTGCTCCAGGACAAATTAACTTCCTGCACAACCGTTGTCCAAGAAACGGTATAATCTCTACCATGTACTGAACTCAAGAGCCTTCATGGGTTATAGTGTTGAAGTTTTTTTAAAGTTTTTTTTATTTATTTTAATAGTAACCAATATACGCAAACTTATATACGTTGAATACAATTAATTTTAATGTCCTTAATTTCATTTAATTTCTATTTGAACTGAAACTACAGCTTGTTTCCGCATTTTAGTTTAGTATTCGTTAATGGGCGAGTTTAAGGAAAACAATGAACACCGACAAATATGACATAAGACAAACAATAATTTCTGTACACGGTTTGTATTTATTTTAAATTATTTCCCCGTAGCAAAGCTGAAACATACTGGTAGTATCTTCAGAGCAAACACCGGGCAAATGTTTGTTCACAATTATACAAACAGTGGTTATATTAAAGACAAATAAAGGAAATTTACATACGCTGTAATTTTTCTTATCTGCCAAAACCAGGTCACATCTTAGCATGTTAAACATCTTTCGTTTTTTTTTAAGGGATGTAATTTCTTCAGAGGTTTTCTGTTCCACATATTTTATTCATGCTAAAGGCCAACAAGCTTAGTTCATTTAACCAGAAATTTGTTATTATAACTTTTAAGCAAATAATATAGATAAAGAATTAGTGGTTGATACCATTTTGCCTATCATTTAGGCAAGAAGTAGAATAGAAGTATGTTAAGACATGTTATGCCTATTTTTTACAATGTACTACTACAAGCCTTGAAAGGGCTTGGGATCAGTACATGGTAGAGACTTTACTGTTTCTAAGACGATTTGTTGTGCAAGAAGGTGATTTATTCGAGATCTCGCTCAACAGCCAGGTTATTCTCCAATTAACGGTTCCTTAAGTAAGTCGTTTCTTTTATATACGTACAGTCATTGATAGTTATTATATAGAGTCAGTAATATTTTTTTTTTATATCAATTGAAATCAGAAAGGAAACGTAACAAAACTTAAAACTTGTTGTGACTTAACTCGAAGCGACAGCCTCCGGAACTGATACCAAATCAGTTAATCTGTGAAAAGGCACAGATGGAACCTGTGGAATCTACAGACACTCCTCGTGCTCACCCAGCCTCTTTAAATAAACATCCTTAGTTAAGACAATAACCTGACTGTTGAGCGTGATCTCAGATCAATCACCATTTTGTAGATCCATTATACCAGAAATAGTACAGTGTCTAACCATGTTCTGAGTCCAAGAAGGAAAAAAAAAAATAGTTTAGTTCGAAGCGGTAGCCTGCGGAACTGATACCGCCATGATTCTGAACAGATGGATGAAAATCCTCATCTATTCCGGGTTTCTTTGTTTGAATAAAATTAGTTAAAAAAGAAGGTATAATATTTTTTGGATTAAATTATGATATTATAATTAATATTAACTTTTTACTGTAAGGATAGAGATAGTGGGAGTGCAGTCAAATGAAACACCACCGACGTTTCGAACTACTTTGTAGGTCGTCTTCAGGGCTATGAGAGAAAACAGACAAAACAAAATAACTATAAAAATACATTACATTACAGTACCAAGAATATAATAGTATTATGTAGAGTAAAAAAAGAAAACGAAGAAGGTGGAAGAATTAATTGAGTAAAAATTATCACAGAATAAATGTACACAAGGTGATAATGCAAACAAAATACAAAGAGAAAAAAAGAAAGAAGGTAAACAGAAAGTTACAAAATGGAAAAGTATAAACATAACAAGGTGAGATATAAAAGTATGTAAAAGCTAGTTTAATACAGATAAAATATAACATATATGATAATAGACTGCTAGAGAGTAAACATATGTTAACTGAAAGAAATCTTTAACTTTTTACTGTATATTAATAAAACATATTTATGAAAAATGATTTATTGTATACTAGCTTTTGCCCGCGGCTTCGCTCGCATAGAATTTGGACTACCGCATAAAGTTTCTTGACAGTGCTTTTTAACAATAATTTAAAATAATAAATAATTTAATTTTTTTCACTATAGGTTACTCATACAAAATTTCAGATGTCTAACTTCAAAATTGACGGATTCCATACAGCCTTTGATCCCTTATTATAATATGGGTGGAATTAACCAAACTTCTTTCTTAAATCAAAGAAAGGATCTATCTGCAAATTTCAAGACGCTAAATTCCTGATTTGCCTTTAATTATGTACTATAATGGATTCTCCACAGTACCTCTAAAACTGTCGGGGCTGGGGAGGGGCACGTGCCCCCGTCCGCCCCCTAAATCCGCGCTTGCTATAGCCCATGTGTTATTCTAATGTATAACCTATATTACTGCAAAGTTTCATCCAAATCCGTTCAGTAGTTTTTGCGTGAAGGAGAGACACACATACAAACTTTCACATTTATAATATTAGTAAGATATAATGTAAAGCTATCAACTCAATAAGATTGGAAGTTCATTAGGAATCTCATCTCATTATTAAATAACTTTTAAAACTCCGAATCTTATAATTAATATTATTTTTCGAGATTAATAAGTCGTTTCCGGATTCTGGGTTTTAAAAAATGTAGCCAGTTTAATTATTTGAATTGGATAATTAAATGTAAAAAAGGGGAAGAAGAAAACCTTTGAGAAAATGAAAAGCTAACCTCGTGGTTTCTCTTAATTAAATGAAAAGTTTAGCCTCAATTAAGGAAAGGAACTCATAAAGAAGCTGGAATATAGGATAGGATTAAAAGCTAAAGAAAGCAGAAACAAAAAAGTACAAGTCCATAATTGTACACAGCCATATTGTAATGATTACCTTATTCATAATTTCATTCATTTTTTTTAATACATACAATTATCACAATTATAATTTGCTTATGATTTCAATTAATTGATTTTAACTAACTATATACAGGATGTTATCGTGTATATATTTTAGATATTTTAAACATTAACAATTAATTATTCTTAAGGAGTGCTCAGTGGTAGAGCACTGAGTTGCCAAGCCAGAATTCCTGGTTCAAATCCCTTTCGCTGGCAAGTTTTATTTAATCTGTTATCGACCGGAGATGGATCCTATTGGATCTAGGATCACCGAGCTCATCCAGCCTCTATAAAATGAGTGCCCGAAATAAGGGGGGAAATCTGACGGTTGAGCGCATTCCGGGACAGATCAACTCCTTGCACAACCGTTGCACAAGAAATAGAGTCTCTACTATGTACTGAACCTTTTAAACCCTTCACAGATTTGTAGTGGTACAGGTTTTAAAAAAAATTAATTATTCTAAGAAAAATATCAATTATGCTTAAGGGTAATATTAATAATATTCGACTACAGGATCCTATAAGTCAAAATCGAGAAAAAATGGATTACAGTGTCGAAATCGAAAACTATACATAATTTGAACGCGTACATATGCCTAATAAATCTTTTGTACAGCTAAAAATATCTAACAACAAGAAATGCTATATTTTCAAGAATAAAATTGCGACAAACGACTATTCGAAAAATGAATAAATATACTACAATGTTCTTACGGTTATTTATATTGTATTGAGAGAAGCGGAGTCGGAGTGGCTTATTCATTACGAAAATAACACGATTCCACTTATCTAAGTACAATAAATCCATTTTTAAGATAATTCGACTTAACCAATTATTCACCTGACCTGTAGACATAATAAAATAATTAGCGAAATGAAGAGAGAGAGAGAGTGAGAGGGAGAGAGAGAGAGAGAGAGAGAGAGAGAGAGAGAGAGAGAGAGAGAGGAGAGAGAAGAGAGAGAGTGAGAGAGAGAGAGAGAGATGTGAGAGAGAGAGAGAGAGAGAAGAGAGAGAGAGAGAGAGAGAGAGTGAGAGAGAGAGAGAGAGAGAGAGATGAGAGAGAGAGGAGAGAGAGGAGAGAGAGAGAGGAGAGAGAGAGGAGAGAGAGAGAGAGAGAGAGAGAGAGAGAGAGAGAGACGAGAGAGGAGAGTGAGAGAGAGAGAGAGAGAGAGAGAGAGAGGAGAGAGAGGAGAGAGAGAGAGAGAGAGAGAGAGAGAGATGAGAGAGAGAGAGAGAGAGATCAAAGAAATGCAAAAAATTCATTATTAGTTTAATTTTGACGTGGTTGAACGATCTGTTATCATAGGAAATTATAAATCAAGCCATGGTAAAGGCACCGCTGGGTACAGTTCTTGTTTTTGCATCTTTTGTTTTATTTAACTGTTAGTCAATTGTTTGCATTTTAAAAGTGTAGATACAAATATAAAGAGTGGAAAAACAAATTTAGTTTTGTTAACTAGCAAAGCCTTGAGTTCAACATATTTCTTTTGATCTAAAAATAATGCATAAGTGGCTAAGCAAGTAATTGATTGAAATGGAAATGTGATATAAGATATCTTTGTTCCAAGCCAAAAACTACGAGAACGACACGACTCTGCTTCCCTCAATATAATTAACTCCCTCTGGACAAAATTCGACTTAATCTCTTATTCACCAGGGCTGAAGGTATACTTAGATATGAATTTTCTGTATTATTGAATATTTCCGTTGATCTTGAAAGCCGAGCATTTTTACAATTGTATTACTACCTTTCTTGAGTTCTAGAAATTAACCATTTAACCTTTTTTTAAGGTGTTGCATCATCATGAAAGAAAGAACAAAGATCAAATAAGAGGAGGAACAATTCAGTCCTCAATGAAGACTGAAGGAGTCGAGGCACCCTATCAAGACATCTCGCAACATGCAGTATGAATGTGGGGTACGCATGAGTGCAGTTGACAGGATTGTCGTTAGCAAAAGGGGTTGCATATAATAGCACACCTATAGCAAGGTATCTTGCAATTGCAACAGGTACGAACAGGTATGACCCTGCAAACAGGTCGACAGTATCAGCCTGATTGTGGAAGCTGTTGCGCCATAACGAACCCCTAGCCAGGTCTGCAAGGCGTCTCCTCCGTACAATGAAGAACGACTCCTAACGGTTCTCTTCCGAGGGGGAAGCTTTTGTTCTTGGCCGAGGGGAGGAAGTCTGCGCCGTCTGGGAGCATTGCGCGCTCACCTGGGGAGCCTGGGAAGTGAGGTCCGGCCCAGCCTCCACAAGCCCAATTACTTAGCCCTTGTTTTTGTTCACAGTTGGGCGCCAAAATTCTAGCAATGCTCAACCCCAAGCTCAAAGAGGCTCAAAAAGACCTCGAAGATTTTATTTCAAACGTAGTAACGTAGCTTTTTCAATAGTACCATCAAGTAGTACATGAAGAACCTACGGGGTTAATAAATCGATTATACTTCACCATGCACCATTACATGCAGTTTATTCTTGATGATGATCCGAAGACTATAACCAATAAAACATTACCAGTTCTAAGAGCTATTACGCTATGAACTTAAATATGTAAAGGATGACCGAAATCATTACCAAGTATATATAAATAAATATTAGTTCAATTACTTATGCCTTGTTCAAGGTTGGGCACCAAAACCCGTAAGTATTGTGTCAACCTAAGCTTCCTAAGCCTGAATGAGTTTTTTTTTTTTTTCCAAAAGACCTCGAATATTATTTCAAATACAACACCCGGTAGTACATGAAGCAGAAATGGGATAATTTTATCAATTATTTCACATCACTGAAAAAAAAAATTAAATCAGGTCTGCGGCAGAAGTGAAAAATCAAGACTTTGGAATAATTTTCTTCTTTTTTTATTTTTCCCCTTATTCCTGTAAAAATAGATTTTTAATATGTAGCCTCTTTGCCATACATATATTCTATTATTTTTGTACATATCGTCCCTGCCATCGCAAAGTATTGAATGTGAAAAAAACACAGTTTTCGTTTTAGACTTATAGCAGTTGCTTTAGGATTGATAATAGATAGAAAATTCATATAGAGGCATCTATAAGTCACAAAAACAATGTAAAACGAATTTCATTGGTCTATAGGCACTATTTTTTATTGAATTTTGAAACTGCTTTTTTTTAATTCTCCTCAAAAGTACCGATTTTCACATTTGATAGTTGAAAATGGCAGGGACGACATGTGTTATTTTAAAAGGTGTTTATTTTTTATTCTACAATTCAATGTATAACATAAATTACAAAAAATTACATATATATATATATATATATATATATATTTATATAGTAAATTATATAGTAAAGTAAAAAGAGACCTTACATAAATGTTAACGTCATGGAAAAAAATCCAACAAAAAGTCCTCAAGTCTCCAAACTAAAACAGAAATTGAAATTATCTGTCCAATGTTTCGCCTATTCAGGCATCCTCAGAGTAGATTATTTGGAGGTGGTGGGATGTTTCTTGGGTGCTTTATTCATGTTTTGTTTTGTTGTCATTCTCTTTCTACCCTGAGGATGCCTGAATAGGCGAAATATTGGACAGATAATGTCAATTTCTGTTTTAGTTTCGAGCTTAAGGGCTTTTTGTTGGAATTTTTTCTACGGTCTTAACATTTATATAGTAGTATATATACAGATAGTCACTAAATCATAAATTAAGTAATGGCCTCATCCCTATTCTCCTCCAGACGACACGTAATTAGAGAGGCCCACATCCTCATTAATGTCCTATAATTCAAAGCCCGTAACGAAATGAACACATCAATCAATTAATCAAGGATAAAGTTATGATTGTTCGACATCATCATCTTCTTTCAAGGTCCGACTAAACTTCATACTTACACTGAATTCAGTTTTTATGAAGGATTTATATGATTCATTCACTGAAGTTTATTGATTTTAAACATCAAATGTTTTTTCCTTATTTTACAGTCATCATGATAGTAATTAAACATAAAGATAATTATAGTAAAATTTTTAAATTTATTGAAGCAATAAAAATTAGCGGAGAACTTTAATTGAATGTTTGCACAAACCCACTCTGAGTCAAAACTAATGATTTTTATATAAAGATCAAAATTATGATTACCATTATCGATAATTATTTTCTTTAATTAATTAACTAGATTCTTTTTTCTTTTTCTGAATTAATTCTAGATGTTTTTAGATTTTCAGGCATTGATGGTGGAGTTGAGATGCCTAAGATCCGGGGTTCCTATGCTTGTCAGACTTTTATTTAATCTATTAGTGGCCGGAGATGGATCCTAGAGGATCTAGGACCCTCCTGGGCTCACCCAGTCTCTGTAAATTGGGTACGTAAAATAGGGGGAAAATCTGGCGGAATGAGCGTGCTGTAGAACAAATCACCTCCCTGCATAACCGTAATCCAAAGAAACAGCACAGTCCCAATCTAAACTCGAGACCCTTTATGAATTGTAGTCTAGTTAAATAGTCACGAAATTTTGTGTTGTGTTGTGTTTTAATATAATACATGAATGTTGCATAATAAATACAATAAATACAAGAGTAGTAATACAATAAATAATACAAAATACAAATAAAAGGATGTGTAATAAAAATTGGGGAGCGGAGTGGTAGGTTGTAGAGCACTGAGTTGCCATGCTGTGTTCATATCCCGCTGTCGGCTTTACCAATGAATGAAGAGCTTTTAGAATTTAAAATTCTTACCAATGAAAAAGTTATTTAAAAAAATATATTTATTGATTCATTGTGTGGTTTTTAATACAATATATAATTAGAGATATAATTATATTTAGGGAGTTTAGAAAAAAGCTTGAATATGGCTCTAACCATCGGTCAAATCACATACTTGTGCAACCGTCAGCTTATATACAGTATAGTCTCTGCTATGAGATGTACTCAATTACGTTCTTAGGTTGTAATGGTATAGGTTTTCGTTACATCAAGGATGTAAGAGGCAGATAAACCATCATTGTATAATTCAAGAAACTATTTTGCCAGTTTGAGATACGCTCCTAAGGCAAATCCAGCTACTATAGTATTCTTCATTCGGGAAAAAAACCTGCCTGGAGAACTCGGCGAAAAGTGTTCCTAACATGCACTGAATTCAAATGACTTGAGGTTAGTTGATATTATTCCTAAGAAACTCGTTCCGGAATAAAGAAAAAAGTTGTTATTAAATCCAAAGTTTGTCATAATAGTTGTAATGTTATTAAAACTCTATTAAAGCTACAAAAGCGCTAAATTGACCGTTAAAGTCGCGCTTAGCCACCATTGACCCTGGACTATGATGAGTAGTTCCAGATTAATTCCAGAGCGAAATAATCCTGGATGCGTGACTCCCATTTGGAAGCAGACATAATTCCCGGAGATAATGCATTGTAATATTGGTTAAATTGCCTCCCTAAATGGGACACTTCCAAAGCTCTCGTAATAGCCCAGTTAACTTGAACTAACTCCGTTTCTGACTAACTGATATATATGATATATATATATATATATATGATATATATATATATATATATATATATATATATATATATATATTACATTCTCTATGTTGTATAGGTTCAGTACATGATAGAGACTGTACTGTTTCTATGCCAAAGGTTGTACAGGGGGATAATTTGGCTCAAGAGCTTTTTGCCTCCAATATAAGCTGTTTCTCAACTCCCTAAAAATACCTCGGATTTAGTACATAGAATGGGTTGTACATTTTCTAAATCGACGATTGTACAGGTAAGTTGTTCGTTTATTTAACGTCCATTTATGCTGCTGTGGCTAATCAGACAATGGTACAGTGGGAGACCTAAATTTTTCCTATCCAGGTTTAATTAGGATAGGGATTTTTAACGATTACCTGACTGCACAGGCTTGGCTCCTCCCCAGTGTAACGTCCCTTCCGAAGGACGGCATAACCTAGGGCCATTTGCCGGGCTTCACACCCGCGATCTTGGGCTTAGTAAGTCTTTATGCTAACCACTTAAATACACTGGCTGAGGCCAATGCCAATAGGTACACTGCTCCTGTCAAAAATTCACTCTTATTTTATCGGCTTAAAGTGTATAATATATTTATTTTATATACACGAGGATTTTCCAAAGCATTCTGACATCATTTTTTCCTTAATTCCATCCTCTTCTCTCCTTGCATTCTTTTTCATTCTTCCGTCCATTTTGTTCCTGGTCTGTTCAACGCTTTCTTCTCTGGCATCATTATTGTATATATATTCTGTCACTGTAGTATATATACATACATATATATACTCCAAATCAGAAAGAACTAGAGACCCCTATCACTAGAGCCCCATTCCTATCATTCATGAGAAATCCAGCGAACCCTCCATCTCTTAAAAGGCACCTAGTGCAGTAAAAGAGATTCCGATAAATATTTATTTCAAATAAATAAATAAACCAAGGGGCTAGAAAACAATTTATATATATATTATTGTTAACACTGTGGAAAAATTCCAACGAAAAGCGTTAAGTCTTCAAACTAAAACAGAAATAGAAATATCTGTCCAATATTTCGCCCATTCAGGCATCCTTAGGGTAGAAAGAGAATAACAGCAAAACAAAACATGAATAATGCACCCAAGAAACATCCCACCACCTCGAAGGCTCAAATGCAACTAAAGAATCATAAGGAAGGTTACTCGACTCCGGCTGGTTAAGGTTAGATAAAAACAGCTGATAGATACTTCAGAAATTCAAAATTCAATGTACACTCACCAAATCTCAAAAAGCACCACAGGAAAAGTAAATAATAGCAAACATCACAAAATTTAAGAAGAAAGACCATATGAAAAAATGAAAGTAAAAATGCAAGAAAATTTTTTTATCATAATCAAGAAACCAGAGGACCTACGGCTACTCCACAAAATATATTAATAATGAAAAGTAAAAAAGAGACCTTACATAAATGTTAACACCGTGGAAAAATTCCAACGAAAAGCCTTAAGACTCCAAACTAAAACAGAAATAGAAATATCTGTCCAATATTTCGCCCATTCAGCCGTCCTCATTTGAGCCTTCGAGGTGGTGGGATGTTTCTTGGGTGCATTATTCATGTTTTGTTTTGCTGTTATTCTCTTTCTACCCTGATAACAGATATTTCTATTTCTGTTTTAGTTTGGAGACTTAAGGCTTTTCGTTGGAATTTTTCCACGGTGTTAACATTTATGTAAGGTCTCTTTTTTACTTTTCATTATTATATATATATATATATATATATATATATATATATATATATATATATATATATATATGTACATATATTCCTACACTTAAAAAATTATATATTTATATATGTAAATGATCAATTAAACAAACAGCGAAGCGGGCATAAAGGGAAGTGGTTCGGATGCGTAGGAGGAGGCTAACTGACCAGAGCAGTGTTAACAAGCCTTTGTGCCTAGGGAGAGCGCGCCCTACACAGAACTCTTGATGCGTGCAAACCAAAAGGGCAGAGCAAATGCTTGATTTATACCAGCCGTCCCTTCTCCCTCCCAAATCTCCCTTTTCTAACTCTCGTCTCTCTTATTAAAAATACAGTAGAGCTTTGAGTTGAAATTTATCTTCAGTGAAATTCACAAACATATCTCAAATATTATATAAAATGTAAAAAAAATCAGTAAACCTGTAATCCATACAGAACATTCACTTCATTGCAAGATGTGGTATATACTGTTTGTAAGATGAATGATGTAGAAGGAGTTGATTTTAGTGAAACCGCACTAAACTACCAGGATTTTCCTCAATTATGGATGGCCTTATAGAAGCTGTGCCCCAAGAAGGTATCCAGAATCCAGAGAGTCAGTTCATGATTTTTAATAATATCTGTTGGTCTTGATATTGAAATAAAATATGTATACTTCTGTATACTATTTGGTCTTACTGGCTTCCGGCATTCTCCATACGTGTCCAAGCCACCTGAGTTGTTCCTCAACTTTTTCTTTTACTGAGACAATGCCTAACTCTTCTCATTGCCTGTACAGCCTCTCTTCGTCTTTTGCACAATTCTTCTGTGGATGATTATCTCTGTGGCAGTTACTCTTGAGAAGTGTTTTCCTTGGGCTGTCCTGTGTTCTGCTTCAAAGAGAAATGTGGGTGTTTAAATAATCATTTCATTGAAATGAACGTTTCACCAACATATATCATCTACAGTCAATATTTTTTAGTTGACACTTTTATTTCTTGATGAAATGATTACAGAAATCTACTCATTACCCATAGTTACATTTTCTTTTCTATACTAAATCTCACGATAACTTGTTTTTAGGAAAATATACACATACACAGGCAAGTATACTACAAGAGGCTAGCCAAAACCAGATAATCTACAGATACAAAGTTCGTCAGTGGCACTTTGACTAAGAGGCGAAATCAAATAAGAATGCAACAACTTGATCCCATGAGAGAAAGGAAGCTCATAGAAAAATACTTAAAGGGGCATAGGCACAAGGAAAAACACGCTTCTAAGGATCTTAGTGTAGTCCTAACGGGCTCATGCACAAATGGTAATAATATACTGAATGATAATTGTTGACCTTGATAATATATGTGGAAGAATATTGTCCGGGTAGAGGTCACAATAAATTTCTCGTAGAATTGGAGAAAAACTTTATTGATTAGCTAAAGTTTCTACCTACTTTGTAGATCTTCCTCAGGGCTGTGGGGAGAGCTGGGGGGTTAGGTCCTCATAGTCAGTATTGAACAGTGTTTCAGGCTAGTAAAGATTATAATATGGTTCTACTGGACTTCAATTGATGATATTTAATTATGAAGCAAAAAAAAACCATTCTCCAGTCCAATAATGCAGAGCAATAATGACCATGGAGAAGAATATATCTCCTAGTAATTTTTAAATTATAGACGTCCATATGAGGTATCTATACTTGAATATTTTCAGTTTTTTTAGGACAATTTTAATATAATTATTTATAGTTTTGTAGTCGTTGATGTTGATTAGTTTATATTATGGAATTACAGACATATTGTATGAATCCTGATGGACATTTAAGAAATTGAAAATGACCCAGGGGGTCGAAACGTCTTTATAGCTAGTAAAGATATGAGGACCTAACACCCTCCAGCCTTTCCTCCCCATAGCCCTGAAGAAGACCTACAAAGTAGGTCAAAACGTTGGCTAATCGATAAAGTTTTATAAACACATGCATATATTTTTCTTTTCGGTTGGTACCATTGACTAAGAAGAACGTTGGCCGCGTGATGTGATTATTACGGAGACACATATTGTTCGTGGTAACCTAACCTCATGATGAACCTAAACATGGAATTCATGGTGCAACGGGAGCCTGCTATGGCTAACTAGTCCCTCTGATGCTGATTCAACAGTGCCCTTTCCCGTGACTTACAATAGAGTTAAAGGAAAGCCCAAGAACACCTACATTTCTTTCACTGAATTAACCTCAGGGTGGCTATAGATAGTTAGAAATACGCAGAATCAGGCCATCCCTGCAACGTTCAGTCATTATAAGTTGCCTCCAGTAGTCTGAAGGGCCTTACACACCGAAAGTTGCGATAATACTTGAGAATTTCCGATACCGTGACTCAAATTCACAACCTTTGCGTTTGTAAGAAGGTGCTCTTCTGCAAACGCGTTGACCTGATCAAATCTGTATTTATAAATCTTTTTATGTAAACATTATTATTATTTTTTTTATATTTTACATTTTTCAATGTAGAAAAGTTTTGGTTTCGGAATTTAATGTTATTGTATAGCGTTATTCAATGAAAACATTGTGTTTCAAGCCATTATTGCTAGTTGTGTAAGTTTTGTTTTTTTCCGCAATACATGTTTCAGATTCCATTGGTCGCACAAACGTAAGCACATGGCCAGGGAGCAGAGCAAATATACTATTTATAAAATATCGATAGGGTCCAAGAACACGTAAAGACAATATTGTCCCATAGGTTCTCCGGTGTACTCTTCCTTTCCATTATTTACGATGGACCAGCAAAAGTTTCGTCAGTTCATGAATTACTGATCCATGAACATAAAACTTTATTAAATTCTTAAAAATGTTTACCTTTTCTGCATATTTTATCAGAAAAACTACCGGGCCCCAAAAATGTTGATATCTTGGGTGAACCTGTACTGGTGACAACAGAACTGATTGGTCAGCGCAATTCTGGAAATAGATGGGCAGCAATAGATTATTGGCTGATGGCTATCGTACGACAAAGGGGGCGTTAACCAATACGAACAATGGACCAATCAGGGAAGGGAATACATGTGTGGACCAATCATCTTGTTTCATCTGAAAACACTTAGATAAAATCATAGCGAGTACTGGTAAATTCATTTTAAGTCCGTAAAAGGTACAGTTTCTTCTTATATCATACGATAAAATATCTGACATATTAGATTTTTTTTTTTCCTTTTAAATTAACCCTTTGAAAGGACCGTTTATTTGTTAGCACATTCCATACGTGAGTATACTATCTGCCTTATAAATTCATTTTACAAATAGTTAACTACAGTTTGACAATACTAAAATATATGCAAAAGACATTATTATATACATGCTGTTACAACTTAACAAAATTAAATTAACGAATTTAACAAAAATAAATTTAACAATTATTATTATTATTATTATTATTTAATTTTCATTTGCACCTGCGCAATTGCGCATCCAGCAAATTTGATCCAGATGTTTTTCTCTTTGCTATTGTACAGGAACATCGAGTTTTGGAATGGAATATCAATTTTTCAGTAGGTCTCTTGGCCAATGTCTTTTTAATCTTTTTTAAAAAGACATTGGCCAAGAGACCTACTGAAAAATTGATATTCCATTTTAATTTAACAATTAACATTTTTTTTTTTTAAATTGAAATTACAATACTTACATAACGATTATCTTTGTTTTACCTAGTATAGTACAGGGAGTTTCTTATATGGATGTCAACTTTTCAAAATCAATACTATAAATAAATTTAGTGAGTTCGGGTCAAAAGTGATTGTATAGGTCATGTTCAGCAACTGGCCAAACTTTCCCTCTTAATATTGTGGAGATAATTAATTTCGATCTTTGTCCTTCATACAATTGGCAGTCATATATTATATGTTTAAATGTCTGTTCTTCTTTGTTTATTGAGCAAGTACATTGGTCGTTGGTTATGTGAAATCTGTGTAAGTATGATTTGGTATGTCCATGTTCAGTTATAACCTGAGTTAGTTTGTAGTTAGTGGATTTTATTAATTTGTAGTTATTGTTTGTTAGTTTTGGAATGAATTAGATTAGATATTTTATTTTACTTATATTTTTCTAATTGTATATGGTCGTTTCATATGAGCTGTCCATTTTCAAAGTAAAGATTGATTAATATTGAAAAGGGAAAGGTAAAAAGAGACCTTACATAAATGTTAAAAACGTGGAAAAATTCCAACGAAAAGCCCTTATATCTCCAAACCAAAACAGATATTTAAATTATATAAATAAAAATAGTCCCTCTGAGGCTGATTCACTAGGCTGATACCGTGAATAACAACAGAGTTTAAAGAAAGCGCAACATCACCTTAATTTCTTTCACTGGATTAACCCTCAGGGCGGGTATAGATAGTTCATATATGTATACACGAGGAAGAATGTTTGAACATTACTTTTATTAGGATCGCAAAATAAGGCGAAGAGAATGGATTTGTCTGACTTGGATACGACCCCCGGTAGCTCAGTTGGTTAGAGCACTGCAATGGAGAAGCAGACGACCCGGGTTCGACCCCGGCCAGGGCAAATCTTTTCTCTTCAAAACAAAAATATTTAAAAATAATCACAGTTAATAAAAACTAAAAATTATAATATAATAATAAATATATTTTATTATTGAATTTATATACTTACTTATTTAATAATAAAATATCTTAATTTAATTGCCTTTGTGATTAATATAATTAAAAGTTAAACATAGTAATTAACTTCACAAATAATTTCAAGTCTGAATAAAAATTAATAATTAGTTTAAATTAAATCAGAACCCAATTAACTGTTGAAGTTTTATCAATGCCCTTTACAACTTTTCGGAAAATTAACTCAGCGCTATTTTCGGGAGGATATTTTAAAACTGGAATAAAATTTTAAAAAGTTACAAGTCTGCTTATAACTCACCGACCACTTCCATTATATCATTAAAAGTTTACAAAGTGAAAAGTGTGTCTTTGAAAGATGCCGCTTTGTGTTATTATTATTATTTCTTTTTTAGTTCATTCAGTGTTTTGTTGACTGGCTGTTGAAGGCTCAACAAAAAGACGAATTATTACCAGTAGAACGATGTACGATCTTGTTGGGACTGGGAGTAAAGAGAAATGTAGAAATGGATAAATCAGAGAGAGAAAAATAAAATTTTTTACTTACTGAAATTTTTATATATGTATGTAAACATGTGTTTACTACCAGATGGTTGATTGCCATTTGTTATTATCTTCAAGTGGCAGGGTGAAATAGTAGAGAGTAAAAAAGGACTGTGGATCAAGTTTTTTGGTTTTTAGGTATGATTGTTTTTTTATTTATCATTTGATAGTATGTATTATCAAACCTTCTATACTTTTTTAAAAAAATATATATTTATTGAAATTTACAACTATATACAGTAAATATAATGAAAGATGAATCATGTCTAGAGACAAAGGCAAGTAGAGAAACTACCCAATGGTAGTACTCAAATAAAAAGTTCAGCTTAGAAGGTCACAAGGCCTTTTTCTTTTCAGACGCCTCGGAGGATTATCAGGAATTGCAGAGGTTGCGAGGTTTGAAACTAGTGAGTGGAAATGAAGTTTGTCATGAAAAGATTGATATCGGATTGGGCCAAATCAGGAATAAATGGGATATTAAGGTCATTATGGATTACTTTGTTCGTAACAAAGTAAGGAGCATTGAGGATTTTACTAAGGATTTTGGATTGTAAGGATTGAATACGAGAGGAATTCGATGGCTTAGTGGTGTCCCAAAGCTCTATTCCGATGGGTCTAATAATTGTCCTTTATATGAGTCTTTTGTAATTAATTGGGAGCTTAGAGCGTTTGTCTAGTAAATGCTGAAGTAGCCAGAAACGGCGAATTGTTTCTTGTTGTTTCAGTCTTAGTGGAGCCCCAAAGCTCTACTCCGTAAGTCCAAATAGGTCGTATGATGGTCATGTAGATGAGTCTTTTGTAGTTAATTGGGAGCTTAGAGTGTTTGTCTAGTAAGCGTTGAAGTAGCCTAAAACGTCGTGCGGTTTCTTGTCTTTTCAGTCTGTTATGAGGATTCAAAGTTAAGCGTTTATCAAGGTGTAGTCCTAAGTACCGGACCTGTTCTACAGGAATCAGTAGGATGTTATTAAACGATACAGGAGGGCAGGAAGTCATTGGTTTACGAAGGAGGTACATATATACTTAAATTGTGGTTTTATTAATAGATTGACACTTATAGGTCATGAAAATATTGGATTTATTGTACTTATATTAAAGTCAGAGTTAACTGGGACTAATTAGAAGCACTTGTTACTGTAGGTTTGGTCGCCAAACATCTTGGAGCCAAACTTACAAAGACTTATTAGTATTACAAAATCACTTATGGGTCATATTATATGTTTCTCAATTAGTATTTTTTGGACTGATATGGCGAAAAATCTATTAGCGTTATTCGAGTCACAACCGTCCCCGATATAAGACAGCTTGGGGCCGCCTGAGGAATCAGCAACGAAGAGCACGTGTTCTCAAAGAGCGCGCTTTGACTTCTGATCACTGTGAAAATCAAACCGAATCTGGGGCTTCTCTTATAAAATCCTCTATTTTTTTTTTTTATTATTCATTAATTTTAGAAGTGGGATATTTTTTATTTAATTTTTGATTATTATTTTCATTAATGAAGTTTTGTAATGTACCAGGGTTAAAAAATATAAGCCCCTTCCTAAGCTCTTAACGGAGGCATAACAGTTGAAGTTTGGAGGTACAAAAAAAAATTACAAAAAATACATCTGCTTTTCCAGGATTTTCTCTGAAGATCATTGGAAGGCCATAGGAAAATTTATTTCTATGTTTTGATTAAATAGCTGTATTGGATTCATTGATTATAAAAAGCATTATATCACTGTGCTACGTGTTTCATTAAGACAAATTTAAAAAAAAACATATCCTTAAAACAAAACATAAAAACATATCCAATAAAAAAGTTGAGTTACGAGATTCTATTATTTGTAAGAACATGGAATGGCCAAGATTGGCACACGACCTACTACAATTTCGCTAATGAAAAGTATTACAACTTGTAATATGATATCAAAAGCTACTTGGTACGTAAAAAATGAATGAACAACTCCTCACCATAACAAAAAAGTAAAAACTGTACCACTAAAACCCAGAAGGATCATAGGTTCAGTACATGGTAGAGACTACTGTTGAACTGGGAGGTGAATTGTCCGAGATCACAGTGGCTGAAATGATATCAAATTTATTAATTTATCCACCGCAAATATTTTTGAAATTCGGAATAGCAGCTCACAAAATTACAATATACACTTAGATACACAGTTCGTTACTACAAATTTACTGAGAAAATATTTTTTTATATCAGAGTAAATAACACGAGGTTATTAAGTGAATCTCTAAATTCTCATGAATGTATTAATTTGAAGCATCGTGGGAAGGCATGTAAAAATAGATCCTTGAAAATAGAATTAGATTTATTACAATTACAATTATTGTATTATTCATAAATAAAATCTTGTAGAATGAGAAAAAAAAGAGAGGAAGATACACTTATTTGAGATTAAAACTATTTAGATTAGTGAAATTACATTTTATTAAAAGAATTATTCCATTTTTATAAATCTACTTAGGTTTATATAACGCTCTATACAACGAAAAGCTTATTTAAAAAGTTAAAAGATAGATTATGTAATAAAGGAAAAGACAAAAAACAAGGGTAAATATAAAAATTTGAAGAAGGAAAAAAGCAGAAAGGTGGGAGAAGAGACGGTTAAATTTTGAGGGTTGTTTTAAAATTTAATCAAAGGGAGGCCTGTAAGAGACTGGTGGCGCTAGCTAGTGGCCTTCCCTTCAACTAACTTCTCCCTAGGGGTTGCACTGCGTCACATAAATTTGAAATAGGACTTCTCTTAAAAATAAATTTATTATACCGCATAAATCAACAAACGCATTAATAATATGAGACTCTAAATTTATTATATTTTATATTTTTATTCGTAGTTATTTATATGGCGTAAGTTAAAAAAAAATTGTTAAACAAATATAAAGTTTAAAAAAAAAATAAGGATGTGTTTTTAAGAAAAAACAAAACAAAAACAAATATGTAGAGCACTGTTTTTCTGAGCTGAGGGGCCCGGACCCTGTGCGATCAGCAGACCTCTATGGGGCTCATCCAGCCTCTATGAAGTGGGTACTCTTAACTGTGGGAAAACCTTAAAGCTGAGCAGAATCTAGGCCTAATTACGTTCCTGCACAACTGTTACTATATAAACAGTACAGTCTCTACCATGTACTGAATCAAACTTCTTCATAGGTCGTAGTTCATTCAACTTCATTTTGACGATGTTTCGAGACTAAGTTAGTCTCATATACACAAATAACATGTGTAAGAGGTTAATACATAAATGGTACTTAAAATTTGATTGTTGAATCATGGTATACACACATATATATGTGTGTGTGTTGGTTAATATCATATCTAAAGAAAGCTCCTTTGAAGTCGATTTTTCAGGGGATAAAAAAACATTTTAAATATTCAACGGTTTCTAAAACCAATAAAACTTTAAATTCGAGTCAGACAGCACCCCCCCCCCCCACTACCCTCCCCTTCAGGACGGATAATGGAATTAGAACACTGAGGGATGTAAATCCAGGCTCCTCTAAAAGCTGAGTCTCGCTCTTAAAATTTTCTTTAGTCCTCTAATCGGGTTGTCTATGCTCCCTGAATACCAAACAACTGAGCCATTTGTTCTTCATGGTCTCAGAACTAAAAGAACTTTGATTCGGAAAAAAAAACCTATGTTACTAAAACCCAAGAAGTGTCTTGTGTCAGTTCATAGTAGTGACAGTACTGTTCCTAAGCAAAATTTTGTGCAGGGCGGTTATTTGCCTCAAATCACTTTCTTGTTATTTGTCTTAATTGTCGAGCCGAAGTTCCTGGATTCAAATCCCGCTATTTGCCAGGCTTAAATTTAGTCTTTCAGCAGCCGGAGATGGACTCTATAAGATGTAGGACCCTCCTGGGGCTCACCATTCCCTCTATAAAGTGGATGCCCCCAAAAAAGAGGGATAAAGCTGGCGGTTGAGCGTGATCTAGGACAGATCACCTCCTGCACAACTAAGAAACTCCGCTATTTTAAGTCCAGTCTCTACCATTTCATTCCTATCATTGGTTGTAGTGGCACAGATTTTTTTTTAAGGATACTGCCCACAAGAAGGTCTCTAAAACCCATTATCTGTTACAACTGATCCTGAACTGTGGAGTAGGGATAAGCAAACTTGCAATGTAGAATGTTGGCACCACAGAACATAAAGGCCATTGGCAGCGAGACGCGATCTACTTGATCAGATATATATATATATATATATATATATATATATATATATATATATATATATTGCTTGCCGGAGCTTGGATGGGGGTCACCTTACCCCATGTTGATACTAACCAACGTACAGCAAAGCCTTCCCATAGGTCCATAACTAGTTCTTCAGGTGCCGATTCACCTGTCCCGCGTCTACAAACTTTCTGGTTATAGGAAAGTAACAAATCGGTCTAAATACGTGGATATTTGACCTTCGGGGGCAGTGAGCGCAAGCAGACCTATATTTGTTTCGCTGAATTAGACCACCTTTGAACCAACTGAAAATCTAGACACAATTTAAGGCAATGCCATTGTTTATTTAGTATTGATAAACATTCAGAAACTGAAATTCCAAGGCGATGGTAACTTCGTTTTCATCAAGTATCTTCGATATATCCTTGGCACCTTTGATAGAGGGTTAAGTCGAATTTTGTGAATTTCAAGCTATCTACTTAGAATCGTAATTTTTCTGAACTTATTTTAAGTTCAAGATTGGAGTATCAGCCCACGATTCACAAAGGAATATCCTTCATTGTAATGGACGGAACACTTAGCGTCATTACACTTAGACACAAGGAAAGATAAAACAATTACGATTCTTAGTAGATAGAATAGTAGAATTCACCAAAATTCGACTTGGCCCACTATGCACAGGCCCCACAGATATATGTGGCTATATCCTATTTTATTTATTGCTAAGAGTTAATAATTACATTCTACAAAAATATGTTTCTCTGTAAACATGGCGTTGCTACATATGTATGAAGGAGGTGGCAGTTTTTTAATAATATGTGAATGAGTGGGTCAGGGCGACCTCCCTTCGGATGTTATTTAAAGTTTTTATCGCGTATATTCAATGTTATTATCATTTTAAAACTTAAATTGTCTTCATAAATCCGTAATCATAGCTTTCAATTACACATCCAAAGGCGCAAGTGTACTGGGTGGGATACTGGTCTATATGTCCCGAAGTCAATTTATTTATTTTAGTATAAATAAAATAAAGTAATATAATATAACAAAATGTAATATAGTATAGTATTGTAATATAGTATTACATTAATTATATTAATACTTAAAAAGATAATAGGCATAGAAACATGAGATCAGCCACGTCAACTGATAGTCAAGTTATCTAGTAGTTAACATGTTTTATGTAACTACATAAACTTAATTAACCGTAACAAAGTTACATAGCAAGTACATTAAGCTCAAATTCCAATAAGAGGATTGTTTAACATAAATATTACAACTCCGAGAATGATGTTTGAGTTTGGATCCCGAACAACAGACAAGTTAACAGATACTTGCCCGATTTGAATTTCAATTTGACGTACCTAGTTAAATCGCAAAATCAAACAAAGGGCTTAATTTAGTATTTGTTGAGGTATCTATTCCTTAATAATTTTATTTGTACGTCTATTTGTTTTATTTTAAGAACAAACAACTACAAATGGTTATTATTGCCCTCAGCGCAAGAGAATATACATATTTACATTGGCTACATAATTAATATAACATACTAATACTACATAATACTAATATATACATTCTTGTTATATTAGTACTTAGTAAAAAGATTGCTACATATAAAAATATTAACATACCATGCTATATCAAACATATAAAGTTATTCATATTAAAATAAAACATTATAGATATTTATATAAACTTTAAAATATCATATATAATAAAATTTATATTGAATACTCTTTCAAGTTTCCACGGCCATTGTTTATACACAAAACATAAGTGGTTTCTGGTTTAGACCGTGTTGTTAACATCAACATATAAAGTTGATACCTTTGTTTGGAAGAAAATCTGGCAGTTCTTGGAAAATCACATCCTTGCTGTTTGAAAAAAAAGAAAAGAAAAAAACCTGTAACACTACACCCCGTGAACCTGTCTGGGATTCAGTACATGGTAGATACTTTACTGTTTCATGGACAACGGTTCTGCAAGGAGGTGACTTGTCCTAGGTCACGCTCAACAGCCAGATTTCCCCACCTTATTTTGGGTACCCTATTTTTATAATATTTTATAGAGGCTGGGTAAGCACCAGGAGGGTCCTAGATCCCATATGATCCATCTTTGGCTGCAGCGGGATTTGAACCAGGATTTCCGGCATGGCAACTCAGTGCTCTACAACTTAGCCACTCCGCTTCCCTTTTAAAACAACACTGTATCAAAATTACAAAATATCAACAAAACTTATTGCATTATTATTATTATTAAACTTATTGTTCTACGAATATTTCAAATATTGTGGTCGCACTGATCAAATCATCTCTCTGCACAAAAGCTGTTCTAGTACAGTATAGTCTCTACCATATACTGAAACCAAGACCATTCAGAAGTGGTATTGTTTTATTTTTATTCACGGAAGGAGGTCTCTCAGCCAACTCCTTTTTTGGAAGCCGAAACGTCAACTGTGGCCCCTTCCTTTATTAGCCCTTTGATATGTCCGTGCAGTTAATGACGACCGAGAGAGTGCTGGCCGCCACCTATAGAAATGTCCGCTCAGTCCTGACAGCTAATAACTTGGTCTTCAACCTGGCTTTCGATCGCGTTCGCTTCAGGTGAGTTTTTAAAATTGTTCATTCAACGTTACATTATGCTACTATGGCTAATCGGACGATGCTGCAGCGGGAGTCCTAAGTTTTGCCTATCCAGGTTTAGTTCAGGTTAAAGAGTACCTGACATCATACAGCATAACTAAGGATACGAAGGAACGAGTATAGTTAGAAACCAGGATCACAGGCACACTAGGCTGTTATGCTAACCACTACACTACAGGTCAATCTAATTTTCAAAATTATCCTGAATTAAGAGTTTTTTATTATTTTTGTAACAAACAAATCTTTGATTTTCTGCTCTGTAGTTTTTCTGGAATATCGGTTATGCAGGGAGGTGATTTTTTCGAGATCGTCAGGTTTTCTTCCTATTATGGGAACCCGATTTATAGGCTGGGTGAGCCCCAACGGATCCCAAATGATCCGTCCGTGGCTGTGGCAAATAAATTGCGATATTAATAACCACCTATTATTTACTATAAAGTTACTAAAACCAGTTTTACATTATTAACGAATCCAATATCAATCCTTTCATGACAAACTTTATTCCCACCCAAGCCAACTAGTTTCGAACCTAGCTTCCTCTACAATTCTCTATAATTCTCCGTGGTGTCAAAAAGAATATGGCCTCGTGACCTTCTTACATAAATGTATTATTTGAGTTCTACATTCCTGATATTTACCTGATTTGTTATCTAATTCAGTTGTGAATTGCAATAAATAAAACTATTCATATATATACACATATACATATACACACATATAAACCTGATAGCGATCTAATCAGTCCCTCAATTTCGTTACGTGAAAAGAACATGAAATCTCCGAGTCAAGGACTCAACCACACCTGGCAGCCACGTGGTGCCAAGGTTTTTGGCTCTAACCTGGGTTTAGTAGGCACCTTAAATCAATCATATAGTCAAATCTAACCCTATTGTATCATATCCTTTATAGTTTAAAGTATAAGTATAAACTATTAAAAAAATATCACCATAATAAAAATAATAAATATAAAATAATTTTTTTAGAAAGATGTATGGCTGAAAATAATAAAATACTTTTCGCAAATATGGTTTAGTTTGAAGGATTAGTTTCAATGATGTCTGAGAGCCCAGGGTCTTTCGGTACAATTCAAATAATAGTCCGATTCATATAGCCTTTAGGCACGCCTATAATATTATTGCCTTGAATGTAACATTGACAATCATGACAGCCTTATCACTAGTTTAATGCAATAATTAATATACAACTCTATATCACTGAAAAATTGCATTAAATAACCCAAATTATCTTAAAATGCTGTAAACAAGTCAACGTTGTAGTAATCAATATATCATCAAGGCAGATTAGTAATAGCATATCCTTTTTCCTTTCAAAATGTAGAAAAATGTAGAAAAAACCCGCTTAAAAAAAAAAAAAAAAAGAAAATAAAAATGAACCATAACAGTAATTCTAATTTAAAATACATAAAAATAATAATAAATAAAGTAAGTAAATATAATAATAATAATAATTAAATAGAAAATAAATACAGATAACTAGGTTATGATACCTACGAATAGTGATTTGTTAAGTGAGAAGTATATGTTTTGTTCTTTTGTCCGTGAACCGTCGTAGTGAATGTTTATCATAGTTACCGATTTCTCGGATTAATGGATTTTTCGGAAGCTGGAGTTTTTTCGAAGTATGCTTTTGTTTGGGCTGAAATATATTGTTTTACCGAGGGAAGTTCAAGATCTCTGAACATAGTCGATAATTTCGTGTAGCGGGAATAATTATTAATAATTCTCATACATAGGTTTTGTACCCTTTCATACTTTCTATAATTTGTAGCGCAGGTTGAACTCCAGACAGGTGAGGCATAGGTCCTCACTGAGCGGATTACTGTTTTATAAAGGTTTAGCTTGTTTTGGGGGCTTTTTTTATTAAAATAGGGAAACATTTTGTAGATGGTTTTTTTCCTGTTGATGTCCTCAGTGAATGTTAAGGACCTATCTAGAATTAAACCGAGGTATGTTACGGATTTAGACCAGTGGATGTGCTCGGAATTTAAGATGATGTGCTAATCTATGTTGGGTCTGCGTTTTGTGAAGATTATGGCGGCCGATTTTGTTGGATTGATTTTTAGTTTCCACTTTTGACAGAATTTATGGATTTTATTAAAAGCTTGTTGTAATCGGTTTACTATTGTATCGATTCGGTATGATGCTGTGTACAAAGCGGTGTCATCTGCGTAAAGCGATGTCGTTACTTTTGGGTTTTGGGAGATCTGATATGAACAGAATGAATAGAATTGGGGATAGGCAGGAGCCTTGTTTTCCTTTCAATATTATCCCAGTTAGCCAACAGAATATATAGTATTATTTAGTTACAGTTATTACCATGTACTGAACCCAAGTCCCTTCGTGGATTGTAGCGGTGCATGTTTTGTAATATGCCAAGAAACAGTGTAATATTTTTGTAGATAATGCTTGTTATACACCTGTTTCCGATTTAAATCTGGTGGGAATAATATCAGGATAGAATAGGGACTCACTAGTACATTATACGAGAATAGCTTATCGATTATCAGGAGATTATCGAAATGGAAAAACATCGAATGAGATTATGATCGATAGCTGCGGCGAGATTAGAGTGAAGATTACCCGATTGAATAGTGTATCGAATGAGGAGCCATTATATTCCCAATCCTCCATCTTACGTAATCCCATCTTAGTAAAAAGAAGTTGGTCGCTGTCCGTGTATGGAGCCATGAGAATTGGTCGCTGCGGCTGTTGTGAACTTGGATTCGTCACCGTGAAAGGTCGCTCTAACAAAACGCCTTATCCAAGGATCTTCCACCTTGTTCCGAAATATCTTGTTCCATCACTAGATAGTGAAAATAATAAAAATTATATAATAATAATATATATAAGGCTCGTTTAAGGGCCAATCAGAATGCAAATATTGGGTCGTAATATTTACAGTTTTCTTTTTATTAGGGATTAGATTATTTGTGCACAAACAATTATGTTATGTATATCGTTTTAAAGATCATTCAATCCTTTTTCGTAATCAGTCTCACTTTTCCTTTTGAAAGCGAAGTAATGTTTTAGAAATAATAAGAATAAAATTATGTCTTCCGCGGAAATTCGTATAATTTTTCTCTACGATTTTAAACTTGGCCAAAAAAGCGTCAGGGAGGCGTCCCGAAACATTAATATTATTTACGGTGAAGATGTAGTGAGTGAAAGAACAATCTTCCGTTGGTTTGAAAAATTTCGGTCTGGGGATTATGAACTTACCAAAAAAGAACGTGGTAGGCCGAAGACTAAGTTGGACAACGAAAAGTTTTAAGAGAAGCGGGCCATTCCCAAACCACTCGTGAATTAGTTTTACAACTAGGAGCAAGTGCCATGACTGCTTCCTGGCACCTTAAGGAGCTTGGTGAGACAAAAAAGCTGGAAATAAGGGTACCACATGAAATTATCTCCGGAACTCTCCAACTGATTTTTATTTTAGAGAAGAAATAGTTAGGGGTGCAGTCAATGAAAACACCATAACAAGTGCATACTTATTCACTGTGAGCCGACGAGCAGTTGGCAGTTAGTCTTCCTCGCCGCCACTCGGTATATTTGCCCCGAAGATGGCCTACATTGTAGGTCGAAACGTCGGCACACAAATAATAAGTATGCACTTACTATGGTGTTTTCATTGACTGCACCCCCAACTATTTCTTCCTTACAACTGATTTTTACATTTTCCATTGTTTGGATAATTGTTTAAGAAATCAAAAAATTGACAACGAAAATGTCCTGAAATCGGCCTTCTAAGACTTCGCTTCTTCATTGACACCTAATTTCCACAGAACGGTGATAGAAATGCTTGTTTCACGTTGGGATAAATGTATTGAAAGTGAAGGATCCTATTTTGATTACTGAAAGCATTGTTTAATTATTTTTTTGCTAATAATTTAAACTTACATCTTCACTGATATTTAATAAGTTACAACCCAATAGTTATAATGAAATAACTATTTTGTTAAAATCAAATCATTTCATCTATGCGAATAGAGGATATATCATAGAAAAGCTTATAATCAGACCAAGGAGCTTGGTTTTATTATAATATAATAATATAGTTACTATGCTGATGGGTCCGAGTTCCAATCCTGCTGAGGCTGATAAAATATCTAATATTGTAACGAATGGTACCTGTGGGATCTGGAGAACCTTCTTGGGCTCACCTAGCCTCTATAAAGTGCGGTAACCTAAAATGGGGAAAAGACATGGCTGTTGGGCGTGATTTCAGACAAATATTTTTCAGATATATTAACTAGCTAATATTTTGATATATCTATATAAATAGGGCAAGGGACATACAACAGGTAGTGCCCCTTAAGGATTATTAACATTTCTCTTAAGATAATAGCGGCAGTTATTCGGAAGGAGCGCTCAACTCAAGATGCAAGGAACTGGATGAAGCAATGGTCGAGAAATAACCAGTCAAATATGGCATGCCCCTTCCTTTAGTAGTTATATAAGTTATATAATACCGTGATCAGCACAAATAAATATAATGTTAAATATTTTTATTTTGAAGAGAAATGATTCGTCCTGGTAAGTGCTCTAAACCACTGAGCTACCAGGGGTTGTATCCAAGCCAGACAAATCCGTTTTCTTCACCGATCCATATCCCTGTATTCTCGCAATTTTGCGATGTATATTTTTATTTAAATATTTTATCTCTTCGAAGGAAAAATATTTAAAAATAATCAGCATCAAAATAACAATTAATAAAAATAAATTATAAATAATATTTAGACGAAAGTCAACAAGATCCTAATTAAAGTAATGTTCAATGAACATTCTTCCCCGTGTATACATCGCAAAAATTGCGAGAACACGGGGATATAGGATCGGTGAAGAGAACGGATATGCCTGACTTGGATACGACCCCTGGTAGCTCAGTGGTTAGAGCACTACACCGGAGATGCAGACTACTCGGGTGCGTATCCCGGCCAGGACAAATCTTTTCTCTTCAAAATAAAAATATTTAAAAATAATCAGCATCAAAATAACTTTTATTTCAAAAGGATCTTTATTTGATAAACAACTCCTGGTCAGTCAATCATGTCAACTTTTGGAGAACAGAGGAATATGTATCTTATTTATTAATGATATAGAATTACTATATATTAAGTAAAATGATCTCGGGGCTGCATCCCATTTTATAATTCAAATATTATACAGATCAACGGACATGACTTTTCCTAAAGATCATAGCGCCAATTCAGCATTTTACACTGTATAAGTTTTATTATTATTATTATTATTTTATTTCATTTTTGTTCTTTCCTCGTTCTCTTAGTCTTTACCTTGTATTGAACCCAAGACTCATGATGGGATGTGTTACTATAGTAGTATAGGACAGGCAGGCTGTAATAACCAGTTTTTCCCACTTAAAACAAAACAACAATTATGGATTAATGAAGGTTTTTCTGGCATTAAAAAGTAATAGCATTTGCCCAGTGACTGTAGAGTTAAATAGCGCAATTTAGGCCTATCTTCTTTCGTAAAAGATGTAGAGATAACGAAACGAACCTAGATGAGGTAATGTACGAAATATGTAAATATCCTGAACAACCTAATCGAGCTAGCCTTCGCCTCCATGACCGCAACAACACAATGGATAATTGAACTGAGGCGGTTCAGGTGCTCACAGAATTACCTCAAAATTAGGATATGTTCCGAGTATCCAAGTTCGGTCGACGGCGGACCGGAAGCGAATTCGGCTCAGAAGTGAAGGATAGGAAATGTCGAGCATTCCTCGATGTCTTCACTTCTTGGTCAGGGCGACCTTGGCTAGGATAATAGGGTACGATCAGAGCGTCGGCGATCTTTGTTCTATGGTCTGATAAATACAATCAAAATAATTAGGCAATATTATTTAATGGGTAAATTTAATAGTTTTTCAAACGTTGGCAGTTAAAATCTTACGCAGCACATCTAAAATTAAAACCTCGTGTCTCTGAAATACTAGATAATAATCAGTTAATGTTTCACCAATTCTAGAATTGCTAGAGGAAAAAAAACTGTACCACTACAACCTGTGAAGGGTCTGGGGTTCAGTACATAGTAGAGAAAGTACTGTTTCATCAACAAAGGCTGTGCAGGGAGATGATTCGTCCCAGATGACGCTCAACCACCAGATATTTCCCCCTCATTTCGGGTACCCACTTTATTGAGGCTGGGGGATCCCTAGCTCCTATATGGCCCATCTCCGGTTGCTAACAGACTAAATTAAAGTCTTGCCTGCAGCGGGATTTGGACCAGCATTTTCGGCATGACATTTCGGCTGTATCACTGAGTCACTCCGCTCCCGGAATCAGTAGAATAACGACAAAAATAAAAATTCTCATCAAAGAAGACCAAATGCTGTCGCTCACATCTCACAGCAACAATCCTAACAGACTAATTACTCAGGAACAACAAACCATTCCAAGAGGTTCAATAAAAAACTCCAGTAGAATCCCTGAATAAGCGAAACGTTGGATAATTTATTTTACAGTATTTTATAGATTTAGGGCTTTATAATTTTGGCATCATAATAATTATTCCATGAGTATTCACTCGCTTTTAATAATAGTAATAAATCTATAAGTAATAATAAAATTACCCTTCAAAAATAAATTGTTATTGAACGTCTTGGAGTGAGGTATCAGATTAATAAGTGAATTATTATTTTGGTTTATGTCCTGATTATGCCTGGATTGGTTATTTTCCAGTATTTTAGAAACAAGATGCTTTGAAATTTGGAGTCTTCTCTGATAGAACAGTCTGTTCTACCTCTACATTTTGATCTAATTCGCTCCCCATATTTTTGTTATATTGCATAATATGCCCTCTTAAATTGCCATGGCACATATTTTGAATCTATTAATCCATTCAGACTTATGAGATAGTATCAGATAATGCCCTGAGGAAACTAGCAGCACGTCTAGCGAAACGTCTATGGTGACCACATATATTATTTATTATTTAAATGATTAATGATCCACATATACATATATTATATGTATTATTTAAATGTATAATGATAGATGATATTAAATGTATAATCCGTATTGATAAGTATAATTATATTTATTGATTTGTATGTATTATTTAATGTATTAACGTATGGAGTTTAATACGCGTCTCTTTAAGAGATAGAATTAGGTATTCGAAATTGTTTATTGTTAGATTGCTATATTTCACCGTTCACCTATGTACCTTAGCAAGATAAGAATGTTTCACGTATTAACGAGTTTGTATTCGAATATATGAGTATGTCTTCGTCTAGACCTGCCCTAAAAATGTGTTTTTATTGGCTGATAAAAGAGAGGGAGATGTGATATGAGATAGTGGGGGAAGCGTTAAGCAGTTTGAGGCTGTATTATTTTACTTCACTTCCATTTCAGGACTCATTCCAGACGCTCACCTCCCGCTCCTCTCAGGCTTGTATTAGAAACAGATTTTTAGGGCAAGTCTAGACGAAGACATACTCATATATTCGAATACAAACTCGTTAATACGTAAAACATTCTTATCTTGCTAAGGTACATAGGTGAACGGTGAAATATAGCAATCTAACAATAAACAATATCGAATACCTAATTCTATCTCTTAAAGAGACGCGTATTAAACTCCATACGTTAATACATTAAATAATACATACAAATCAATAAATATAATTATACTTATCAATACGGATGCATCTAATCAAATCATATTATATAACCAATTGTACATTTAATATCATCTATCATTATACATTTAAATAATACATATAATATATGTATATGTGGATCATTAATCATTTAAATAATAAATAATATATGTGGTCACCACACGTCGATAAAGAACTTGATGATACGGTCGAAACTAGAATAAATATGGGTAAATGGATTCGGTTTATAATAAATTTTATTATTTTGTTTTTATATTTTTTCGATTATTTTTTCTCTTTCCGTTGGAAGTATATTTTATAAATTATATAAAATATAATTATATAAAATATAATTAAGTATGTCCGAAAATTGTTGGGTTCAATTTCCTAAAAGTATCCTGATATACCTGATTAGTATTTTAATGAAACCATTGATATATTGTTCGTTATCGCCTTGGAAACTTTCCGAGGCACGCCACATATTTCGTTCTTACTACTTACTGTAGCTAGAACATTCCTGAGAGATATGACGCACAGTGAGTGTCACCTTACACATTGTTCACTGAAGCGGATCAGTCTTGTCATCAGGTATTCCTAGGTCGAATAAAAATAAAAATTCTAATGAGGGTACTACCTCTTCATTTTTTAAAGAGGATACGATTTTTATTTAGAACATTATTTAGTTTTTTTTTTGCTACAATAGAACCAGTTTTAAAGACCCATTGATAAGTGCATTAGTATAAATACGTATCTATAATTTTAAAAATAAAACAATTGAGTGTAGTCGTTATCATTGGGGTCCATTAGGTCGTCACCACTCCAGGAACTTCAAGAGATCCATTTCAGTGCTCAAATTGGAGTTCACTCCAATTGGCTTTCTTCTTCTTCTTCATAAAGTGCTTATGCTCATTGGATGTTAGCTATTATATATACAGAGTGACCTCTGTTTCCTGACCTGGACCTCTCTTTGCTTCAAGCTTCTTTTGTACAGTGCAGCAGGCGGAACTTTTCATCACACATCACATGATCAAAGTATGGAAATTTATATCTTTTGATGCTGTCCAATATATCGAGGGTCTTCAGTATTCGATTTATCATGATTTCGTTGACATGTTGCACCTATAGAACGCAAAGCTTACGATAACACCAAATCTCAAATGCTTGTATAGGTTTACTTGAAAAATCCGTAAGTGTTCATCTGGTATGTATGACAACACTGAGGTCATGTAACATCTGAGTACTGATTCGAGGCCACAGGTTCAAATTTAGGTTGCATTGCACTTTTCTGTTAATATAAATATTCGCTCCAAAAAAGGATGAGACCGCTAGAGAATTGAGGTATTACTCAACGCAGAATTGCGAAGCATGCACCCCTTTAATATTAGTCAAGTGACAGCTTCCCGAAGATTGAGCTGGGTTTGCTAAGTAGCTGGGCTTAGTAACTACTGAATTGCTGAAACGTTAATAAGCAATGTGCTGACTGGGAAGCGACTAAGGGTTAGACCGAGATGTAGGTGGGAAGATTGAGCTAAGAGTTTGTAAGTAGAGATTTGTTGTATTGGCATCGAGCTTTCTAGCTCGCTAATCCTTATTATTACTTTTAGACTTTTAGAGGCCTTTTAGACTGATTATTTTCAAAACTTTATCGAAAGGACGTTTATTGCTTATTCACACAACAAACAATGCACTAATATTTTTTTTATTTATAATTTTATGATATACATTATATATACTTTTAGACACCACACTCATACAAGAAATAGGAAATTATACAAAAACAACAACACCAAAATACAGACACAAACGAACAAAACACATACTATTATAAATAATATGCAATTTGTATTATGTTATTCAAAAATTTTGTCTTAAGTAAATCCTAAGTACTCCCTTTTCTGTTGTTTTTTTAAATTTTACCAACAACAAAAACATATTAATCAGTAACCGTTGTAATATGAACCCATTTTCATTGTAAGAGATTATCCCACCAATGTTTTAAAATTTGTACATATTTTAAAATAAAATAAACAAAATATATAAAAAAAACATTATACATATACATCATAATATATTATACATATGTTATGATATATGATTGTTATATTCATCAATTTCCTTATTAAAGGTTCCAGGTATTTATAACGAAACTCTTTTCGGTGGATTTGGCCTCCAGAAGTGTAATAATACCTTCCAGTGGGAGGTTCTATTATTGTATTCCAGGTAATCAATGTGCTTCTTAGAAATATATTTTTACATCTTCTCTTAAATGTATTTTTATTAATTTAGGAAGGAAATATTGTACATTGGGCTGAAATGGCAAAAATGCCGGTAATGGACTCCTGACAAGAAGTTGGTGAAGCCAAATTGCAGTATTTATTGTATATATGTTGATGACACAGAGATAGATCTAATATACCCAAGATCGCGGGTTGGCAGCCCCGCAGGTGGCCTCAGGATTTTTTTAAAGGAAGTAAAAAATCCTTAATTATGCCGTCCTTCGGATTTGGAATAAATCGGGGGTCCCGAGCCGAGGTGTCAGGTGCTAAAGATCTCATTTTTGGTAGATAACCGGTCAATCTTTTGTGCTAATCAGTTAGATATATTATTGATGTAATATTTAAGCATTGTTTAAAAGTAACAGTTACAAAATCATGTAATTCTGTTTATAGGATATTATAGGATTAATACAATTGTTTATAGGATTTTATTTATTTCTATGTTTAGCCATTGTATGAAGTTTCTATAATTTTTAATAATAATTCGTGTTTTCTGAAAATTGGCCAAATAGACTGTAAAACTAGCTAAACTCACTCTAAACGTAAAACTGTCAAACCTATTTTATTCAAATCGCGCAGGTAACTCCATGATTGACGTCACTTATATCTTATAACTTATCAACGATCAAATTTTAGTATTATATTGGTTTGTTTGTTTGTTCATTTAACGTCACTTTATGCTGTTATGGCTAATCGGACGATGCTACAGTGGGAGATAAAAATTTTGCCTATCCAGATTTAATTAGGATAGGGATTTTTAACGAGTACCTGACATCGCACAGGCTCGGGACCCCCGTTTAACGTCCCTTCCGAAGGACGGCGTAACTAAGGATTTTTTACTCCCTTTAAAAATTCCTAGGGCCACCTGCCGGGCTACGAACCCGCGATCTTGGGCTTAGTAGTTTGTTACGCTAACCACTAGACAACAGGTCACCTTATATTTTATTAGTTTCCAATAATGTAGAACATCCAATAATACACCAACTGTATATTTGGTTTTAGCCTAAAATGTAAAATTAAAATTTAAGTTTTATTCATCTGATGTAAATTTGGGTCAAAGTGAGTTAGCAGGTTTACACACTTAGCCGACGATATGGCTCATTTTTATAATTTTTTTTTTTTTTATATTTCTAATTCTTTCAGAAATTTAAAAATTATAATTTATAGAAATATCATATTTCCAACAATTCTATGGTTGTTACCAATGAAGTATGAAAGATGACTTATGGTATTCGAAAATAAAGTATTCCGTAGAATATTCGGTTCGAAAGCAGTATGAATCGACAGGAAAATTTAGCAGGCTATACAACAATCGCAGAAGATGATTTAGGTTGACATGAGTGATAAAATAGCAAATGTAAAGATGGAATATAAAAAAAAATTACACTAGCTTATAAACGAATGAATTACGAAAATAATAATTGGCGCTGAGCCGAGTGGCAAATGTCCGAGAAGTAGATCGTAGGTGGGATGATAGCATTAAGGATGATCTTATGTATTTGGTTTAGGCGGTTATCTCCACTGAGGAACTTGTATCGGTGGTACGGCATTGAATCTTTGGATTCACTAAGCTATTTATTGTTATTATTTAGTTTACACCGTGGATTGTAATACGTAAATGTATTGTAAGTAAAGTGGATTATTATTGTATTTAATTTATGCACAATCGTTTTTAGTTCGTGACAAACGCCCTCCCCCCAAAAAAAAAGAACAAATGCTTCTTTAATGAACCGGCAAAAGAAGTTGATACATGTCTTATTAGTTAAAAATTAAGTTTTTATAAGGCCTGAAATAAAATATATTCAGGTTTATTTATTTATTTTTATTTATTCCGAGAGGAAGGTTGCGCAATGAAGGTGGTCAAATACCTCACATTTTGTTCCTTTTTATCGGAAAAATCCCAAGGACCTCCGCTCCCGCTCACTGATATAGGTTCATTGCCCATTTATTTCCACTTATTTACTCTATAATACATAGATAAATAATTATTAGCTTTAATTTATACTATTGTGTAAATATATTTTAATTAGTTTTATGCTCGATCGATTTGGCCCTTACTATGATCTTGATAATTTTACACTAATAGCGCTTATATCCTTGTTGCTATTAATGCCTATTTATGTTGCGTCAATTAATTTTAATTACATACCATTCATTATTAATTACTAAAAATCGTTGTCCTTCGGAGAAGACGTAAAATGGCGATCCAGATACTGCGC
The DNA here is from genome assembly GCA_037127475.1 of Arma custos. Lineage (NCBI taxonomy): Eukaryota > Metazoa > Arthropoda > Insecta > Hemiptera > Pentatomidae > Arma > Arma custos. The sequence goes on from CM073765.1 coordinate 51,314,956, forward strand.
GATTTAATGTACTTATTAAAAATTAATATCTTAATTATGCTTGGATAGCCTAATTTAGGACTCCTTCTGTAGCATAGTCCGAATAGGATCTGCATAGAAGTGAGGTTAAATGAATAAACTAATTGTTCGAATCATAGAAAATGTTGAATTATTGATTGGGGATGTTAAAATCGTTAACTACTGCGTTTAAAATAATTAGAACCATCAACTTCCGAATTCAGACCTAACAAGTTTATCATTTCCATATATATGTTTGTTAAAAAAAAAAATCATTTTCTATGATTTGATATTCTTACCCCCTTAAAAAACGAAGAAGCAGGTAAGTGGCGTTGATTGACGAAATTTTTATTTACATTAGAAAATTAAATATAAGTAATAAAAAAAATGATAAATCACTACATCGCAAACGAAGTCAGCGGTCAGGTACTTGAAGGTCGCAATAAATTGAAGAGAGCTAAATTTTTTATAGGTTGTAAGAGAATGTCTGACTAGTGGAAATCCAAGTTCGCTACCGAAAAAACGGATGGGAAAACTTTTGGTGACCGAAAAACCTCGAAATTTTAGGAGTTATTTCAGTTTTTGGCCTATATCTCCCAATAGGTGCGTTTTTGATAAAACACACCTGTTGTTACACTTACAGGCCTTGGTCTCTGCTCAAGTTAAAGCTAATTAAATTTACTATCTTGACTTCCATCTTAGAATCACTACTACAGCCGGTGTTTCTCAAGAAAGTCGGCCAAAACTTAAAATTTGGACTTTTTGGAAAAAAAGAACAATTTTCAAAGGGACGTAACTCAGAATCTATTAAAGCTGCAGAGATGCGGTTGGGCTCAATTTATAGAGAATTTAATCTACTTTTAATATAGGTACTGAAATAACACCGAAAATGTCGAGGTTTTTCGGTCACCAAAAGTTCCCATCCGTTTTTTTCGGTAGCAAGCTTGGATTTCCACTAGTCAGACGTGTCCTTACAACATATAAAAAATACAGCTCTCTTCAATTTACTGCGACCTAAAGCCCTTTTTTGGTACTTGGCAACTGGCATACTTGGTTTCATTACACGGTAGAGACAGCACTGATTATAAGTCAACGGTTGTGCAGAGAGGTTATTTTGCAGAGATCATCCGCTAGGTTTTCCTCGGAATTATGTGGAATTGGATGCGCTCCAGATTCCACTACAGAGTCCATTCGTGGCTAGTTATGATTCATGTTAACTGATGAAGCAATTTATTTATGTTTATTCATTTAACGTCACTTTATGCCGCTATGGCTCTTCGAATAATGCTATAGTGCTAATCCAAAACTGTGCCTATCCAAGTTTAATTAAAATATGGATCTTTAACCAGTACCTGGCACTGTATAGCATTGGGAATCCCATTTTACATCCCTTCTGAAGGGCGACATAACTAAGGATTTTTACTTCCTTTGAAAAATTCTAAGGTCACCTGCTGGTCCAGTCGAAGAGCAATTCATTTGCCAAAGTCGGATTTGAACCCATGAATTCCAGCTCTATAAACTGAACTACTTCGGCCATCAAAATAATAAAACATAAAAGTTATAAAAGTACAAGCCAAAGTAACAAAAAGTTTTGGAAATATTTAATAAATTATAAACAATTATATGAGCAGTTATATTTCATAATAAAATTTAAAAGATGTATAGGGCTTAAAAAGTCACTCTTTGCTAAGTGCTATGTGATTTGAAAAAGATTTGCCCGTTTGTCCATATTCTTAGAGTAATTCAAATGTAAACCTTAAGATATCGCGAATATAAAAAATGGACTTAATCCACTTTCAAATATAAGATCTCATTTATTATATTGGTCAGTGACGTGAGATAGAGATCCACCAATCTGAAAGTTAGCAAACGTTCCGGACTATAAAAGAGCAAAGTGTGGTCAAATCTAGAAGAGCGAATACGAGACCAATAATAAGATGAACTATTGGATTTTAGGATCAACTCGAACCGGTTTACCTTGATACATATTTACTCACTTTCGCTCATAGATCATTCAGTGTTAAGGATCCATTTTAAAAACCTCTACCTGTGCTATAGTTAAGATTGGATTTATTAAAACGTGTTTGTTATCCTCCCTATGACACTTCGGACTAAAGAGTGCAAGGCATTAGAGTGGTCATTATGATGCTGAGCAGAGCGTACCTTTCACCAAAAAGAAGAAGAGACTCGGGAGCTGTTCGTGGCCTGCCGAAGGCCAGCTCGAAGTCACTGAACGCCCTTGGCTCTCCTGCCTCTTATCAACTCCCAGCACAATGAGCACTGAAACATATGTATATATGCATCAACATATATATATATATATATATATATATATATATATATATACACACACACATAACTTCCTGTCCTTCGGTATCCATTAATAATATTCCGCTGATTCCAGTTTACAAACAAATAAATTGGAATCCTCATACTAGACTGAAACTACAAGAAGGTACTTCAACACTTACTAGACAAACGCTTTAAGCTCCCAATTAATTAGAAAAGACTCATTTACATGACTATTATAAGACCTATTGGGACTTACGGAGTAGAGCTTTGGGGATCCACTGAGCCATTGAATTTCACTCCTATCCAATCCTTACAATACAAAATCCTTCGTAAAATCCTCAATGCTCCTTAATTTGTAACGAATAAAGTGTTCCATTATGACCTAAACGTCATTGATGGAATGATTTGGCCTGAGCCCGATATCAAACCTTTCATTACAATCAGGTCTTCATTCGTAGCCCTAGTTCCTCTACTTCTACCCCTGAGGATGCCTTACACCAAAACGTCGGCACAATAAAATAAGTTATGCTGATTTTGTGTTATAATTGACTTCACCCCCTGACTAATGCAATCCACCATTAGAATTATCCAGTCAACTATTACTCTGAGCTTTCTTCTAATCTAACATGCTAATTCCAGAGATTGATAGATTACCAAACTTTGAAGAGTGTACTTGACCGAATTCGACACTCCTCGACTTTTATCTGATGAGTTTCTCTCTTCGAGAACTCATTACCAAACTGATATATGGTACTCTGGTTTTCCATTTCACTGAAGTATCAGGTTCTGGTACTCATTCGACGCACAATTTAATGTTCTTGAGTTGGAATATTAGGTTGATTGAAGTAAAAATGATAAAAAATATTATAAAGGTCTGAACTATAATTATTCACTAAAATTACAATTTATAAAGATTAACCCGCGTTGCGAAATCGTTGCAATCAGTAACAAAGTTCAATCACAAGCTTAGTAAAGTACTGCTGTGACATTACCTTCAATCGTTTTTAGCTCTAAGTACCGATGATAAAAGCTAGTTATATTATATATTAGTTATATACGCCTCATTACTCTTTACATATGTCAAGGTGTTCATTATAAAGGTTCATTTTATGATCAACTGTAATAAAACTACTGGAGGTCTTTTCAAAGCCTGTATTTGTTGATGGCGGGCTTTTAAATCATTAAATAATGAATTTAAATGATGTATAAACATTATATATATAAATATATATTCTTCATATTTATTTATAGTATTGTAGACAGTGAGTTGTGAGAGGAGCGGAGTGGCTCAGTGGTAGAGCACTGAGTTGCCATGCCGGGAATCCTGGTTCAAATCCCGCTGCGGGCAAGACTTTTATTTAGTTTGTTTGCAGCCGGAGATGGATCATATAGGATCTAGGACCCTCCTGGGGCTCACTCAGCCTCTATAAAATATTATAAAAATAGGGTACCCAAAATAATGGGGGAAATCTTGCGGTTGAGCGCGAACTAGTTCGTCACCTTCATGCAGAATTGTTGTCCATGAAACAGTACAGTCTCTACCATGTACTGAACCCCTGATCCATTCATGGGTTGTAGTGGTAAAGGTAGACTGTGAGTGGATTAAACAAAACTTGAATGCAAAAAAAAATATTAAGGAACTACATCTCGTTGAGTCTGCCTTAAGAGCGATCGATCAGTTAAATTATAAATATTTTATAAAAAATCACAAAGCTACGGTTTCCTTTGTTTAAACTATTGCACAAAATACTGCAATGATTTTTAATTTAATAGGAAATAATCGAATGGATTGATTTAAAACATAAATCTTACTCCGATTATTCGATTTTATGATTTTCTGATCTGCATTTATATTTTACAAAAATAGAAATTCCTATTCCTAAAATAAAAAAAGGGAGTGGAATTGCTGAGTTGCAGTGCCGAAGGTCCTGGGTTCAAAGCCCGCTCACTGGCAGACTTTTATTTAACCTGTTAGCGGACGGTGATGGATCCAAAGGGATCTAGGACCTTCCTGGGGGTCACCCAGCCTCTATAAAGTTGGCACTCAAACTATCTTTTACGTTATCTAGGACCAATCACCTTCTATCCAAAAAAAAGAGTACAATCTCTACCATGTACTAAACTCGAATCCTTTCATGGGTTGTAGTGGTACAGAATAAAAGAAAGAAAAAGGAACATTTCATTATTTTATTGTTGCGAAATACTCAATTTTCTAAAACCATACTAAATATATACGCCAATAGTCTAATTATACAAAATAAAATTACTAAATTGAACTACGGTTTCTAGAATAATATCGGGGTACTAAGTACTGAAACATACTAAGTACCTAAGTACCTGCTGCTGCAGTACAATCAAATAAACATATGCATAATTCGTAAAATGAGGGAGAATCCGTCGTTAGGCAGACAGCGGAGTGGACCCTGGTGTATACTAAAACATACCACAACATTGACGAAGGGTCTTGAGTCCATTACAAGGTAGACTGTACTGTGACTAAGCCAACGGTAGTGCAGGAAGGTGATTCGGATGATATAACACTCAACCGACAAGTTTTTGTCCCAATTAATAGAGGTTGTGTGAGCCTCAGTAGGGTACAGATCCAACAGACTTGATTGACCCATTAATCTCTTGAACTAAGGACCTTGGGATCAGTAACCTACAAAGAATAGTCCTAATAAAGTAATAAAGGCATTTAATAAATCGTTACGGCATTGATTAGAACCCGATCAGCTCGAATCCTCCTGACAAGTCCAGATCCACTTGAGATCCTTAAGGAACAAAGTAATCTCCTTAAGCCGATAAGGACTAGGGACCATTCTAGCCTTAAGAGTCTCCATCAACAACAGAATGCTCTCTCTTTCATTCCTTTGTGTATATATGTTTCGTATACCACTAGAACCCATTGGTTCAGTACATGCTAGAGACTGTACTAATTTTAGGGCACCGGTTGTGCAGGGAGATGATCTGTCCGAGATCACACTACAGGTTTTCCACCAATCTATAGAGGTTTGTTGAGCCTGAGGAGGGTTGTCAGATCCCAATGGATCCATAGCTTTTAACTTATAACACGGTTGTGTTATTTATTAATGCGTGAATAATTTTATCATATGGATATCAATATGGACAAAGTTTCGCTTCCACTACACAAAGTTTAAAATATTATTTTTAAATATTTTTTATTTTGAAGAGAAAAGATTTTTCCAGGTCTCCGTCGTGGTGCTCTAACCAATTGAGCTACCCTGGCTCGTAACACGGCCAGACCAATCTATTCTCTTCACCGATCACCGATCCCACGACGAAGACGTTGGTGACCCGGATTCGAATCCCGACCCTGGAAAAATCTTTTCTTTTCAAAATAAAATAATTTTAAAATATTATATAAGTTAACTTTTTTATACCATAAGGTATTAAGAGTCCAAAAAGTTATTCTTCTATCTTTAATATTTGAGCAATGACCCAAATCAGTTCAAATAATAAAAAGTACATAAAAAATAAAGGTTTGGTAATGTAACAGAAACTAATTACCGAAAAACGTTCTTAGTAGCAGCCTTTGTACAACATCATTAGTGTCTATATAAAAGGTTTGTTCTCATCAGCGAAGTAGGACACAGTCTGGGATACGGTTAAAACGTAATACCTATTGAGGAAATGTTGAACTTTTCCTCTATAATAAAATTGAAGATATAATATAATGCAATTGGGAAAAACCACAATGCAAAGCCTTATGTTTCAAAAATACACCTACTTACCAGTCGACGTTTCGCCTATTCAGGCATTATCAAGACACCAAAATCAAAAAGGTGGTTATGTGAATCGCATCTCGAATAAAAAGGTGCAATACATCCCAACGATCAACAGCCCAAACAGGCTCCAAACCTGAGACAGCACCCCACCACCAAGACTGGTAAGTAGGTGTATTTTTGAAACATAAGGCTTTGCATTGTGGTTTTTCCCAATTGCATTATAATAAATAATAGTGTTTCTTTTTGAGTTTTTGGCTCTAGGTTATTGAAGATATAATAATGATCCAGAGAAACAAGTATAAGAAAATACAACAATAATAATAAAAGGATTAGAAAACAGGAAGGTTCAATGTCGATACGACTAATTACTACATACAAATATCCGCCCTCGATATCACTTCTAATCCAATCCTCCCACCTATGTCTTGGTCCACCTATTGATCGTATACCAATCAACAGATCCGTATGCTGTCTTAGAACTTGCATAAGTAAGACGATAATGGAAGGAAATAAGTTAATGAAACAAAATTTTTAATATCTGGGATAATCTTGAATGAAAAGTTATTTTCGTTCCGACTAAGTTTCTCAAAATGTCAGAAACAAATAAATGCTATTTTAGGTTATTATTTGAATGGTTTCAGAGGCTACATATTTTAGGGATTAATTCAAATTTAACGTGTGAAATTAATTAACATGACATATGTTTATTTAAGCCAATTACAGTACAATAAATATTACACCAAATTTGAGGATGTGAGATTTTGCCTTTGGACGATAAACAATTGTATAAGGGGTATGAGGTAACATCTGGAATAGAAAATATTTCTTTCTTCAATATCTTTTACCTTTCTAATAACCTCTGTGATGTGCTATGTATCGTAAAGACCATTTTTTTGGAAGTGATAACTTGAAATATGAATTACACAGGTCTGCAAGTACATTTTCTTATAGATTTTGATGTCCTGAAACCGAAAAAAATATTTGAAAAATTCCATCACATCAATTATTTTTACAATACTAATTTTTAAAATTTTATTTTGTATAAAATTCTGGTTTAGTTAAAATATTGTCTTTTATTTTTTAAGCTTCAAATTTAATTAAAATTAAGATTTCTTATCATAATTTTAATAGTATATTTATCTGAGAATTAAGAAAAAATAATTGACGTAAATAAATTTTACATAAGCGTAAATAAAGTGTACCTAAAGTTGTGTATAAATTTAAAAAAGAAAAATATTGGTAGATAGGTTTTGATAAATATTATGCACTGTGTTTGTTGTAATAAATAGTTGATTTTTTACATTTAAATCGGAAAGGGCTGCTTGTTACTTGGAAAGTGTACCATTTGATTTGTAAAAGATTATAGTTGACCTGAAAAAGGTTCAATTAGACTTGGAAATGCTATAGAAGTATTATAAAATGGCATCCCTTGTGGGGACTAACTATTCAGTTTACTAAGTAGTATTTGTTTACTAATTTGTTTAACTATTGATGTTTACTAACTTTATGTGCTTAGTAATTTTAAAATTGCACTACTTTAATGGCCCAGGTTCATTGATTAAATTTTTTAATTCCTTTAATATTTCTAATCTGTCATAGTTGATTATTCTTATTATTGTATTACTGAATGATTAGACCCGAATTCAAAATAGTGAAATTGCTTCATTAGAGGTTATGTTCAAGAAGGAAAAAACTAAGGAATTAAGTATAGCCATGAAGGAGTTTTTTTAGAAAAACAGTTAAACTTATATCAAATATACTCAAAGACAGACAGGACTGGAATAAATATATTTTTTTTAATATCTAGATGTCAAAATAAATAAACCATATTTAATACCCTATACCATTATTGAAAATGGCATCCCTTGTTGGGACTAACTATCCAATTTACTAATTAGTGATTGTTTAACTATTAATGTTTACAAAATTTATTTACTTTAAATTCACTCAAGTTTAATGATTTTAATGAAATAATTATGGTTGATTATTCTTATTACTATATTACCGCGTGATTAGACCATAATTTTAAATCGTGAAATTGATTGTTTAGGGATATGTTAAAGAAATTTGTTTAAGAAACCAAGAAATTAAGTAAGTTATTAAGTTATAAAGGAATGTTCTGGAAAAACAGTATATCTTATATTTTTTTATATTTATATAACAATATTAATAATCCATATTTCATTCCCTATAACATGGCACTATTATTAAAGTTTGATGGCGTTTTCGATTAGTTTGGAGTTCGTTCAGGTGTTTATTATATATCACACAATAAATTTTAAGAAAGTAAATTATTTACTTCCTCAAGGAATCTAACCCTTAGCTGATGAGGACGTGGGATCTATAATTATCGACCGGAGGCGGTATTTAAAGAACCACTGACCAGAAAACGAACTCAGGTGGAAAAGGGGATGTCGGGGCTTTGGGCTTCTCACTTCGCAAAACTTAATTTTTACAAAACTCAGTAAAAAAAAAAAATTAAAATCAGTAAATATATATGTATCCAAATATAATACTCCGTTAGTATTGTTATAATAAATCTTCATTTTGATTGTATTCTATTTACATGTTAATTTGTCTCATGCATTACAATATGTGGGCCTGTTTCGGAAAGCACATGCAGATTACTTATTCGGTTATTATGATTACTTACATGAAATAACTCTATATGTTTGAGAAATTTTTACATGTAACCTAATTATAAATCCTAATATAATGTGGAGAGGATATACCCGCAGCAATGGGTGTTCGGAGGAGTATGCAGGGAAAATAGCGAGTGTTTCCAATATCCTGTTCCATCTAGAACAGCTGAAATGCTGACTTCTTGCATTAAAGCTGCAATACGACTTGATACAACAATATATTCTGATAACTGGAAGGCCTATAAAGGAATAAAGCATATTGAAAGCATGAGATATAAACATTACGTTGTTAACCATTCAAAACATTTCTTTGACTTGAATAGAGGTGCCATTATCATATCACTTTAGGCTTCAGTCAAACGAAGAAACAAAAAAGAATGTGGGAATTTTTTGGTGGGAATAGAAATATGTTGAATTCAAATTTAAGCGAATTCATATGGAAGAGAAGCTACGAGAAAGAATGTTTGTTCACTAAGATTTTAGAAAGAATTGCTGATTTTTGTCCAGAAATTTTATTACAATTTTTTTGAGGTTATTTATAAATATAAACGTGGTTTGTTATGAGTATTTTATTTAATAGAATAAATAGCAGTTATCTAAAAAAAAAATCTGCATGCCTTTTCCGAAACAGACCCCAATCTCTTATTGACAAGATTTAGAATGGTATTGAAGTCGAAACGGATACGGATTAAGGAGTGGAATCCAGGAGGAATATGATCAGACGGCGTGATGGGTATGAAATTATTTTTGAAAAATACAACAGAATTTAAGAGAAATTTGTCAGCAGATGGTATCGGCATCGAACCTTTGTGTTTGCTAATACCTTTGTATTACTATTGTTAAGACCTTAAATTTTAAAATTGATTTTTAGGTATTAGTTTTGTATGTTTATTGAAAATACCTAAGAATACCAGATCTAAGATATAATAATAATAATAATAATAAATTCTTTATTTATTCTGGGACAAGTCCCTTTAGAATATCATAATTGTACATTATTGAGGGCTTTAGAGCCTTAGAGTACAAAGAAAAAAAAAACAAGCAGATAAGTCAATCTATAAAGCTGATTAAATAATAATAATAAAAAAAAAATAACTTCTTATGATAATGAAATAGAACCTAAATAAAATAAAAATAATTACTAAAAAGAACTTTTCACATAAAAAAAAAATAAAAATGAGTAAACAATATAAATAATATTCTGTTGATAATTTTATGTATGCCTTTCGGGGAACTGGAGGGATAGGAAGTAATCAAATAAGCGGGATTTGAAGGTAGGAAGGGTCTTGGAACAGCGAATGGAAAATATAGGAAATGATATGTTATATAAACCATATGAATATCAATAAAAATAATGTTAATATAATAAGCATCAATAATATCCACAAATGGACTGATCCCTAAATACACAATGGAGTGCACTGAGGATCTGGGACTTCGGCATCATGTCCTAAGGGAGTAAGCAGTTCTCTTAAACATAGCAAAGAGAGTTAAAAATTATCTGTACGTTTAATAACTGGTGGTGGTTGGACTTGTCCCCCATCTCAGTTATGAACCAGAAAATATATGACAAATAATAATAATAGAAATTGCATTGCAAATACCAAAGATATTGTAACCACTACTCGCTTAAGCCCTCAGATTACCGCCCAAACCCAACCCCCTAACATCAGTATTAACGCAATCCTCCCTCCTAGACCTCGGCTTATCTCTTGTTCGATAAGGAAAAAGTTTTTCTTTTTAATAATAATAAATATTTATTTGAGAAATTATGTACATGTCATTTGGTACCTATGAGATTACTGAGGAAGCGCTTAAGGAGAAACCTTCCATTTGAAGGCACTCTTAGAGCATTTCATCTCTCCATAGTAGATCCCTGCTCTAGAGATGTGTCAGTCTCCTTGTCGGATAGGGTAATTTGTAACTTTGTACCGGTACATATCGTTCGTTCGTTTCTTCGATGTAGGGCTCCATTTGAGTTAGAAATAAGGAATTTTAGAGATTGTTAAAAATGAAATAATTTACTAATGTGATGTCCTCATCACCCCATTTCAATCCTTAATACGGCTGCACCTTGACCTGACATATAATTCAATAAAAATAAACGAAAATTTCCTAATAAAACATTCATCAGACAGAGATATACAAACAAGAAATTAAGGTAAAATTTATCGTGGATTATCAATTACAGAACAGGTTCCTCTAAAATGATTAAAATTACCGTCAAATTCTTTCAATTTAAAGATCATAACTATTAATAATAAGAAAAATATTTTACATTCAAAATAATAGAGTATCTAATCCTAGTCTCAAAGAAGAATTTCTTATAATCTTTAAATTACCAAAACTTAACATTAACATTTAAATTTCACTTAAAAATAAAAGATTAAAGTCCAGCTCAATTAATCAAAAACTATTAATTCCCTAATAAAAATAATATTGGTTGATTGTATAACCGCAGCTGCTGGCACAATCTTTGCTAACCACTTTAAAAATTGACTATATCTTAATCTATTAAATTACACATAAAAATAAAAACTGCGATTAATAATTTTCAGGAAAAATTATTTAAATAAATCCCCAAAACACACAAATATTTACATATTAAACTCATCAAATACAAATTTTAATAAAACCAGAATCAAATTTTATAATAATATTAGAATTAGTTAACAGTTTTAATAATTATGGAACGGTAAGAATATTCCCCCCTCGCTTCTCTCGGTCTCACTCCGGTCCATAGTTCCTCAGGACTAGATCGGATACTAATAGATAGTTGGTTTATCATCGATTTAAAAACAATTAAGAAAGAGGTAAGTCATAATAATAAATATTTATTTTAGAAATTATTTATATGTCATTTGGCAGATATTCTATAGGTGATATTCTTTTGAAAACCTCCCCAATGGGATTCCCGACGAAGCGCGTATGGAGAATCCTCCCATTTGAAGGCACTCTTAGAGCATTTCATCTCTCCATAGTAGATCCCTGCTCCAGAGATGTTTCAGTCTCCTTGTCGGATTCTTTGATAATTTGTAAGTTTGTACCCGTACATATCGTTCGTTCGTAATCGTAAGTTCGTTTCTTCGATGTAAGGCTCTGCTTGACTTACAAAGAAGAAATTTTAGAGATTGTTAAAAATGTAATAAGCAGGTTCATAATCGATTTTAAAACAATTAAGAAAGAGGTAAGTCATAATGAAATGTCCGAAGTACTAGATTGTGGGTGATACATTGGGTGTTTAGGAAGTGAGTTTGGTGGTCGTAGGTATTCTCATAACTCGAAGTTTTGTATTTTGATGATTTATGTATCAATATGTTCCGAATCAAGATATAATAAAAAGAATATAAACATAAAATTGCTATTCGAAGAGTTGGATTTAATAATTACCAGCTTGCTGTGATATTGCATCGTACATTTCTATTTCTATAATATATCATTATAATTTATATCTTTTTTTTTATTGTTAGATGTTATAATTTTTTTAATATTTTTAAATATTTTATTTGAAAAGAAAAGATATGACCAGGACCGGGACTCGAACCCGTCCGTCGTGGTGCTTAGCCACCTCAGCCATCCTGGCTCGCTTCCCGGTCAAATATATCCTTTCTTTTCACTGATCCTATATCTCCGTGTTCTCGCAAGTTGCGATCTTGTTGACTTGCGACATTATATAATCGCAACTTGCGATTTCGAGTCCCGGTCCTTGTCATATCTTTTCTTTTCAAATAAAATATTTAAATATACAATATATCGTGTTATGAAACCCAGCATTAAATTATGGAGAATTCGATAGTTTTAACGACCTGCTATTGGCTTTGACCTCTATATAAAGAAACTTTAGTCATTATCGGATTTCAATTTATATGTTTATTACTGAACATTATTATAATAGTATCGAAAATTGATGATAAAGGTTATCGCTCGGCTAAGTAGGATAAGAATGGAAACAAGAAAAGCGGAATCTAATTTGGACCGGTGGGGGGGAGGAGGTTTTGGAGGGTAGGGTGTGTTAGGGTGGGGGAGGTGAGGGGCGAGAAGGGGGTGTAAGAGGGGGAGTTAGGGGGGGCGCGGGTTTTTAACGCTAATTTATGAGGGCCGGGCGCGGGAGAGCGGGGTTGCCATGGCGACCTCCGCCATGTTCCCTCCCCCTCGCCCGACCCTACCCGGCCCCCCTCAAAATAAATTTCAACACGCTGTCTCTAAACGGCAGGGTTCGTATTTTGTACGAATCTCCCTTTTAAATGCTCACTAAAAATAAAATAGAATTAATAACAATAATAACACTTAAGAACGCAAAGGCTCGATGCCGATACTCTGCTTACAAAAAACTCTTATTGATAATGATAAGGCTTGAAGAATATTCTAACTTAGAGTAGACATGAGAAAAAGATGTCTTAAATGAGGTTCCCGATCACAGACTTACAAAAAAGAATAGTAAAATACGCAGCATCCCTCGTTAATGGAGAGGAATGTACCTACAATATTAAGAAAGTCATGGAATTAGGCAAAATTACTGATGAAGACACAAATACAAGAAATTATTTTAAAGTTTAAAAATGGGAGGCTATGCCAGAGACAAATGGGCCGAAACTGGAACAAAAAGGAGCTAAGAAAAAAATGCTGAATTCTTGCAAAGAATGAAAACCTGGCGGGCAAATAAGAAGAACAAGAAGCCCAAAACGTGAAACATCTTTACTTGGCGTCTTCCAATTTGGCAGCTTTACCATTAATAATAAAAATAAGGCTTAACAAACCCGATTCATTTGCTTGGTTCGTTACTTGGGCGAAAGTATGGCCCATGGACCACAGCCGAAACCTAAATCCATCAGTTCACTCTTTACGCAATCTTCCTACCTAAGCCTCTGTCTACCCCTATGGCTCTTATTAACTTTTAAAGGAATTCGTTCGATACTATGCCCAGTGACTTTACAAGCCCATTATAATTTTGTAAATCTATCATCTGAATCTCCATGTTCTCGCAAGTTGCGATCTTGTTGACTTGCGACATTATATAATCGCAACTTGCGAATTCGAGTCCCGGTTCTTGTCATATCTTTTCTTTTCAAATAAAATATTTAAATATACAATATATCGTGTTATGAAACCCAGCATTAAATTATGGAGAATTCCGGGAACATGCTTCGCAATTCCGGCTTGTGTAACTTGATACAATCTCCAATGGTGTCATCCTATTTTGGACCGAATATTCTACACAGCAGTATATTTTCGCATACTTTAAGACATTGTTCATCCCTCTGCATTAACGGCCACGTATCACATCTGTAAAGAAAAGTTGGAAGGATGATGGTTTTAGAAAAGCTCTCAATATTCTTCCAAAATTACGTCTTACCATCATTCCTTATCCGATCATCATCCAAATCCATCTCTGGATCTTCGCTACCTCTAGGATGTTTTTGCAGTTCTGTATATCTCCAGCGGCTGCCCATCAATTTCATATACCTAGAGTACTGGCCAATCACACTTCAACTATCTCTATTTTGGTCTTCTGGCCTTCCTTTTACAGATTCGTTCGATTCTTAATACTTTTTGGGGACTGCATCCTTATCCATTCTTACGACATGGCCTGCCCATTTTAACCTCGCCATTCTAATGTATTTGACAACATCTGGCTTATCATAGAGGCCAAAAAACTGTGTGTAATATTGTTTTCTACATTCATCATTTTTTTTTAACAGGCCTGTATATCTTTCTGAGAATTTTTCTCTCAAATACTACCAATTTTCGCCTCTATGGTCTTGGTCATTGTCCATGTTTCCGAATCATATGTCAGGACAGGATTTATTAGTGGTATTATATATATATATATATATATATATATATATATATATTTTTTTTGTTAATTAATTTTGTGCATTTCTGTTATTCTTAAGGAAACCTGGTCCCAGAATAAAATTATTTTTCTATTCTATTCTATATATTTCGATTTTTTTGTTTGTTTTATGGAACGTGGTACTGATCCGACCATAGTGCTGCTGTATTCCATCTCATTCTTCGTCTTTCAAAATTTGACATCAACAGTCTTTTCACTTTTGAACTGCTTATGAATTAACTAATATATGTTTCAATGTTATGAAGCTAGTTTCTTTTCTGGCCTTAATGAGAAAGTCTAAAAAAAAAAGGTTTGAATGTTGTTTCTATTTATGGCAAAAATATGGAAAATTGTGATTATTTTCAGATAATAAGATAACAGAATGTTTTAATGGAACTCGAAAGCCTCTATAAATTGGATAACCTTGGCCGAATGATCTCCCTGCACTACCTTGTCCCTAGAAACAGAACAGCCTCAAGACACTTCATAGGTTGTAGTGGTACATGTTTTAAAACACTTGATTCAATTCATAATTGAAGGCAAAACCAATAAATCAAATAAAATAAATAATGCAAATAAAAATCAAAGAAAGCATAATTAATATTATTATAAGTTTTTATACGAAACGGTGTAGCTAAGTTACTATGCTTAAGTCCTCGGCTCAAATCTAGCTGTAGTAGATGGACCCAGAGGAATCGGCTGACTCTCCGGGGCTCACCCAGCCCGGAGTAAGTACGTAGTAATTGGTAGGTAAGTATCCTTAATTATGGGAAAACCTGGTAGAGTAAGATCTCATTCAAATCACCTCGCTGTATAACCGTTAAAAGCAGTACGGTCTCTACCTTGTACTGAGCACTTCATGGTCTGTTGTGGTAAATGTTCATTTGCTAAGTAATTTATTTGATAAAAACTTGTTTCAGAATCTCAGGAAGCTTCTTCCCAGAATAACATTTTTTCTTCGATTATATTCCCGAATAAAGTAGTAGAATAGATTAATTTATTGATATTTACAACTGTAATTATATTACATCGAGCAAATCTGCTGATATGAAAAAAGGACAACAAAAAAAAAACACTTGTGGAGAAACTATACATTGATAGCACTCCAATAAAGTTCTTTAGTAGAAGGTCTCGAGGCCATCTTCTTTTCAGACGCCTCGGAGGGTTATCAGGAATATTATGGGAAGCAAGTTGAGAGACTAGCGGATTCAAGTGTGTGTATATAGGTATCTAGTTTGGGCCAAATCAGCAACATATGGGATATTAAGATCATGATGGATGAGTTTGTTTGTGACATAATAAGGAGCATTGAGAATTTTACGAAGGATTTCGGATAATAAGGATTGGATACGAGATGAATTGGATGGTTTAGTAGAGCCCCAAAGCTCAACTCCGTGTGTCCAAATAGGTCTGATAACTGTCATGTAAAAGAGTCCTTTGTAATTAATTGGGGACTTAAAACGTTTGTCCAGTAGTTGTTGAAGTAGGCGGAAACGTCGAGCAGTTTCTTGTCTTTTCAGTCTTGTATGAGGATGAATAAAGAAGTGTAATCAAAATATATATTTTAAAATACTTGTATTATTTATATTTCAATATTGGGAAAATAAATATTAAATTTTAAATTCCAATTTAAAGGAAAAAATAAAAGAAAAAGTAATAGCAGATGACTGATATTGGCACTGGTAGTCAATAGCTAGTAATGTGAGAGGTAGAGGTAAAGGCGATGTTAGACATTGAATGGACTGGCATCAATGGGACGGCGATGAAGGATTCAGGAGGTGTATTTTCGAAGCAGACATGGCAGCATCAAAACCAGTTTCCGGCTACGTGTTACAAGTTCGCCCCTCGCATTATAATCGCCTATACTATAGCTCTACCATTACCTATCGGTGCTGTTAGCACTTTGGCGTTTAGCAAATAGTCCAATTAGCAAGTATTATGTGTTATATACGTATATACTATGGATACAAAAATTAACAATGGATGTTTATTAGCGACTGTGATCTATTGGGTAGAATGGATAACAGAGTTCAGTCAAGCAATGATATCGGAAGCCGAATTTTCAAAAACAAAAAATATGATTATTCATGACAGCTAAACTATTATGAGAGAGAAAACAGTAAAAATATTCAGCTTGGGCCAAAATATCGATTTTAAAAATTTTAAAAAATGACACTAGATTAAAAAAGAAACAAGTTCCTAAAACAATAAATAGCCCTAATTTGATTGGTAAAAGTCATTGTGTGGTAATAGTGATTATTACTGTAATAAACCGAAGCGTAGGCGGGAAAATTGCATAAAAGCTTTTCTTGCTGATTAGGGTTTGGGTGGTTAACCCTAGGAAGGGAAAAATAATATTATCAAAAGAAACCACTTAAATAAAGTACAGATAATCTATATAATAAAAATTATATAATAAAAAATACAGAAGTCGCTTCGGGCGTATAAGAAAACTAAGGCCATTCCCCACTTCCTAGCTCGCTTCACTTACCCTTTGGGACCGGTGAGAAAGGCATAGACATACTTCTTGATACAGGAATATAACCTTGATAACCAATAATCTTACTAATATCATAAATGTGAAAGATTGTATGTTTGTCTCTCTTTCACTCAAAAACTACAGAACGGATTTGGATGAAACTTTACAGTAATATAGTTTATACATCAGAATAACACATAGGCTATAGCAAGGGCGGATTTATGGGGGAGAGGAGTGGCACGGGGGCACGCCCTCCCGACAGTTTTTTAGGTACTGTGGAGGATCTATTATAGTACATAATTAAAGGCAAACCACATGATCATAATTGTTAACATAACAGAAAGAACATGAATGAAACTATCGTTTTGATATCCTACTAATATTATAAATGCGAATGTTTGTATTTATGTTTGTTACTCATTCACGCAAAAACTATTGAACGGATTAGGATGAAACTTATTGAGTAGGCTATACATCATAGGCTACAGCAAGTGCAGATTTATTTGGGGCCACGGGGGCATGTGCCCTCCCCGTTACAGACAATAATTAATGGCAAATCAGGAAATCAGTTTTGAAGTTAGACATCTGAAATTTTGGATGTAGGAGTAACTTATATTTTTAAAAAATAATTAAATTATTTATTTAAATTGATCTTTCACAAAACTTTATGTGGCAGACCAAATTCCACGCGAGCGAAGCCGCGGGCGAAAGCTAGTACATTATAACGTTTAAAACCAATAGCAACTCCCCATCAAACATACAAACTATTGTATTGTATTTGGTTCATTGTATGGTAATGATTGCATTGCTTCTAAGCCAACGGTTATGCAAGGAAGTACAGTCAGGGAGTACCCTCAACCTTAATGGAGCTCCCTCATTAAAGGCATTTACCTTAAAGTGATCTCCGGGATGGTCCACAAGTTGTAAGAGAATTAAGAATTGATCTTATAAAATACAAAGTTACAAATTATCTGTATCATTACTTGTGAGTAACGTTGATTGACAAGTTATATTACTAATTACATATGGTAGGAGGGAAGTCGACCTAGGTTCAATAAAAAAATTATCAGCCACGGATTGACTCTGTGCTTTCTAGGATTCACCCAGCCTCAGGTAGCTCGCCCGGCTATGAAGTGGATATTCTTATTTGGGAGAAAAACCTAGTGGTTGAGTGTGATCTCAGAAGAAATAACCACCCTCCACAACCGTTGTCCCTGTAACAACACAGTCTCTACCATGTACTTAGCCCAAAATCCTTCACAGAGGAACAGGTTTAAAAACAAGAATGCACTAATACTACAAAAGTGCTTACGAGTATATTTATAATTTTCTAATTCTTCCAAGAATATTTCAAGTACTGTTGCTCTGATATAAAACAGGAAAGTCAAGAGTACAGGTTTAAATTAATGCAATATCAATTTTAAGAGATGGCGTTATTTATTTCAAAATATACTAACTGAATCATCTTAATAAAAATGATAAAGTTATTGGTGGAAGGGATGGTACAATTACGTTTGCTCCCCCCTCCACGGAAAAATTCCTGATTGTGGCATTGCCCTTATTTTTTTACCCGTTATGAACTAAATCGGAATACTTCCTTCTCTCAAGAGTTGTTGATACTCGCGAGAACAAAACTTTCAAAATCGAAGAGCCTCTTAGAACTCACTATCGAACTCTCAGAGGGCTTGCTACATTTGCTGGTTTTGCTCTCGAAAGTGAAAAACTCAATCAAACTGGATAATTACACTTATAAAGACTGAAGAATGATATGACATTTTGATTTATAATTGAACAGCTGCGTTTCATGCATAAGTATTCATTAAAAAATGTACTTCTATGGCTTTGGTTCATTGTATTGTCCATGTCCAGAGTTGTGCAGGGATGTGACTTTGCCAAGAGACCAAATGCTAATAAGAGACCCCTCCCCCTTAATTAAGCCACTTTATAGAGGCCGGGAGAGCCCCGGAAAGTTTTCTAGATTCCATAAGGTCCCCCTATGGCTGTTAATGGATAAATAATTAATCTTCGATTAGATTCATTTAAAAAAAAAAATCATACAAAAGTTTATACTCACTTCTTGGCACTTACAAGGACCTGGGCCTCATCCACCACTGGCTTCCAATCACTGCAGTCCATACCCCACCTTCTTCATTGTCTGAATCCAAGCTGGTGAAGATCGGCCTCCACATCAACTTGTGGATCCTGATTCTTTCAATATTTTTCCTCCGAGCTTCCCATACAACAGTCTTCTGCGAATATTCTTTAAAGGAATTTTTACCATATAATCATCTCTAACTTACTCTTTTTATAAAGTCCAACAAGTTTGGTTCTCCATAAATTTGCCAGACTTCTGCTTTTTTTACGGATTCTTAATGCCACAGGTCGTAGATGGTTCATATATCCGACGAAGTGTCTTTCTGCCCAGATATTCAGCCTAAAGTTTTTTTCTGGTTATAATTAACATACTGATGGTTAAATATTACTACAGGCTATTTTTTTTAAGCTACAAGGGATTTTGGTTAAATACATGGTGTAAACTCTGTACTGTTCCCAGGACCACGATTGTTCAGGGAAGTGATTTGGCTAAGGTCAAGCTCAAACCCCATAGTTTTCTCTCATTAAGCGACTTCATAGACAATGGATGAGCCTCAGAAGGACCTGCAGATCCAAAAGCATCCATCCATGGATGTTAAGTGATTATATAATTTAGCTATTGCAGGTGGATTTAAACTCTGTACGTTCAGTACAGCAACTCCCAGAACGTTTAAAAGGATCTATAATTACTTATGGTACTAATAATATTTAAAAAATTAAGGATTCTCCCCCCCATACATTCAGTGATTTCAATCTTAGTATGAACTTAATAATAATGAGGATAAGAAATAGTTGCTGACTGTTGAACGTAGCAATGATGAAAGTAAAAGCCTCGGCCAAAACTTCAAAAGTGAGCAAGGGATGGACCCTAAGTTCATTATAATGATGGATTGCTCCTAATCTAAGTCAGAGGAGGTTGAAAGAGGGGAAGGGATCTTTACAGATTCCGGGCACTAAACGTTCCCAAGATTAAAAGAGGCAACGGAGGTTCCATCAATCCGTGACTTACCTCTTAAGTTATCTTATCTCTACTGGAAATAAGAAAATAAATTATAGAAGAATGTCAATCAATAAAAAAAATAGTTAAAAAAAGCAAGTAGTCATATTTACTTAAAAAATTAACAAGAGTAATATAACTTCTAGATATTTCTTTTTGAATAGTGTTATACAAAAGGCACGGTAGCGTAACTTGAAACTGTTGTAGGCATAGATTTTAAATCGCAACTTCACGTTTCCAACTACAGTTCCCAAGGTCCAGGTTCTAGGATGAAAAAGAATCGGTATAGATCCATGGATAATGGCTATTTGGAATCGGAAGGCTCAAGAGAACCTCTTTTTCTTTTCCCAACACAGCTCTGCCATGGCCAAATCTTTGGGCGGCTATTAACTGAAAAATCAGAACGCCAATTCACACAATTCCCGATACAGTACTATGCACAAGCTATTGCAGTATGATATATATTGTCATCACTCACTGTGTTTATATATATATATATATATATATATATATATATATATATATATATATATATATTTCGGTTGGCTCGACAGGTAGATCTTTGACCGAGTGAAGTGGTCCTACTACAGACATGTAATGCTGATGGGAGGGCACTCAGCCTCATATTGCTGTGAACCATGGTTTCCATAACGATTTCTGATCCAATGCTAGGTAATAAACTAATGCGGCGAAAGCGAACTGACAATGATCTGCCGAAGTTATATAGAGATGCTGACGTGAGGTTAATATGAATTGGGAGGTTTAGATAGGCCGGGCATATTCTTAAGATGCCTGAAGACGATTAACTAAGAAAACTTCTTTACGAACGGATCTTAACAACCAAACGGGTAGGAAGATCGAGACTCTGATTGCAGCACTCACAGTAGATGACTTGCAGTTAAAACTAAGGGAAGCTGTGACTCTGAAAGAGTTGTAGAGCCATTCATGATTATGAAGGTTTCCATGTTATAGCGGAAGGGATACCCCCTTTAGGGCCAATTCATCAGTGTCCCACAAACGTACAATCGGGATTAAGGATAATGATAAATCGGTCTAGATCTACGGATTAAAGCTGTTCGGGTTCAATTGGCGTACGAAGACCTATATATCTTTCCTCGAAGCAGACCTCTTGGTGGCTATTGTCATCCTGGAAAATCACAAAACGATCACCAGTCTTTGCTTCCAGTATGCTGATGGGTCTCACATACCCATTGGTGGATGTTTCTAGGAAATAATTATATGAAATTGGTCACCTTTATGAGTGGCGTAACTAGAGTTGACTCGTGGGGAGGGGGTTAACCCCCACCAGTCAACCACTCCAATATATTACTCCCTTCAAAAAAGATGTCTCGCAATATAGGTATAATGTATATAACAATAATGACCATGTAGCTTCAAATGAAATAAATAGATTTTAATTTTTTTTTTTTGAAAATGGCTTTTAAATAAAAAGTAACCCTCTTTATTGGTTACTATAACTTACTATACTTAATTGAATATGGAACTTTCTAGACCCATCCAGACTTTACTTCTAGATTCTAAGAGTTGTCTAAACTGTTCTTCTCACATTTGCGATCTTATTGTTGCCGCTAGATGCCACTACTGCCGCTAGAATATAATTAATTCTAAATAAAAAGTATAACGTTTTGGTATGTCATTTCAGTGTACCTTTTATTCATTAAAATAACTGTGTTTGCGTTTTCTTTGTTGTGTTTTTGGCATTATTGACCCTTGCCTCTGTAAAACCACAATAATAACTTTGAAAAAGTAAAATACTTAAATTTTTGAATATTTTTTTATTGTTACTTACAATTTTAATAAATTTCTTCTAAGCAATGGGAGGGGGGGGGGAGTTACATCCTCAATAACCCCCCCTCATTACGCCTATGACCTTTATGTTAAAACGATTACTTTCTGTACTGTCTTCTAAACAATATTGTTGTGGTGTTAATTTTGTCTTTATTTGCTTATTTATTTGTATTTGTTTATTACAACGAACATTACGTAATATCTATTAGACAAATCAATTAGTGATTCTAAGAATAATTGGCAAGACACAGAGAAGAAAGTGTGATTGAGACTTGCATTAGTGCAATCCTAGAGCGGGCTGCCAAGGATGGGGGGATCAGATAGTTCACAGCGGCGCTACTGGAGATCTCTCGCCGATAATGAGCTTACGTTAGGAATAATGAGCACTTTAATTACTTCTAATGAGTATAAAGCTATCAGGTGTAATAAACGTGATGCCATAGCGACTTGGGTAAAGTATAACATTGATTTGGCTAGATAAAATTGAATAATTTTTACTCATTGATAAAAAAATAACTAAACAATTGATTTAAAATATATAATATAACTATAGAAAAATAAAAACAGATTTAATTTAGTTTTAAAACTTAATGTTGGTGATGCTCATCCAGCCCCTATAAAGTGGGTATCGTTGATTGGGAGAAAAACCTGGAGGTTGAACGTGATCTCGGATAAATCACCTTCTTGCTGAACATAGAAAAATAATAAATCGATAAACATTTGGATTGATAATAAAAGGAATATCAAAGAATAATAGCATTTTACATAAATAAAATATTTTACCGGTCGACTTTATAGGTTGAAAGGTTTTCTGCCAATAAGATGTAAACAAGGTAATTTGTTTTAAATGCACTATTTTGTGGTAAATGAAATAATGATTTTTATCATTAATTCCTAGACAGAATCACTATTTCTCATAAGTAATACAACCTAACATGATTTAATAATACTAAAACCCATGAAGGGTCTGGGGTTCAGTACATGGTAGAGACTGTACTGTTTCATGGACAACGGAGGTGACTTGTCCTAGACCACGCTCAACCGCGAGATTTTCCCACCTTATTTTGGGTATCCTATTTTTATAATATTTTATCCAGGCTGGGTGAGCCCCAGGAGAGTCCTAAATACTATATGATACATCTCCGGCTGCAAACAGACTAAATAAAAGTCTTGCCCGCAGCGGGATTGGAACTAGAATTTTCGGCATGGCAACTCAGTGCTCTACCACTGAGCCACTCCGCCCCGATAAGATATAAATTAACCTAAAAAAATTAAAATTCAAGGAGAATTATTTGTTTTTTTTTTCTGTCTCAAGATTACTTGGTTCAACCTGTGCGTTCTGAAGTATAAAAATTACAATTCAACAATTCTATATGTAATTGAAACTGTTAAGAACGAACATTCTTTATTAGAATACACTAGGAAAAAAACCCGAAATGCCAAAGCTTTAAGTCTCTAAAATACTGGAAAATAAACAGTATATAGAAAGATAACCAGAAATAACGTTTCGTCAATTCAGGTATCAAATACCACAAGAAAAATCATGTCATAGAAGACAATGTGCAGTACAAACTTACATCATCAGTCCAGACTCATTAAATTGGGACAGTAGCCATACTACAAGAAATCCCACAAACAATCTTAGTGTTTGTCTTTTCTTTTTGTTTTCTGTCGTTGAATTTATAAAAGTAAGTTGTTATCCTAAGAAAAACGGACATAATTACCTTTATTTTTTTTGTATTTGTTGGTTCATCTATTTTTTTTTGGAGTAAATTTATTAATTAAGGGTTTAATGTATTATAACATTTTACATAGAAAACAATATAAATTTTCGGTGTAGATCTTTGAAACAAAATATTTATTGCAATATAGCTAAACCAGGCAGATGGGAATAAAGGCGAATGAAAAAGAGCGAACCAGTCGTCATTAAACCAAGCTAACGAGCGCAGTAATTTGTTTAAGTCAACTCTCATTAAAAATATTTGCTTTGAAATAAATTATATTATTATCATCAATAATATTTTTAATTGTACTCTTCTACTGTTTTAATTAAAATAGGGATTTAGAGAGTTTAATGAAAATAAAAAGGCATTGAAATTGAAAATAGAATAATTAAAGAAAGAACAAACAACAGTGACTACACCATTAAAAGAATATGCACAAATAATAAAACTAACTGCGTGCAAATGTTTCGGAATCATAAAAGTTTCAGAATTATTCTGCGCAAGAAAACAATAAATATGAAATAATTATTTTATTTCTCTCTATTATATAAACAAAGTTTTTGTTACGTTGCCTAGCAGCAGAGGAACTGTCTTTTGTTTAGTATTTTGTCTTGCTCGATTAGTTAAATTATTAATAATTTTTTTAAAATTAGCGAATGTAAAGTCACTGTTCCTGACTACTTATTAATGAATTAATGAGCCATTAATGAATATTTGAAATATTGTTGCAAAGTAAAGTATTACATACACATACATAAATATAAACATTGCGTCATTATATATATATATATATATATATATATATATATATGTATGTATGTATAAAATCATATACACACATATACGTAAACACTCTTTATTTATTCGCGAGGATACAGATACATACACAATAGAAAGAATTGTTTGTATTCATATATCCGAATGAAATTTTAAATATTCTATTTTTTTTAAAAGAATAACAACCGAACTTAGGAGTAAGGTTCGTGAGGCGAATTTAACCGGTATAAAGTGCGTTACAGATAATTTTTTTTTATCAGGAAACCATAGTATAAAAAATATTACCATACTACACTAATAACCCCACCACCCCCCCAAAAAAAATAAATATTTTCTAAAATTTTGACAAAGGACACGTGGAATAGAGCGGACATTTTTGTCAGTCGTTCCCACATTTTAGGAAGTTACTCCCCCTACCGATCAGGAAAGGAACTTTAGGAATCTGTTGACAGGAATTTGTTCATTGTATTCCCTGACAGTATTTCGATATTCCTTCAAAGTTATCGAACCGCTGTTTTATTATTTAAGAAAGGTACAGCCACTTTATCTCATTGTTATTTTGCGAAATTATTAAAAAATTAAGTAAGGACTTGGAATATATATATATATATATATATATATATATATATATATATATATATATATATATATAAACAGCAACTTGGCTACTCCATTGAATTTAGTACAGTCCATATCATATTATCGTGATTCCATTAATTGTTTTTAAAGTTTAATTATAGAAATTCACAACTGTATAATAAAAATAAAACATGTAAATATAAGGAATGATATGTAGCAGTACTGAAATAAAAAAATCACCTTAAAAGGTAACGAAGCCATCTATTTTTCATACGCCTCGGAGGATTACCAAGAATTTAAGAGGTTGCGAGGTTTGAAACTAGTGGGTTCGAGTGGAAATGAAGTTTGTAATGAAAATATTGATATCGGATTCGGGCCAAATCAGCAACAAACGTGACATTCAGGTCATTATGGATTACTTTGTTCGAGTAGCCTAAAACCCGGCCTAAAAAACGGCGAATGTGTGCCCCAGTAGGGTCCTATATCTCATATGAACAATCTTCGGCCTCTAACAGAATAAATAAAAGTCTTGGTAGCAGAGGGATTAGAACCAGGATTTTCGGCATGGCAACTCAGTGCTCTACCACTGCGCCACTCCGCTCCCTAAACTTATTTGTAGTTGAACAGTAACTATATAATGATAAGTGAATATTAATGTTAATTTAGGTAATATATATGAAAAATAATATTTACTAACAATAACAGCTTCAAAGAAACAAAAATTTGTTAGTTGAGGCAAAAAATTGCCCCCCCCCCGATACACTACCCCACTTTTCCAAAATTATGATCCCAAGTTAAATATTAATATTTCTTCTCCAGGCCTATCCTTTGCTGAGGTAGAATTAAAAAAAAATATAAAAAAAAGAGGAACGAAAAAAGAAAGATTAGGAAGGGCAGGGGGGGGGGGCGTTCGGATTAAATTTCCGGAAAGGAAGTTTTCGGCATTAAAGGGAGAGTTATAGCAGGGACGGGATTTTCCTACTCAAACCCGTGGATTGGGGTCCAAGGATTCGCAATGGACCATCTGTGTTTGGGAGAATAATGGATCCAATATTGCCAAACCGAGTGTTCCATATAACTGCTTCTGTCACATTTTCACTCCCCGCATCTTAGGCTAACTGGAAAAACCCTCGGGTTTTTATGAGGGTTCGGTATAAGACCCTCTAATACTACAATATTATTTAATCGTCGTAATAAATCGTCCAAAATTGCTATAATAAAAATAAATTCATCCTGTGATAATATTTAAATATCTAGCGGGTTAATAACGACTATTTAAGGTGTTTATGTGAGAGAAAAATAATAAGACTCTTTCACACGACTGTATATTATTTACTCATTGAAATAAATACCCCGATATTTAAATCTTATATTTATAATAATATAATTTTGTATTTTTATAAAATAATGTTCGAATAAATCATCGTATATTTATATTTTAAATATTTTACTATAAGATCAGGACACTGTGGGATCTACGGACCCTCTTGGGGCTCACTCAGCTCTCTATAAATTGAGTAACTTTAATGGTGGATGGGGAAAAAATACGGTGGTTGAGTGTTATCTCACCTCCAAATCACCTCCCTACACAACGGTTGTCTGAGAAGCAATGTAGACTCTACCATACACTAAGCCCAAGATCCTTTAGAGATTGTAATAGTACAAATTTATTCCCCGTTAGAAATGTATTGAAAAAAAATATACTAATGATAGTAAAAAAACAATAGAATTTATTACTAGGTTTTTTATATAATTTTTTACAGAAGTAAATGAATGAAGGAATACCAAAAGTATAATTTTATAAATTATAATACTAATAGAATTATTATTATTATTAATTTTATTATTAAACCTAAAGAAAAATGAATTTGACTTTATGTAAAAAAAATTAATTAATGATGGAAGAAAAACAGAATCTAATGAATAACGCCAAAACCTAACCGACCAAAAGATCTTGCAGACTATTTCAATTAATTTTACATCCTCATACAAGACTGAAAAGACAAGAAATTGCTTACGTTTTCGCCTACTTCAACATTTACTGGATAAACGTTCAAAGCTCCCAATTAACTACAAAAGACTCATTTACATGACAGTTATCAGACCTATTTGGACATACGGAGTTCAGCTTTGGGGCTCTACTAAGCCATCCAATTCATCTCGTATCCAAATTTCTTCGTAAAATCCTCAATACTCCTTGACAAACTCATCCATCATGATCTTAATATCCCATATGTTGCTGCTTTGGTCCAAAATATCTTTCCATGACAAACTCCATACACACTTGAATCCGCTAGTCTCTCAACTTGCTTCCCATAATATTCCTGATAATCCTCCAAGGTGTCTGAAAAGAAGATGGCTTCGAGATCTTCTACTATAGAACTTTATTGGAGTGCTATCAATGGATAGTTTCTCCACAAGTGTTTTTTTTTTCACGTCCTTTGTTCACACAGCGGATTTACTTGATGTAATATAATTGCAGTTGTAAATATCAATAAATTATTCTTATAAAAAAAATTAATTTTACTATCATTTTTTTAAAAAGGAAGAGAGAAATTCTTTTTTTTTCAGCAGTGGTGTCTAACTCCACTGGATTGCTATAATACACAACATACATATCAATCCATATCGGGCATACTGTACATTTACAATTTGTTTGTCTTAAATATATACTTAAAAACTACATTACTATTCCTAATTCTTCTTTCTCTATATATGTTTATATAAATCTATATTTCTACATTTTTTTTTTCATATTTACGAAGGTGACTTTACATATGCTGATTTACGAATTGGTTACCCATGGAAATAAATACAAATGTATGTTTGATGTGACATTGCAAATTAGCAGCTGTTGTTAACTCCGACCAAACAACGAGCCTTTCAATCAACATTATTCCATTCGGTTTTGATAGCGAGCAGGTGAGTCAACATTATTCTCGATGCATTTGATAATCACCCTTCTCAATCAACATAAACTTCGTCGGCGGTTCGATATGTCAAATTAACTTAATGAACCAACTGAAAACCAAAAAAATCTCAACCACTATAAGACATGTAAGGTCTTGGATGTAGTAGAATAGAATAGAAAAGCAACTTTATTCTAGGACTAAGCCGCTTTAAAATAACAAACATGAAGATGAAAAAAGATGAAGAAAGAATAAGAGAGATAAATGTCCAAAGTAGAGGACAGACAAGCTAATACTAGAGGATTTTAAAAGAAAATTAACGCCCAGTGAAAAGGATTCAACCCAAGAACCAATACTTGTTGAAGTAAGGATGGTAAATTGATCACCGATAAAGAAGGGATCCTAGAAAGGTCTGAACACTTCAGAAGTTTGCTGGGAAATGTTTTGAACCCATCCCTGGAAGATGAACTCAGATTCAGGTTCAAACACTCATTTGACACTAAAATAGGGAGATTTTTGATCCATAAGAAGATTAGGAAATCGAGGGTGCAATTATGATTAACGAAGATGTGATGGCATACCAGCTGATCTTCTAAGGCAGGGGTTCCCAAACTTTTTTGTACCACGCCCCCCTTTGTTGAAATGAAAGCTTCTCGCGCCCCCCCCCCTTAACAACAAATTGTGTGGGCCTAGGAACAAAACAAAAACAAATAAGTATTACATTGAAAAGAAAACATTTATTTATACTGCCATAAGGTACAACAATATCAGTTTTCATAAAACACAAAAATTATTAATAGGAGAAAATTAGATTAGATTGGTTAGTGAGATGGATGGGCTTCCATTTTTCTCACTAGTATGCCTATTCTTGGCTGAGCTTTAGTAAGTGCACAACGCAAGTCACTAGCAACATCAAGTTT
Organism: Arma custos; assembly: GCA_037127475.1. Classification (NCBI taxonomy): domain Eukaryota; kingdom Metazoa; phylum Arthropoda; class Insecta; order Hemiptera; family Pentatomidae; genus Arma; species Arma custos. The sequence continues at coordinate 51,343,754 of CM073765.1, forward strand.
ATTCCGATACTTTGTTTTAAATACTACAAGTGTTGAAAATGCTTTTTCTCACAAATAGGTGCTTGAAAAAGGCAAATATAAACGAAGAGCTTCCCGTGATACACCAGGATACACTTTGAAATATTTTAATCATAATGAAGGTTTGTCCATTATATCAAAGTGGTCAATTTTCTAACCATCAGGGTTATTTTAGAATTTTAGAAAGACTACTTAAATTTAATTTAATGTTCAACTTGACTCGCGCCCCCCCCCTGATATGTCTTCACGCCCCCCAGTTTGGGAACCGCTGTTCTAAGGGCTGATGGAAATGAAGTGACCACGGTGATCCAAGTTCTCCAACACAGCGTATGGTTAAGCATATCTCTCCCGGATGAATGGTGCGCTTGACTAAGAAGCTGCAAGAGTTCGTAATCATTAGACTCAGGAAACATTAAGAACTGTATAGAATCACTGAGATGGGCTGGATATGTGGCAAGAACGTTGAACGACGCTACTCAGAAATACTGCTATTTGGGTACGTTGATGGAAAAAAAGAAATGTGGGCAGTCGAGGTCGAGAGAGATACAGGAAGCATTGTTGGATCTAGAGCTTGGAGGACCTTGGAGGGCAGAGAAGAGTGTAAGCGACGCCTTGATGCGACCTACCCCAGACTGAGTTGTAGTGCCTGTGTTGTTAAAAAAAATGAAAAGTTTTTCCGAAGTGAGATGTTGGAAAATCTATGGTTTAAATCAGGTTAGGGAAGAAGCATGACGGGTATTAGGAGGAATTTAGAAATTTAGATGGTGGAACGAGCGAAACAGGAACACTTTAATGTTTTGGTTGTGTGGGAACGAGTACAGAGATCTGAAAAGCGAGAGAATATTGTACTCTGGAATTGGATAGAGAATTTGAATTTTAAGGGAATGTAGATATAGGACGGCTGTTGATGGATTGGTATAAGAATGAACCGATGAATACGAATGAATATTTTCTACGGATGGAAGGGAAGAGCAACTTGAGTAACTATTCATACAAATTAATGACTGTTTCCAAGTTATCGGTGATTTGGCTGAGATCACACTAAAACAAATGTTCTTATCTTATGTTTTATATAGAATGTTTTAGGGAAAATATATAGAAAAAAATACTTGAATGATCCACAGAGCATAAATAACGGTTTTAAGTAGAATTCAAAAATTTGGATCCAATAGTTTTCTTATTGAAGTAGAAATATTTACAAAAGTGCAGTTTAATCACTATTTCTTGAACATACAATCATATGATAATAGTAATATGAGATGAAAATAGTTGACTGGATGATCTAATGTAAAGGAGATAGTTGGGGGTGCAGTCAATAAGAACACAGAATAAGTAAAAAACTTATATTATGTGCCGACGTTTCGACCTACAGTGTAGGTCATCTTCAGGGCGATTTTGGAGAGCGATGCCGTTAGATTTAACGGCTGGCTCGTACTCAGTTAAATCTAACGGCATCGCTCTCAAAAATCGCCCTGAAGATGACCTACACTGTAGGTCGAAACGTCGGCACATAATATAAGTTCATTACTTATTCTGTGTTCTTATTGACTGCACCCCCCAACTATCTCCTTTACATTAGATAATAGTAATAGTAAAATCTATACCTTTTTACCATTCAAAACATTCTAATAACAAATACTCTCCTATGGTTATCACTATAGTTGCTATAGGAACGCGTTATCATTTAAATGATAATCGATTGTAATATAGAAGCGCTAGTGATTTATGATTGGTGAATTGAAGAGCCCTTTCCGGTTATGGAGCTGACTGGAGGGAGGCTGGAATCAATACCCAGGCCATGTCCTATTCATTTGTTCCTCTCTGGCGAAAATTTACTTTTATATGTATGTATGTATATATATATATATATATATATATATATATATATATATATACTTGTTAAAAATATATCATGAGAAACAGCGTTTGATGATAGCTTAATCCTACACACTGTGCAATTTGTATTGAATTTAAGTATAAATCACTGAATTAATAGAGTGCTGTTTTACCGATCTCTATGTCCTGAGTTCTAGACAGGATAAAAAGAGGGTACCCTTTATTGGAAGGAAACCTCAATTGATTGAGTGAAATTGCGACCAAATTACCTCTCTGCACAACAGTTGGTTTAGAAATAGTTGAGTCCCAACCATGAACTGCTTCAATTCCTCTTAAAGTACAAAACGCACGTTTTGTTGCCTTTTTTCTTAAGCTACTCAAGACCTTAGAAAAAAGGTAACGCTTTTCAAATTTTCTATACTAATATTTTTATTTCAACATTCTTTTTAATCATACATTACATTTTTAATAATTATGGCATGAGTGTAAACAATTATTTCATTTTTATTACATTTTCGCATTTATTTGGTTTTTATTTTCTTATATCGCATGTACATATATATTTTTCCGTATGTATCTATTTTTATTACATTTATTCATTTCATTTTTGTTTTATTTTTATGGAATAATTGTATACTTACTTAGCAATGTTACTTATTGCCCACAATTGGCAGAGTGTAATATTTCAATAAAGTGTCAAAAAAAAAAAAAGTAGACAATTGCAGGAAAAAAACTTCATTCGAGTTGCAAGTTTAACATATCTTCTACAATAAAATCAAATATTGCTAGAAATTCTTTTAGTTACTCCCAGTAATTTTAAATTCGTTTTTCCACAGTATAAGATGGGTGCGTTTTGCGAAAATTACCCGCATGACTTAATATATTATTTATCGGTAATTATATATACATTCTTTTTTCATACAATAAATCAAGATTATTTTTAATTCCCAGAATATTAAAAAGGAGACAAATAATTAGAGTTAAAAGTTAGAGTTAGAGTTTGCAGGACTAATAACATTTTCTAGATTAAGGTATTAATAAAAATAATATATATATATATATATATATATATATATATATATATATATATTTATATTAAAATTAAAATTATATTAAAATAAAGTGTGTGTGTGTAATTCTGTATTCTATATATAAAGAGTAATCACAGTTTAAACATCCCAATGTCTGAAAATTTACTAAGCAAAACAAAAAGTCAGAAAGAAATAGCAAAAATTAATACAAAAATACAATTAGAAAAAATAATACCTTTATAAACTGAATTCATGATGTTTTATCAGAATATCAGAATGAAATGAAGTGACAATTATAAAAATAAAAGACTAAATATAAATAAAACATATGATACAAAAAAAAACTTATACTTGACTATAAGTTTGATTTATGTTTAGCTTACACAATTACTCTTATGCTCATAAACTATTTTACATATATATATATATATATATATATATATATATATATATATATATATATATATATAAATATTATATTATTATTTATATTATGTTATATTTATTATTTATATTATATTATATATATATATATATATATATATATATATATATATATTTATATTAAAATTACGAAACATTATTTAAACTTAGATATTGCTCTATGAAAGATAATATAAATTAAGAAGAAGAACTGTTATATATCAAATGCTAAAAGATTCTTATCTGTCATATTTATGTAAAAAAATATATACATACAAACAAATTGCACTTCAGAAAAATTATACATGCTTCAAAACGGAGAGATATTTGAAACAAAAAAGAAAAATGAGATAAAACTGCGAGAGATAAATGCGTCGACTAAGAGAGGGTAGACTACCCCGCAATGCAGGCTGCCCCTTCATTACAGCACGAGGCAAACCCACACAGCACGGCATTACGTCGCTCTACATCACTTCGTCCCGAGTCCTTCACGTTTTATAGTACACAATCGTCAGCAATACAGCTATTGTATTCATTTATTACACATTATTTTTTATTAATTATTATGGTAAAAAATAATATTATACTCTTTAGTTAATAAAGGGGTTATATATTATTTAATACTATTTGTTACTATTAATGTTACTATTTAAGCAGTTTATTAAATACTGATCAATTTTTTTTTATTTTTTTTATTTTATTGAGTTGTACAACTGTAATACATACATCTAGTACATTTGCTATAAGAGTAAATAATACATGATAGCACATATAGAGATACTACCCACTGGCAGCACTCTAATAAAGTTCTATAATAGAAGGTCCCGAGGCCATCTTCTCTTCAGACGCCTAGGAGGATTGTCCGGGATGGAATTGGATGCAAGGATGGAAACTAGTGGGTTTGGATGGGTTTGAAGTTTATTGTGGAATGAAACGTATCTGGAATGGGCTAAATCGGTAACATATGGAACGTTAAGGTCATTATGGATGGTTTTATTTGTGACAAAATAAGGAGCGTTTAGGATTTTGCGAAGGATTTTGGATTGCAAGGATTGGATACGAGAGGAATTCGATGGTTTGGTGGAGCCCCATAGTTCAATTCCATAAGTCCATATAGGTCTTATAACAGTCACATAAATAAGTCTTTTGTAATTGATCTGAAGCTTTGAGCGCTTATCTAGTATGTGTTGAAGTAGTCGGAAACGTCTAGCTGTTTCTTGTCTTTTCAGTCTTGTGTGAGGGTTCCAAGTAAGACGCTTGTCTAAGTTGAGTCCCAGGTAGCGAATCTGTTCAACAGGGATAAGTGGAGTACTATTAAAGAATACAGTAGGACAGGAAGTCAAGGGTTTTCGACGAAGGGTAAAGGTAATTTGATGGGACTTGCTCGGATTGATTTTAATTCTCCAATTCCGACACCATTCTTTGAGGCTTGATAGGTGTAATTGAAGGGATTGGGATGCAATATATGGGTCGTTATTAACTGATAACACACATGTGTCATCAGCATACGTGGAGATGAAGGTGTTAGGATGGGTTTGAATGTCAGCTGTATATACTGTGTAAAGGATAGGACCGAGGATGCTACCTTGAGGAACGCCAGCAGACTGGGAATAGAGGGATGAGTAGGACTGATCAATTTAAAAAAATAAAACAATATATTATAACACCAATAATATAAAATATAAATTATAAACCAAATCTCCCTCTGGGAAGAAAATCATTAGATATTAAAAGAAACAGATGACTATGGATCTTAATTTTTTTGTTTCATTTTCTTCTTTCTTTGTTTCTAATTGACTTTCTAATTTGCATACATATGTAATTATCTATTGTTTATCTTTATATAATTATTGTAATCTTATTTCTGTTTTTTTTTATTTTTATATATTTCTTGTACTATGTTTTCTTATTAAATGTTATCACAGTATGCAATTCGCAACATTTCTTTTTTCTCCCATTAATTCTTTCTCACTTAATAAGACACAATAATACCCTGTATTAATATACTCTAAGACGTAATAATACCCCGTATAGAAACCTGTACTGTTATTCTAAAGGGACTTGTCCCAGAATAAATAAAGAATTTATAATTATTATTGAATGTATGAGATGAAAATAGTTGACTGGATGATGTAATGTAAAGGAGATAGTTGGGGGGTGCAGTCAATAAGAACACAGAATAAGTAATGAACTTATATTATGTGCCGACGAAGTACCAGCCAGCTGTTAAATCTAACGGCATCGCTCTCCAAAATCGCCCTGAAGATGACCTACACTGTAGGTCGAAACGTCGGCAAATAATATAAGTTCATTACTTATTCTGTGTTCTTATTGACTGCACCTTATTGACTTTACATTATAATTATTATTAATTGAAAATATCAAATTTAATACAGATGACAAAAATGGGCCAAAATGCCTGAAACAAAGCTCTTACGATACCTAATTTTTTATTAATTTTAATACCTAAGTTTTTCTCCTTCTCTTGAAATCACAGATCATTCTTAAGTTCCACCCTAAGTGAAGAACGTCCTTCAATACTATCCGGATAGCTCTTCGAAATACTTTTAGTTTCCTTAATCTCCGTCATTTTCAGCATTTTAAGATATGTGAATTCGCTTTTTGTCATTCTGCTTTGTAGGTGCCTATAGAACTGAATTATATGATTTCTTATCTGTAATTTTTTCAATGTTACAGTACGTGTAGAGTAGCGTACATAATTGTCTCCTTCTTTAATCGGTCCCAAAATGTTTCTCAATATTTTTGAGATATTTCTCTCCGTGAATTCTAGATCACATATAACGATTTCCTCGTCCAGGATCAAACATTCTGCAACATACAGTGCTTCTGAGTGAATTACTGTTGAGGAATGTCTAAGTTTAGCATTAATGGCTATTGATTTTTTGATGTAAATATCTTCAGTAAGGTGAAAGGCTGCTTTGTTCTTGTTAATTCTTGATTTAATGGCTTCCTTTTGAGATATATTTTATATTAATTTACAATCATTAGTAGATTTATAATAATAATAATTTAATATCGGTACTATTTTTGACAAGACATTAATAAATAAATCAGAAGAAGAGTAGATAAATAAATCCACATTAGTCGCTTCACGCTGTGTCCCTCCCCCCCCTCTCAAATGTCCCAGCTGTGGTTTATTGCAGAGGAAGAAAGAAATCCTTTAGAGTAATGTGTGTGCCGTTATTTAATATCAGGATTTACCAAAGAAAGTTTAAGCTCCCTTTATAGCAGTCGTTAGAAAGTAACATTAAAAGAAAAAAATAATTCTGATTCAGATATTGTATTTGATACACGAATTAAAATACCAATTTCCCGCTTTGAATTGACGGAATTGGAGTATATATACAGGCTCACCCAGCTCCGTAATTGATAATAAACTAATGGTTGAGCGATAGTCTATCCTAAATCACCTTCCTGCACATAAATAATAAAGTCTCTACCATGTATAAGTGGTTGATAGGTTTGAAACTATTGGGTTTGTGGGTTTAGGCCAAATCACCAACACAGTACCGGACTTATTCTACAGGAATCAGTGGGAGATACAGAAGGACAAGAGATTATTGGTTTGACGGGATTTGTGGGAATTTATTTTAATCCTCCAGTTTTGACATGATTTTTCAAAGTCATTAATATAGGATTGAAGAGTATGGTTATGGTTTTAGGTCTTTATTGACGATTTGATTCGTAATATAGCAAGGTGAGTTGAGGATTATACGAAGAATATGGAACTAATTAATGAGAAAAATGTCTGTGTTAATACGAATGATCTATAGCCTCAAGAAATTCCCGGCTTTAAAGAGGCAAGATAAAGGAGGCTCTTTGTTAGAACGTGAAAGGTGGGCCCGAAAGTTGGGGCTAGAGAAGTTGGGGTTATTTCCCCGAGGACTGGGGATGGTCCCTAGGGCACTTTGGGGATTTACATTCCGGCCTGGGCCCCCTGGCGATGGGTCACTACCACCTCTACTTCACTACCCCACCTCTACCACTTCTTCACGTCTTCTTCACTACGAGAGTACTCCGGTAACTTGCTCTTTTATCGCCGCTCAACGGTCTGCCAAACTTACACTTCCAGTTTCATGACAGTCCCATTTCTTTACAAGTACGATTCAAGAGGAAAGCATCGCACTAAAAATGTACGCACTTTCTTCAGTATCAGTGAACATGGATGAGTCATTTCAGGATCTGTTGGTTAGGATCTATCAGGAATTCGCAACATCGTTTTACATTCATTATATATTCGTAAAATTAATAATATTAAATACTCTTTTAGGTTTCCACGGCCACTATTATTACAAAAGACTTTGATGGTTTCTTCTGGTTTAGACTGTGTTGGTAAATTTTTCGCCATCGTTTCGCCAGCCATGCTGCTGACTTCTTCAGGACTGAAATGAGAAGTAATGGTTCAGCCCAGAAGAAGTCAGCAGCATGGCTGGCGAAACGTTGGCGAAAAATTTATAAACACTGTCTAAACCAGAAGAAACCAGCAAAGTCTTTTGTATTAATAATATTGTTTTTTACATTAAACAGCGGTAAGCAGTTAATTAGAAGAATTAATAATATGGCGTACAATAAGAAGGTAATGATTGGGACCAGATGGTAATAACGAAAAGAAATGGCGTAATTATTTTTAAAAAATGACAAATATTGTAGTGCCATGTTTGTAAGTGAGGATATAAAACGATCAAAAATGTAAACTGGACTTTCTAAGGCGTAGATGTGGCATCTCGAAGCTCCACTACATACCCAATAGTGTTATAAGAGAAACTATAGGGCAGGAAAAGAATATATTATATGAAATAGAGACCAGGAGGCTTCAATGGTTTGGCCTTCTGATGAGAATGAGCGACAATAGATGGCCAAAGAAACTCTTCATTTATACAACGGATTGTAGAAGAAATAGGGGAAGACATGGATGGAGGATGTAAGAAAAGGAATGACGGCAAGAAGACTGCGATAGGAAGAAGAAGAATGGGCTGATGTAAGAATTGTGGGGGCGGGAAAATATTTTGGTATTCAGGATACATTGATTGTAAAAAAAAACTGAATAAAAAAAATTAAATAATTAAACAATTATTTCTACTCTATTAGATCATTACATCATTTCTGTTCACCATCAACAAACAATTTTAGCAGTGGATAAAAATAAGCATTTTTCTAACTTACACTCCCTTTTTCCATCCTATGATAGCATTCTGGTATGTCGGGCATAGGAGTGATGTCACGTATTGGGAATTTCTGGTTCTCCAGTATTTCAATAGCTACTCGGAGGTTTGATCCAAGAACGCTCTGCTTCGTTGAAAGATACATAAGTCCTCGTATTCCTGCTGATCCTGAACAGCCACAATCCTTGGGATTTAGACAGATTTGTAACTCTTCATGAACCCGATTTTACGTCGGTGGGAAGGACACGGGAGAATCGGCTCCAAAGGGACTAGTTACTGAGTTACGGGCAGTCTGCCGCTGTACTGTGGAGACCATGGTTCACAGCAATGTGAGGTTGTGAGACCCCCTCCAGGCTTTCTATTCTTGCCAGTAAGAAGACCACATCAAGCGACCAAAGATCTATAAGGTCCGTAGAGCCAACAGTAAACAAATATATATAGGTACATACTGCAATTTAGTAAGATCATACTGTATAGTTTAATAAAAATAATATTCAGTCTTTTTTAGTTTAATCTAAACAAAATTTGTATGATATTATAAAATAATAAGTTTTTTATGGTGGTCGGGTGTGGACAGATGCGCAAGAGATATCCTGAGAGGCAGGAGCTGGATGACAACTTAAAAAAACAGAAGAGACTGGAAGGAGGCCAGGACTTCTCACTGAGTTGTAGCACCATACAGTTATAGTAGTTTACTATGGAAAAGCTAGGAATTTATACCAGAGAAAATATACGGCAAATATTTATTTTGTATTGGGTAGATCAATAGAAGCGGAACGCCTTCAACTTAAAAGATTCCATCTACAACACGTAATCCATCCACAAGGGTGGATGAAAGTTAGAAAGGAATATGTAATTAATATGTAATTACTAACATGTAATTACTAATACGTAATTACTAATAAATAAGAGTGATTATATCTTATATCTAATTTCATCTTAACTAAGCTCCTCCGAGGACAAGCAGTCTCTAGACATTTCCTTTTCCCATTGAAAATATTTTTCTAGCACAATAGATTGTTAAGTGAATTTTCGATCATCCTGAACAGATTGATAATTCTAATGGATAATAATGGAACTTCTCGAGCTCTCACTAAGAAGTCCTGATGGTAACGTGAATAAGGATGGCACTACAGCGCTGTACCACCACCTAGCCCGTTCCTCAGAAGCCAAAGAAGTTGCTCATATCCTTCGCCTTATCCTGCATCCTTCCATTCCCTCTTTGAATACAGGATTCCAACCTATCGATTGTAACCTCTCTGCTCCCCCCAAATCCTTTATTATTCTTAGCTACTCCCTTTTCTAGAAGGCTTTGTACAGTTCACTTCCCGGAACCTTTCTTACATTTCCTTTATAAAATGCTATTTACATTGCAATGTTTAATAATGTAGATACACGAAAAAGGGATTTATTTATGTTAATAATTGTTAATTGTGTTAATAATTATTAACGAATAACAAAAAGCGTTTTTTAAGTATACCACTGAAATCCAGATAATGTGAATTGGTTTCTCTAAAGCTATCCTTTTATGACCACTATTAATGAAAATAATCGAGAACAAATCTCGTTAATTCACTTTTATCTACCGTCGTATACCAATGACTTCCTGTTCTCCAGAATCGTTTAATAATATTCCACTGACTCCTGTAGAACGTATACTATATTTATGACTACATCTTGACAAACGTTTAACTTGGAATCCCTATGCTCGCCGTTTCAAGCTACTTCAACACTTACTATACAATCGTTTAAAGCACCCTAATAATTACAAAAGACTTATATACATGACCCATCTGGACTTATTAGAGCTTTGTGGCTTCACTGAGCCATCGAATTACTCTCATATCCATAATCCTTCATAGAACCCTCAATATCCCTTACTTTCTTACGGATAAAATCACCCACAATTACCTTAATTTGTTACTGATTTGTCCTATACATCGTGACAATCCTTTCATGACAAAGTTTATTCCCACTCGAAACCAACTACTTTCAAACGTAACTATTTCGTCAATTCACTATAATCCTCTGAGACCTCTGAATAGAAGATGGCTTCGCGACGTTTCAAGTTGGATTTACTATTCGAGCACTACAACAGGGTAGTTTCCTTACTAGCCTTTTTCTCATGTCACTAAGTATCACTCATTTTATTGAGGATTTTGTTTTCCTCTTTCGGTTAGAATACGTTGATACATCACATTATTCCATAATTGTTCAATTTTATCTTATAAATGGACATATTAAATCAATAAAAAAGAAGACAAAATTCAAAAAGAAACACTATTATTTATTATAATGCAATTGGGAAAAAACCACAATCCAAAGCCGTTTCAAATCTAGTAATACACCCACTTACCAGTCGACGTTTCGCCTATTCAGGCATTATCAAGAATCGCCTATTCATTTTAAAGCATGTTTTTTTTTTATGAGCAGCTAAACAAAACATGCTGTTTACTTAATATACAAAACATTAATCACAACTTCGCAGCTATCCTTGGAAATTCTTTTATTATCTAGAATTTTATTTTCCATAATTTGTTTTTATCTTGAACGTTGACCCTTAAAATCTTTTTACTTGGTCCTTCAGAAATCTTCAGTCGATTCAAGTGCCCTGCAAACGAGGCTCCAATTTAACAGGTTTCTTAGTGTTGTTTTGAAATTTTAATCAAACAATTAAAAAGTAATTTTTAACATCCCCACACACAGTAATTTCTAACACCGTTTTTTTACACACAGCAGCAATTTAGTTTTCAATAATTGAGAAAAAATAATGTATATACATACTGTTGAAATTTTATAATGTTATACACTTTTAAGTCAACGTGTATAGGACTATACACAAATCAGGACTGATCTATATACTGACTTTTTTTTTTTACAAATATAAGGCATTTCTATTTTCATTGGAGAAACTATGTCATGTATCCCTTAAAATTATTATATTTATTTAAATTTTCGTTATATTATCATTGAAAAATCAGTAATTTTGAATTCTTCCTTCATTGCTTAAAGTTAGTCTGGTTTTGGAAGTTTCATATGTCCTTAGAATATGTCCTTAGAATTGGAGGCGTTGCTTTCTGATCATCACTTTTAGGTTGAAAAATGTTTTACTGATGAAAAATATGTATTTTATTAAATGTTATTAAAATCCAAGCAACAAATATCAGAGAAATTTTATGATGAGTATTATTATATGAATATGACACTAAATCCCTGGTTATTTTAACTGTGAGCAACGTATATCTAGTGATACGATTTTGAAAAATATTTTTAAAAGAAAAAAATGTATATTTAGTTATTAAAACACTAAGCGATGAATATCTGAAAAAGAAGGATACAATTTGTCTGGGGGTCATTAATAACACTAAATAAGGTTAATTAATTTATTATAAGTGCCGAAGTTTCGGCCTATGGTGTAGGCATTCTTCAGGGCTGAGAAGGAAAAACAGAAAAATAATTAAGAAGTTTTCCTTCTTAGCCCTGAAGATGGCATACACTGTAGGCCGAAACGTCGGCACTTAAATAAATAAGTTAACCTTATTTAGTGTTATTAATGACTGCACCCCCAGACACAAGTTGGATCCTTCATTACAGTCAACCATTTTCCTCTCTATAAATATCTGAAAACTTATTTTGAAATTTTAATTTTTTTAGAAACGTTGTATATATCTTATTCATGCACTTAGGATTATAACAACTAGTGTTTATCAATTTAATAAATAATTCTATCATGGCTGCATATTTTTTTTTAATAGTAACCTATTTCAAACTCATTTTGTCATCCTGTGGTCTAGTGGCTAGCAACCTACTATGACCAATATCGCGGGTTCGTAGCCTGGCTGGTGGCTTTAGGATATTTTAGAAGAGAATAAAAAATCCTTCGTTATGAAATGGTGAAAATGGGGATCCTGAGCCTGTACTGTCAGGAACTCATTAAAAATCCAAAAGTTAAACTCATTTTGTGTAAAATTTATCGACTATATCTCTCAATCATTTAAACTTTTCTAAAAAACATAAACATTTCGTTATTTATAAATACTAAATAATATATAGGATTGAATTCTTTAAAGATAAATAGAAGGGTTTAATTAATTTCAGGTGCAATATCGGAGACTGATATTTATCCGAGTGAGGGAGGGATGCGAAACCACAACCCTTCGGTCGAGCTTCAATTATTTCACCCAGCCCTTTCAGACCAACGACCCTAAAACTTCTATTTCCTCTGACCCTTCCTGCAAATAGATATTACAACAAACAGAAACTGCGGCTGAATTCCTCAGTATTGTAGAATGATTGTGATTAACGTTGTGAATGTTCGATAATAAATATTGGTTCAACAGATGAATACCACTTTAAATTTGTATTTGCCCAGAGAAACCAAGAGTATAATAATGCTTTATTGCTAGGTATTTAGTGCCTTATCACCAAGTACATGGTGCTTATTATCTAGTGTATTATTATTTAGAGTATAGTACCTTATGATCTTGTATACTTCACTTAATCACTTGGTATATACTCAGGTATACCCATCAATCTAAGTATCGTAAAAAACTATCCAATATATACTAAAATCACCACAATGCACAAAGAACTGGACACCCCAACAATACAAAACTTCATACACCATCAAACCCTCAGATTCTTCACCTCATGCCAACTTTCAAACAACACACTCATACAAGAAATAGGAAATTATACAAAAACAACAACACCAAAATACAGACACAAACGAACAAAACACATACTATTATAAATAATATCCATTTTGTATTATGTTATACATAAATTTTGTCTTAAGTAAATCCTATATACTCTCTTTTCTATTGGTTTTTTAAATTTTACCAACAACAAAAACATATTTATCAGTAACCGTTGTAATGTGAACTCATTTTCATTGTATGGGATTATCCCACCAATGTTTTAAAATTTGTACATATTTTAAAATAAAATAAAACAAAATATTTAAAAATAAAATAAAATATACCATCAAAAATTACTATTTTTCTATAGACCTCTATTAAACTGTTGTTTTTTTTTAATGCTATCTCCTCCTCTTTATATTATAAAGAAATTAGATGTTTTTTTATCATTGCATGATGTTTACCATAGTTAAACGATAGACAGCATACTAATATACCGACATACAGGTTTGAGCTTTTACTACAGAAACAGAACATAGGTCATCCTTATAATTATGCCGTCCTTCTGAGGGGACGTATTATGACAGCTAAGCCTAAGAGATGTCAGGAACTCGTTAAAAATCCCTACTTTATTAAACCTCGATAAGCAAAGTTTAAGTCACTAATTCTGATTATGTATATCAGCATAATCTGAACTTAAATAAACAAACAAATACAACTGAGATAGAATGAAGTGGAAATTGAAGCACAACTATGAAAGAAAGCCATGTTTCATTAACAATACTAAATGTAACCTAAACAATAAACTCATATTGTAACATGATAAATAAACTCAGGCAAATGACATGACATGAGGATCAAGACGGAACTTCAAAGTTTCAAATAAGGCAATTATTTGCGATGCAAGTTGTTGTGAGCTACCTGTCAAACAGAAATTTAGGTATATGAAAATTAATTAAAATCTACATTAATGTTTATAGATCTATAGGAATAATAAAAAGATTTCTCATGGTGTAGTAATGTGTATAATGTATGAAAATTTCGAAAAGGAAATAAAGAAAAACAGATCGTCACTGAGATGAACTTCTAGAGGACAGTCGAAATATGAAGGCGCGATGAGGCAGGCAATGAGATAGTTCGAGAGATAATTATAATTGGTGCTCAAGATACCATCCTGGAAGAAATGTCTACCAAGTATGGTAGATGAATGAATACCAAAAGTAACCCTGAAGGAAGAAGTAAAATGGGCAGACATGGAAGATATGGCAGGATATAGTCTGAATAAAAAAGTTACTCATGACAGGAAGGCCTGATGATAAATACTGTGATAATATTTTATTGGAAAAAATCCCAACTTCGGAAAAACTCTCAATAATTATTATAATTAATGAAAAGTGAAAAATAGAAATGATTTAACCATAATTTTTATAACTTATAAGCTGAATGCCCTTCACCCAGAATTCCGTATTCTAATTAAACATTCTCACATATTCCAAAGGTATACTCGACTAACTACATAGGAAACTTGTTCAAAACATGACAACTACTGATATTCTTGATATGACTTGGCGAAAGCTAAGAAGGAGTTGGACGAGAGACCTTGTCCTAGAATATAATTCTGATGAAAGTTTGTAGGAACAACAGGGGTTGTCTCATTCCAACTCACTCTTGCTATCTTCAAAGTAATTCAACTCGTTTACTAATGTGAATAAGTAATGTTTATTACTCACGTGAGCAATGAATAATCTGCAGTATAACTTTCGTGAACTTTAGAATTTTAAAAAAACTGATACAATATAGACTGAACACCATCCCAAAAAAAAACAATTTCTTTTCTTGTTTTTCTTAGTAACACATTATATAAAAGACACAATTTCACAATACCTTCATAAGGTCACCTGTGGTCTAGTGGTTAGCGTAACAAACTACTAAGCCCAAGATCGCTGGTTCGTAGCCCAGCAGGTGGCCCTAGGATTTTTTTAAGGGAGTAAAAAATCCTTAGTTACGCCGTCCTTCGGAAAGGACGTTAAATGGGGGTCCCGAGCCTGTACGATGTCAGGTTCTCGCTAAAAATCCCAATCCTAATTAAACCTGGATAGGCAAAATTTAGAGCTCCTACTGTAGCATCGTCCGATTAGCCATAGCAGCATAAATGTGACGTTAAATGAACAAACAAACAATACCTTCAGATTAAAGTAAACGATATTACTTCACACAAAGTATTCTTTTTACATTAGTAAACACAATGCAATGTAAATAATATAAGGGAGCTTTCTAAACATTACACAGGTCTGCAAAAAAACTTTTAAAAAAATTGTTTTGATTTAGTTAACTGATCTTTATGTAGTGTTTTTGTGGTGATTTCAAAGATGCCATTGTTTTTTTTCTATTACGTAAGGCTTGCCTACAAAATAAAATTGAAGTTTATGGAAAAAGTCCAAAAAACGGAAACTTTTGGATTATTTTTTATTATTTTAACATGAAGTAAAAGCAAAAAACAAAAACAAAACAACAACGATACCGAGCTAAAACACATTAGCATAAAAGTGATGCATATGTGTTTTAAAGTTATTATATATTATAAGTCTTTGCAAAAACGTTTTCTTTTTTCATCAAAGATTCTTTTGGTACTTTTTCGGCTGTGTTCTTGTGAATTTTCCCTGTTTAACATCCAACAGTGGTCTGCCATCATGTTGACATTCCATCGACCTTGGTATCTGCGTTCCATTTCTTTTATATCTTGATGGAAACGTTCTCCTTGCTCCTCACTTACAGCCCCAAGATTTTCTGGAAAGTAGTCCAGATGTGAGTGAAGGAAATGAACTTTGACACTCATGTTGCAGCCCAACATTTTGTAGTTTTGTAACAATTCAGCAACCAACGTTTTATGGTTTGGGTTTTATTTTTGTTTCCAAAAAAGCTTGTTACAACAAGTTTAAATGACTTCCAGGCATTTTTTTTCTTCCATTTCCATTTTAGTGACAGAGCTTTCATCTTTTAAAAGTTTTCTGATGTCAGGCCCAACAAAGATTCGCTCTTTCAGCTTAGCATGGGATGTACCAGGAAACTATTCACAAAGGTACTTAATACTTCTTGGAGTAATGCTTTCAAAAACTGTTTCATTTGATATGAAGTGGTGGAAGTAAGATCTTTTTAGGGTCCACTAAATTTGTCTTTCAATAATTCTAACTCCAGGAATAAGAGTCTTTCATACAGGAGCCATTCAACCCTTTTTCATAAAAATTATTGTATTTAGTTTAATAGGATTAGACTTAAAAATAAATTTACAATAAGAAAATAAAAAATGAGACCAAGAAAAACGTCGGATTTTTAATAAGTATAAGCTTTATTTATTTTAAATCTCTTTCAAAACCCGATTCAGTTTGGCCGCGCGACAGACGTGGGAAGAGTCTAGACGGGTAGCAGACTGGCTGGATGGGAACTCTCCGCCCCGCTCTCGGCTCTTTGTGTCCAGAACAGGTTCTCATTGAGGACCTAGCTCGGGTCCGAATCCTGTACCTCGTACCCTGTACCCTGTACCTCGTACCGTCTTCCCACTAGGACCGGTGAGGCTGCTTCTTGGGCCAGCGGCGGTTGGGAAGCCTAGTCCAGGTAATCTTATCAATACAGGGATGATCTTATCAACTTTTAAAGGGGAATAAAAACTCTACAGGATACTCCTATATATAAATTTTACTAAATCAAATGTAGAAAATTTTACTCTGAAAGCTTAAGTATTTTAATCAAGATGACTGGTTTTATATATTCATTGAAAGAAAATATGTTTTACTTCATCAATAGCATATAATTTTAAAATTTAAAAATTAAATTAAAATTTTTTTTTTAATCCAAAATCCTTCGCAAAATCCTAAACGCTCCTTATTTTGTCACAAATAAAACCATCCATAATGACCTTAACGTTCCATATGTTACCGATTTAGCCCATTCCAGATACCTATCATTCCACAATAAACTTCAAACCCATCCAAACCCACTAGTTTCCATCCTTGCATCCAATTCCATCCCGGACAATCCTCCTAGGCGTCTGAAGAGAAGATGGCCTCGGGACCTTCTATTATAGAGCTTTATTAGAGTGCTGCCAGTGGGTAGTATCTCTACATGTCCTATCATGTATTATTTACTCTTATAGCAATTGTACTAGATGTATGTATTACAGTTGTACAACTCAATAAAATAATTAAAAAAAAAAAAAATTTTTTTAAAACCTTTTCATCACTTTAAAATTCTTTTTATTTTTTGTTCATTGTTGATTCCTGTTTCTTTTGTAGCTTTTTTCTGTGTGATTTCTTATATTTTTTTTTTTCGAAGAACATTACCAATTTTTGTTCGTATTTATACATTATTGATTTATTTTCTATAAAGATTTTACTATTTTCTACAAAGTCCAGGATCTCTGGTACATTTTTGCACTTGATTACTATCAAGCTGAATCTTCGTGAATAGCCTCGTTTTGATGAGACGCCCAACAATTTCCTTTGCAAAAATTCTCGATTGTGGTAGCTAACAGAGGTAGCAAGGATAAAATATGTCGATTTGATGATTCTCCAAAATTTAAGGATAACGTACCACGCAATTTGTAGGACAATATGAATGTTGAATTATATAAATTTTAACTAAGTAAAAAAAAATCAGCTGGTTAGTAGTAATTTTTGATGACCTCAATATCGATCAACATGTATCGATATGTAGGAAAGTCATATTGTCCTACAAATTGCGTGGTACGTTATCCTTAAATTTTGGAGAATCATCAAATCAACATATTTTATCCTTGCTACCTCTGTTAGCTACCATAATCGAGAATTTTCGCAAAGGAAATTGTTGGGCGTCTCATCAAAACGAAGCTATTCTCGAATATTCAGCTTGATAGTAATCATTTGCAAAAATGTAGCAGGGATCCTGGACTATATTAATGAAGTAGTGAAGAGTTGTACACTACACTGAAAAATCTCTTACTTGATTTATTTATTAATATCGTATTAATCTGTCTTTAATAAATCTATGAAACTACTATTATGCTGTAAACTATTATTTAGTTGTATAAGTCATTGTATTATTGTATGGATACAATAGGCTCTTCCCATTGGTTTGGCACAATTTAACATAGTAGACTGTAGTTTTTGCTATATTTCTCCCTACCCGTTAGTAATTTACTTTCCTTCACCTCAGTGTTATCCAAGTATAGAAAAAGTATCTTGGAGTAATGTAGTTCCCTTGTCTGAAAACTGCATTATGATAAATATTTGAAATGTATACAAAATATTTCCATATATTTTTATATTTAAATATATTCGTATTGAAAAAATAGTCAGGGTAAATCAAGTGTGTAGATCGCTGAGATACTGTGCTGAAGGTTTTTGTTTCGAATCTGGCTGAGGCATATAAATTATTTAATCTTTTAACAGTCATAGATAGACCCATTGATATCAGCTAACCCTCATGGAATCAGCCTCTTTAAAATGGATTCCATGAATTGGGGGAATAATAATCGTTGGCTTAAACCTGTACGGTCCCTACGACGTACTGAACTAAAGATTTTTCACGAGTAGCAGTGGTACAAGGTTTTTTTAATTAAACGAGTGCCATATTTTGAATATTCCTTAAGAAAATATAATGTTCCTTATTCCTTATATGCCTTTTATAGTATATTCCTGATAATTCCTTAACCCATTCGAGACCGATTGCATACCGTGTGTGCAATTGATTTCCGAGGCTATAAGATTGTGTCTGCAATAACAGTAACGTGCAATTATCAGTTATTCTGAGTAAACTAGCCGTCGAAATAAGATTTTTTTTGAACTAATGAAATCTGTAAAGCACAGGAAAACAAAATTTGGCATTGGTTTTACTGTTTGTTATTTCATTATTCAACTTATTTTTTTAAAATTTATTTTATATTTATTATTCTTATGATGGTGATCATTTTTAATTTTTTTTATTTTGAAGAGAAAAGACTTGCCCAGAAATACTTTTATTTTTAAAAAGAACAGATTCGTCCAAAATTGTGTTCTACCTGGACAAATCTTTACTCTTCAAAATAAAAATATTTTTTTTTTTACATTTTACTACTTTTAAAAAATTTTCTTTGCTTTATATTCTGTTCTTTATTATTGAAAGCAAAATAACGATTTTATATTATCTAACTATGTTTGAAATAAATGTTAAAAAAAAAAACTTTCCAAGGAGCGAGCTGCACACCTGGTATGCAATGATCTTATTTATGTGAATTGACTTAGGACTTGGGTGATTTCCGTAGTAAATATGTTTTTATTTAAATTGAGAATATAAAGAGAAAAAAAAATCGCTCCTGGGGACCGTGTACTAAAAAAAATCGTCGTCTCGAATGGATTAAGAAAATGTTAGAGAAGAATTGGTTGACTGTAACTTCTAATATAAGGAAGAAATAGTTGGGGGTGCAGTCAATAAAAACACCTTAATAAGTGTATACTTATTTATTGTGTGCCGACGTTTTACCTATGTAACCTCTAGATGTCTGGTATCATATCCATATCTATAATTAAACTAGTTTTTTCTAAATCATTCATATTCCACCCCCTTTTTCCATATTTTAATCTTCTCTTTTTGTATCTTTCCGTTTACCTCCTCATTTTTCTTTCCCTTTATATTATGTTTACATTTTATCCTTTCTGCACATTTATTTTCTGTATTTTATATTCGTATTCTTTAATTATTATATCTGTCACTATTTGAATTTCTGTTCATCATCTATAATTTTATTTTTATCTATCACTATTTTAATTTTATTATATTCTGTAACCACTCTTATATTCATTATCTTTATTTATCATATCTATTCACTATTTCATCATATCTAGTCACTATTTTAATTCCCACACTTGCACCACATTACTACATTACTTGTCACTATATTCTTGTTACTGCAACGTTTTTTATATATTCCTGTTTGTTTCTCTCTCTTAGCCCTGAAGATGGTCCACATTGTAGGCCGAAACGTCGCCACACAATAAATAAGTTATTAAGGTGTTTTTATTGACTGCACCTCCAACTATTTCTTCCTTATATTATATTGGATTAAGAAAATGTAATCAGGTATCTTTCGAAGCGTTAATAATGTGTGCAAAAAAAACTACTTTTTACCAGTTTATAAACAGAATGCTAAGTATGACTCTAAGAGACAAATCTCGAAATTTCGTTACATCCCGGTTTCTATAGAATGTTCCAAAGAAATCATATAACTGCGTACAATATATACCCTGAAGAACATTTGCGAGACGTGTTCAGGAGCCAGAACGGAAGCGCAAATAGGCAGGTAAGATTGACTCAAGAAAGTTTAGCAAAAGGGCGGGGAAAGAGAAAATGAAATAAAGATAACCGTATAGAGTGAGGGAGGGAAGATGCGCCAAGTTAGAGTTAGAGTTCTCTATTCAGCTGAGTCCGAAAGGCCAATATTATATAACGGCTTCCTCAAACTCATTCCTACGTTTTGCATCTCCAGCAATTGCTGGGACATTCAAATCTTAGCTCAGTATGATTCACAATTGGTTTGGTTCTTATTACATTTTATGGCGCCCAAACACTGATAAAATTATATTGAATGGTTCATGGTCGACACGGTACATAAATAAATAAACAGTTCAACTTATATTAAATCTAAAATAATAATTTATTGTAATAACTAAACATCCAAGTTATACGTAGTTTGTGTATATTATATAAGGGATTTCTCAAACTCATCTATACGTTATGCATCTCCAGCATTCAAGGGACAAATCTTCACTCAGTATGATACGAGTAAATAATTGGCTGGTTAGATGTACGAGTACTAAACCATACAATTCATCTCGTATCCAATCCTAACAATCCAAAATCCTTCGTAAAATCCTCATTGCTCCTTATTATGTCACAAACAAACTCATCCATCATGATCTTAATATTCCATATGTTACTGATTTGGCCCAAACTAGATACCTATCCTTCCATAACAAGCTCCATACACACTTGAATCCGTTAGTCTCTCAACTTGCTGACTATTCCTCATAACCTTCCTGATAACTTTATTGGAGTGCTACCATTGGGTAGTTTCTCCACAAGTGTTTTTTGTTTCCTTGTCATTTGTTCATACCAGCAAATTTACTTGATGTAATATTATTACAGTTGTAAATATCAATAAATTAATCTAAAAAAAAATGTGCGGTGTTTTATGGCGCCCAAACACGATTAAAAATGTATTCTATAATCTGTTGTATTATCATTGTAATTTTTTCAGTACACATGTATCATATTAATGAAGTTTATAACATAAGATAGTGATATTTAGATTAAAATACATTGCCAGGAATAATCAGGAAAAAAATCTTGCTAATGACCAATAATGCAGAATTGAAGCATGGTACTACAGGTGAGAAGTTTCTCCATCGTGAGTTCTGAAGGTAGGATCATTTTTTTTCTGTAGTCTGGCTATATTTTGGGTGCCGCAAGGTAGTACGTTTAAATTTATAATAGAGCATTTCTGCCAGTTATTGGAATCAAAAATTTTTTTTTCTTTTGTTAAGACTCCACCAATAACCATAAGGGACTATTAATCTTATATTAGATTACAATCATTATTGTATTACTATTATTGTTACGAGTTATTGACAGTTGTTCTGCGATTCTTTAGTTTGAATATTAGTAGTGATTTAAGAATGTTTTGGGTTCTTTTTATTTTTTTTACAAGCATATCATATGTGCAGTGGTGTTGACTGTATTTTGTTTCCCACCCAGCTATTTCCAGGTATCTACGAGCATTGGCGTAACTTGAGTTGACTCGTGGGAGGGGGGGTTAACCCCACCAGTCAACCACTCCAATATATTTCTCCCTTCAAAAAAGATGCCTCGTAATATAGGTATAATACATATTATACTATAATCATGTAGCTTTAAATTAAATAAATAGATTATAATTTTTTTATACGTTGGAAGTTATAAGTGTTATTTTCATTATAAATGTTATTTTTGGAAGGGCATTCAAGAAATAGCTTTTAAATAATAACAAGTAACCCTATTTATTGGTTACAATAACTTACTAATTACATAGGGAACTTTCTAGACCCATCCAAACTTTACTTCTAGATTCTAAGACTTGTCTAAACTGTTCTTCTCACATTTGCGATCTTATTGTTGCTGCTTTAGAGTATGAATGTGTATAGTATATATCTTTTATGTTTTATTTATTATTATTATATTTTTTTTTATTATATATATATATATATTATAAAATATATATAAAATTTATTATAGTCTGATATATATATTATTTTTTTTTTACTTTATTTTTGTATATATTTTTTCGCTTGTATATATTTATTTATGCATTTATTTCGTTTATATCATTGATTTTTTATGGAATGATTGTAAGCTACATAGCACCATTACTTATTGCCCACAACAGGCAGATTGTAATGCTTCAATAAAGTGTTTTCTTCTCTCATGACTGCAAAAAAAAATTGTTGCCGCTTATTATAAATAAACAGTATTTCGTTTTGGTTTGTCATTTTAGTGTACCTTATATCCATTAAAATAACTGTGTTTACAACTGTGTTGTTGGCATTATTGACCCTTACTTCTGTATTCCCACAATAATAACTTTGAAAAAGTAAAATCCTTCAAATTTTTATTTCTTTTAAATTGTTACTTACAATTTTTTTTAAATTTCTTCTAAGCAATGGGGGGAGGGGGGTTTACATCCCCAATAACCCCTCGTTACGCCTAACTCTACGAGGTCTGACAGAGGAGCCGCAGGTAAAATTATAATTAGCGAGACATTTTTTCAGATCCACCACTATCCATCCCTAAGGCCGTTGAGATGTTTTTCGATAATCTTATTTCATTTAATTTACTGCTGTAGAAAGGTCTACTGTAGATATGGACGTCCTGACATTTCATTATTAATCAGGTGTAGGTGAGTCAATAGCACTTTTACCTTAGACCTTTAGTCGAAAAGAATCGCACTATGTTGACGAATGAAGGAACGGAAATAGAACGCAATAGTAATTACCATAGTATTAATAAGGAAAATATAGTTAAAACAAGTATGAAAAGTATTTGTAAACATTTAAAACCCAGTGGGTGTGTATTAACAAAGGTTTTTTTATGCGTCTTGTCTGAGTTGAGCTAAACAGGTCTTCTACCTCTTCGTTACCAACGGCTAACCCAGACAGCATTATGCTAATCCTCCAGACCTGAAGATATGGATACGTTAGACCAGTCTCTTAGACAGGTTGGTGGTCAGTACCACCCTCGTATGATACGTGACGGAGTGCCAGGTACCAAAGGAACGATGGTGGAAGTGACATGGACATCAGTTGGTTGTGGCAAAGGCGGCGACCTCTGGCCAGCCCGTTACATGCCTCAGGCCAACAAATTTTAATAATAATAACAATAAAATGCATAAACCTAGTACCAAGAATATCTGCTTACAAACTTACAACCATGGATTACCTCACAAACCCGTAAGATCACCTTTAATGCAATCCTCCTGCCTATACCTAGATGTTATCCTTAAACGTTTCCAAGTCAGCACCTATTAACTTTTAACAAATTTCATTGTTACGAAGCCAAGCTAATCTTTCTTAATCTTCAATTATATTGACCGGATGCCATTATTGTCAAATAAAACGCTATAAAATAATTTAGAAAATAGGTTCCTAGATTTGTTTGTAATAGATAGAGAATGGCTAGAATAATCAGATAAGCTGAAATTGAACCGACTAGAGATAGATACGATAGGATTATTGAGATGATTCAGGGCCGATTTAGTCTCTTAATGTTCCTATTTGTTACCCCACGCTGAATACTAATACCCTATATTACGCTCTAATAATATAATATCTAATAATAAAATATTATTATATATGTTATGTGTAATAGTATGGAACATTGTAAGGGTAGTAATATCACACATACATTTTAACACTAATATGTACATAGATTTATTTTGTATAACTATAAATAATCTTCAGAATAAATTTATTGACAAAACTTTCCTATTATTTGATATTTTATATAATTTGACATCAGACAAATTAAGAAATAAGATGATCAGTAGAACAAATCAGTACCCTAATAGTAACAAAAAAATCAGTCTGCGTTTCATAGCCAGTGAGGACCTATCCCCCAGCCCCCCCCCTCCCCCCAACAGCCCTGAAGAAGACCTACAACGTAGGTGGAAACGTTGGCTATCAATAAAGTTTTTCTCAAATTACACGAGAAATTCATTCAATGACCTCTACCCTGACCAATTTCTGCCACATAAAAAAAAAACTTTAGAAACAAGATATGTATATTATAAACCTAAAAATAATTAATATTGTACAGTGTATGGTGGATAGGACACCCAAATAGGGAAAAAATCTGGCGATTGAGCGTGATCTAGTACAAATCACTTCCCTACTCCAAGGAACAGTACAGTCTCTACCACGCACTGAATCCAATACCCTCCACGGGGGTAGTGATACAAAGGTATGAATCTACATATAATTCTCATATGTATAATAGCTATGTTCTTAGCTACATATTATTATCTTCTCATTTCCTTCCTTCCTCTATGTTGTCCCTGTCTCTTTTCTTATGTTTCTAAATTTATTTCTATCTTAGATTTCTTTTTTGCTAATGTGTACATTTTCCAATCTTCCAGATTTTTTTCCAGTTTGTATTTTATTTAATTGCTTTAAGTATGTTAAAAATTGTTTTGTTGTCCAATCTCTATGTAAAAACATATGTATATACATTGTTTAGAGTTGTTGGTGGAACTTCAATATAAAAAAAACTCAAACTCCACAAGTCAGAAGGGAGACAAATCGATCGACTTTAGTGCACACTCATGCTGTGATGAAAAAGCTTCTATATCCTTCAGTTGCATTCGCTCTCACCCCGAGGCTGTTTTACTTGCACAGCCTGCACGTTATTAAAAATCTCTGTCGTTTTTTCTATCCCTTTGCATCGCTACGATCGATATTGTGGACTTCAGTTCTTATTAGTACAGTAAGTTCGGAATCAGAAAGTCATATCTTGTGGGAGGATCGGAAAATTCATTAAATTAAAAAGAGAGAATTTTTACATTAAATTCATTAGAATAAAAAATCATTAGTTATGCATTTTCTTCGGAATGGACGTAAAAGGATATTGCGAGCCTAGTACCTGGCTAAAGTTCACAATTCTAATTAAACCTGGATTGGGGAAATGTATCCTTAGCATCGCATGAATAACTATAGCAGTATATAAAGGCTTTAAGTGAATAAGCAACATTCCATACTTTATAATTTAAAAAAATCTATAAAATAGAGCCAAAAACTCAAAAAGAAACAACATTATTATTATAATCAATATTATTGGAAAACCACCATGCAAAGCCTTATGTTTCAAATCCAGTAATACACCCACTTACCAGTCGACGTTTCGCCTATTCAGGCATTATCAAGACACAAAAACAAAAAAGGGTTTTGTGAATCACATCTGGAAGAAAAAGGTGTAATACATCCCAACAATCAACAGCCCAAACAGGCTCCAAACATGAGACAGCACCCCACCACCAACACGTTCAACATACAACTCTGTTGCATCTCTCTGGAGTTGTATGTTGAACGTCTTGGTGGTGGGGTGCTGTCTCATGTTTGGAGCCTCTTTGGGCTGTTGATCGTTGGGATATATTGCACCTTTTTCTTCGAGGTGTGATTCACATATCCGTTTTTTGTTTTTGTGTCTTGATAATGCCTGAATAGGCGAAACGTCGACTGGTAAGTGGGTGTACTACTGGATTTGAAACATAAGGCTTTGCATTGTGGTTTTTCACAATTGCATTATAATAAAACCAACTATGTTATATTAAAAACTGTACAATAGATGTTTGTACGAGGTAGATAGGGATTGTTTGTGATTCGGTATCGAACTGCTGGCACGCTAATCCTATTTTTACTGTTTCCTAGATAGTACAACCCACATCAACAAACTGCGTACAGCTGGATATTAACCAGACTTAATAAACATAACTCATACTAAATCAGTAGAATACTCTTTTATATGTCCAGTGATATCTATATATACGACATATCTGATATCCATTTATCTATCTATCTATCTAAAGAATTTAAGATGGATCAAGACACCGCACCACCTTGTACATACAGTAAAATCTTAATTATTTCTATGAGAGGAAAATAGTTGACTGGATGATCAAATGTAGAAGGAGATAGTTGAGGGGTGCAGTAAAAAAAAACACTGAATAAGTGCTAGACTTATATTTATGTGCCGACATTTCGACCTACAGTGTAGGTCATCTTCAGGGCTATTTGGAGAGAGAAGCCGTTGGGTGCACCGGCTGGCTAACAATGAAAAATAAAAATGAATAAATAAAAAAAAAAAAAAAAAATAATAAAAACATTTTTATTTTTCATTGTTAGCCAGCCGGTGCACCCAACGGCATCTCTCTTCAAATCGCCCTGAAGATGACCTACACTGTAGGTCGAAACGTCGGCACATAAATATAAGTCTAGCACTTATTCAGTGTTTTTTTTTTTACTGCACCCCCCAACTATCTCCTTCTACATTTAATTATTTCTAGATCGCATGTATATGTATGCATACTGTTAGGGATTAATTTAATAAATTCTATTAATTAATTTACTAAATAAAGCAGTACAAATTCTGAGATATTAAAAATGATATTTGCAGCAAATTTCTGAACCTTGAAATAAATGACTGTAATATCGAGTGGGTAGGATAATGGGATCAGAGGGGTTATTATTGCGGTTTTATTATACCTTGTATTTTTTATGACATTTTTATTGTCATATTAAATAACCGCTTTATGACACCCGCTCCTAACTCAATAGAATGGAAGTACTTGCTTTCCACGATTTCTTTTCATTTTATTCTCTAAAATGTCCTCTTAAAGTCTAGAAAACAGCAATGTTAATGGCATTGATGTATCATAAAAAAGTAACTTTTATACACAGACTGGATATTTATTTTAATGAATTATTTTCATATTTAGATAACTAAATAATTTGATATTTAGATAAATCATCTAATTAGGGACTATTCATAAAGGTAATGAACATGAATTAATTAACATGCTCATTAATTTTAAATATATTTATGCATTTAATGCTGAGATATTTGCAGCAATGATCACACTCATACTCCACAAAAAGGGAAGATATCCTTTTTTGTATTTACATAAATAATTAATATAAAAATAATATTTAGTTATTGTTCGACTCTACATTCCTCTGGCCCGATGATAGCCTAAAAATGGCCAAAACGTAGACACATATAAAATAAATTATACTTTCTTTGTGTAAAATTTATTGACATTTTCACATCAATAATAATAATAAATGATGAAAATATATATTTTTTTACAATTCTCCTATATACTTTTTTACAAACCTCTGTAAAGTGGGTGCCTTTAACGAGGAAAAACGTTATCGTTGAGTGTGATCTTGAAAAAATTACGTCCTTGCACTACCGTTGTTCAAGAAACAGTGTAGTATAAAAAATGCTTCTTTTTTTGACTTTTGAAAAATATATGCGTCAACCCTTCTTTCGCTTCGATCACCTATTAAACCATTGGTTATAAAAAAAAAAAATATTTATTGTTTAGATAGGATTTTAGGGGTCTTTACCTCGTGTCAAAGTTTGAAAAAAATTAAGATAACTTTCAGCTCAATATACATAATACAGTCATATTAATTCTTAATTAATCGAAGACGAACCAGTGGATCGCCTGCCCGCTTTAGTGCCAGGACAGGGGACGGATCAATTTCTGGCACTTCCCAAAATCAGCCGTGGAACTGGGGGTGCTTACTTATGCAATTTTGGTATGTTTTTAGTTAAATTCTTTGTGCTTGCTTGCCAAATACATTTGGTTCAAAGAAGAAGCACCCTAGCAGTATCACTTACTATGTACCGATTCATGGATTATAATGGTACTGATATGTTAATGCAACGAACCACATGACATTGCCATGACCTCCATGGCCAGGTCCTCCCAGGCCACACCCTCGCAAACAAGACCTCTCTGCAACGCTATAGCCCCCGGACATCGCAGGAATATATTAATAACGTTCTGCTGGAGCCTCCAGTGGCTCGATGTCCATCGTTGTCAATATTGGCTTCCAGTTATATAGCCGTTTATTAAAAATTTTTCTAGCCCGAGGTTAAATAAAGCGTTTCGATGTACGCTTCAGTTGGAAAAATCCAGTAGATTGCACTTCTTTGAGGTAGTATTTGTTTTTTTACTATGTACAGGTAAGTCTGAGGACTTATTGGGTCTGTTAAAGTTCAATGAACAAATAAAACGCTCTGAACAAAATACGATTTATTAATAATTATTTATGTTATGTTTTTATTTTGAAGAGAAAAGATTTGCCCCGGCCGGGATCCGAACCCGGGACGTCTGTCTATCCGTGACAGCACTCTACCAATTGAGCTACCGGAGTTGCCTCTCAGTCGGGAAAAATCCGTTCTCTATCTGATTCCGTGTCCCTGTGTTCTCGCAATTTTTGCGATGTATATCAATTAAACAAAAAACTATAAAAAAATCAATAAAATAAAACAATTAATTAAAATTATTAAATATTAACTAAATACTAAAATAGAGCCAAAACATCACAATTGTTGCACAAAAGAATGTATCAGCATCAATATGATTGTAAAAATATTGGTGGCAAGGAACCTAACACAGCATTGGCCCAGCATACCAAAACTTGTAAGCATCAATTTGATTTTGAAAATGCTAAAGTTATTTACAAAGAGAGTGATGGCTCTAGAAGGAAGTTGTTCGAGGCCATGCAGATTGCACAAAAGATTGACATTTCGGTAAATTATATAACAGATTGCAGAAATTTGAACCAATATTATTCGGACGTTGAATATTTTAAAAGAAAAATTTGGCTAACTTTGCTAATATGTATAAAAATTTTTATAGGCTAATATTACTTGATATGGTTTGTGGATCAGCTGATTCTATAACCTTCCCAGCTGGTTGCGTATTACTTTTGTTCAGTTGTATGTTGAACGTCTTGGTGGCGGGGTGCTGTCTCATGTTTGGAGCCTGTTTGGGCTGTTGATCGTTGGGATGTTTTGCACCTTTTTCTTCGAGATGCGATTCACATAACCCCCTTTTTGATTTTGGTGTCTTGGTAATGCCTGAATAGGCGAAACGTCGACTGGTAAGTAGGTGTATTTTTTGAAACATGAGGCTTTGCATTGTGGTTTTTCCCAATCGCATTATATTAACTAAATATTTATTTTTAAAAAAATATTTGATTTCAAATGTATGTTTTCGCACAGGTCACTCCTCCTAGACGCCATAATGAAGAAAAAACACAAAATATTGTGAAATTTGGAATAAACTACAACATAAAATATAAAATTGGAATTTAAATATTTATACTGAATGCAATATTCAAGGATGTTGCAAAAAGCTTATTCTTTTGAGCTGGTACTACAGAATGAAATTTACTCTATTCAAAGTTAATAATAATGGAGTTATAATAATTTAGTTAGAATTCAAAATGAATTATCATTTGACAAGAACCTGATGGTTTTTCGAGTTCTCTCTAATTCCTAAAAGCAGATATTTGAATCCAATGTAAAAGAACATTTGAATAATAAAATTGTTCTACATAGAATGAAGGGCCTTTTGAACATAGACTGTTAACTTTTATTTAAATAATTATAACTGTGTTCTACTCATAAATGTGTACTAAAGCACTA
This sequence comes from Arma custos, assembly GCA_037127475.1. Classification (NCBI taxonomy): domain Eukaryota; kingdom Metazoa; phylum Arthropoda; class Insecta; order Hemiptera; family Pentatomidae; genus Arma; species Arma custos. The sequence goes on from CM073765.1 coordinate 51,373,643, forward strand.
TAAAAAAATACATCCCAATCATATCGTAATTATAACAGCCCTTAATGCTATTACAAAACAGAGACTGCACATTGTCCATATCAGTTAGTTTCAGTAAAATAGCAGAAATATTCAAAGAAGGCTGTTGGTGGATTTATGATGGAAATTATCAATGGGCATGTAACAGAATTTAAAATAAGAATAATTTATTTATTTTTGTTTTTTGGACATAGGAAGCCTTTCCTTACGTTTTTGTTGAATTGACGAATTCAATCGAAAATTACTGGAACGTTTGCAGTTTCCTGGTTTTCAGAATCGAACCATTAAGGTAACATTGGAAAAATCTGGAATAAAAATGTCTAAGAGTTCAAGAAAAACGTGAGCGGGATGGCTCAGTTGCAGATAATTTATTTTATCTGTTAACAGGTAATGATGGGTTCTGTGGGATCTGGAGACCCTCTTGTGGTTCACCCAGCCTTTATTATGAGCGTGATCACAGGCAAATCACCTCCCTGTAAAAGCATTCTATACAGGTTTTTTCAAGAAAAATAGATTTGTTTACATCTTTTAGACACTCCAGAATAATTCATAAACAATAAAAAAAATCATCAAAATCGATAACCCATTGAAAATACATTCCTAAAATGTAAAAATGAAAACCAAAGTAGTAACTTTTATTTGACTCTTACCTCATATTTCTGGTCATGGAAAGACACGTCGAATATTCACGTCAATCCAAAATTGGTACCTGCGAACGAATGATCATAATTAACAACAATAGGATATAACAACAACAGTACAGGTAAATTTTTCTTACCATTTATATAGCTCCGTCTAAAACACCCTTACATTTATTTTATTTTTCCATTTTATGCAACCGTTTCTGAGACATACGGTCGTCAAATAAAAGGGCAACCTACAGGTTTTATGTGATGTTCTTCCAAACGGGAAAACAGCTCCGGTTTTCTTCATTCGAGCAATCGCCTGAGCTCATAAAATGACAGTTGAAATAAATTGGAGCTTTTAAACTAAAACACCCTTCAAATAGGGTTTGCTTGAATAAAATAAAAATGACTTAGTCAGTTTAGACGCTTTATATGTCGGACATTTTGAACTTATTTTCTTTATTTCAATACAGGAATAGGAAATATTCCAAAAAGCAAAGCTTTGGGTATCTAAAATGCTGGAGAATACTGCTTATCCGATTTAGGCATTTTCAGGAACTACACCAAAAGAAAAATCATATTCAATAAAAAAAAAAAGTGAAGATCATCTCACATCAACATTCCCAACAGACTCATCAAATTGGCCGACATATTGATATTTCGGTTAAAGTTTATCTTTAAAATCAGCTACTAATAAAGCCAACATATTTTCACCTACAGTTGAATAGATTTACTTAAAAACATAAAAATGTATAAATTATTTTATATTTATTGTTATTTGATGGTGATTATTTAAATATTTTTTATTTTTAAAGAGGAAAGATTTGTCCTGGCCGGGATTCAAATCCGGGTCTTCCGCACTCTTCCAACTGAGCTACCAGGGCTCGTAACACGGCCAGACAAATCCATTCTCTTCACCGATCCTATATTCCCATTCTCGCGATTCTTCCAACTAAAATTACAATTGCAAAAATTGCGGGAATGGGGATTTAAGATCGGTGAAGATATTGGATTTGTCTGGCCTGCTTACGAACCCTGGTAGCTTAGTTGGAAGAGTGCCGCACTAGAGATGCGAAAGACCTGGATTCGAATGCCGGCCAGGACAAATCTTTTCTTTTCAAAATAAAGATATAACGATGTATGCTATATTTTAGAAATTATACTCCTTATATTTTTATTTTTATATATATTTTGCATTTTATTTATTTTACAAATATTGTAATATACTAATTTTAATAATTTTAGGATCCTGGAGAGCTCAGTGTCTACGGGCCTACAAACCTAATATGGTTCCTGGTTCGTTAACGTTTGTGAACATATCACTATACTTAAGCCAAAAAGACTCTTTAACAGAATTCTTGCTTACATAAGAAAAAATCAAGTCAATCGCGCCATCAATTGGCTAAGTTATAATAGATTAGAAAAAGTGAAACTAGAACCAACAAAAATATAATATAGAAAGACAATTTTTTGGAAATAAGGCAGAAAAATGGATACTAATGCCAGAGAAGGAAGCATTAACGAAACCAGGAACGAAATGGAATAGAGATGAAGAATACTTGGAATGATAAAGGAAGTGAATAAAAATACGTCAGAATGCTTTGCATGATTCTCTCGTATCCATTCACAATAAATAATTAAATATATAATTACATGAGTTGAATAAATAAATAAATACATCAGGGCTCCTCCTTTTTGATCTATTCCCCCCACTTGTTCCCCCACTATCCTAGCAATGGCTAGTTCAGAATCCATTGTAAAATGGCGGTTTTCTGGATGCTGCAAATAGATGTATTTTAGTTATTTATTTCATTACATAACACGAAGTTTTAATACAATATAATATAATAAAATTAAAATTTCCCTGTTCTTTTTTTAACTATATTTTCAATTCCTTATTTTTTTATTTCTTGTATAATTTGCTGCAACTCAATAAATTACATGCTGTACCAAATAGACCAATCTCAAATTAAAAACAATTGTACAAAATTTAAATGTATCTGTGCAGAATCATAATTTACAATGAAAGAAAAAATGTAAAAAAAAACCTTCCAACAGAGAAAAAAAAATTGTAATAATAAAATTGTAACTATACATTGTTAGTAATTTATATACATATATATACAAACAACAACAATTAAATATAAGAAATTGGTATCCTACAATAATAAATGTTTTGTTCTTTAATGTACATACCGCTTTGTACTTTTTTTAGGATAGTTCCCAATATTTTTTATAAGTGGGTTTTTATTGTTTTTACACTTTAAAAAAGAATTGTTTACATAGTTTGTTGATAAATAAATAAATATAAGGTATGCTTAATTCTTTATGCATGATTCCAATCTTAGTGTTATACGCATAATTTCCAGCAATTCTAAGATATTTAGTTTGGAATATTTGTAATTTTTTATAATTAGTTTTAGACATGTAATTAAATATTCGGCATGCGTATGTTAGTATAGGTCGTAAGCGGGCTTTATATAATAATAACTTATTATCTGTGCTTAATGTAGAATTTCTATTAAAGTAAGGATATATAGTACACAGAGCCCTGTAGCTTTATTGCACACATAATCAGTGTGGAAAATAAAAGTTAACCTTTTGTCCCACTTTAAGTCACAAATTCTGCGTTTTCCATAGTACAGAGGTTCTGTCTACATTCAATTGGGGGATATAATTCGATCATCTCGTTGTAAATAATATAGCTTGGGTTTTATCTTGATTTATTTTAATTTTCCATTTATTGCAGTATCTCTCTAACCAAATCCTTATAGAAACATCTAAACCTTGAAGTTGTATAAAAATGTTATTATTTTTGTTCACTTTCATCTTTATAATTTAACTCAAATCATATTTTAACTTTACTAAGACATAACGAGTTGATGTATTTCTATGTATTTACGTATGTATTTATCTATGAGTTGATGTATTGATGTATTTCTTCTGAACATTCTACATAGATGAATAATATATATCATTATCATTACAATGTTTAGATATTTATTCACATAGAAATTAACATTGTATGGAAGTTGGGAACCTCCAGTGTATATAATGCTGTGTATAAGGTCACGGATTCGAATCTGGCACTATCAAACAAATTATTTAATTTGTCAAGTACCCTATATCAATACTTTGGGATCTAAATGCCTTCCTCGAGCTCACTGTTTCTATAAAAGTGGGTGACGAATTGGGGAAAAATCATGGGGATTGAGCTAGTTCTCCGACAAATCATCTCCCTACACAAACGTACAGAAACAATACAGTCTCTAACATGTACTGAACCCTTCTTGGGTTCTAGTGGTAAAGATTGTTTACATTACATAGTTTCCGTTTTTGTGTTGATACTCCAGATTTCTTGCAAATTTACATTAAAAAGTATGCTTCATTCATAAATAATAATTTAGGCCTCTAATGTGTATAGTGCATAACAATCAGCCAGATTTAAGAAAAAATAAAACTTGACTAAGGGAAACTTTTTCTTCTCTCTTCTCTTTCTCTCCCTCCCTCTCTCTCCCCCCTCTTTCCCTCCCTCCATCTCTCTTTAAGCGCCTGTTAAATTAGCATTATAATAGAGAGTGGCTGTTCGGTTGGGGAGATAATACAATTAATTACAGACGGTATGGAGCGCTTAACATGACAAAACATAGTAATTAATAAGCAGAGCAAAGAAAGGAGGTCCACTTTCCCACAGGACAAAAGATCCTTCAAATTCTGGAGGATCCATGGACCCTTCTTAATAATTATCAGGGATAACTTTCATATTCTCGTTAGGAGATAATCAGTGCTATAAAACAGTCAACTTGTATAAGAACAAAAGTGATATTTATATCTGAGTACTCAGATGTTATGTGTTCTCAGTGTTATCATACGGATCAGAGAAATAGACACTTACGGATGCTTCAAGTTAATGTCTTAATGAATTCGAGATGTGGCTTATGCTCTACCTTTTGGCGTATGCTCAGATTTTCATGGGTGTACCATGTCAGCAGCGAAAGCATACAACAAATAAAGAAGTCCTTCGAGATATTAGGCAGTGTCAAAAGATATAAACTGGCATACTTTCATCATGTGATGCGAAATGAAAAGTACTATCTGCTATAATTAAACGGGTTGATTAACGATCAATCCTGCAATAATGAAGGAAAGTATCCTGGTTGAGGAACCTGGACAGGATTATCATCGAATGACTTGTTTCAAGCAGCGGTAAAATAATATGTTGGAAATCCTTAAATCCGAAGACCTTAAGCATTCCAACATGTTTCCAAATTTATTTGAATTTTTTTGTGAATAGAATAATTTATTGATATTTACAACTGTAATTATATTACATCAAGAAAATCTGCTGTATGAACAAAGGACATGGGGAAAAAAAACACTTGTGGAGAAACTATCCATTGATAGCACTCCAATAAAGTTCTATAGTAGAAGGTCTCGAGGCCATCTTCTTTTCAGACCCCTCGGAGGGTTATCAGGAATATTATGGGAAGCAAGTTGAGATACTAGCGGATTCAAGTGTGTATGGAGCTTGTTATGGAAGGATAGGTATCTAGTTTGGGCCAAATCGGCAACATGCGGGATATTAAGATCATGATGTATGAGTTAGTTTGTGACATAATAAGGAGCATTGAGGATTGTGGATTATAAGGATTGGATACGAGATGAATTGGATGGTTTATTATAGCACCAACGCTCAACTCCGTCTGATAACTGTCATGTAAATGAGTCTTTTGTAATTAATTGGGAGCTTTGAACGTTTGTCCAGTAAATCTTTGAAGTTAAATATACAATGCTCCGAGATCTGTTTACTTCTATTTTGTTATTAACCTTAGAATTATCTATGTAAAGAACATAAATGTTATAAAACATAATTTATTACTGATTAGCTTGGTTGCACAATGTGTAGAGCACCCAATAGCATTTCTAATTCAAATGTGGCAGGTAAATTATTCCACCTGTTAAAAGCCATTGATATATCCTGTGAGATTTTCAGACCTTCCTGGGGCACAGCCTCTATAAAACAGGTAATCTTAATTGGGGGAAGACTATAAATCCGAAGCCCTTATATATTCCAAAATTTAATTTTCTTTGAAATTAAATATGCATAGCTATGGTTTTAGTTCTATTTTGTTATTGATCATGGAATAATCTATACATATAGGACATAAATGTTATAAAATATAATTGACTACTGGGGAACATTTTAGCAGCATGTGTAGATTACTGAGTAGCAATGCTGAAGCATGACGTTCAAATCCGGTTGTCTACTATCCTATTGAATCTACTAAAAGCCAGAGATGAATCCTGTGAGATCTCTAGACTCTCCTGTCTAGATCCAACATTAATTGGTGGAAAACATGGCTATTGAGCATGGCAAAGCATCTCCTTCCACATACGTTATCCTAGAAACAGTACATACTCTGCAATGTACTGTACACCAGATTCTACATGGATTGCCGAGGTAATCGTTTGTAATATATTTTTTCTAAAGTTGTAGATTCATCCAAAAAAGTGCTTATTTTGTTCTGCATAGTAATAAAAGTCAACCCTTTTAATATATAAAGGTAATTAATTATCTGACTGTTTCCTTTGAAATATATTTATATTCAGACAGGAAGAACATACAGCAGTTTTCTTTTAGTCGCCATCTATTGCTAGATAGAGCAAGGTCGTCAAAGACTAGTCCTATACAAACATTGACCGCAACGACCTGAGCAAAGGACACCATTTAGCTAAATTAAACTATTCAATCCTTCGCCTACGCCAATCCTGCTAAAAGGAACATTCAGTGCCTATATAGGGAGCCACAGCGAACAGCACGCTCTCTTGGCACACCCAGCAAACAGCACATTATGTGCCCCTGTATACAGTGGCCAATCAACTTCATCGTCGTTTATATTCATTCAGTCATACTCAGAATTCAATATATTTATTTATTTTATGTACTATTAAAATATGTATGATGTTAAATAATATATTTATTCACTATCCTAATAATAAACCAAAAAAGGTTTAAATTTGAATATGAATAATATATGAGCGCGTTGGTGCGGACGATTTGGCACTGTTGGGTGAAGACGAGGAAACTATGAAACTGAATACAGAAACGTTGATGAATGGGTGTAAGGAAATAGGGCTGGAAGTAAATTCGGATAAAACAAAGTATGTGTTCAGTAGCAGAAAATGGAAAAAATTTTGTGACATTGTTGTAGGACAGTTCCAACATGTCGAGAAGTTCAAGTACTTAAGTAAGTAGGAAAAACGAAATTCAAGAGGAAATAAAGGCGCGATTAAAGGAATTGTTTTGGTTCGGTATACGAATTGCTAAGCGCGTGCATATTGTCCTGAAATCTGGATTTAAGAATTTTAAAACCACCATCCTGCCAACTTTACGGATGTGAAACGTGACCACTAATGCCGAAGGATTTATTCGAAAATAAGGTTTTGCGTAGAATAATCGGTCCGAAAAAGGATGAGACTACTGGAGAATTTAGGAAATCATAGCCGCTGTACCGACCGGGAAGAGTCTGACAGGTGGAACGAGGCGTAGTTGGGAGGATTTTGTTAAGAGTGATCTAGCAGGTTTGGGTAATGGTCCGTGGAGGGAAGCTCATAAGCCAAGAATAGTGGTATCGGCTTCGAACCTTCGGGTTCGCTAAGTCTTATTATTGTTATCATTTATCATCTTAAGTTTAGGATAAGACCATTAGTCAAGAGCTTCTTATTTTTTGACTTTTGGAAAATAACTGCATCAACCCGCCATTCGCTGATGTCACCTAAAAACGAATCTATGATTTTTATTTATTTACCTGATAAGGTTTTAGCTACCTCGTGTCAAATTGTGGATAAATGAAGATATGGTAAATTCCAACTCAATGAACTTAAAACAGTTATATCTTCTGAAAATAGAAAGAAGAATTCTCAGAAGAATCTAAGGAAACCTAGGAGAACATCTGAAGGATACAGGTTGAGGTCGAATCAAGAAATCTATAAGGTAACAACAGACTTAGAAACTGACGTTAGGATGGGAAGGCTAAGGTTCTATGGACACAGGATGAGGATGAATCCTTAAAGACTGAATCATAATTTTTCACCAAATCCACTGTCACAAAAATTCAACAGGATATTTCAAACAACTTAAGGATGATATGGACCAAGGGGGGCTGACAGACCAAAATTGTTTTGACAGAGATGAATACAGAAGGACGCTCAAGGGAATAAAGGTTCTTGTGGGAAAAAGTGTCCCAAAAAGGTTCTTGCGTGGTCTCAGGAGAGTAAACTTATTCACGCAAAGTTCATGAAGGACAAAAAAGAGGAAACAGATGAAGAAGAAGCATTAGAATTGTGATATTCGTGTGGTATTTAGGACCATTTCGTAAGGGTACACACACAAAAAAAAGTTATATTAATTCCTAATTAATCGCAGACATAACAGGACACGAACCAGTGGATCACCTACCCAGTTTAGTGCCAGGACAAGTGTGGATCAACTTTTGGCCGTTCCCAAATTCAGCCGTGGAACTGGGGGTGCCTCTGCTTCGGCCATTTATGACTATTCTTTTTTGGAATTTAATATGCTAGAAATCTAATATTGATATCACAAACCATGTTTGATAGCATAATAATAATAACAAGGCTTAGCGAACCCGAAGGTTCGATGCCGATACAACCAATCTCTGCATACAAACTTCCAGATCACTACAAAAACCCAAGTCCGTCAGATCTCTAATTACGGAATCCTCCCATCTACCCCTCGGTCTACCACTCAGACGCTAGTCGGAACCGCGTTTATAAAGATGTTAGGACTTCGATCGTTACTATGCCCGACAACTTCATAGGCCCAACTTAATCTTCTTGAATCTATTACTTGAATGCAAGACTGGATGCAAGCTTCGCAATTCTGCGTTATTGCCCAGTATAAATAAAATACATATGCAAACAAAGACATACACGCACTAGAAGTGATTGGATCCTCACATCCTGTGATCTTTATTGAGGTGTGAGTAACATGATGCCGATCAACGTGGTGTCGTGGTCGGATGGTTGCACAGGAAGTAGAATCTGACACCGCCACTTAAATAGGATGAGGGTTTTGGCAGGATATGACCGGATCCTCCGGAATCTTGTAGTAAGGGAATGTGGATGTCGATAGGATACGATGAATTAAACTATACATAAAGAAAGGAAAAAATAAAGAACGAATCGTGTATTCTTTCGATATTTTAAATGTTCAAGAAATAAAGGATAGGAGAACTATAAATTAATAAGTCTAAGACTAAAGGAGTAAATAATCCTAGGTTATGCCGTCCTTCGGAAGGGGCGTAAAGTGGCGATTTCGAGGATGCACGATGTGAAGCACACATTAAATATCCCTATTCTAATTAAAACTGGTTAGGCAGAGTTTAGGACTCTCATTGTAGCTTCGTCCGATTAGCCATAGCAGCATGAAGTGGTTAGATCTGTAAGGTCTCCAATTGAATTAAAACACTTATCAAAATAAATATTATAAACAAGGAGCTACAGGAATATTGAATTGTGAAACATAATTAGGAAAAATAAACAATGAACAAGAAAATCTACTTCAGATCACTTACTAAATAACTATGAAAGAAATTTTTTTTCTGCACCACTACAACCCATGGAGGGTTCAGTACGGGATAGAGACTGTAGTGTTTCTTGGACAATGGTTGTGTAGGGAAGTGATTTGTCCTAGATCACGCTCAACTACTAGATTGTTTTGGGTACCCGCTCAATAGAGGCTGTTTGAAGCCCAGAAGAGTAGAAAACCCTATAGGATCCATTTCCGGCCGCTAACAGATTAACTCAACATCTGCCAATGCGCGGGATTTGAACCGAGGACCTTCCGGACGATAACTCAGCACTCTACCTCAGAGCCCCTCCACACCCTAAGGAACATTTGTAATTATAAATATTTATTCAATAAGAATTCTATAACAAAAAAAAAAAACTTCTTGTATTATTACATTTTACTTATGTAACCTCTAGAAGTCTATTATCATACAATTTATATCTATAATTAAACTAGTTTTTTCTAAATCCTTCATATTCCACCACTTTTTTTATATTTCAATCTTCTCATTTTGTATCTTTCTGTTTACCTCCTCATTTTTCTTTCCCTTTATATTATGCTTACATTTTATCCTTTCTGTACATTTATTTTCTGTATTTTATATTCGTTTTCTTTAATTATTATATCTGTCACCATTTTAATTTCTGTTCATCATCTGTAATTTTATTATATTCTGTAACTATTTTAATATTAGTTACCTTTAATTATCACATCTATTCACTATTTTATCATATCTAGTCACTATTTTAATTTTCTACATTACATGTCACTATATCCTTGTTACTGCAACGTTTTTTTAAATATTTTTGTTCTGTTTGTTTCTCTCTGGTAGCCCTGAAGATGGCCTACATTGTAGGTCGAAACGTCGGCACATAATACATAAGTGTACACTTATTATGGTGTTTTCATTGACTAAACCCCCAAATATCCTTACAAAAAAAAAATGTATCATTACATATTCAAAACACAATCCATGAAGGGTATTAGATTCACAAAATGAATGGAGCTGAACTGTTTCTAAATCAACGTTTACGTATAAGGCCTTCTTCCAGTTATGAATTTCCACTTAATAGAGGCTGGATGAGCCCTAAGATCTAAGTAGATCTTATATATAGATATGTATTAATGTATAGAATATGTGTATTCATATATAGAATATATGTATTCATATATAGAAAATGTAGATGTTATATATGTAGTATAGTATTTATACATACTACAAAATAATTAATAAGACCTTATTCAAGGTGATTAAATACACTCTATAATGGGGTAGTCAATGTTTGTACTTTCTCTCTCATTCTTCGGTCCTCAGATTTACCTGGAGAGAAAGCAGGTGATTGGAGGTAGCAGGTGGCCCTTGTGAGACTAAGCTGTGGTACATATTCCCATCACCAGGTACATATCCCATCGGTTTGGGAAAACGTTTTTGGTCTTTTATCTTCTCTTCTAATCTCTAATTCTAAAGGACTGTTTATTCCTCTTGGATAAACATATTTACCAAGAAGTTGTGAGTATGAATAAGTCTGAATAAATGTCTCACGGTCCAAATAGGACTGCTGGGAGGATGCGTCTGTTTAGAGAGGTGACACTCCAACAATGACCGAATATTTGTCATTATTGTGTGAATAACCATAAAGGTTTTAAAACTCCAGAGATTCGCAGTGTAAATTCTGAACTTTAAATCAATAGAGAATACTTCTACTTGATTCATGGAGAATCCTCGACCTAAACTGAAAAGGATACGTTGAGGGTTTGTTTATCTCTTGAAGAATTATGAAACACACAAGAAACTTACGTATTTTCGTTGAAATCAAGCTCAAACGCCACATTTTTCGCATAAGCATACTCACTTTGTGGAGGCAGGGTGAGTCCCAGAAGGGTCTTCAGATCCCAAAGTACCCATATATATATATATATATATATATATATATATATCTATATCTGGCTTTGCCGGATTTTAACCCGGGACCTTCTCAGCACTGTACACACTAAGGCATCATGTTCCCCACATATATATGTATTTATTATTTATTCCCATATAATTATGGTTTAAGTCCCATACATTATAAGTCATATAAGGAATTTAAGTCCGTTTGAGAAGTGCAAAATATACTAGCGAAGAGTGGGAACGGAAATGGAAGCAGAAGAAGAATCTAAGATTTGTGCAAGTGACAGCTCAACAATTGCTCCAACATCGACCGGCACTTCAGTCCCAGATCATTAGCGGTGGGCTACCTTTCGATTTTCTATCCCCATTTCTACTAATTGAAAAAGTTCAAAAGTTGGTTTTATGTTTAATTGTTTTTCTTATTCAATTACTAGCTTTTGCCCGCGGCTTCGCTCGCGTGGAATTTGGTCTGCCACATAAAGTTTCATGACAGATTATTTTAAATAAAAAAATTAATTTTTTTTAACTATAAGTTACTCATACATCCAAAATTTCATATGCATAACTTCAAACTGACGGATTCCATACAATCTTTGAACACCTATTATATTTAGGGGGAAATCCTTGGGGGTGGAACTATACAAATTTCTTTCTTAAATTATACTGAGAACCTACCTGCAAATTTCAAGATGCTTGTTCCTGATTTCCCTTTAATTATGTACTATAATGGATTCTCCACAGAACACAAAAACTGTCTGGGAGGGGCCTAAATCTGTCCTTGCTGTTGCCTATGTGTTATTACGATAATTGGTAATTTTTACGTGAAAGAGAGACAAACATACAAACTTTCGCATTAATAATATTAATAGGATATCAAAACATATAGTTTCACTCATGTTCTTTCTGTTATTTTAACAACCATGATCATGTGATTTGCCTTTAGTTATGTACTATAATGGATTCTCCACAGTACCTAAAATAATGTCCAGGGGGGCACGTGCCCCTGAGTGCCCCCCTTAATCCACGCTTGCTATAGCCTATGTGTTATTCTGATGTATAACCTATATCACTGTAAGGTTTCATCCAAATCCGTTCTGTAGTCTTTGCGTGAAAGAGAGACATACATTCAAACTTTCGCATTTATAATACTAGCTTTTGCCCGCGGCTTCGCTCGCATAGAATTTGGACAACCGCATAAAGTTTCTTGACAGTGCTTTTTAACAATAATTTAAAATAATAAATAATTTAATCATTTAAATAATTTAATTTTTTTCACTATAGGTTACTCGTACAAAATTTCAGATGTCTAACTTCAAAACTGACGGATTCCATACAACCTTTGAACCCTTATTATAATAAGGGTGGAATTATCCAAACTTCTTTCTTAAATCATACAAAGGACCTATCTGCAAATTTCAAGATGGTAAATTCCTGATTTGCCTTTATTTATGTACTATAATGGATTCTCCACAGTACCTCTAAAACTGTAGGGGGTGGGGAGGGGCACGTGCCCCCGTGCGCTCCCCTAATCCGCGCTTGGTATAGTCCATGTGTTACTCTGATGTATAATCTTTATTACTGTAAAGTTTCATCTAAATCCGTTAAGTAGTTTTTGCGTGATGAGAGACAAACATACAAACTTTCACATTTATAATATTAGTTAGATTAGCAGTATATCAAAACAAATAGTTTCACTCATGTTCTTTCTGTTATTTTAACAACCATGATCATGTGATTAGCCTTTAGTTATGTACTATAATGGATTCTCCACAGTACCTAAAAAACTGTCCGGGGAGGCACGTGCCCCCGTATGCCCTCTCAATCCGCGCTTGCTATAGCCTATGTGTTATTCTGATGTATAACCTATATCACTGTAAGGTTTCATCCTAATCCGTTCAGTAGTTTTTGCGTAAAAGAGAGGCAAACATACAAACTTTCGCATTTATAATATTAGTAAGATTTTCCCCTTAAGCTACAGTTAATATATAAAATTGTTCCTTATAGTTCCATTTAATTCTATCAATATAGCATACTATACCTGCAGCCCTAAAGTGGTTAAGTCGAATTTCCACCAGAAAGAGTTAATCGAAGCAAGCGATATAGTGATATTCTAGTGGTTTTTGGCTAGAAATTGAGACCACGCCCCCCAGGTATAAATACACCGACGCCAACCACCCGCTCTTCATTAACTGATTAGCCCTGAAGAAGCTCACAACACGATGAGCGAAAGCTTGGTTAATAGCACCGACATGACACGGTCCACCCCCCCCCCCCCATACTAACCACCGTGAAAGCCTACGCGAACACTGTATTAGTGGTTTTTCGTATCTAAATGTCCTCGCTACAGATCTCGATACGGCCAGTCTCCTTCTCTAAGACCTCTCGCTGCCATTCTCTCCTCCACATCCTACAACCATATGTTTTTGGGTCGTCCTCTTTTCCTTCATTCCATGGGGCAATAGTAGGAGATTGTCTTTGGCCATCGTTCCTCTGCCATTCTTTTTAAGTGGCCAAATAATTTCAATCCCCTCGTTTCTTGATCTATCAGTTCGCTTATAGCGCTATTAGGGATGTGTTGAATTCTGTAAATAGAACAACAACGTCTCTAAAATTCCATCTCCATGGCCAAAAACTTTCTTTCCTCCATTTGTGTAATTGTAATTGATCTATTTAACCCTTATTGTACGCATAGTAACCTACAACTATGGGAACTATACATAGAGGAAGAAAAATTAATTGCGCGTAACAGTTCATGAAAAAAAAACTTCTCAAAAGTTTAACAGTCTAATATGAGTTATGCTCTCTATTTAAAGAAATGTCTACAGTAAAATGTATTAAAATAAACTAATTTCTGGTCATATAGCAAGGGTGGATCAGAAAGAGAGGGCGTTTCCTTGGTGTATACAAAACTGGAAGGTCCAAGACCATACTCTAGACGGAAATATAGGATTGACAATAATGTCGCAGCAATGGGTGTGATTAATTAAAAGAAAGGGTATAAGACAGGAAATGCTAGAAGGATCACTTGGAGGAGCCCAAGGGCTATAATACAGAAGAAATAAGAAGAAGAATATACTATAAAATGCATTTTATTGCACTTCTTGGAGTGTGGTTGTTTTCTTTGATTAATGAGTCTTGGAATGTTGATTTGAGATCTCCTTATTTGAAAATCATTTAAGCGATCTTTTCCGTTGTATGTTCGTATGATGTCTGGATTGGCCAAACATTGACTGGTGTGTTAATTCTCAGTGTTAGAGACTCGAGCCTAACCAGCGTCTGTTTAGCGCATGAGCAGGAATTGGAATAGTGAAGTTTTCAATGTTTGCAAGGAAGAGGAATTTCGGATATTAGAAGAAATATATTTCATTTGAGAAGTAGAAGGAGCTATACAGGAATGCTGGATAGAGGCAGATCTGAGACTAATAATAATAATATTTATTTAAGAAATTATGAAAATGTGATTTGGCACATTTTGTAATTTCGATCTTATTTTGAAAATCTCTCCAAAGAGATCTAAGTGGAAGCGTGTATAGAGAAAGCTTTCATTGAAGGCACTCCTAGGTTCATCTCTTGATAGTAGATCCCTGCTCAAGAGACGATTCAGTCTCCTTGTCGGATTCTGTGGTAATGTGCCTGTCAGTAATCATTGTACCAGTAAGTTTGGATGCCCAGCAAGTGAGTCATGAAATCTTTTCTTGATTGTGTCAGTCACGAGTGGTATGTGGTATAGCGAAGGAATTTTTATTGAAAGATATGAATGGTCTGTGAGTGAGATTTTTTGCATGAGCCCCACTTCTGTGAGGCATAGGTCCAAATTGGTTTAAGTAACATGTTGTATATTATAATTTTGTTAATTAGTGATAGTCTATTTTTGTGGTAAAGTAGTCGTCTTTGGAGTGAGAATCGGAAATTCAATGTTCTTTTCAAATTAGTTACGTGAGATTTCCAAGTCATGTCCACTGTAAGGCCCAAGTATTTTGTCTGTCTTTTTCTGGGCAGTAGTAAATTGCAGTGATAAAGTAGGGCAGTCTGAATGTTAAAGTGTAAATATAGATCTATAATTAGTTGGAATTTAAATGGGCAGAATGATAATACCTAAGGTAATATTTCGGCCCTTATTTCGACACGATTTTTTATTTATTTTTTTTACATCTTGCTGTTTCTCAAATCGTTACGAAACGACGTTTCGAGTATCCTCTAGGCAATATGAATCGTACGAAAGGAGATCAGGGCGTAAAAGGAAGACAGGAAATATGGAAGGGATGTATTAAGTATCGAGAAGGCCGTGGATGGGTACAGACCACTTTTTTATCCTCCGGGCCACTTCCGCCTTACCTAAGACCTCCTTCTCTTTGTCTCTTCTGTTCCCACACTTCCTCCGGGGCCTACTTGTACAATGGGCGCCTAAGGTTTGCATTTTTTCCTCTCCTCTTTATTAGTTCTTGCACAAAATAGAAGAGGAGTTTCTGGATGAAAAACTCGAAGAGAAAAGTCTCCGCGTTACCTGAGATTCTGGGATCTTCTTTAAATGCTTACTTGAGTTTCAATGACCTATATTTCGGAGGACTATCCTATACGTTCTATAGGGCAGGTAAACAACACGTCTTGGGATTACTATGTTTTTTGGGAAAAAAAAGAACATACTGAGAAAAAAGGACATGAAACCATATCAAGCAGTGTTTAAAAAAAAAATAATTATAATTATTTAGTGCCTATTTAAATGAACGGTATCTGTTCCGCATTTTGTCGCTTCGAGTTCAGTTAAAACAAGTTTTAACTGTTTATTCGAAACATTTTTTTATTTTGAAAATAAAGGTTAACGTGAGTGTAGGGGGAGAGGAGTGGTTCAGCAGTAGAGCACTGAGTTGCCAAGACGAAAATCCTGGTTCAAATCCCGCTGCAGGCAAGACTCAAGCAATCTGTGAGCAGGTGGAGATGGACCATGTGAGATCTACGATCCTTCTGGGTCTCACTCAGCTTCTATTAAGTGGATACCCAAAATAAGGGAGAAAATCAGTCGGTTGAGCGTGATGTAGGAGAGATCACCTCCCTACACAGTAGTTGTCCTTAAAACAGTTCAGTCTCTACTATGTACTGAAACCCAAACCCATTCATGAGTTATAGTGGAACAGGTTTTTTTTTTTCGTGAGTGTTAGCAAGGAAAAGAGAATGCAACTAAGAGAAGTCTGTATACTTGAATAATAATTTCATCAAGAATAAAAAACTTCAACTAATGTTTCGAAGTATAAACGATATGTTTGTTGAAACTTTCATTTCTAAATGAAGTATACATTTCCATTTTTCCATTTTCTTTACATTTCCCATGATAGCTTGTATTTTTTGAAACCATTAAAAGGGAAAGGAATGAAAAATTAAAACTTGTCATGACTCAAACCTGCGGAATATTTACCAAAAAGTGCCTAGTGTTTGTGGCTAAATTCGAGGGACTATCAGGAAACGCAATGGAAGCAGTGATACAAATAAACCTCTTTGATTGCTAGCCAAGCAGTACTAAGAATCTCAGTTGACGGGACTATTCCTGACTATGGAGAAAGGTCGGATTGACAGAATAAACCAATTCAGGTGTCCGGGAGAGTCTCCACAGGGGAATGGATTAGAGAAAGCAGGTATTGGAGAATTCTAAGAATGGAAAAGGCTTATGGATAAACAAAGAATATCACAACAAGAAGACGTAGTTCCGTAAAAATGGATCGCCTCTTTGCTACAGAATGACTCTCGAAGAACAGTAGTTAAAAAAAACTATAGGTTCTGGAAAGAAGATTCTAAATAGTTCAGACTGTGCACGGATCGAAACTATCGAAAGAAAGTACCAGAAAATGAAAAGAATCTCGTTTACTATGGTGAAGAGGATGCACACATTCCTCAGAAAACTGTAAACAATGATTGACCTAGCAAACATTTCTCTACATTTGGAAAAATAAGTCCACGACAACGAGGACTAAAAAAAGTAAAGAAAGTTGAACATTACAGAGTCTGTAATGTTGGAAAGAAGTGTATTTGAAAGGAGAGTGAAAAGTCTGGAAGATTTCAGGATGCAGAAATGCCAGAGAAGGTTGGATGAAGCTGGGCGAAGGATCAAAATGCTAGTGGGCGCATGGAGGAACATTGGAGACAGAGAAAACTACAGAAGAGGGAAATAAAATAAAGCATTAACGTGATCCGAAGTAGTCAATAAGAAAATAATAAAATAAATTATTTAGCGAGTTTTTTCATGCTTGATAATTACTATCCGATCATAAAAATACACATATACTAATTATATATATATATATATATATATATATATATATTATATAAAAGCATTAATTAATATATGTTGTAAATAATTGTAAAGAGATCTCTCTTCTAGTGCCGATTTTAGCCATTTCTATAAATTGCAAACTAGTATGTCTGTAGTTAAAATCAAATTTGAGATTTAAAATTCTTGTTTGTTAGATGGATAGTTATCTTATCCGATACAGAACATTAATAGTTAATAGGTTATTGTTTTAGCTTATCCAAATCCTAGGAGGTTTAAGTTAGTTGGTTTTAACTATTAATTAAATATTGAAGATTTGGAATTGAGCTCGTACTTTCAGTTACATGTACGTCTAAAATACATACCTATTTTATTTCCGTCTACAAAATTCAATTTTATATATATATATATATATATATATATATATATATTGAGAGAGGGGATGCTGGAGCGACCCGGGAAGAATCGATCGAAGAGTGTTATATATGGAATGAGTAACTTTATGCTTAAAAAAAATTAGCGTAATTAGAAAAACTAAAAAAACTGAATGATCAATAAAAATAAGATACTAAGACCCACAAGTGCTGAGTGATGAGTTGCAATGCTGAAGGTTATGGGTTCAAATCCCACAGTGGCTCACCCAGCTTCTATAAGGTGGCTACTCATGAATGGGAGAAACAGCTGGTTGAGCGTGATCTGGAACAGTTCACAGATCAGTCTCTACCATGTTCAGAACGTATCTGGGGACACCTTTTACCTTTCTACGCAGAGGTGAAACCATCACATCTGCATCGTACTCCCGGGATATCGACATAATGATCCAAACCGTAGAAGAAAAAGAATCTGCGATGGTTAATTAGAAGGGACCTAGGCTCTTACACGAATAATCCCACTTCATGTTTCACACTAGATAGTAATGAATCTGAACGAAGTCCATTTTCTAGAAATTTGGACAACTTCTTTAAGGTAATTTTATTTAAATTGATTCATTTTAAGACTTTATCTAATATATATGTATATTTTCTTTATTCTTCTTTTGATTATTTTTTAAATATATTTATTTTGAAGAGAATAGATTATTTCTTGGCCAGGATTCTAATTTAAATATTCGAATCCCGTCCAAGACATAATCTTTTCTCTTCAATATATATATATATATATATATATATATATATATATATTATTCCATAGCATTTAACGTTGGAAGAGGGGTAAGAGACGGATCGATAGAGGAAGAGTGAAGACCCTAGAGACGAAGCTGGATCTGGATGCAGAGGATACTCTTGTCGAAAACTCGCTAATCCGGGGGAGAACTAATGGTTGCTTCGCAGCGACGTGAGCTGAATCTTATCCGCCGCTGCGGTAAAGTGCCGGGTCGTCCGACAAATAGAAATATCCTTCTCTAAATCCTTCTATATTTTTAGGAGAGGATTCTCCACCTCAATGCTGAAAAAGATGCTCCAGAATTCTGTTTTCTTAAAGATTATTGAATATATTTTGTCACTATTACATAAATTATTATTACACGGAACATTTTCTTTATTACTGTGATTTTTATTTATCCATACAAACTTGTTAGGAAAAGGATGGACTGCTAAAGAAGCTGCAGGAACCAAAATGTCTGAAAGGAGGAGAGGATGCCCAAGAAGCAGATGGAAGGATGAAGCGCCTAAGGTCACCTTCAAACTTGATAGCAATAATTGTAAGAGGGAAGCAATGAATAGAGAAGAATGTAGCAGAAAAATCCATGAAGCCACTCAGATCTGTAGCTTCGAGGATTAAGTAACTAAGTATTAACGTAAGTCATTAATTCATAAAATTATAATACAACATATTCAATACTAAAAAAACATGTTGGCAACATATAAATTTATAAGATAAATAGGAAAACCTCCAAACAACAATCCCCAATCTAAAATACTCGGAAAAATCTAATCATTAATATAGGCATAATCAAAACCCAGGCCAAAAAATAATCACATTTAAGAAAATCAAATAAATAATATTATTAACCAAAATTTTTGTACAAGTTTTGCGTAGCTTAGAATTGTCGTGCCGAATGCTCCAGCTTCGAATCCGACTGTGGCAGATAATTTAACCTGTTGACAGCCAGAGATGAACCATGCGGGATCTAATGACCCTTCTGGGGCTCATCCAGTCTCTGTAAACTGGGTACTCTTAATAGGGAGAAAAACCTAATGGTTGAAAGTGACCCAGGACAAATCACATTCTTCCAACACCGTTACAATTGAAACAGTACATTTTTTACCGAGGGATTGCTCCGCGAAAAATAATTGAAATAAACACTTTAATAATAAATACCGTAAGTCACTCAAACAAACGTCAAGAATACAAGTTTCAAGAATGTTTGTGAACAGAATCAACCTTTTTTACTAAGTAGCTCCATTAATTAAGCAACCCACAGTACATTGTTCCTTTTTGTTTTAAAATTATTTCTAAAACCTATTTGGACTCACGGAGCAGAGCTTTGGTGCTCCACTAACCCATCGAATTCCTCTCGTATCCAATCTTTACAATCTAAAATCCTTTCGTAACAAAATCCTTATTGCTCTTTACATCGTTACGAATAAAGTCACCAATAATGACCTCAATGTCCCATTTTGACCCTATATCAGCCTTTTCATGACAAACTTCATTCATGTTCGTTTTATACCTCTTCAATTCCTGATAATCCTCCGAGGCACCTGAAAAGAAGATGCCCTCGTGACACTCTATGTTGAACTTGTTATTTGAGTACTGCCACTGAGGAAGTTTCTCTACTCGTCTTATCCATGCCCCTATGTACCATTCTCCTGTCATTTGCTTGTTGTATTATTATAATATAGTATTAAATTTGAACAAAACGTTAATACAAAAATATCGAATAATTTCTTATACATCCCAATTTTATTCACAGCTAAATACATAACAATTTATTATATTCTGCACACGATTGTTAGTTGGATTTGCACAGCAATCTCTCCCCTAAACCACACACCCAACCACATCTGAATAGTCGGATGGATACAGGAACCCCAAAGCCTGCAAATGCTGAATGCAATTACCCGAATAATAAGCCAGGTAATTATTTTCGTCAATTATATTAACAGCGGTCTGTGACAGGAGGGATTGTCCAAAACGTGGAATGCAATTAGGCGTCTAAGCTTTTAAGTAGGATTTGCAAATGCAAACCGACGATACAACTCTACTGCTACTGTGGTCGCTTCTGTTTAATGTAAACAATACTCGATACAAAATTATGTTAATTTATAATACAATAATGTTACAGTTTTAGCAAAACAAAACATTCCATTAGGAACTTTTATTGAAACATGATATTCTAAATGCACTTTGTTTGGTTTAAAATCAAAATATTTAATAAGTCATTACCTGCTACTAAGTACTTTAATTTATTGGCTGGGCTCTTGAGCTTTTTCATATTTATGTAGAGTGGTTCCCAACCTACGTTCAATATTATATATATATATATATATATATATATATATATATATATATATATAATTATTATTATTATTAAGACCATGGAAAAATTCCAACGAAAAGTCCTTAAATCTCGAAACTAAAACAGAAATAGAAATTATCTGTCCAATATTTCGCCTATTCAGGCATCCTCAGGGTAGGAAGAGAATAACAGCAAAGCAAAACATGAATAATGCACCCAAGAAACATCCCACCACCTCCAAGGCTCAAATGCAACTAATGAATCATAAGGAACGTTACTCGACTCCGGCTGGTTAAGGTTAGATAAAAACAGCTGATAAATACTTCAGAAATTGAAAATTCAAAACACACTCACCAAACTTCAAAAAGCACAACAGGAAAAAAACAAAATACATAATAGTAATAAACAACACAAAAACATAAGACAAAAGACCATATGAAAAAATTAAAGTAAAAGTGCAAGAAAAAGAAGAAAAAAAAGTACATTATCAAGAAACCAGTGGACTTATGGCTATTCCACAAAATATATTAATATATATATTCTTATTTTATTTTTATTTTTTGGGGGGGCTGTTGTACTAAAATATTTCACATATTTTTATTGTAAAATAAATGTAAACTAAAACCGTAGCATATTACATATAGCACCCGGATACCTTAATACTTATGTATTTTAATTTTAATATTTACGATTATTTTTAAATTTCTATCTTTATTACCTTATTTCTGTAATTCTTAATAGATTCTTGTTTATTGCTTCGTATGACATATTTTATTTTTTATTACTTTTTTTACAACCTCCTGTCATTTTCTTATTACTACTCTTGATAATTATACAATTAGACTTTTTTATATTTACCAACATTCAGTAATTTTTTATCATTTAGTTTTTTCATTTGTCTGTATTTTACATATTTAGGCCTGAAGAAGACCTGCAAACCATAAGCAGCTTTTGCCTTTAAAAGCAAACAGCAAAATATTTCCTTATGAATCTAATATTGTTGCTAAATACTTTAAATTAATACTAAGACTATTGACTGTTTTCCTTCTTCATACATTGCGGAATGTGGTTTCAGAACAATCTCCAACCTATATAAAAAAACAGTATGGAATAATTTCAGACAAATAAGCCAATGTTTTACTCAATTCAATTTTAATAAAGCTTATCCTATTTTATAATTATATAAAAAAAGAAGAAAAAACAATCGAAAATTAGATTTAATATTAAATTTTAGTTGATGAAGGGGACAAGTAAATTATCACAACTTTCTTGATGATATAAAGTTATTCTGGGATTGCTCTTCAGTGTGAGATTAAACAGAGTGAAGAAAGCTGCTTTGTATTTCTGATTCCAGGCTCACATCATAACTTGCCTTTACAGCTTTACACGATAGAGTTTCGTATGTCCTAAGTTTCACATACGATACACTGTTAGATATTTTCTATAATCCAAAGATCTCACTTGTACTTCGAAGGATTATCTGACAAGTAAGCTTATCAGAAGTGGCAGTCAAAATGTAGTGTTGATTTCCATTGTAATTTGAAGCCCAACATTAGATTTATTCTGTAGAGGGCTGAGTTACTGATGTCCGGGGTTGAAATCCGGTTGTGACAGATAAAATATTTAATCTGTTAACAACCATAGATGGATCCTGCAGAATCTGCAGACTCTGGACATCCACCCTTAATTGGGGGAAAATCTAACGGTTGAATGTGATCTCAGCGAAATCACGTCTCTGAACAAACGTTGGTTTAGAAACGGTGCAGTCTCTACCATGCAGGGAGCAAAGGAACCTTCTTGGGTTGTACTGACACAGTCTTGTTTTTTTCCTAGTTATTTATTCATTAATGTGTTATAAAAAATACCTTTACCACTATAACTCGTGAACTGGTCTGGGATTCGGTATTGACTATACTGTTTCCTGGACAACGGTCTTCAGAGGAGGTGATTTGCCCTAGATAACGCTCAACCGCCCTAGATAACCCTTATGGGGACTATTTTATAAAGGCTATGTTAGCCCCAGGAGGTCCTATATTCCACATCCGACTGTTAACAGATTAAATAAAAGCAGCGGGATTTATTTAAACCAGGATTTTCGGCATCGAAACAGTGTTCTGCCACTGAGGCACTGTCTATGCCTGTATTAAATATTTTACATAGAACCTTTGAATATATAAATCTATAGGAGTACTCAAGTATATAATATATCCACACTTTCAGACACATACTATATGGCTGTTCACGATACGACCGACAAAGAATTAAATTGATAAAAAACATAATACTCAAACGAGGGACTTGGCCTGAGACAGAACATTTAATTTTTTCTAAATTTAAAACTGACTCATTATCATTTATAAAAGACATGAATTTTGATCAGCTCTAGGACATAAGAAGGGCAATTCACCAGATACCTGGTTTTCCATTTTTAATTGTAACTGTTATGAGTATAAATATATGTATATACATTATTATTAATTACTGTCGCTAATCGTAATGTATAACTCATGAATTATTTTTTTTTTTAGTTACATCATTTATATCATAAAACGTTTCATTTTTGTTTATTTGTATATTTGTTAAATTTATTTATTTGTTCAATACATAATTTAGGATTACAAGTTTAATTTTAATTTCATTCTCAGAAATTATCAATTTAGTCAAACTATAAATTTTGAATTTCTTGTATTGTTAAATTATACTAAAATATATTCTGTAATTATGATACCAAATTGATCTGTAATTATTAACATCACATGTAATGACATGTAATATACTTACTTAAGTCTGGAGCATGTCCTAATATTAATAAACGGTCCCTCCATGGGGTTACCATAGAGGGAACAAATTAAAAAAAAAAAAAAAAATATATATATATATATAATATAATGTTAGAGAGAAAAATCGTTGACTGGAAGATGAGTCAAGACTTATTTGGTGTTTTTTTTTACTGCACCCTCCAACTATCTTCACCCTCCATTATATAATATAATGTTTTGTGTTATTTTGTGAGGGTTTGGCATGGCAGATCAGTAGCAAGTGACCCCAGTTGGAACAGGCTGCTTCATTACTAATATACACTGTTCGATCGATTCTTGTCAGTTCCCCTCCAGCATCCAAATTCTCGCTCCTCGTCTCTTGCAAATACAAACGTGGATGTCAATAATTAAAAAAAATTAATTCATTTAACTTTTTTAAATATTATTTCTTGAAATTTACTTCTGTATTATAATTGTAAGGTTGCTTACTATTCAAGATTTTATTTTTATCTTCGCTCGGACCATTTTCTGCGCCCTAATCTTATTATTTTCTGACCGTTGATTGGTCAGTTATTTTCTGATATTTTAGAGGCTTAGACCTTTGTTTTTTCAATTGCCCAATATTGTAGCCACTTTAAGAGATTGAGGACACTTTTAAAGATATATATTTATTATAATTATTGTTTTTATTCGTTAGGCTTTTGTTATTCTGAAAAAACTATATTTCTTTAATTGATTGTGACATGAAATAATCTTTAAAACTTGGAATGGTATTTTCTATTTAATCTAGTTCATGAAACCCAAAGTAATTTTTCTTTGTCACGTAGCCCATTGGTGTTTCCATAAACCATTATGCAGTAATCTTTTGTTTTATATATTCTATAAAACTCAAACTAGCTTGTTTTTAAAGTTTAGTACTTTCTCGCTACGAATGCGTAAACAGGAACATAAACCTGGAATGAGGTATTTTGTTTTAATTATAAGCATAATACCTAAAATTTGTCAAGATAAAAAAAAGTATAATTTAAGTCAGCCAGTCTTTTCTATAGTTATATAATCGTGAATTTTTATCAAATATGGAAATTAATTTAAAAATTAATGGAGATTAGAATATAAGTATTTAAAAAATGTATTTATTGAAATTTACAATTTATAATAATAATACAAGTAATTATAATGAATAATATATAATAACAAGAGACAAATGTAATTAGAGAAACCACCCTCTGGTAAAGATCAACTTAGAAGATCACGCGGCCATCTTTTTTTTCAGAGAGCAAATATATATAAAGTGAAAACAAAGTTGGGCTATAAAAAAATATATAAAATAATATTGTGGATGATAATAATTAAAATAAATTAATACCAATATTTCAGTATAAATAATTTTGTTTTTCTCCAAGGTTTCTTCATCTTGCCAAATACAGTGCGATTTTCTTATTAAATTTTCTATTAAAGGCTTGGAATACAAAATTTTAAAATTTAAATAAACCTAAAAAATATTAGTTTCCAATTTACAAAATATTAACTAATTTGTTGAATAATTTGTAACTTCAAACAGTTTAATTCAAGTACATCTATAGTTACAATTTCTTCCATAACACTGATTACTTTAAAACATATTACCAGTCATTTAAATAATATACTATTATAATAAACGAATATACCGAATTTCGTGGATTTTTTTTTTTTTTTTTTTATTGATATTTACAACTGTAATAACATTACATCAAGTAAATTGGCTGTATGAACAAAGGACATGAACAAAAAAAATCACTTGTGGAGAAACTATCCATTGATAGCACTCCAATACGTGGATAAATATGAAATGTCTTCTAATTCCTGGGAAAAAATTGCAATATATTAATATTTTTATATTTTTTTCTTAGCTTATTTATATAAATTACTTAGATATTCAATCTAATAATTAAGTATTATTCGCTGGATTTACAATCAGATATTTATTAAGTTTTGTATTGATACAACTTAGAATTATAAACGGGGCAGAAAATACACTACCGCAATACACGACAGTCGTGAAGGTTTAGAGGATCTTTACACCGGATAATGCCGGACGTACTTCAGGATTATATTCCTAACTGAACCAAACTGCTGTACAAGTCATCCATATTGCATTATATAAGTTTATATTTAACTGAGGGTTACACCATAACGGCGGACCAACACCCGTTTTACTATTTACACAGCTGTTCATTCGATTGCATTAAAATAGTTAACGTTTTAGTATAGCTATCCCGATATTATTCTAGGAATTGAAATTAAATTTAGCATTTATACTATACCTCCCTTAGGCTTTTAAAATGTGAGTATACACATTGTTTTGAGGTATTGATTATTTTGTATTAAATAAAATAAAGAATTTTTCTTTTAATCTTTAGTTGCATCGTCTTAAATTGAAAACAATTGAATTATCTGAATTGATATAGCAGTCCTGAAATCGAGAAATTTGGATAAGATGTAGCTTGTTTTAGTTTTTAAAATCGATATGTATAATACCAATTTTTTCATTAAAATTAAAAAAAAAATCCTGCATCGGTTTAAAGAAATCAGTAAATCACAGTGGCTTTGTAATTTTCTAATTACGAAACGAAATGTAGTTATTCGATCCTTTGCTAGGCATAGCCAAGGAAATCTTACAACACTAAAAATTTTTGTATTTATTTTTTGGGGGCTGGGTAGCAACGGAGTTTGGGTTCAAGTCCTTCTGTGGCATGTATTTTATTGGTTCAATTATAAATGCAGTGCATTAACAGCGGATACAAATGTAAAGTGCATTAACGTAATCGTCATTTTTTATTTGAATAATCCGAATATGGAATATTAATAACATTCTAAAATCGGCAAACTAGATATTGAATATTAACATATAATATAATTAACATATAGTTTATATATAAAAATTAAACAAACATGGTCTGGAGCAGAAAAAATATGCCTGAAATCATATTGTGATAACGTTCTTTCATTATTTCTATCAATAATATCAAATCGTTAAATCGAAGTGGAAATGGCTGAATAGATATGAAAGGTTAATAAAATATTTTATTTTATTTTTACAGATTTTATTAGCCTGTAAAGAATAATTACAATAATAAATATACGAATAAAATTGTGATTTATTTTCTATTCCTTTGTAGTGCTTTTTTTTTTTAGTTTTTAAATTTTACTTGAAACGTATTGTCTACTGTTATTTCACAACGATAGTAATATACTGTACCATCGAGTATCGTTTTTAATTAAGAATGGTTGTCTGAAGCTCTGATTTAGTTAACATTAATAATTAATTTTATTGTTTATTTATATTTATTATAAATTTATTTATTATAATACTTCAGAAGATAGATAAATATATGTTTCAGTCTCTTTGCAATAGATGCGTGGATCAGTTTGCATATTCGGCAAGCCTGTGAGATGGAAAATCAATATTAAGGGCTACCAAAGCAATATGCTAATTCCTATTCATTTGGGTACAGCATGTATCAGGCGCATGTTCTCTATACTATAAACATGATATTAGATTATGAACTTATTTTTTCTTATATATTTAATAATCTAAATTTATTTAAAATATCTATTAAATGATTTTTTTTACAATAATTGATAAATTAAAATCAATTATTGATGTTTTATAACATATAAGATTTCATCATAATATCAGATACGAGTTCGGCAGATAAAATTTGTCTATATTTGTTCAATGTATATAATAGAATATTTGTCGCTAAAATGTTGATTTAATATTGTACAATTTTAAAATAATTAAATTAAAATAAATCTACTGAGAAAAGGGATGATAAAAACTTCAATATGGAAAAGAAAGTGAAAGACAATAGAAGTAAGAGTGAAATTAAACAATAATAATTTTGTTTAATAACCATTTTTAATATTCCTTAAATTTAAAGAAAATATTTAGAAGAATGCTACATTTCAGACGAATTAATTTTGTAAATGGTGATTCTTAAAATCTTGTGGGCCTTTCATACTAATATTGATTAGGCCAGTTTAAATATTTAAAAAATATAACGAATAATAATCAACTCAGGGAGTTAGATTACACTCACATTGCATTTTATATATTTTCCAAATCTTGAAATATTTCAACATTACTACGAAATTTCCAGCCTATTAAGCATAAGAAAATCTGCTTCCCTGCGACCCTTGAAGGATCTTCATCATCACTTGTTACTATCACCTGGTCATCAGGAAAATAACTGTATAATAAATAATAATTTTAGGTTGTAAAGGAATTTATTACCTACTTGTACATCCATTCCCATACATTTCCTCTTCCAAGTTTGTAGCACTTCTTCAACATATATAGGTTGAATAAAAATGGGGACAGAAGAAATCCTTATTTTGAGACCTTTAGTGATAGGGTAACAGGTCTGTCAGTCCATTCCTCAGTCTTACCCTAGTTTTAATCTTATCCAAGATAATAAATTCGAATATAAAGAAATTTGTTTTGTTTTTATTTTTATAATTTCCAAATAAAAAAGTACATTAGCTGAGATGGGAAGAAAGAAAATCAAGACTCCCAAAAAAGCCTAACCAATGATGCGTGAATCTTAGTGGCCGCTACGTGATAAAAAAAAAATACAAAAATAAAAATCACTAATTTATATTAATTGACCATTCATGATGACTATATATTGGGGAAGAAAACAAATTAAAATACTATTTTAATAATAATAATCAAAAACAGTCCAAAGTGCAAATTTAAAAAATTGTTAATGATGACCATGGAGTACACTGTAACTCTAAGCTTTGTAAGAAATATTTTAAAATTATATGACAATCAACCAAAAAGGTATCTATACTTTTTATTCAGTATTTTCGGGACATGTTAGTATGTAAAATTATGTATTTATTTGATTTGTCTTTTATTTTAGGTTGAAAATGTACAAATTTATAAAAAAATTTTAGAGAATATTTTAAAAATTAAATAACGTTAAAGGACTTATAAATAGTGTAAATTGAGAATGACATAGTATTGTTGAAACGTTTTTAAAATAAAGAAAAATAATATATGACTGGAAAAAGGTTTTAATTTACTCACTTGAATGATTGACTAAGAAAGATGTACTCCAGTGGCAGAAACAAGACAATTAAAATTAAAAAAATACATTACACAGACAAATTATGTAGGTATAATATGCTTTATTACTCGATCAAAGCTGGGGTGGGACGCTAGTATTAAATATTTCCTAATTTCCATGTTCTTTAGTGATTCCCACTGCTATTCCCAGACGCTGTTGTGCCATTTCCAGGATTCAATACATCCCTAGTAGCACAATAAGGGAACTGATAGATCAGGAAACAAGATTCTCTACACAGTAGTATCCACTTTAAAATGGTATAGCCACTTAAAAAGAATGAAGAGCGATGGCCAAAAATAATCTTTGGCTATCGCACTATAGAAAGGAAAAAATAAAACGACCGAAGAAGAGATGGTTGCAGGATGTGGAGCAGAGTATGGCAGCGAGGGCTCTTAGAGAAGGAGACTAGATCGAGATCTGTGGCGAAATCTTTAGAAACGAAAAACCACCAAGTTGTACAAAAATCGTTAAATAAAAAAAAAATGTTTCCCTCTGTATTTTGTTATATCTACATCGAGGGTTCCCCACTTTTGTTACATACAATTTTTTCCACATTCATATCTCTAGATGACTATATATTTTGTTTTTCTTTACTACATATAATATGCTAGCTTTTGCCCGCGGCTTCGCTCGCATAGAATTTGGACTACCGCATAAAGTTTCTTGACAGTGCTTTTTAACAATAATTTAAAATAATAAATTATTTAATTATTTAAATAATTTAATTTTTTTCACTATAGGTTACTCGTACAAAATTTCAGATGTCTAACTTCAAAACTGACGGATTCCATACAACCTTTGAACCCTTATTATAATAAGGGTGGAATTATCCAAACTTCTTTCTTAAATCATACAAAGGACCTATCTGCAAATTTCAGGATACTAAATTCCTGATTTGCCTTTAATTATGTACCATAATGGATTCTCCACAGTACCTCTAGGAACGTGCCCCCGTGCGGCCCCTAAATCCGCGCTTGCTATAGCCCATGTGTTATTCTGATGTATAACCTATATTACTGTAAAGTTTCATCCAAATCCGTTCAGTAGTTTTTGCGTGAAAGAGAGACAAACATACAAACTTTCACATTTATAATATTAGTAAGATTATTATTCTTATCAATATACTACATATATTGTTATTCTTTAATATATATTATTTTAATTTATATGTATCTTATATATTTAGCCCGGAAGAAGACCTCCAACGTGGGTCGAAACGTTGGCTTACCTCCACCCGGATTAATTTCTTCCTCACGTATATAAGGTCAACTAATATTATTCAACATAATTTGTACAAAGTCACCTTTTTTTTTGTTGTTGTTGTTAAGTAATGATTAAACGATTTAGAAAGACAACATTTTATCCATTAGATTAAGGAATGAATGGCCTGCCTTATTAATATTTCCTCAAGAGGAAAGGGCTGAGTTGAGAACATAAGAATCGAGAGGCCTTATCTGGCGAGCGACCCAGATCTAACCACGCGGTTGCATGTTACTAACAACTAACCACCCTTAACCTTTCCAGATTTAACCCTGTCGTCGCTTTAATTTAACCTTCAGATTGTAAAATATTACCTTCTCTGCCATATTTTTCTTCGTTCATATGCTTAAATTTTAGTTATATATTTATTCATATATAAGCACGAAATTTTCAACTATATTATAACAATAAAAGTAAATGGCTAGGATGATACATAATGGCATGGATAAATACAAATACAGAAACTACCCGTGGTATTACTCAAATAAAAAGTTCAACTTAGAAGATCAGGAGGCCATCTTCTTTTCAGACACCTCGTAGGATCATCAGGAATAGAGGAAGTAGCTAAGTTTAAAACTATAAGGTTTTAATAAGAATAAAGTTTGTCATGAAAGGATGGATATCAAATTCGGGACAAATCAGCAGCAAATGGGACATTAAGGTCATTATGGATGATTTTATTAGTAACAAAGAATCCCGAATAGGTCTTACAATATTCATGCATTCGATTCTTTTGTAATTAATTGGGAGTTTAGAGCGTATGTCTAGTAGGTGTTAAAAGTATTCTGAAATGGCGAGCGGTTTCTTGTCATTTCAGTTTAATAAGAGGATTCCGAATAATTGTTATTATGCATTCATATAGATGTTCAACTGTTAACGTTAAAGCTGTTAAAGTATGAACAACATCTTAAGATATTCGAAAATAATACAACAATAGTATTAATATGAAAAGAATAAAGCGAAAATAAGTAAATATAGATATAAACAGAAAGGTGTCGAAGCTTTATTCCCACTACACTCGAATATTATATTACACGTGAAGATTTATTTTTATTGACATGCGGGCTATTGGATATCGCCTGGTACATATTTTATTGCTCGTACTAAAAGACTCAGCCCCGTCCAATATCCAGGTTTTTGTGTTCTTCTCACGAACTTCATAGAGGTGCCTTTGTATTTGCGCATCACTCAGCTTCTCCTTCTGAAAGGAATACTTATAAGGGGACTTCGAAAGGTTTTCTTATTCCCTTATAACAAACAAGGAATAATCTAACAAGATAGAAAGTATATTCAATTCCTAAGACATATCTCAATTTGTTTTTTTTTTCTTCTCCCCTTTCCTTAACCCCTGGGTTACTGATATGTAAATATTTGTTAGAGGCAGGTGGAAAAGGGAAAAGCTCCGAAAGAATTCTTTCGAAGAGGCATAACTTCAGGATAAATAGAAAAGAAAAATGCTTTTTTCCTAGCGTAATAATCAAATTGACTAATTACTTTGAGTATGTTGGAGAAGAGGAAATAAAGGCACGATGAAAGGCATTACTAAGCTCACGCCTTTTGTCCCGAAATCTAAAAATCAGAATTTATAAAACCATCATCCTTCCAACTCTTCTTTACGGATGTGAAAATTGGCCGCATATGAACAATGTGAAGGATGAACAAAATAATGTGTTACTGAGTATATTAAGTCCAAAAAAGGATCAGTTATTCAAGTGATAGCCTCAAGGAAGGCCTGTAAAGTTGCTGGGCTTAGTAACAAACGAATTCCTAAGATGTTAATAAGTGCTGTACTAACTGGGAAACGAGGGTTAGACCAAGGCGTAGGTGGAAGCATTGCGTTAAGAGTGGCGGGTTTGGGTTTCGGTAATGGTCCGTGGACAGAAGTTTCGAAGCAGAGATTGGTGGTATCGGCATCGAACCTTAGGCTTCGCCTTATTATTATTATATCTTGGATTGGAATCTCCGAAAATGTGATACGGAGAAGAAGTATGAAAAGCCTGACGAGGTGAAATTGATTAAGAGAGCCGAAATTAGATGTAAGGGACATATAGAAATAATGCTAGAAGACTGGATACCAAAGAGAATGCTCTATGAGAGACCGGACGGCAAACGAAGTAGAGAATGTTCTCGAATCAGATGGCTGGAAGATGTGGAGAAGGACTTAAAATTTGGTACCCTGCTACATGATTGGATGAGATCGTGGAGATTGCTTGGGTGTGAGAGAAGGCCAGGGTTCTTGCCGTACCGTAGAGCCAGAAGATTAATAATATCCAGGCATAAAAGAAAATAAACTTCTCGCTGTCAGGCTAATTCAACATTTACTAAACAAACACCCTAAGCTCCCAATCAATTACAAAAGACTCATCTACATGGCTATTATAAAACCTATTTGGACTAGTCATCGAATTCCTTTCGTATTCAATCCTTATAGTCCAAAATCCTTCGTAATATCCTCAATGCTAAGGAGCAACTGAGTAAGGACTCTGTTTTCAATAATATCATCCTTAATGACCTCCACGGCCCATTTGTTGCTGATTTGGCTTGAACATGATATCAGTCTTTTCATGACAAACCACAGTTTCGTGCCCTGTTATGTTCATTGAGCTGCAAGTGATCACAAAGTTAGATAATTTACTTACGTGACACAATCCATGTTTCTGCACCTAAAGTAAATGCTATTTTAATCAAAGATTTGCTGCATATCAAGCTTAGTCTTGGTGCGTCTATACATATGATCCTTTTATTAAATTTTTAGTATTACTTACATTATTATTATGATGTGACTCTACAACCCACAAGGGAGTCCTGACTTCCTCCAATACCAATCAACATGCTCTTCTTTCACTGGCTGTTGCCATCCAGCTGTTATTACAGATTACTTCGAATCATCCGCTACGCACTCCATCCATCTTATCTTACCGGCTTACCGACCGCTCGACGTCGCTGCAACTATTTTGTCAACACCATCCTTGGAACCGCACTTATTTGCATCCTAGCGACATGACTGCCCACCGAAAGCGATTTAATTTTATCACTGTTGTTCTCGGCCATTTCTATCTAATTTTAATGGGACCTAAGATTAATTGGGGTACTTCACTTTAAAAGATTGTAGCTTCTGACTTTATGGTTGTCCAAGTTTCGAAGACGTAGGTAAGCACAGGACGGGTAAGGATTTTATACAAAGTCAATGAGATCAATTTACTTGACAAGATACTCCTCATTGTAAAGTTGCGTATGTTAATACGCGATAGCCCGTTTTTAATTTTAGCCCCTATCCTATCGTCTTATGTTACCTGCGATCTCAGGTATGTGAATTCGGAAACTTGTTCGAAGAAATATCTTCCGAATGGAATTTCACGGACCATAAACTTGGTGTTGCTCTCGATTAAATCCTAGGATATAAATTTATTACTTATATATCTTTTCAAATTACTGTTTTATATCACTAATTATTGCATATATTTATTATTAACAATTAACTATTCCTACTATTGTTTACAGATTGAGGACAACAAGACTAGACAAATAGGCTCAGCCATTAGCATTAAACAAGCGCGACAGAGAGGCATGGTAATGGATGGAGCCATCAGAAGGAACAAATGGCCGTGGAGCGGAAAGCGGAGAGCGCCCTGCTACTGGCCAATTGATTGAGCTCTCTTGTCCGGGATCGCTCCGCAGTCCAGCAACAGTTCCATTTCCGAATGTCCTGTCACCAAAGGATATATATCTCCATAGGATAAAATACGATGTCATAACTAAAAAAAAATGACAGTAAATATTTTATAGAAAATATCAATAGCTTAAGAATATTTTTTAAATATTTATACGCGATGTTGACGTACCAAAAGTCCCCGGTTTAAATTTGTCTGTAGATAATTTATTTAATCTGTTAACTACCGGGGATGGATCCTTTAAGATCTGTAATCCTGATGGTTAAGCGTGATCCAGGACAAATCACCTCCCTGCACAACCGTTGCCCAATAAACAGTCTCTTCCACGTACTGAACTCAAGACTTTTCATGAGTCGTAGCGACACCCGATTTACCATATAATAAATTATAAATAAATTACCATAATATAATGCAATTGGGAAAAACCACAATGCAAAGCCTTATGTTTCAAAAATACACCTACTTACCAGTCGACGTTTCGCCTATTCAGGCATTATCAAGACACCAAAATCAAAAAGGAGTTATGCGAATCGCATCTCGAAGAAAAAGGTGTAATACATCCCAACGATCAACAGCCCAAACAGGCTCCAAACATGAGACAGCAGCCCACCACCAAGACGTTCAACATACAACTGAACGAAAGTAATAAGCAACCAGCTGGAAAGGTTATAGAATCAGCTGATCCACAAAACATATCAAGTAATATTAGCCTATAAAAATTTATACATATTAGCAAAGTTAGCCAATTTTTTCTTTTAAAACATTCAAGGTTTCCGAATAATATTGGTTCAAATTTCTGCAATCTGTTTTATAATTTACCGAAATGTCAATCTTTTGTGCAATCTGCATGGACTCGAACAACCGTTACATATAAATATTATTGTAAGGCTAAGTAAAGAATAATTAAACTAAATAAAGTTCTATAAAAATACATATATCAGGCATACCTACAAATGTTTTTATTTTTTTATTTATAGACATTTCACAATATCTAAAACGCCATGCACTGATGATGTGGATACAGCTGTGGGGAGCAACTGAGGAAAATAATAAATTGAAAAGTATTAAAGCAGAAACAATATCATGGAAGAGTTCATGCTGCAGCAACAGAAGGTAAGAAGTAGTCATCACAAGACCATAGGCGTCTGAAGCACGAATATCTGCAAAGTGCGGGAGTTGCAGAGTGCAATCACCCACATCCTGGAGGGCTTCCCCCTGTATGAAACATATTTTCAAGGAATTGATAGAAAAACCCCGACTATCCTAGGTGATAATACCACAAATATAGATAAAGCGTTAACTTTTCTTAAATATAATAACATGTTCAGTAGCATATAATAATTATATGTGAAGTGGAAAGAAATTTTGAACCAAAAAGAGAAGACGCTCGTGACCATGGATGTTAAGCGTCTATAACCAATAAAACCTGAATAAAAACACAGGCAATATAAAAGAAAAATTAAAAACGGTCCGACTGGTGGTCAAAATAAATCCTGAAGTAAGAAGCCATATCTTAGAAATCAACATTTCAACCCAAATTGTAGGGCATCATCTGGGCCTAAGAATTTAGAATTTATTTTGATCTCCAACCGGGCTACTTTCTCATACAAATAATTTATGTAGTCAACCAATGGTTATTCATGTATAGAAAAAAAAAAGGAAACAACGTCGAACCTAAGAAGAAAAAGAGTTTAGACTTCAGAGGAACTATAACCAGTAAAAATATGAAGAATTCGAAAAGATGTCGGACACAATCAGGATGAGAATAGTTCTTGGGTCACATAATGAATATGGATGATAGTATACTTACAAAATTAATCTTTAACCACGTTGAGGAGTAAAAATGGCAACTGATGGATCTAAAGAATTAAAAAAGATATGATAAAAAT
Source organism: Arma custos (assembly GCA_037127475.1). Classification (NCBI taxonomy): domain Eukaryota; kingdom Metazoa; phylum Arthropoda; class Insecta; order Hemiptera; family Pentatomidae; genus Arma; species Arma custos. Next base: position 51,409,186 of record CM073765.1, read on the forward strand.
GTGTATAACTGATGATATGAAACAGTACAGAACAACTTTCAGAAGTGCGGCGATAGATGAATTAAATTATCTCAAGCGGTCCTAGCTGGCAAAAACCAAAATGAAGAAGAATGGACACTTATGATGAATTCAATAGTAAAATTATACTTTTCATTTTAAAAGGAAAAAAATACTATAATAAGTTGACAGGCATAAGGAGAAGATATCAGTAACTAATGCAGGTACCTATTTATGCCAAAGACTACCTGTTGATAATAAATCAGGATTTGTTAGTTTTTGCACCTCCCAACAGTGGTTCCTACCATGTGGCATCTGCCTGGATTGCATTAGAGTCATCAAGGGGAGGATGATTGATGAGTGGCATTGAATGGATCCACCAGGTGGTAAGGAGTCGCGTGCCACCTGGCATCCCACTACGCCCCCGTGCCACGCTCCTTTGTCCAGCAACAGTTGGCACTTCCTTAGGACCGGCCAACCGTCTTCTCTCATGTACCGCCTTCCCATTGTCGTGAGGTACGTTACAGTTCTTGGATCCGGAGGGGTTGGGACTATGTCGTCACAGGCGGTGCGCATTGTACCGTTGTGCTCGTACTGACAATGCCAAGAAACTTCCTCGAGGATGCATTGCAGCGTTAATCCCTCTTGATAGATAGAGTATGATGGAAGATAAATTTAATTAGTTTCTTAAAATATTTAATATGATTCAGAATGAATAAAAAATAAATTTATTTACCAATCTCCGAGAAATATTAGGGCCAGATTTACATAGTTGAAACAATAACAAAATTTAAAAAAATATTTGAGTGGAAAATACGTGACTGGATAATTCTAATGATGGATTGAATTGGTGAGGGGGGGGGGTGCAGTCAATGATACCACAAAATAAGCTTTGCTTAAATATTTGCTTATTTTGGTTATCTTTGACTGCACCCCGTGACCGATTCAATCTATCATTAAATATATATATATATATATATATATATATATATATATATATATATATATATATATATATCACAATGCCAGAAGAATAGGTCTGAGCATGGCCAAACATAAATGAACCTGCCCAGCCTTGTTTTATTGTGATACAGCATAATATATTACAAATAAAATTTCCTTAAATAGAGCTTGGACGAAATCGTATATATGAGGTAAAGGTTTCTATGATTCCTCAAGGTAGTATCCTTGGTCCAATCCTATATACAGTTTATACAGCTGACATCCCAACTCATCCTAATACTATCCTTACCACGTATGCTGATGATACATGTGTATTATCAGTCAACACCAATCCAGTTATTGCATCCCAAAGCCTCCAATCCCATATCACTGATCTTGAAGAATGGTGTCAAAACTGGAGAATTAAAATAAATTCTCAAAAATCGCATCAAATCACTTTTACCTTACGTCGTAAACCAATGACTTCCTGCCCTTCAGTATCCTTTAATAATATCCCTCTGGTGCCTGTATAGCAGATCCTATACTTAGGGTTGCACCTTGACAAACGATTAACCTGGAATCCTCATACAAGACTGAAAAGACAAGAAACCGCGCGACGTTTCAGGCTACTTCAACACTTACTAGACAAACGCTCTAAGCTCCCAAACAGTTGTAGATATCAATAAATAAATTTAAAAAAAAAAAAAAAAAAAAGGTTCCTATGATAGGCGAAAAAAAAACACGCTAACATCGGATTTTAAAAAGTAGCTGTCACAAAAAACTGCCTGATGGAATAATTCTGACTACATATCTGAATTCAGTATGAAAAATTGCACTAGATTAACTAATCAGATTTCTTGAAGAAAACTTTGTCGCCCAGTGTTATTTTTCAAAATTTTAAAAATACTGGAATAAACTAACCAGAAGATACTCTTTCAGGTTTCCACGGCCATTATTTATACACAAAACTTCAGTGGTTTCTGGTTTAGACCATGTTGTTGAATTTTTCTTCGCCAACGTTTCGCCAGACATACTGCTAGCTTCTTCAAGGCTGGATCGAGAATCATATAATAATATTCTATAATAATGTTCTTGATCCAGCCTTGAAGAAGCTAGCAGTATGTCTGGCGAAACTTTGGCGAAGAAAAATTCAACAACATGGTCTAAACCAGAAACCACTGAAGTTTTGCGTATAACCAGAAAATGTTTCGCCAGATGGTTTATTGAGCTTCTTGCAGTGAGTTTGTTCTCTCTATTTCGTGAGTTTTTTCGGACTGTTGATGTGAGATGTGCAACTCATTATCTTCGTTGGAATTTTTTTATTGAGAGTATGTTAAGATGATGCCTTATCGGTTTTATTTCATCCTTCATGAAACTCATGAAACACTTATATACTCCGATTCTTGTAAATTAAAAAATTATACATTAATTGAAATTTTCTATTAAGAAATAATATTCTATTGTAGCAATCTAAAATCGCTTATAAGACCTATTGTGACATATTTAGCGGAAACATGGACGTTATGTGCCCCTACAATGGCTTTAGAATCTTCGAAAGATTGTATTTTGTATTTCTCATAGATCCTAAAGCCCCAGTGCTCCCGCCATTTTTGCGATGAGTACACTAGAACGAAGTTCTTTGAACATTACTTTAATTTAGGATCTTATTGACTTACGTCATATTATTATTTATATTTTTTTATAATTATTGGTCATTTTTTATGAGTTATAAATATTTTTATTTTTTAAAGAGAAAAGATAGGCCCTCGACGGGGATTTGAACTCGGAACCTTTGTCTCATCGTGACAAGAGAGAAAAGGTTTGTCCTCGACCGGCAGGGGCCTTGGATAGCTTAATTGGCAGAGCGATATCACGGTGAGACAAAGGTTCCGGGTTCAAATCCCGGTCGAGGGCCTATATTTTCTCTTTAAAAAATAAAAATATTTATAACTCATAAAAAATGACCAATAATTATTAAAACAAAATCGATTGCAGGGATCTATAAGTTGACTGAAAGGGGATTTTTATAATCATAAACTATTACCCGAAAGTTTTAAAATTTCAATGGAAATGATTGTTGTTAAAAATCAACGAATACAAAAAAGAGGACCCTATTGTTGCGCATGACAATGACAAAAACGCAGAGGGACAGGAAGGGACGGATGTGGCCCATGGAACGGATGCTGGCACCTGGGACGCTACACAAAGCTGGGACAGGAGTTTCTTCAGGTGTCAGTAATCCAATGGCTATTGCCGATGTGGTACAATAGTCGGACCATGTCCTATTTCATAATAGATGTTCACGATACAGAGGGCATATGTAGTGCAACATCAGTAGATAATATTATTTTAAATGATTAGTACATTGAAATTGCGAAAAGATCCATATTTAATATCTACAGCGAACCACTTGAAACTCGTTGACTCCTATATCTCTTTAGTATTCCCCCACTTCGACTACTGCTGCGCCGTTTATTGGGGCGTCTCTGAGGAGCTCGAGGCCAAAATAAAACGTTTGATGAAATGCTTTGCACGCTTTGTCTTCGGGATCCCCAGGGACGCCTCTGTCTCCCGATTTTATGAAGAGTTGAGGTGGTTGTATCCTTCCTATCGCCGTATTTCCTTGCATCCTTCCTCTATCAACTTATCCAATCCCGCCGTCCATTATACATATATGAGCTCCTCAAATTTAAATCCTCCATCGATTCCCGTGATCCCGTTCACACCCTTCCGATTTGTATACAGATGCCCATCGAACCGCTGCTTTCGACAGATCGTTCCTGATTCTGTCCTGTTCCCTGTGAAATTCTATCCCTTCTTCAATCCGCTGTTCCAAGACCCTTATTACCTTCAAATCCCGCTTATTTGATTATTTTCTATCCCTCCATTTCCCCGAAGTGCATACATAAAATTATCGATAGAATATTATTTATTTTGTTCATTCATTTTTATTTTTATTTTTAATGTGAATTAATGTGAAATCTTCATTTTTTTCATTATCATAAGAAGCTATTTTTTATTTATTATTATCTAATCAGCTTTATAGATTGACTTTTGTACTTGAAGCCCACAATAATATACAGCTACGTTATTCTAAAGGGACTTGTCCCAGAATAAATAAAGAATTTATTATTATTATTATTATAATTATAATTATACATGCTATTCTACATTTATTTTTTTTTAGGTTTTATTGGAATTGTAATTTACCTTCAGTCCTGAATTTAATTAAAAACTACATAAATTCTTTTTAAAAACAAACATTCACTAACATGCCATATAATTTGTTAAAGGTGAATTAAATCTCCCTTGACCATTCCCTAAATTATTACACATACAGGATTAATAATGGCGTTTTATTGCTAGCCATCAAATATGTTGGTGAAGACCTTGGGCACGCGAAGGCAGGTAAAACAAACGGATTAATTGAGAGGGTTGAGGAGCGGACACATGCGCGGCAATTTGTTCGGCTAGCTGGAGCGGGCCACATGTGCTGGAGCGGGGCACGTGGCGCTTCAGAACCACTCATCCGTCACATCTTTTACACGTATCACCACTTCTCTTTATCACTAGATTATTTCTCCGAACTACACATACCACACGAGTTTGTTACTTGTAATGAAGAGTACGGACCATTTGGCAATTGGCTTTATTTTTATCAGTTTAATTTATTTATTTGTAAGGCAGATAAATAGTTTATTCCGTTGTCAACCAAGAATCTTTCCTTTTGAACCCTTGCTGGTCTCTATATTACGATTTTTTCATTTTTCTTTATTCAATAACCTAAAAAAAATATCGTCGATACAAATCAACTGTGAAAAACTAACAACACATTTTTTATTTCGGATCTATTATAATTGCTTTAGGACTCAATATTTATATAAAAGTCACATAGAGTCGTCCATTAGGCACAAAATCACTTACGACGCAGGTGAAATATGCTTTACGATACTCACTAATTTTTAATGAACCTTGAAATACTTTTTTAAATTCCTGAAAAGTCGTGTTTTCCATTTTAATACTTTTATACGTCTTGGTAGAAAGGAATAATAAACAAATAAAAATAAAAAAATGATAAAATATTTTATTATTATTATTTATTATTTATTATTATCGATTAAGCGTCAATCGTAACAGTGACGCTTGATGATGCTGCATGTTTGATATGTTGTAAGGGCACATTTGAACAGTGTATATCCAAGTTTGCAATCTTCGGATGAATAATGGTTCACCTATTATTCTACTGCGTAATTTGAATCCAGCTAGTCATTCCATAAAAACAAATCAAAAATAAAATAAATAAATGTACTAAAAATATATACAAGCGGTATAAAAAACAAAACAAAATAAATGCGAACTTGTAATAAAAATAAAATAATTTCTTACATTCATACCATAATTTCATACATGACTGAAAAGACAAGAAACTGCTCGAGGTTTTCGCCTACTTCAACATTTACTGGACAAACGCTCTAAGCTCCTAATTAATTACAAATACTCATTTACATGACAGTTATCAGACCTATTTGGACATACGGAGTTAAGCTTTGGGGATCTACTAAATCATCCAATTCATCTCGTATCCAATCCTTGCAATCCAAAATCCTTAAAAATCATCAATGCTCCTTATTATGTCACAAACAAACTCATCCATCATGATCTTAATATCCCATAAGTTACTGATTTGCCCAAACTAGATACCTAACCTTCCATGACAAGCTCCATACACACTTGGATCCGCTAGTCTCTCAACTTGCTTCCCATACTATTCCTGATAACCCTCCGAGGCGCCTGAAAAGAAGATGGCCTCGAGACCATCTGCTATAGAACTTTATTGCAGTGCTACCGATGGGTAGTTTCTCCACAAGTGTTTTTCATGTCATATTGTACATATTAGCAGATTTACTTAGTGTAATATTATTATAGTTGTAAATATCAATAAATTTTTTTTTAAATGAATAAATTAATCTTAAAAAAATTATTCAGGCTATATTTGATTTAGAGATTCAAAAAACAACACAGTTATTTCAAAGTTTTGTGTTTTTCTTCTCCCAGCTATTCTCATAGAAGCCTATTTAAAATTTTTTTCCTTGCTTTGAATACTATCTGGTGGAAACCAATAAAGGCATTCACTTAGCGCAGGGGTGACTGGGCAAAGCAAAAGGCCCTAAATCAGAACGGTGAGGGGGGGGACCTAACAACTAACAACAGAGGGCCAGTTCGCAAGGAATAAGCTCAGCAACTTAGATTGCTTCCGATTGTTTACAGCCATCTTTATTAAAACCGTTTGTTGTTTGTTGGAAACCACCTTCTTTTCTAGTCTTGATGAAAAACCTGTATTGGCAGTTAACGCTTCTCAGGGTCTTGGCTAATGTTGGGGTATAGTTTTTACCTCAACATAAATGGACATATGTTATTTATAAAATGTATTTATTGGAATTTACAACAGTATTATAATAATTCGAAAGATGGCATGCCCATTGGTAGTTCTCGAATAATAATTTCAACTTAAAAGGTCTAATTTCCGAAGAATGATGATTATTACTACAAATAGAAACAATAGACGATCACATAAAAAAAAAAGATTCAGAAAATTACATACCCAACTACACATTTAACTACACAGCTAAAGGAGCAATAAATTACAAGGTAGGAAAGCAGACATAATCTCGAAAACTAAAGCCCAGGACTCTGTAGGACATCTCATTATAAGTTGTATAATTATATATTTCTAGTCATATTACTACTTTAAGTTTATTTTACAGCTATTTTATTTATGTAGATTTTGTTATATATTTGCCTTTAAATTAGTTTTCATCTAAATTGCAGGCTATAATATATAAAGTTCCCGTTCTTTTCCCGAAGAAAAGAAAGTAACTCATATTGAAGTCGATAGTGAGATTACCGGAACTTGAACAATTTTCATCAGACGAGATCATGGCGGAAGTATCAAAAACAAAAGAGAACTGCAGTTTAGAAAATACAACGATACAAGTCCTCCCTTGTTTCTCGCACCGACCATTTCCTCCGCTTTCCCAACTTGAGCCCTTTTCCGAGGGAATTTCCAATTATTGTTGTCTTTTTTTTTTCTCTCTTCTCAAGTGAGGATTCCGAAGCTCCGTAGACTCCCGAAGAACCGACGAAGCTAAGCAGGATGTATTGGCAATTATCCAGATGATCAGTTCCCTGAATATTTCAAGCGGGACAATAATCCTTCGGGGAAGGAACTCGGGATCCTGGATTGGCGCCAAAAGCAGAATGGGTGGGAGTTTTAACACTGGCCATTCTTTTAGGAGTGTTAATGGATTAGGGAATAAGAGGGAAGAAAATGGATAAGAAGAAAATAGGGATGAAAGAGACAAACGAATTTTTATAGTTGATGTTGATTTTTTTAAAGATAAAATAAACACATAATTAAGAAGAAAATGAAGAAATGACAGTTGTATAATGAATTATTACCTCAATACTGATTTTTGTAATGTACAAAATAAAAATATCTCATTAGTTTATTTATACATGTGTGTATATATAATGTAATGAGATATGTTATTTAATATGAAATGTATAATAAGCTAAGAGGCTTGCTAATATATCTATATCTGCCACTTGTGGGCAATAAGTAGGTGGCAATAGTGCTATGTAGGTATACAATCTATATCTATATATAAAAATGAATATATGCATGTTTGTCCTTTATGCATTACTACTCCAATCATCCAATTGTCATGAAACTTTGGTAAGTTGTTCAGTACACTCTAGGAAAGGTTTCTACTAATTTTTTTTTCTTAATTTATTTTATTTTTTTGGATTTGAAAAAATGTTAAAAAATTTCTAGAAAAAAAATAATTATTTGTCTAAAAAACGTAATCGAGCTTTTTTAAAGAAGATTTAATTTTCTACAATTTGAGCCCAACCGCAGCTCTGTAGGTCTAATAGAACCTGAGTTCAGTCCTATCATATCTATATATATAAAAATGAATGTATGTGTGTTTGTCCTTTATGCATTACTACACCAATCATCTAATTGTCATGAAACTTTGGGAAGTACTTCAGTACACTCGAGGGAAGGTTTCTACCAACTTTTTTTTCTTATTTTATTTTATTTTTTGGATTTGAAAAACATTTCAAAAATTTCTAGAAATAAAATAATTATTTGTCTAAAAAACGTAATCGACCTTTTTTAAAGAAGATTTAATATTCTACAATTTGAGCCCAATCTGTAGTTCTAATAGAACCTGAGTTCAATCCTATCATGTATCAAATGAGCGGAATCTTATCTATATATATATATATATATATATATATATATATATATATATATATATATAAAAATATCCTGTCTCGATGTTTTTCCGGGCTAATCTCCAAAACTACTGGACCGATTTTAATGAAATTCGGCACAGATGCGTAGCATTGTCCAACTTAAAATATAGGCTATATTTTATTTCGATTAACGACCGAAAACCATGAAATTTTCGGAGTTATTATTATCGATTAAGCGTCGATCGTAACAGTGACGCTTGATGATGCTGCATGTTTGATATGTTGTAAGGGCCCATCTGAACAGTGTATATCCAAGTTTGCAATCTCCGGATGAATAATGGTTCACCTATTATTCTTCTGCGTAATTTGAATCCATTCCATAAAAACAAATCAAAAATAAAATAAATAAATGTACTAAAAATATATACAAGCGGTATAAAAAACTAAACCAAATAAATGCGAACTTGTAATAAAAATAAAATAATTTCTTACATTCATACCACAATTTCATACATGACTAAAAAGACAAGAAACTGCTCGACGTTTTCGCCTACTTCAACATTTACTGGACAAACGCTCTAAGTTCTCAAATAATTACAAAATTCTCATTTACATGACAGTTATCAGACCTATTTGGACATACGGAGTTGAGCTTTGGGGCTCTACTAAACCATCCAATCCATCTCGTATCCAATCCTCACAATCCAAAATCCTTCGTAAAATTCTCAATGCTCCTTTTTATGTCACTGACAAACTCATCCTTCATGATCTTAATATCCTATATGTTGCTGATTTGGCCCAAACTGGACACCTATCCTTCCATGACAAGCTCCTACTTGAATCCGCTAGTCTCTTAACATGCTTCCCATACTATTCCTGATAACCCTCCGAGGTGTCTGAAAAGAAGATGACCTCGAGATCTTCTACTATAGAACTTTATTGGAGTGCTACCGATGGGTAGTTTCTCCACAAGTGTTTTTTTCCCATGTCATTTCTTCATATTAGCAAATTTACTTGTTCTAATATTATTACAGTTGTAAATATCAATAAATTAATCTTTAAAAAATACCATAATTACACTATTTACAATTTGCCTGAGGTACCTGAAATAAGCTTCTTCCCCAGGAATGAGGGCAAAGCAGGAGTCCGGGAGGCCCTTTCCCAGTCGCGCCACTGGTATTAAACGCCAATCCAAGCTGATTTGCTAGATAATAATGAAAATAGGCATGAAATAATAAAACTATTGAACTAAATAGCCCAAGATTATAAGCCCAAAATCGTGGGTCACAGGCCGGCATGTGGTCTTCGCATTTTTTAAAGGTTATAAATAATCCTTAATTATGCTGTCCTTCGTAGGAGGCGTAAAGTGGCGGTCCTATGCGATATCACGCACTCGTGAAAGATCCCTATCCTAATTATAACTACATAAAGCTTAGAACTTCCATTGTACCATAGTCCAATTAGCCATAGCAGCATAGACTGACGTTAAATGAACTTTAACGTTAAATCAACTATATAAACAGAATACAAATAACATTTTATCGTGGTTGCTATCTTTTTATTCCGTCTGTATTTTCTATTCATTATATCAAACTTTAAAAGCAGAAAACACGCCATTGTTTTTGACGTGAGTTACATTCGATTGAAACATTCGAACCTGTTTGTGAAATGAACATAAAAATAAAACAATAGAACAAGAGTGGATAGTAAAAAACGAATGGAAAATGCGTTTTTGTATCGACTTCGTGTCGAGCTGATCGGCAAGAAATGAAGAAATATTTCCATAGAGTTACAATACTACAGCAAAATGTTGCAATCAAATTGGTTATTTCCATAAAAAATATTTTCCTCTCTCCAAATGATGATAAGTAATTAAATAAGCATGATAATGTTAATGATAAAAATCTACAGGCGTTGAGGACCCTAGGGTTTTACGCCTCTAAGCAACAACAAACAAACATCTTCTCTCCAAACCTTACTTAGTTATATTGAACGATAATTGTTGACTTTGATAATATTTGTGGAAGAAAGTGGTCCGGGTAGAGGTCACAATGAATTTCTCGTAGAATTGGAGAAAAACTTTATTGATTAGCCAACGTTTCGACCTACTTTGTAGGTCTTCTTCAGGGCTGGGGGGGGGCTGGGTGGTCCACACTGTGTGTTTCAAATTCTAAGAGAAATTCATTGTGACCTCTACCCGGACCACTTTCTTCCACTTACTTAGTTATATTTTAAATAATTGCATCTACTTAATATTTCTGATATGGTATTTATATTTTTTAATAAAATATTTTTATTGTTACTTATAATTATATGATAATCAAATTTTCAAGTGCAATATCGTCTTGGGAGCAGTGTAGGCCAGTGGTAGAGCGGGACTGAATACAGTGCTTGGGACTACTAAAAATACATAAGATACCATTGAAAGACATAATAATGACATAAAAGACACCATTAAACTCGGCTTTAATTAGACAAATTTAAATGAAATGTCAGATCCTTTTCCAATTGTTGAAAATATTTTAAGTAAATGCGTACAATTTGAATAGATCGCACGATTTTTATCTTTTCCGATTAACAAATATGCAATTAAAAATAAATAGTAGTCAGATAAAATAATAACAATACTATACCATATATAGTGTTTATCACTTATCTTGGGTGCAGTACATGCTAGAGACTACACTGTTTCCAACACAATGATTGTGCTGGGATGTAATTCGCCCAAGTAGAGAGTGATATTTTTTCTCAAATGAAGGGTACCAACTAGATTGTACATTTAAAAAATTTTAAAAACTCTTACTTGAATCGGATATTTCTTAAACGACATGTGCTAATTTAACTGGATTTTTTGTAGGATTCGCTATATTTTATCTTTGAAAATGAATTTTATTATGTTTTTTTTTGTTTTTTTAGGCTCCTAGAGGTATAACTAAGTAATAATAAACAGAGAATTTTCAAATATTAATAACGATTTCCATTGAAATTGTAATTTTCCTTTGCTTTGTAAGTTTCTGTACTCGATTTGGCTTGGTATTAAAACTTAAAAATGGATAATTTAAAAAAAAAAATGAATAAAAGCTTTTACGAGATTTATTAACAAAACGTAAGAGGTTTTCTTGTATTTTTTTAAAAAACAATTTAGAATTAGAATTAAAATGAAAAAAATATTCACTTAAGAAATCCCAACGAAAAAAAAAAACTGATTTCACCATGACATTTTGCATAATAGAACAAATACAATATATAACAGCGAATAGTTATACATTGAGCCACACATTCGTCAACTATATCATGTGTTTCGTTTCACTGTATGGCGGACTACGGTTTTACTATTTTACTATGACACTACGGTTTTACGCCTCTAAGCAACATCAAAATATCTTCTCTCCGAACCTTCCTTAGTTATATTTTAAATAACTACATCTACTTAATATTTCTGATATGGTATTTATATTTTTTAATAAAATATTTTTATTGTTACTTATAATTATATGATAATCAAATTTTCAAGAGCAATATCGTCTTGGGAGCAGTGTAGGTCAGTGATAGAGCGGGACAATGCATACTGAATACAGTGCTTGGGATTACTAAAAAGACATAAGATACCATTGAAAGACATAATAATGACATAAGAGACACCATTAAACTCGGCTTTAATTAGGCAAATTTAAATGAAATGTCAGATCATTTTCCAATTGTTGAAAATATTTTAAGTAAATAGATCGCACAATTTTTGACTGATAAGAGAATAAATAATTCATCTGCTACAGCAAGTCTCGTATTCAGGACCTATAATAAGTAACCCAGCACTTTACTTACTGAGATACCCAATATATGTGTATATATATATATATATATATATATATATATATATATATATATATGTGTTTCTACTATATTATATATACATATATTATACATACATAATATAGATATATTTTTATTAAATTTTGTACACTTCTGTTATTCTTATGGGTCTTGGTCCAAGAATAAAATTATTTTTCTATTCTATATATGTATTTATAAACTAATAAATATTGTACAAACTATTTTATATTCAGGTTATTAAAATAAAGATTTAAAATAGTGTATATTATAAATATACACTATTTTAAATCAATGCTATTTATTACACGGTAGTATTTTGCAGAGCTCAGTATTGACATGGTTATGTATTATTATTTTATGATGTTTAAGTTTAAAAAATCATCTTTTTAAATGTAATAAAATATTCTCGAAATTTTCTTTTGACCGTCTTTGATCTAGTTTTATTTCCAAAATGTCTCTATTCACTATGGCTTCACCTTATCTTTTTATATATATTTTTTTTTTCTTTCAAAAATCTACAATTTTTTTCCTCTTCACTCCCGGCCACCCATTTAGAACGGGTTCCTGTTTTTTCGTCACTGATAACTGGCCTCAAGATTACTTAAGGATATCACGTATCAACGGGTTGTACCATATTTCAGGGCCTTTACGACATTATGAAAGCTTTAACCTTGTCAGATTTTGCGCATTTATTTAAAATATTATTAAAAATAAAAAGTAATATATACTTAAATAAATAACAAAACGTAACAAGACTGTTTTGAAAATTATTCATAATAAAGATATTTATTTTTACGTGAGAATTATCATAGTTATTGTAGATATAATATTGCTCATTTTATTGAAGAGGATATTGAACAGATTCGTACATACTTACTGGTTTGGAAAGATGTGCATAAAAAAAAATAAAAAAATTCGTGCCACTTCTGGCTCGGAATTCCATATCATGAAAGGTTTATACTCGATGAATTATTTAACCCCTTATCAGCCGCAGATCAAACTTGTGCAATCTGGAATTTTTCTCTTAATCGGAAAGGACACATACTCTTACACGGCGCCTGACCTCATGTTTCGCGACATACAGTGAAGAAACCAAACGAGCTGTGTTACGAAGTCCTCACACACCCATCTTATTCACCAGACATATCTCCAACAGTCTTTTTAAACAACTTGCTTAAGATTGAACTTTGAAAATGGATCTCAAATCAAAAACTTACCTTTACTCTTCTGAATTTTTTAATCCTAGAATTGAAAATTTTATACCACTTTGGAAAAAATGTATTGAAAATGAGGATAAATATATTTAATAAAAAGGTTTGGTTTTATTAACTATATCACTGGCCTTGAAAAATGGTGCCAAAGCTGGAGTTTAAAAATAAATTCCCTCCGTCGTAAACCGACGGCTTCCTGTCATCCTGAATCGTTTAATAACACTGATTTCTATAGAACAGGTCCGATACTTAAAGTTACACCTTGACAAACGCTAAACTTGGAATCCTCATACTAGACTAAAACGACAAGAAACAGTACGCCATTTCAAGCTACTTCAATACTTACTAGACAAACGCAATAAGCTCCTAATTAATTTCAAAAGACTCCTACAAATGATAATCATTTGACCCATCTGGACTTACGGAATAGAGCTTTGGGGCTCCACTTAGCAATTGGATTCCCCTCGTATCCAATCCTTACAATCCAAAATCCTTAATGCTCCTTACTTTGTTACGAAGTAAACAAATAAAGTCAACCATAATGACCTCAATGTACCATTTGTTGCTGATTTGGCCCGAACCCAGAACTAGTCTTTTCATGAAAAACTTTATTCCCACTCAAACCCTCTAGTTTCAAACCTAACTATTTTTTTAATTCCGGATAAACCTTCGAGGCGTCTGAAAAGAAGTTTGACTTCTAAGTTCATTTTGTTGGGCTTGATAACTATTACTAAGTATTAACACAAATAGAAGGCAGAATCATATAAATATTGTAGACAACAGATAAGATATTCGTTCCAGAATTAACGGGAACGGAGCTCTTAGTTGGACGATGCTAGGTTAGTTAGTAGAATTGCGGTCTGTCTAATGGCTCGGTCGAATCCCAAACTTAGACCCCAAACTGCCTCTGAACTCGCCAGCGGGCAGCGGTGTCTTCGCTTCGGAATTATCTAAAACAGTTCAACTGTTATGTGCTATTGTTGATATTTTGTACAATTCGTATTACACAATACAATAAGTAAATATAATAGCGAATGATAAATTATGGCGTGGATAAAGGCAAGTAGAAAAACTACCTAAGGGCAGTTCTCAAATAAGAAATTCAGCAGTTCACGAGGCCATCTTCTTTTCATAGAATTAGCTAGCTTTGAAGTGGGAATAAAGTTTGTCATGAAATGATTGATATCTGGTCCGGGCCAAACCTGCAACAAATGTGACAATGAGGTCAATACGGATGGCTTAATTCGTAGCAAAGTAAGGAGCATGAAGGATTTTTTTAAGTATTTTGGATAGTTAAAACTGGATACCAGATGAATTAGATGGCTTAGTGGAGCTCCAAAGCTCTACTCCGTAAGTTCAAATAGCCCTTATACCAGTCATGTATATGAGTTTTTTGTAATTGATTAGGAGCTTAAAGCGTTTGTCTAGTAAATGTTGCGCTAAAATGGCGATAGGTTTCTTGTATTTTCAGTCTAGTCTGAGGATTCCAAGTTAATCGTTTGTCGAGGTGCAACCCTAAGTATCGGATCTGTTCTACAGGCACCAGTGGGATATTATTAAAGGATACTGAAGGGCAGGAAGTCATTGGTTTACGACGTAAGGTAAAACTGATTTGATGCGATTTTTGAGAATTTATTTTATTTCTCCATGTTTGACACCATTCTTCAAGATCAGTGATATGGGATTGGAGGCTTTGGGATGCAATAACTGGATTGGTGTTGACTGATAATACACATGTATCATCAGCATACGTGGTAAGGATAGTATTAGGATGAGTTAGGATGTCAGCTGTATAAACTGCATAAAGGATTGGGCCAAGGATACTACCTTGAGGAACACCAGCAGATTGGGAATAGAGGGATGAAGAAAAAATATCTATTTATTTCCAGCATAGTGATTTCCAATCGAAATAACTGAATAAAAACATGTGAAAATGCTAGAAAACCAAATCGTGTACAAAGATCTACAGATCTGTACACATTGTACACGATGTGGTATAATTTATAGTGATAAGTTTCTTGTATTTTCAGTCTAGTCTGAGGATTCCAAGTTATACGGGCGTAGAGATGTAATCCTAACTATCGGATTTCTTCTATAGGAGTCAGTGGTATATTAGTAAAGGATACAAGAGAAAACGAAAGAGCGCAGGCATTGAGAGGTACATCTATTAGTGCCCAAATCTTGTTTTTTGAACTGAAAAATTCAGGGTATCCTGACGAAATAAAGTAATAAAAATGCGTTTTTGACTTGTGAATCATTTCCAAAAATTTTTCCCTTCAGGAAGTTGTTCACATTTCTAAAAACATGGAAATATGTTGGACATAAGTTTGGAAAATAAGCTGGCCGTGGGAGGACTTTGTAATTAAGCTCGTTTAGTTTCTTCACAGTCCTGAAACGTGTACTTAGGCGTTGTCGTTTAAGAGTATACCTTCCCGATTAGCTAATATGCAATTAAAAATAAATAGTAATCAGATAAAATAATAACAATAATATACTATATATGGTGTTTATCACTTGTCTTGGGTGCAGTACATGTTAGAGACTAAACTGTTTCCAATACAATGATTGTGCTGGGATGTAATTCGCCCAAGTAGAGAGTGATATTTTTTCTCAAATGAAGGGTACCAGCTCGATTGTACATTTAAATAATTTTAAAAACTCTGACTTGAATCGGATATTTCTTAAACGACATGTGCTCATTTAACTAGATCTTTTTTGGGGGTTCGCTATATTTTATCTTTGAAAATGAATTTTAATATGTTTTTTTGTTTTTTTAGGCTGCTAGAGGTATAACTAAGTAATAATAAACAGAGAATTTTCAAATGTTAATAACGATTTCCATTGGAATTATAATTTTCCTTTGCTTTGTAAGTTTCTGTATTCGATTTGGCTTGGTATTAAAACTTAAAAATGGATAATTTAAAAAAAATACATGAATAAAAGCTTTTACGAGATTTATTAACAAAACTTAAGAGGTTTTCTTGTATTTTTTTTAAAGACAATTTAGAATTGGAATTAAAACGAAAAAAATATTCACTTAAGGAATTCCAAAGAAAAAAACGATTTCACCATTACATTTTGCATAATAGAACAAATACAATATATAACAGCGATTAAAATAGCTATTCATAGAGCCACCCATTCGTCAACTATATCATGTGTTTCGTTTCACTGTATGGCGGACTTACATATAATGTTTTATTATATATATGTGTTCAATATTAAAAAGTGAAATCTCAAATCCTGTGCAGGTTAGACATTAATGAATGGTCAATGAATTATGAAATATAGAACTTCATCATGGCTAACAAGGAAAAAAGAAACAAAATTAGTAGCGATGATACTCAAAATTAAGGGTGCCCAACCTTTGGCTACCAAATTTTTCAACAGACTAGGACAAAGAAGCTATTACAGCTATACAGCTCGAGCTATCACCTCTCTCTCTGTTTTAGGTGTTATAATGCCTGATCTGATATGCTTGATTTATAAGGTATTAAAAATAAATTCAGGTCATGCACGAAATAGTAAATTTTTACAATGGATATTATTTACGAAAACAAAATTTGTGATTAGTCGGAACTGCATCGAAATGAGTCGATCCTTACTCTGGAATGAGAAACTGAAGATAGTTATTTTCTTTATCAACAAAGCAAATAAGAATGCTTTGAAATGGATACCACAAAAGGACTAGTTGAACCCATTAAATGCATTTATCAAGAACCAGTAGGTATCGTGAGGCAGGATTCCAGAGAATACAAATTCCAGAAAGGGGTCATGCAGGGCGATCTTCTAAGTCCAATACTCTTCTCGATCGGCTTCGCTGAAGCTCCTCCCGCAAAAGAGAATACTAATAAGAGCTATGGAATTTTCCAGTTGTTAATCAAGATTCTTATCAAGTCGTTATCATTCTTATCTCCGAGCCTCGAGATAGAAGTAACTTGATCCAGAAAATGTTGGGGGGCACACTATGGATATATAGTGTTATTACAATAACTATGTTTAAGAGACCGAGATGTAGACCTGATAGTATTGACGTATATCTATAATAGATGTTTAGCAAAATACATGTTCACAACTATGTATGTATACAATAGACAATTCATATGAGCCAACAGAAAATAAACATATTAAGAAACATTTATACCAATGGTCTTGATTTTTGAACAAATGCAATTGAGAATATAGCTGATACAAACAGATATTGAAAGCAAAGAAAAAAAAACTTCTAAAGAGTTTGTAAAGCGTTCAGACTAAGCAATTATTTATCCAACAGGAAAAGAAGTTATGAAAACGAAACAGGAAGAAAATGACAATCAATATATATATATATATATACATCCCTAAAGAGGAACACCGATAAAAAATAAAAAATAATCAGTTTGTTTGTTTTATAATGATACTTATAATAATACTAAAAAACCCCCAAAAAAACCTTTATTTACAGTTTTACATATACAAGCAGCAATGAGTGTAAATGCATGTTCCGGACTTCCTTTACATGTTTAAACAACAGTGATTTTAATTAATTAGAGTTGTCTTTTATAAATAAGTTTTACAATAGCAGGAAAAATGTAGAAAAAACCCGCTTTAAAAAAAAAAAAAAAAAATCAACCATAATAGTAATTGTAATTTAAAATACATAAAAATAATACTAAATAAAGTAAGTAAATATAATAATAATAATAATTAAATAGAAAATAAATACACAATTAAAAATAACTATAAAATAAATACAGATAACTAGATTATATTACCTACGTGTGATAGTGATTTGTTAAGTGAGAAGTATATGTTTTGTTCTTTTCTGCGTGTACAGTCGTAGTGAATGTTTATCATAGTTACCGATTTCTTGGATTAATGGATTTTCGGAAGCTGGAGTTTTTTCGAAGTATGCTTTTGTTTGGGCTGAAACATATTGTTTTACCGTGGGAAGTTCAAGATCTCTGAGCATAGTCGATATTTTTGTGTAGCGGGGATAATTATTAATAATTCTCATGCATAGGTTTTGTACCCTTTCAAACTTTCTATAATTTGTAGCGCAGGTTGAACTCCAGACCGGTGAAGCATAGGTCAGCACTGAGCGGATTACTGTTTTATAAAGGATTAGCTTGTTTTTGGGGCTTAGTCTGGATTTTTTATTAAAATAGGGAAACATTTTGTAGATGTTTTTTTTCGCTTTTTTTGTTTTCCTGTTGATATGCTCAGTGAATGTTAAGGACCTATCTAGAATTAAACCGAGGTATATATAATGATACTTTATGAGGTATATCTAATGATACTTTATACTACCAAAACCTTTGGCATTGCAACTCAGCACTCTACCACTGAGCCACTCCGCTCCCTGGTTCATCAGGTAAGCTTAGTGAATTATTTTATTGGCATTTGACTCTTGAGAAGTTCGCAAAGTTTCAATATAATACGCTGTTTTAAAGTGGCCAAAAATCAAGTTCAAAGTACATACTTACGTAAAGATGAAACTAATGAAAGCGTGTAAATAAGATTATTTGTTAACCAAATATATTACCATATCTTGAATTAATTTTAATAATTTTTATTCGTTTAAATAATAAACCATATATAAAATTCCATATATGGTGGCAGCCATTTCATCTAGCTTTTATCCGGAATACACCTCCACCGAAATGAGGTTTCTGATAGATTCAGGAAAATAGGGCAATGCCAGAGAGAGTAGTAGAGAGAAGTGTGCAGAAAAGAATGAGAAATATTTCTGCGGAGAGCAATCTCCAAAGGAATCCAAAATGAAAATTTCCTTCCCCAACGGGACTCCAATTTTCCCTGAATAAACTTTGATTATATCTTACAAGTCCTATCTTATTCAACCGTAAAACTTCCAATGCACCTGACGGCGGAATATGCGTTGATTTTATTTTGATGCAATTTCTGCCCGCATTGTATCGATTCAGTTAATTAAACCTCTCTATTATTATATAAAAAAGTAATTAGTGATAAAAAAGTTTATACTAGAACATTACAACAGAGAATAAATATGTACTATTAGCATAATGACAATAAATCTATATATGTATATATATATATATATATATATAGATTTATATATAAAATGCTTTGCCTTCAATTGAATGACTGACTGATCAACGCACAGCCTAAACCGCTGATGTTAGAGAACTGAAACTTGGAGTGTGTCTTCCTTGTCTGACGTAGGCATCCGATAAGAAAGGATTTTCCGAAATTCTACCCCTAGGGGGTGAAAAAGGGGGGTAAAGTTTGTATGCTTGCTCACGTGTTTCTTACTAGCAAAATATATTTTCGCTGAACAAAAGATATAAACTAACATAGTTCACTTTTCGGCCCCTCCCTGTTTTGTATTGTATAACGTCAGCGGACTCGAGCCAGGTCGAGTAAAAACCGCCTTCAGCGGACTCAGCCCATTTTGAGAAGGGTTTGGTTAATATAGAAGCATTTTCATGTATTTATTGTAAATTTGTATTATATTGTAAATAAAATCTTGGAGGATGCGAAAAAAAGTTTACTTCTCGTTGGTGCCGTACAAGTGAAACCGTTATGCTAAGTAATCCTTTTCAATAAATACAATTACATTACATACTAATCCTTTACTGACACGAACAACAGTAAACTTCTGTCCGTCCCGTTTGTTAATCAGTGTCAATGTATGTTTCACGGCTGTGCTGATCCGTCTGTGATGATATAGGATATGGATAATCTCAAGCCTGGGGAAGGACATGGCTACTTTTTATAATCACACCACACAGCCGAAGTTTATATAAAACTGTAACCTGATTGACTAACACACACAGTGGTCAACGCACATCAGAAACCACTGAACTTAGCATCTTGAAATTCATATGTGTAGCTTAAATGAGCACTAAGAAAGGAATTTATACAATTCCACCCCAAAGGATTCCCCCTTAATATAATAGGGGATTTGTCAAACAAAAATACTTATATTTTTCTTGAAGAATATTCCTTATATACATATATGAGGAAGAAAATTGTCCGGGTGGAGTTCAGAAAAAAACCTCATTATTAACGAGAACTATTCATGATAAAGCCGACGTTTCGATCCCGATTGCATATCTTCTTCAGGGCTTATAATGGCGTGAAGGGCTGACAGTTGACTTCCTTAATACTTTACGCATGCTATTGATACTACGGATCACGTAATTTCAACTGTTTATCTTGTATTTCTTCTTGATATTTTCAACAAAATGTTGCATATTATTCAATCATAAAGGTTTAATAAAAAATTTGTTAACAACTAAATCCCCTTAATTAAGCCGGGATATTTCATTTGCTGAAGGCATTTAAAGTCCGTCAGGAAAGAGAATGTATTGTTGCGAAGGGAGAATATTGTTTAATTAAAACAGAAAACATATATTCTAATCTATATTGAAAAAAAATCGTAGCTGTTACAAAAAATTCACAAATATTTTATATTAAAATAGACAGGCTGTGACTTAACTAACAAATTCTTTATTTTTTATAACATACCTTGAGGAATTTCAGGTATTATTCTTTTAATTAAAAAAAGAAAAAAACACCTTTTTCCAGGTTTATTTTCCAAGCTCGTAAATTCCTAGTGAAGTACTAAAACTTTAAAAACTAGCTAGAATAAGTTTTATAGATCATAAAGAAAACAAAAATAAAACTGCTAAGGTAATTGGTAATACAAATGGCTTACGTGACAAAGAGAGAATGGCTCGAGGCTCGAAGAATTAAATAGAAAATACCTTTCTAAGTTTCAAGGATGATTTCATGAGTCCACTCTACAGTCTATAAAAGAAGTACAGCGTTAATAAAATAAAACTTAACGAAGTATTAAATATATGTTTAAGTCTTAAGTATAAAGTACTCTAAGCAGAAGGAATAATAATAATAATAAGTACAATAAATATTTATCGTTAAAAGTATTCTCAACTCTTGACCTGGAGTTGGATAGTCCTACTCTAACAGATGATGTATTTACTTTGCTGAGAACCTCTTGGAGTGGCTACAATATTGGAAAATAGCAAAAACTAAGCTCTAAGTCTCTATTATATCAGAAAATAACTGACCATTCAATGGATAGAAATAAATAAGATCATAAAAGAGAAAATGGTCCAGTGAAGGTCGAAAATAAAACATAAAATTGTTAGTACTTAAAAAAACTGATGTGAATTGCTATGTTTTTGCTCTTAAATATATTTTGAGTATATATATTGATATTTGGGATGCCAGAGTCTCATTTAGGATGAGTACTCAAATTATTATTTATATTCCTTAATCTTAATTGGGTTCATTTCCAAAGGTCTATTCTTGTGTTTACCAATTTATTTATCTATTATACCTTCAATATATTATTTATGAATAAATAGTGTATCTGGGGTATGTAAGCACTAACAGAATTACGCCACTAATAAATGCTATGAGGGGTATTTGAGCATCAAAAAGGATTACAATGAGGATCGTTTATTTATTCAATTTTAAACAGGGTTAATGATTCAGATTTTAAATATATAAAAAGGATTGCCATAAAATACATTACAGGTTATCTGTGGACAGGGGTAGATTGGGTTACTGGTCGTTCTTCGCCGTGCTGCCTCCGGGATTCTCTAT
Source organism: Arma custos (assembly GCA_037127475.1). Taxonomy (NCBI): domain Eukaryota; kingdom Metazoa; phylum Arthropoda; class Insecta; order Hemiptera; family Pentatomidae; genus Arma; species Arma custos. The sequence goes on from CM073765.1 coordinate 51,431,025, forward strand.
CTTCTGCCAGATCTCTCCTCCTTGCTGTACATCTCCAGAGTACCTCCTTCCTGTTCCACCTTCGTCTCCAGAGTACCTCCTTCCTTCTCTGTGTCTATCTATCGAGTCACCTCTTCAGCCTCGTTTTCAAGAGTTTTCTTCTCTCCCCCTCTCCTTCCTTCTCCACCATCTTGGACCATAAAACTACATAAGGGACCCAAAAGGTCTGTTCTTTGTTCCACACTTATCCCTTTCATGTGTCCCGACATGTCACATTTTCCCCGCTCAGCATCCCTTTCATGGTGCCGCCCGCATCAGTACATAGCAGAATGTAATATTTTATTTCCGTTTTTTTTTTTTTTTCACGAAACAGCCTTAGAGACCACGCGAATATCATAATTGTCACTTCATTATTTTCTCTTTTCTTCTCGCCGTTTCCTCATTCTTTCCAATTGTTCATTCCTTCTTTCCTCGGTCCACGCTATTCCTTTTCTCGCATCTCTCTTTACCACAAGGAACTTAATTTCTTGTAGTCTCTTGGTCTGTTATTTTAAATCTTTAAGTTTCTTCCTTAATCTGTTTGATGCAACCTTCAGCACTCTTGTATCCTTTCATTTTATAGAAGATTTCTCTATTTAATCTCTTGGGTGCATCCTGACCATATCTCCGTGGAACTTTAATCTTCCTATTCTTATGTCCGTTTCCAAATCCTTTCACTTCAATCACTTATTTTGTATATTTCCTTATTAGATCTCAACCTTTAGCAGAAATCAATACATTAAACTACCCGTGAATTAAGGAACGTTTAAAAAAAATGTATAGATTAATTATTAAATTTCCAAACACTTAGTTGTATATAGAGATGTAATATTATTATGTAGGTCAGTTTAAATATTCTTTCAAGACTATTTACCGAGGTGTTTTCGTAAGGCCATATATTGATTATGTTCGGGGGATATCTGATGCCCCGTGGGTGTCGAAAACATGTTTTGCAGCGCGGACTTAACATGGACGGCCAAGGGTTCCATTGAGGCCTGTTGGGTTCGGTAATGAATTGCATCCACTGAGATAAAGAAATTAGCATATTTAAATTTGGTACATTTAAATTTATTTTAATCCGAGTGCAGTTCGGATGGCACTTTTATGACCGCAAAGTTTTGAAACAATGATGATACAATAATTACTTAATGAAGTTTGCTATATTCACTATCGCTTATCAAAATGGCTAATTAGATCATTTCGTATGCTTCCACAATTTAACAGTTAATGTAACGAACCTCCAACGCCTTTTGGTTTTCAAAAATAAAGATGAAACTTACGTATACCTTGGGCAAAAGAGCTTTTTTTAAATTCTTTAAAAAAAGAGATAGAACAATGTTGTCACCTGTGGTGTAGTATTTAGCATAACAACCAACTAAGCCCAAGGTAGCTGCTTCGCAGCTCGGCAGGTGGTCCTAGGATATTTTAAAGGGAGTATAAAAATCCTTGGCTATACTGCCTTTCGGAAGGGACGTAAAATTGGTTTCCAGCCTGTGTGCTGTCAGGCACTCGTTAAATATCTCTATCATGAATAAGTAAAATTTTTTGAGAAAACAAATTTATAACTCGACACAAAGAAACATGTATTTAATTATTAAAAGTACAGTTAGTGAAAATACAATTATTAAAATTTAACTTAACATTAGGTTTGCTGCTGTTCTCTACTATAGAAGATCTATTACCATGCATTGTAATACTTTTCTTGCAAAAGTTTGTACGAAACGTTCCACATTGTCTTCACATTGCTTCTTTAAATTTGGTCCCTTCTTTCTCATATTTTCATTTAATTTATGTTCTCGCTCGCAGCAAAATTCCATAAATATTATATATTTGTGACTATAGGTTGTATTTCTGGGAAGTTTTCTTTGATTAGCGCGGTAATACTTTGAAAGTTCGCATTGCCAAAACCTGACATTTTGAAATTTTTTTTTTTTGGAATGAAGTGAAACTCAACATACTGATTGATAATTGCATAGAGTGTAATTCGAAATCAGTGTAATGTTGACATGATTGGGTGAAATTGTTTGAAATGACACAAAATGACAAAATTTGATTGGTTGTTAGAACTTTCAAAAAATTTTCACTTTAATGTATTTTTTTACAGGTAAGCCTGTATAATAATGTGTTATAAAACAAGTTAAAGAAAAATATAGTTATAATAAAATAAATATTATTTTTTTACAGAGCGAATCTCAGATGCATTTTACTAATTCAATCGTGAAACAGAAGCAGCCGGTGTCGAAGCGGCCTAGAACCAGTTGTGGAGGACGGGAGGCGCCGCCAAAGCCTATTGTATGTAAAGTCAAAAGTCCTGATCAGATGGTTTTGAGGTCGCTCGCTGCAAAAAAATATTCCACTTAAATTATGTCCTTTACAACCTTGAAGATAATTCGAATATAACCTCAGGTGATTTCAACACATTCCCTTCGTCTGACTCCTTCAAAAGATATATAAGGATCGACCTACTATATCTTCCCATTAACATTTTGGCCGGCTTCTAGTACTGAATACCCTTGAAATGATCGTCTCATTATCCAGGAGTTCTGACTACTGTTATCAATCACATCGGACGTGGTAATTAGAATCCAAATAGTAGATTTTGCACATTTTGTTTAGACAGAGTAAATTCCTGCCATATTTCTTTTAGCACTTATTACGTTCGTAAACTGCTGACGGATATTCTAGTTAGTATTTTCATTATCAGGGCTGAAACAGATATACAAGATAGAGATTACACAAGGTATATCTATTCAAATAATATCTTATATCAAAAGTGAATAAAAAACTTAATTAATATAGATAACTCAATATTATACAAATAAAAGATAAATATGAATTTATTTTAATAATAACATAATAATAGTAAGACTTTAGTGAACACGAAGGTTCGATGCCGATACCCAAAGCAAAATCCGCCAGATAAGTCTTAACGCAATCCTCCCACCTACGTCTCAATCTACCCCTTAGACGCTCCACTGTCGGCACAGGCGCTTATTAACTTTTTAGGAATTCGTGCTTTACTAAACCCAACAACTTTACAAGCTCATCTTAATCTTCGTGACGCTATCACTTTAATAATATTAACCGGGATCGTGCTTGGCAATTCCGCATTGTGTAATCTCCTACATTCTCCAGTGGTCTCATCCTTTATTGGACCGAATATTTCATGGAAAACCTTATTTTCAAATACCTAAAGACATTGTTCCTTGTTAAAATAAAAAAGAAAATTGTTATTTCTGCTAACACCAATTTTATTCAATTTCTATTTACTGAAATTCTAGTTACTTTTCTTAGATATGAGAATGAACAGATATATATATATATATATATATATATATATATTAGATAGATACAAGATATATATACAAAACTTGGTAACATACAGATAAGAGATAAATAATGAAAGTTAATTACGGATTTTTTTTAATGCATTCGTAGTTGTTCTCTAGGAACTAAAAGTTACATATCTACAGCCACGGTGAATAAGTCGTCAAGTCGAATTATCTCCAAAATGAGTTTCTTGTAATTATGGAAGCGAAATGAATAAGTGGTAGGATTTGAAATGGAGTTACCGCTTATATTACAACTAAATTTCTAGCCAAAACTACGAGAATAACACGATTTCCCTCATCATTATACAGTTAGCTCGATCAGAAAAAAAATCGACGTCGCCATTTATTCACAGAAACGTATATATACACACTAATGAGAAAATAATTAATACTTTTCGTTTATTTTAAAATTTATTATGTTTATTAAGAACGTTTAAAGAAGTTTAATATTAATTTAAAACTTATTTTTTTTCAATATAGTGTTAAATTAATATTGTCCTTTAAGAGAGGAAGTAGGTGGCCTAAATGGTGTGGAGGACATTTTAGCCCTGACCAAGGACTTGTGAATATTCCTGCCGTGGCGAGCTGAAGGACTCGCAGGACCCACAAGGCAACAGGACACCGTCCCATCTTACGTTCCCACTCAATTTACAAATTAAATTTCCCTCGGATGGCTCCAAGGACATTAGGAAATGTTTCAAAATTCTATCGAGGCAAATCCAAATCCAATTTCAATCCCGAGTGATATTGCTTTTTTAAACTTACATTTTGCTAGATTTTTAATTTATTATTCTTATTGTTTGTTTTAAACACTTTATTGAAACATTACAATCCGCCACTTGTGGGCAATAAGTAGTGGTGCTATGTAGTTTACAATCATTCCATAACAAAACAATTATATAAACAAAATAAAATATATACAATTATTATTAATAGTGGAAATGATTTATTATGAAAGCGGGACTGCCAAATTATATGATCCTTATAATGCATAATAAAAAAAAAAACTTTACCATTAAAACCCATGAGGGGGTCTTGGGTGCACACATGATGGATACTGTACTGTTTGTAGGAAAGCTGTGAAGGGGGGTGATTTACGCAGAATAACGACCGCCAGGTTTCCACAATTAAGGGTATCCACTTTGTGTAGCCTGGGTGAGCCCCAGGAAGGTATGAATATCCCTACAGGATGCATCCATGCTATTTGCCATAACCGGATTTGAATCCTAACCATAGCAATTGGGCACTGTAAAAGTTGATCTACCCCGCACCCTGTACCAAAGAAAATAAATAATAATTTATTTTTTATTTATTTAGAGCTTCCCGAGAGTTCAGGTTTTCTCCAACCACATTTTAGGATAAATTAATAGTTTTTAAAAAATAACATTAAAATTAAATTTATTAATTTTATATAATTTAAAATCATAATTATAAGTTATTATATTATATAAAATTATTATAAATTATAATGTATAATTTAAAATTAAAATTAAATTTGTATGCAGGTTTTTTTTTATATGTAGTTCGTTGCAATTAAAATAAGTCCTTTCTAATATTTTAATGATCTTATATTAAATTAGTTGAAATTTCATTTTCCGTTTAATAAAAATAGAGTACGGATATATTACTTGTATAAGTATAGCATATGAATCATTGGAAAAAAATATGTATCACTTAAAACCACGAAGGTTTTAGTACTTGGTAGAGACTGTATACTGTCCAACCAATAGTTGTGCTAGAAAGTGGTTTGCTCGAGATAAAGCTCAACCATCAGATCTTTCTTTCACTTTTTAGAGGCTGGTTGAGCCAAAGGAGTGTATCTAGATCTAGATCTATAGACTTCCCGCTTTCATAAATGATATAAGATAATCATTCCCCCATTATAAGATAATCATGATATAAGATAATTACTAAAGTTCTAGTGTAAATTTATATATATATAGTATTTTTTTTTTTAAACACTTCATTGAAATATTACAATCTGCCACTTGTGGGCAACAAGTAATAGTGCTAAGTGGCCATACAATCATTAAATAAAAACAAAACAAAAATAAAATAAATGTAATAAAAATATATAAATGCGGTAATAAAACAAAATAAATGCGAAAATTATTATAAAAATAAAGTCTAGAAATAAAATAATTGCATACATTCATATAACAATTACACTATTTACAATTTGCCTGAGGTCTCTGAAATAAGCTTCTTCTCCAGGAATGAGGGCAAAGGAGGAGTCCGGGAAGCCCCAGCCCCCTTTCCCAGTCACGTCACTGATATTAAATGCTAATTGAAGCTGGTAATACATAAATTAAATTAATCTTTTCACTTTGAAGTAGCTGAAACGCGGAGAGTGTATTCAATGAGGAAGAAATAAGAAAGAGCGAGACAGGATTAGACAAGCGATCACTAAAGCTGCCTCAGAGATAAGAGATAAGACTGATAGCTTATCTCTTCGTGGGGGGGGGGGGGATTTCTTTGTCAGGGGCTACAGATCCTCTGGAACAAAACTGTCACAGATGGCTGTGGCACGTATCTTACGTCCTCTAACCGAGAGACCTTTATTTATTTTATAGCGAACAATATAAACTTAGTATAATAGTAGTTTATTGCTAATTAAATTAATTAATTTTTAATACAATAAATATAATAATAACGCCACATTATATTTTAATCATGCACAGCTCATAAATAATATTTACTGCAAGATAAAGAATATTTTTCATAAGAGGGAGGAAAATAAATTAATTATGTTTTTAAAAATAATTTTATAATAATAATAATTTTATTCAAATCCTTTTGAAAAGTATTGTTTATTTAATGAATTTGGAGTACTGTCACTGGCTAGATTCTCCACTCACGACCTGTGTGTGTGAAGCGCCCTTAAGCTTCCATTGGCGTTTAATGCCAGTGACGCGACAGGGAAAGGGGGCTAGGGCTTCCCTGACTCCTGCTTTGCCCTCATTCCTGGGGAAGAAGCTCAGTTCGGGGACCCCAGGCAAATTGTAAATAGGGTATGAATGTGTACATTTTATTTTATTTTTATTATTAGTATTATTTATTTTATTTTATTATTATTATTATTTTTTTTATTTTTTTTTACTTTATTTTTTATCATTTCCGCATTAATTTCTTTCTGCTACATGCTGCATGTATATATTTATTTATTTTATTTTGTTTATATTATTGTTTTGTTATGGAATGACTGTAAGCTACATAGCACTATTACTTATTGCCCACAAGTGGCAGATTGTAATATTTCAATAAAGTGTTAATATATAATAAAAAAATAAAAAATAAAAAAATTTAATGAATATCTTTTAACCTATTTTTAAATAAATATTGAAAATGTCCGCATCATATCCCCGTTGCTATATTTACCAATCTATGGATATAGAATTTATTTCTTTGCGTCTGCACGATTACGGAAAAGCAGAATCGTATCATAAAATACCAATGCATGTTTTTACAATTGATTCTCCTGCAATCAATGGACCGGAATCTACTAGATAGTGAAAACCATTTGAAAGCGGGTAGATTTTTTTTTTTGTTGTAACCAATCGACTGGAAAAATCGGGGCATTGGAATCGTATTTTTAAATTGTCTCCAACCATTTTTTTTTATCTTTTGTTTTTCAATTCGTATTTCTAAAGCGGTTATTGTTCGTATCACTGCAATACATTAGTGAGCATCCATTTATATTTTTTGCTTCAAATATATTCTTTTTTATCTACGTTCGTTTTATGCTTCCACAGAGTTGTGAATTTACACTTAACAAAAAACTATTTACAGTTGAATAGACATTTTGTTTACAGCTAACACGAGATGTATTTTATTTCAGAGTTTAATTTTAGATAATAAAAAACATGAATACCGGTAGTATAATGTTAATAAAATTTTTTTGTCAGTGCCATCCATCTTAAATTGAGTTTATTGATTTTTCCTTGAAATAAATGCTTAATCATTTTTTTTCATTTTAGAAACCACCATGTAAAAAGTAAATATTAATTTACAGAATTCAACACGTCCCTGGCAGTACAATAAGGCAATTGGTAGACTACGAAACAGCTAATCTCTACATAATAGAAACCAAACGACTAAAATAGTATGGTCGCTTTAAGAGAATGCCTTAGGGACGATGGCCCAAAACAATATTTGACTATCACCTGACAAGAAGACTGAAAAGAGGGCGACCCAAGAAGAGATGTGGAGGAGAGAATGGGAGCAAGGGGCCTTATAGAAGTAGATCGGCTCGGGGAGAAAATTTTGACGAGAACGTTTAAGAACGAAAAACAATTAAAGTATTAAACAAAATCGTGAATTTTTTTTACTGCTGCTAAACATGAAAAAAAAAAAGTAATCGAACTGTACCACTAACAACCCATGTCTTGGGTTCAGCCCACGGTAGAAACTGTACTGTTTCTAGGACAACAAAGGAGGTGTTGTAAATAAGATCACGCTCTACAATTAAGGGTACCCCCTTTATAGAGGCTGGCTAAACTTCAAGAAGGTCAGCGTATCCAACAGGGTCCATTCGTGGCTGTTAAAATATTTAAAAAAATTATTTGAAACAGCCGAAATTGCAGCCCGGATTTTCTTCGCAGCAACTGAGCAACATTACATCTGTAACCCCGGTGAATATCACAGCTCTGCGATGAAAAAATCGTAGCATATTTAACTAGTTGGGTTTAACAGTATTTTATGTGCTGATTACATAAAAAAATCCATTACCCCTAAATAAGTCACAAATTTCACCTGAAAAATTCTTATTTGATTCATCAAAAAGGAGTTTGAAAGCTGTACTTCTACACGGTGGTAACCGATATGCTTCTGTGCCTGTTGGACACTCAGTACATTTGCAAGAATACTAAGAAAATCTTTAGTTTGTTCTCAATAAGCTCGGCTACGCAGACCATAAATGGACCACGCACAACCGTTGACTTAGATATAAACTACAAGTTACATATTTTATCTATGTCAAGTCGAATTATCTCCAAAAGTAGTTTTTTCACAGGGCCGTATATACATACTGATGAGAGAAGAAAATATTAATAGTTTCCGGTTATTTTTAAAATTTATTTAGTAACCTGTAGATATTGAAATCCTTTGCTTTTTTTTGTTTTTTTACAATTTAATGTTTAAATGTTTAAATAAGGGATATTGTCCATAAGAGAGGAAGGAGGTGGCCCAAATGATTAGGATGACATTTCAGGACTGTGAACAAACCGTTGACTTAGATATAGTGTAGTATCTACCGGATACTGAACTTAAGACCTTTGAGTTGTATGGTTTATATATGAGCCGTTTATTTTAAAAGTGGCCTAACTCCGTTTTTCAATTTTTTGCCGGTAACCATGGTTACATGTACAACTTCATATTATATATCAGTGAAGCGTTACAGGTTGCTTATATTCCGAGCAAATACAAAAAGTTTTTGACACATAAGTTTTCAGAATTAGTTCAATAACTGAACTGTGTAGTTTGAATGTGGCCTAACTCCATTTATTGTATACTTACATCAAGATATTTACTATTGATAATGTCTATTGGGATATATACGACCGGAACATCATGATTTCTTCAAATCCCTTTCACACGTGCAAAATGTAGATGAATAGTAAATTGTTTTGTAATAAATTTATGTTTGTAATTTTATATGTTCTGTAATTAAAAAATGTTTTGAATCGCATAAATAGTGTTTCCGAAGTGTTTTAAAGATATGTAAAATAAATTGAGTATTGTTTTTTTTCAATTTGAAGCATCTTAAATTATGTTGAATGGACTTGGGTACCTTCAAATTTTATAATTAATCTAGTTGTAAATTTTGAAAGTGGCCTAACTCCATTCTTGATAGGAAAACGTACATTATTAACTTAATAATTGTTGCTATTTTAATAAGAACTATAAATTTAACAGGCTTAGATACACTAAAGCAGTATGACTCATTAGTATCCTATATGTATATTTTTAAATTCATTGAAACGCAAACCCTTAAATATCTCAATTTGAAGATAAATGGAGGTAGGCCACTTTCAAAATAAAAGGCTCATTGGGCATCTTTTTTTTTTTATATATTGATATTTACAACTAAATTACATTAATAAAAAAAGCAAATAGGCTAAGTGATACATAATGACAAGTAGAGAAAATAACCACTGGTAGTACTCAAATCACAAGTTCAACTAACAAACGTGGCCATCTTATTTTCAGACGCCTCGGAGGATTATCGGGAATTAAAGAGGAAGCTAGGCTTGAAACTATAGGGTTCGAGTTGGAATGAAGTTTGTTATGAAAGGATAGATTCCGAATTTAGGCCAAATCAGCAACAAAAGGGACATTAAGGTCGTTATGGATGACTTTATTTTAAACAAAATAAGGAACATTAAGGATTTTACGAAGGATTTTTGATTGTAGGGATTGGATACGAGAGGAATTCGATGGCTTACTGGAGCCCCAAAGCTCTATCACGTAAGTCCAAATAGGTCATGTAGATGAGTTGTTGATTGGAAGCTTAGAGCGTTTGTCTAGTAAGTGTTGAAGTAGCCTGAAACGTCGAGCGATTTCTTGTCTTTTCAGTCTTGTATGAGGATTCCAGATTAATCGTTTATAAGGTGTAATAAGGTGCAACCCTAAGTATCGGATCTGTTCTACAGGCACCAATGGGATATTATTAAAGGATACTGAAGGGCAGTAAGTCATTGGTTTCCGACGAAAAGTAAAAGTGATTTGATGCGATTTTTGAGAATTTATTTTAATTCTCCAGTTTGACACCATTCAAACTTCAATGCTGTGCATCTAATTTTTTTAAATTTGCTTTTTTAAGCAACATCGCCTATAAAGCAACTGGGCGATCTGTACTCTGAGCTCCCCGTTATCTATTCATTATATATTTTTTTAAATATTTAGAAGATGGCTCTCTTTTTAATAATGTTTTCCCGACTACGCCTAGAATATCAGAAAAAAATCCATTAAAGCATTTATTAATGATTTATTTTTAAAATTCAAATCGGCACCCTTTCAGAAAATACCATTCAGCCCCCTTTTTTTATTTTATACGCAAATGAGTGCGCAGAATATGGAAAAGGTTTTATATTTGCATAGCGTGGCATTGGATTCATCGCAAACATTTCCACTCCGGCCTCGAGGGGGGATGATAAATGGCCCTGGCTATTGACGTAGCGTCAGTCCCTGCACTGGCTTGATTTAAGTACGTACCCTCCCCCCCTCCGGCTTAATTAACAAGTCCTTCAGTTCGCTACTTACTTGGGGTGGCGCTGTATCAATTATTCAATTTTGCCCTTAATTATTGAAATAATGTTGATGGATTATAGTCCCTTTACACCAAGTCCGATATTTGCCAATCCGAATGGCATCCAAACGTCGATTATTTTAAGTAATAGCTCGATTTATGAGAAACTAATGGAAGAATAATTTAGAAAAATAAAAATTGTAACTGCTTGGCGTTTTAGATTAAGTGTTGAATTACTAGGAAAAGGCACTAAGCTCTGAATTGATTACAAAAGACTCATATAAATGACTATTATTAGACCTATTTCGACTTATGGAGTAGACCTTTGGGGCTCTACTAAGCCAACTAATTCCTCTCGTATCCCAATCCTTACGATCCAAAATCCTCCATAAAATCCTTAATGGTCCTTCCTTAATGACCTCAATATTCCATTTGTTGCTGATTTGGCCCGCACCCGATACCAGGGCCTTTTATGACATACTTTATTCCCACTCAAACCCTCTAGCTTCAAAGCTATCTCATCAGTTACCGCTCAATTAATATTTATAGTAATACTTAGATCTCCTTAAATAATTTAGAAATATAAATTATAGTATACTAAAAAACTTTAACTATGCCAATTCGTAAGACCATAATACTGTATATCTCACATCAGCATTCCAATCTCACTCACTCCAAGACAATCAACACACTTAAGACTGCACAACTTCCTTGTTTACTGTTATCGAACATCAGTTGTACAAAGAAGATTATTAACACTTTATTGAAATATTACAATCTGCCACTTGTGGGCAATAAGTAATAGTGCTGTGTAGCTTACAATCATTCCATAACAAAACAATAATATAATATAATATAAACAAAATAAAATAAATAAATATATACATGCGGAAAAATATATGCATGAGGTAACAGAAAGAAATTAATGCGGAAATGATAATAATAAAATAAAGTAAAAAAAAATAAAAAAAAATAATAATAAAAATAAATAAATAAATAAAATAAAATGTACACATTCATACCCTAATAAAGAAGTTACCTATTTTATAGTAGCCAGGTGCGCCCCAAGAGACCCTGAAGGTCCAACAGAGTCCAACTGTCGTAGTTAACAGATTAAATAGTTTGGCCATCATTGCTGCATTTATACGCGGGACCATTAATGAAGGTTTATTTATTTACTTTATTTAATTATTAATAATTTATTTATTAATTATTATTTTTTATTTTATAATGCATTTATTAAGTTAAAAAGCTTGCTTTAGTGAAACTTCAAAAAACAAATCCGAAGCTACTACTAATACTTGAACACCTCATACAAAAAAAGACATATACACAAATCATATGAGTAGTCCAAACATACTCATCTATCAGAGACAACTACCTTCTTACATACACAAATAAATACCATATATATATATATATATATATATATATATATATATATATATATATATATATATTATATTTTGAGTTTTTGCTCATTTTTATTGATGAAACTATTAAAATTAGGCACTTGGAACTAATACCTTCCTAGTTCTACCAAGAACGGAATCAACTATAATATTGCGCTATACTTATTGAAGGGTGCATACTACAATACTATAGTATATTATAGGACATCCAATATACCCAATTACTAACTGCTAATAGGCTGGTAATTACAGACGTTGGAGCAGTTCCTTCCATTACTAAGAGCCTCGGGAGGAACACCTGACTTCCGCCATCTGCTCCTGCTCTGTTCCTTCTGTTCGATTGTTCCTTGCCCTTGGGCCTCAGGGTCGATACCCTTCCAGGGCCATAGTCCACGTCGTACGGCAGCACCTGGATAACTGCTGGAACAAGGATATGTATCCGGAGGAGATATGATATGGTCTTTATCACTGTAACAGCAACCTGGCTACTCCATTGAATTTAGTACAGTCCATATCATATTATTGTGATTCCATTAATTGTTTTTAAAATTTATTTACAGAAATTCGCAACTGTATAATAACAATAAAACATGAAAATATAACGAATGATATGAAGTAGTACTGAAATAAAAAAAATCAATTTAAAAGGTTACGAAGCCATCTTCTTTTCAGTCGCCTCGGAGGTTATCGAGAATATATATTCGATGTCGAGGATCGAGAATTGAAGTCGATCGGTTTGAAACTAGTGGGTTTGAGCTGGAATAAAGTTGGTCATGATAACGGACGGGTTGGTCATGATTGATAACGGATCCGGGCCAAATCAGCAACAAGTAAGAAATTAAGATCATTATGCATGAATTTATTCGTAACATAGTAAAGAGCATAGAGGAATATGGATTGTAAGGATTGGATACGAGATGAATTGGATGGTTTAGTGGAGCCCCAAGGCTCAACTTCCTATGTCCAAATAGGTCTGATAAATAGGTAAATGAGTCTTTTTTAATTAATTGGGAGCTTAGTGTGTTTGTCTAGTAAATGGTGATAAATGGTGGTAAATGGATTCAGAAGTGGTAGAGACTGTACTGTTTCTTGGCCAACGTTTGTAAGGGGAGAGTATTTGTTCTACATCACAGACAAGGACACACTTAACCTTTGACTTTGCACACTCTGCCCAATTCAATCCACTATAAGAATTATCCAGTCAACTATTTTCCACTCAGAAACACTTAACTGCTCGGCCCCCCTCTTTTAAGAGTACCATCTTTATAGAGACTCGGAGAGCATCAGGAAGTCTTGAAATCTCACTGGGTCCATTCGTTGTTAACAGATTAAATACGCCACAGCCGGATTTGAACCCGGGACGTTTTTCACGGGAACTCAGATATATTTATATATAGATCTTGAAAAAAAAATACAATACAGATGCTGAAGCATTAACAAATAATAAAACGAATCCGAGAACAAACTGTAAAATAGAAAAGAATAAGGAAAGATGAAGGAAACGTTAACTGCGACGAATAGAAAGGAGAAAATTATGTAGATGGATGAGCTACGCACTCGGAATGCACTTAGGAGAGATTTATTGGCCCTATACATCAAGGATCCTCTCCTGTTTGGGGCGAGCCCAGGGTCTTCATGGAAGGGCTGCCGGAGGAATTTAGGAACAAGGGAGGAGTAAAAGGTACAATATTTCGGGGGAAATTGGTGGAGTTGGAACCCTTCAGTATACAATATATTCGTATGATAGGCATATATCGCAATATTATAATTTAAAATAAGAGGATATTCAAAAAGAGACAAAATATAGATAAAATAATTATTAGGATGGGACAAGAGAGCAATGCTTTATTTTCAGCAGTGCTGTCCAACTACAGTCCCTGGTCATATTAATGTGACCACTGGAGAGATTCGTTCTTGTTACATGTTTGCATTATATTTTTGTATGCGTAATGATGTAAATCGAGTTTAAATATTAGTTTTATGGGTAAGTTAGTTATCTGATAATAATATGAAATTGAAAAAAATAGTTTCGAAAATAAATCTTTATTTTTTTTTTTAATATTTTTTTGTGTCACCCTATTTACACCCTATTTTACATATTGATGAAAAAAAACTATCAAAATAGCTAAAATATGTGATACAAATAATAAATCAATAATAAACTTACCGAATCCGACTTTTATTTTATGAAAAAGAAACAATAAATCCACAAAAATTTTAAACACAAATTATGCACGCCGTCACTCGTAAAACAAGATGGCTGTACTAAAATCAATGCTGCCATTATTAAAAAAAAAAACTTTAAAAAACTTATAACAGTGTTGCCATTACTTAAAAACTATAGTAAAATTCTTAATTTTTCCTACCCTCTTGTCTTTTTTTTTTTTATATGCAAGAAAATAAAGAAAATACAAACCAGATAAACTAAGTACACATATATTACCATGCAATTTATGAAGATAAATAAATTTAAAAAAAATTATATATTAAATATATTAGCGTGTGGGGTATCAGCTACTACACACATGATGGTGAATTATCCCCAGGGAGTCAAGAATAATATTCTCGGCGATCACTGCCATTGACACCCAGGTCATCAAGGAAGCTCCATGTTCTTTTCGGAATCGTTCCGCGAGACCCAAACCAGAGGCCTCTCATGGTGAACTCTCTTTCTCGCGGAATTTCTCCTTTAGGAAAGGGATTCCAATAAACTAAGCCTCTAAAACACTGGAAAATAAATAGATACATCTCACACCGACAGCCAGACTCTTCAATCAGATACAATAACTTCACTCTAAAACGTAAAATTTTAGGATGACACATACCTTAATTATAAAAGAATCAAAACCACCCCCAGAAATTATGAACATCTTACCTGAAAAAAAACCACTATTAGCATCAAAAACTATTTTTTTAATTTCGTATATACAAATATTTATATACACATACGTAAAGTAAAAAATTGTAATGCAATAAATGCCTATAAATACAATTTTTTCAAGTTGACGATTGACGGTCACCTGTGGTCTAGTGGTTAGCGAAACAAATCACTAAACCCAAGATCGCGGGTTCGTAGCCCGGCAGGTGGCCCTAGGATTTTTTTAAGGGAGTAAAAAATCCTTAGTTACGCCGTCCTTCGGAAGGGACGATAAACGGGGGTCCCGAGCCTGTATGAGGTCATGTACTCGTTAAAAATCCCTATCCTAATTAAACCTGGATAGCCTAAATTTAGAGCTCCCAATGTAGCATCGCCCGATTGGCGATAGCAGCATAAAGTGACGTTAAATACACAAACAACAACAAGTCGACAATTAAATGTTCTCTAGTAAAAACAGGTCCAAAATCAGGAAGCGGAGTAGCACTGTGTTGAGAACTGAATCGCTATTAATAAGGTTCCGGGTTCTAATCCTGCTATGGCAGATAAATTATCTAATCTGTTAACAGCCGGGGATAGACCGTGTGGTATCTACAGGCTCACCCGGTCTCTATAAACTGAGTAACGTTAATACGAGAAAGAACCGTGCGGTTGTACGAAGGATAAGATAGATCCCTTCCCTTTACCAAAAGGACAGTCTCAACCGTGTACTGAAACCAAGTCCTTCATGGGTAGTACTGGGATTGATATTCATATTTTTATTCAGTAGGAACACATGTTCCTCTATTCCAATAACGATGCAAAAGTGTAAAATTAAAACAAATATTTCTAAATTAATTCAGGAGATCTGCTTTTCTCCGAAGCAATTTTTAATTGAGCATAGATTCAATTATATACAAAAGTATATGAGCGAGAAATATATTCATTTGTAAAAACTGTATTATTGAACCAACAAAAAATGACGGAAGGGAACAACAAAAAATGGCATACAGGAAAACGGCATACGAACGGGCTAAAAACAAACAAAGACAAGTTGGGGAGGCAGAAGACCCATAGAGAGAACAGACAAAGGTTTGATTGTGTATTGTTCCGAAAACACAGGACAGGTGGAAGAGTATATCAGCCCTCGCCTGTGTAGCGGCAGAATTTATAAACTGTTTGGATTAACTGTTGACATTCGGGTTCCTCGATCTGTGAGGCAGGATTCGTCTCATGTGGAATGTCTGAGCAGTTTCCTTTAAAATTTGATCTATGGTTCTTTTTTTTTTATTCAGAGATCTAGGCAGTTCAATGTGTTTGGCTTAGCGCTATAAGTTTTTGTAATGAAAGCACCGGGTTAAAATCAAGCTGTAGTTGTTAAAATGTTTGAGCTATTACAGCCAAAGATAGACTGTAGAATGTACAGACCTTCCAGGGGCTTACCAAGTCTCTACATAATGTATACTCATAATTGTGGGGAAAACCATGCGGTTGAACGTGATCTCCAAGGTAGCTTCTTCCTGAACAATCATTGCATTTGCAACAGTACAGTCTCTACTGTACTATTTTCAGTATTATAGTTTTTAGTAGTGGTACAGTTTTTTTTTTTACTTCAATATTGGTATTAATTTAACAATTGTACTAGATAATGTTTCTTTTTAAATGGTACTTTTCACCGTGGAAGTGCCTCTGTCCAAACAATCCAAGCCAGTTTTTTAGCCAGGCATTCTTGGGATTCCTATTCTTGCGACTCATGAAGTCAGTCCATTGAATTATGAATATCCAGGACTTTTTCCTGTTGGTCTGGCCTCTCAAAGTCCTGGGTCCCGATCCTCACCGATCCAACAGAGATGTCCGAACCATCCAAGTGGCCTTAGATTCAGTCCTCTTAGCAGAGACCACCCCTAGATCCTCTCTAGTCCTCTCATTCCTGATACAATCCTTCCTACTTCGGTCCGCTACTTTCTGGAGGTACCTCATTTCTGCTGCTTAAGCACTTATCTAATGGTACCCAGCTTTCACTTCCGTATCTGAGGATAGGTAGGTAAACAGGTTTGAAAATATGCAGCTTATTGTTTTTCTCCACCTTCCGTTTCCCTGTGTGCTGCCTAAGTGGTTTTAGATTGAGTTTGTCCCATTTTCTTTGAATTAGGCGAAGCATTAATAGAAACTTTATACACGAAAAAACAGTAGGATGGGTAGAAGCAGTGAAGGAAGATGCCAACAAAGTAGGTCTTACAGAAGAAATAACACAGGACAGCAATAGCTTCTGGCTGCAGATAGAAAATGCAACCTATGAAGAAGACAAGCCAAACACTGAAGAGAGTGTTAGATGACCAGAGACGAGCAGTTGGAGAGAGAATGAAGAAATAATGGAAAGAAAAGAAGGGAAATAGACACCATAAGTCCTAAGTTGTATATGTTACGTAGATGGCCAATTTCATAAATTATATATATTTTTTTTGTGTACACACTTTCCGCCTTCGTTGTACTGCAATACTCTCTCATCTTTCTGGACTGTTCCTCTCACTTTTTCTTAGTCCATTTTCTTCCTCGCCTCTGCTTCCTTCCTGCGAGAACACCAACTTCTTTTAATTTTTTTGCGAAAAGCTCTCTATCCAAGCAGCCGTTATACTTGATTTCTAGCTCCTCCTTTCTTTTTTTCACATATAAGCTTAAGACTTCTTCGAAATTTTTTTTCTTCAGGCTCTTCTTGTTCATTCTGACCAAGTGGCCATAGAACCTCAGTCAGGAGACCAGAGATCCAATCAAGGCCAAACCAGGAGGTCCTGATGACTGTTTCAAGATCTTCAAAAAATTTCTGTATATAGCTTCTTATTATTGATTTTCTCCTATACCCCTCTTGATAGATATATGGAATAAGATTTAGCTATTTTTATTTATTAAATCAATTAAAACTGTTCTACATTTCGTGCTAAGGCTTATAGAAATCAGGAACATTGGTTTTGTGATATTCTAATTTTTAAATATATTGGAATTTAACCGATCGAGCTTGACAAAAGAATTAAGGAAAAGTAGTTCCTTGATCCGTTGCTAGGCAACGCCGATAAGATGTAATCTCTTTATAAACAAAAGTTGTTTATATAATGAAGGCATATACATTTTAAAAATATAACATCCAATATATATTTATCCACTTTATAATATAAAAAAAAAAGGTTATAAGGACAGAAATATGGTTAGGTATGGATTACTGAATATACTTTACCAGGGAAAGATGATTCTATTCTTGGAGATTATATTTTATATTGGACTGAAATATTCAAAAGAGAGCCTGAGAGGCATAATGTTACAGAAAATAAACTTGTTATCAAACATGGTTGAGTGTAACCCTACGCCGCGTCACGATGGAACCCAGTTAGGAAAAAACAATTTTGAGACTTTTAACATCTTATATTTATATTTTTATTTTTATTTAATAAGTTACTAGGTCCTGTTTTCTATATAACCATTTGTGATTTAGTATTTGATATTTCGTTAATTGGACAATTATAGTAGAGTTTCAGTCATCACTTGTGATTACCAAATGGCATAACATCCAGTGCAGTTTTAAACAATGTAATCAATTGATTGTGTTGATGAAACAAAGTTTGTAATTGTTCTACAATAGTCCTCCACTGAACTGTTATTATCAATTTTCTCTGTTGTATTGCCCATGAAATAAATTTGTAGGAATTTATAGTCGCTATCTGTCACCCGCAAAAGCGAACCTGCGTTATGATATATTTGGTATTGTATCTGCAAATTAAATAGAAAACTGTTATTTTTACACAACTTAAAAAAGAATAAACAAAGTTAGCATGAAATTGTCACGAAGTATATTTCTTGCCTCAAAAAAAGTCATTTGGAAGCAGTTGTTCTATTTTTTTATGTTTGTAGGGGGATTTATGGAATCCCATCCAGTTTCTGAAACCAATGAGTACAGGTCAAGGATGCAGTGTATCAGAGAGTACTCAGTAACTGGATGAGTACTCCAAAACATGAAACATGTTTGCCGTCAGGTGAGTTGCAATGTTTGACCGCGTGACATGTTCTGCCAACTGGCTCCAATCAGTGCCAGTTAGGTTGGCAACCTCAACCTCATCACATTGATTCCAACAACAAGGGAACGATTAATGTCTTGTTTCTGCCTAGGCTCTGGTGGAACACTAAATTTATCCCGATACGTAAAGGTAAAGGATAACAAAACCTGTAATTTTATTATTATTTTATTTTTTATTAATTTTGTCTTAAAAAAATATATACTATAGTGTAATTGGGCCAAATATTTGGCATCAAATTTCACTTTATCTGATTTTCGAAAAAGTCAGCGAATCTATTGACTATTTCATGAACTAAAAGGTATATAGTTGAGCCTGCGTTGTTGAATATGCCTGTCGAATGCTACGTACCAGTGTTTATAGTATATATAATAGGTAATGTCAAAATAATTAGTAAAAAAACGTCGGGACATCCTGTGGTCTAGTGGTTAGCGTAACAAACTAAAAAGCCAAAGATCGCGGGTTCGTATCCCGGTAAGTGACCCCAGGAGTTTTCAAAGGGAATAAAAATCCTTGGTTATGCCGTCCTTCGGAAGGGATGTAAAACGGGGGTCCCGATCCTATAAAATGCCAGGCACACGTTAAAAATGCCTATCCTAATTAAACCTGGTTAGGAAAAATTTAAAGCTCTCATTGCATCGTCCGATTAGCCATAGCAGCATAAAGTGGCGTTAAATAAACAAACAAACAAAATTTTTTTTTAAATTTAGATAAAATGTGATTCGTGCTAATTATCTTGCCTAATAAGTTTTATGAATTTTTTTGTCATATAAGTTACTAATTCTGATAATAGCCATGAACGACGTGTGATGGTTCTGCAGATTCTTCTGGGGTTCACTCAGCCTCTACAATGTCGGCAGGCATAATTGGGGGAAAATAATAAGTTGGTCTAATTTATATATTTTTTTTCAAAATATTACTAAAATTAATTCTTGTAAAATACAGATTTTGACTTGTTTTTCAATTTCCCCCCAATTTCTTGAATAGCTCGTAAAGCACTTGGGATTTTTCGCTTCCCGATTACAATTTTTCCATCTAATAACGTTATTAATTAATATATTTGAGAACAATTTACAGGAAACTTTAGTATCGTAATTAAAGAGACATCCAAAAATGTATTGGGTGCAGAATGTCGCCAAGGTAAGAGGCCGCAAGGCTTCCAGACAACCTTGGATCTTTACTGTTTTCTAAAGACCTTGTTTCATTCAATGGGAGCAGTAAAAAATTTATGAATGGCTAAAGCATATAATAAATTTATTTTTAGTGAACTGAATTTTTAAAAAATCTAAACGGATTAGGTTTTTAATCGATGATTATGATGTAAAACTAATAATGCCAATGTAGCCCCTTAAGAATAATAAAACTAATAAAAATTGTGTTTATAGTCTAACTGAGAACTACTGAATTTAAATGATACTCTATTTACATTTTCATTTTACTTTTTTTGTTTAAAATGTATTCATTGAAATTTACAGCTGTATACAGAATACATCAATAAATATAATGAAAGATAAATCATGTCCAGAGAAAAGGCAAGTAGAGAAACTACCCAGCGGTAGTACTCAAATAAAAAATTCACTTTGGAAAGTCACGAGGCCATCTTATTTCAGACGCCTCGGAGGATTATCAGGAATTAAAGAGGTTCTGAGGTTTGAAACTAGTGGGTTCGAATGGGAAGGAAGTTTGTCATGAAAAGATTGATACCGGATTCGCGCCAAATCAGCAATAAACAGTACATTAAGGTCATTATGGATTACTTTGTTTGTAAAAAAGTAAGGAGCATTGAGGATTTTGGATTTTAAGGATTGAATACGAGACGAATTCGATGGCTTAGTGGAGCCCCAAAGCTCTACTCCGTAAGTCCAGATAGATCTAATGATTGTCATGTATATGAGTCTTATATAATTAACTTGGAGCTTAGGGCGTTTGTCTAGTAAATGTTGAAGTACTATAGCCTGAAACGGCGAGCTGTTTCTTGTCGTTTCAGTCTAGTATGAGTATTCCGAGTTAAGCGTTTGTCAAGTTGTAGTCCTGAGTACCGAACCTTCTCTGCAGGAATCAGTGGGATGTTATTAAACGATACAGGAGGACAGGAAGTCGTTGGTTTACGATGGAGCATTTTACATTTGAAAGGAGGTTTGAGTTTAATGAGAAGAAAAAATAATTAGTCTGAAGAAATGAAGAAACATTTGTGATACAGCTGAGGAAACGAGCAAGAAATAAATTAAGGATAGAGATAGTTGGGGGTGCACTCAATTAAAACGCCCTAATAAGTGCATACTTATTTACTGTGTGCCGGCGTTTCGACCTAAATTGTAGGTCATCTTCAGGGCTGTGAGAGAAAACAGACAAAACAAAGAAATAAATTATTGTTTAATTTTCAAAGCAGATTATTTGATCATCATATTTGCTTATTTGACTGCACCCCCAACTGGCTCTATGCTTACATTAGAAGTTCCGGTCAACTGATTCCTTCTCTAACTTAAATAAGAATGGAATTATTAATCTTAGCTTTTTAGTCTATTTCGCTGTAAAACTCTGTTGAGGCTTAAAAATACCCTTAAACATATAAACAAGCATAAATAAACTTATTTTACCACTTAAATAACAGGTATCAAAAGATTAATATTTTTGGCCAGGTTTTAAGGGCTAATACTGTGAGCCGGATTTGAATCCGGAACCTTTAGCACAGCAACTAACAATTCTGTACATTGATCTATCTCACTCCCATAAGTGATATTTCGTTCCTACAAAAATTAAAATATTTTAAAAATCTCAAAATTCATTCAAATGTCGGCCTCTTCAGTTAAAAGTACTCGATTATAAATAAATTTCCATTACTGGGTATATTTTAAAGCCGTTAAAGTCAATTAATTAATTAAATTTATCATATTTAATTGTTTATTGTGATTATATAAGCGACAGCATATTTAAATACCACCGGAATTATGCACATATATTACTAACGCTATTTCGGTTGACCCACAGACGTAATGCAGAATCGGAGGAATAGAACTCGCTATATTTGGCATCAGACTGCCCCTGACCTAAGTTGAACTGCTAGCCTAACCCTTCGATCGTCATGTTAACTGGTTCAACCGAACTTCACTTCGGATATTGATGGGATTGATCTCGCTGTTTCTTCCAAATTCCAAATTCGCTGTAACTCCCACCTGATTTCTTTCATGGCTCTTCATTATCCACATTTAACCCCTTAACGCACAGTTTTAATGTAAAAAAACAATCTTTAGAACATTGTTTTGGCAAAAAAATAAAAAAAAATTCAAAATTAATCAAAATTTGTATCACTTTCTTCTGAGCCGCTTTCCGACAAATTTGCGTATTCATATTCTGAATCGCTCATTTTTCAATATATATTTTACTAAAATATAATATAATATAAAATATAATAATAATAATAATTTGAAAATGAAAAAAACATACCAATTGTATAAATATCCAATATACCCAATTTTATTTTCTGTAATCACAAAATAACTGACTGTCTATAAAGATACACTTATCTTTGCAAGTTTACAACACTTAGGTAACTATTGAACTAAACTATGAAACAACAGAAACAAGTGTTTGATATTTCACGTCTAAATAGTAAAATAAAAGATACAATGGCCTTTATATAAATTCACGAAAATACTACGACGGATCGCAGTCAGTCGTCACGAGTACAGAAATGCAAGAATGCAAGGTATTATGAAGGTATTATAGCTTACAATCCTATGTAAATGATAAATATCAATAACACGATTCTTTTTCTTAGCTTTCACATTGTTATTTTCAATTCTCGAATATATTCGAGTGTGAAAAATTATAGCAGCATCAAATACAACGCCGCTCGAATTATCTCGAGTGTGCACAGTTTGGCCTGTTAAGCGCGCTCGAATTAACTCGAGCGTGCAAGTTACGAGGTTAAATCCAAACATTTCCTATATTTCAGCTTGAAACAGCTTTTCTCACCCATCAGCAGAGAGCAATCTTAGCACATGATATTCATGTCTCAGATGTGTAGTTTATACCGCAAGTTTGTTTGTTAGGAAATAATCTCTGAAAACGGACAAATGAGTAAGTGGGGGATAAAAGTGAGTTTTTTTTTTTTTTTTAAATGTCCCAATTAGGTAGTTAGCATTCATTGAATTGTGTACAAAAACGATTCATTAAATATTCTTGTTGTATCTATAACAATATACCTGTAACAATAATTTAAAAATAAACGCTCCTGTTATATTATTAACAAGTTGTAACTAGGTTACAGCGGATCCAAATAAAAGAATACAGTCCCAGAGCTTGTTATAAATAAGGTCAGGGGAGAGGTAGCAATTGGAAAAGCAAAGAAAAGAAAGAGATGACGAGAGCTGTTTGGGCGAGGAGATTCGTGGCAGTGTTTGCAGGTCGCGTAGAGGTCCCTCCTTCCAGCTCAGCGCTCTTGTAGTGCCTCCTTCGTTATATCTTCTAGCCATTAGTCTTCATTTCATCTCCTCAGTTTATTTTAAAAACGTTTCTCTCTCTTTCTGGGTTACTGGGTCTCATTTTTCGGTTTATATATCATTCATTAGAAAGAAAAGTGCTACAATAAGAATTTTTATTTGCTAAGAAAGCTTCCACTGATTGTGTTTTTATTTGAAATAGAAATTCTGATGGTTTAGCTAATATTGTTCGAGATAAAAAATTATTGAATTTTAGTTTCACTTATAACTTTCTTACTTTTATTCTATGTCCTTCTTCTTTTTCCTCATGTGCCCTGCCCCCCAAACGTTGGCTATTATCGCAGCCACGAAGTTGTGGAGCCACGAATGTCTTCTTCTTCCGGGTCCGTGATTTCTCTCTATCTTTCCCTGGACTGTAACATCCGTTATCTGTCTTGTCTCATTAGATGACTGAGATATTCAATCTTCGTGTTTTTAATTGTAAATTCTTTTTCCATCTACTTTCCTATCCAGTGTACTATTTCATGAGGATGATGTGTTAAATATACGATATTTTGAGAATGTACCGTAAATCCACATCACAAACGCCTCGAGCTTTTTCAATAGTTTCTACCAGGCACTTATAAACTACTAATCCCATGATCGCGGGTTCGTAGCCCGGCAGCTGGCCCTAGGATTTTTTTAATGGAGTAAAATATCCTTAGTTACGCCGTCCTTCGGAAGGGACGTTAAACGGGAGTCCCGAGACTATATCAGGTACTCGTTAAAAATCCCTATCCTAATTAAACCTGGATAGGCAAAATTTAGAATTCCCAATGTAGCATCGTCCGATTAGCCATAGCAGCATAAAGTGACGTTAAATAGACAAATTAACATACCGGGTTCTTAAAGTATGTAATCTCTGTGGTTGTATGGAAAAAATACGGTCGTGTATATTCTCTGCGCAAACACTACACTGCACAAATGTTGAATAAGAAACTATACAGCCTCTGTATATTGCTCAGCCCGGTATCCTTCATGGAATTAAGTGCTGCAGGTATTTCTTCCTACTCAGTATCTCATGTTTCAGATAGGTACCTGATTTTTTCTCGATTTGTAGAATACCTTATTAAACTTGCACAAACTAAGATTGTTTAACTATTTTATTTTTTCTAATTCACACAAATATTCATTTCTTATAAGAAATAAATAATCTGATTTTAATTCTTGGATTATGGTAACTAATTTTTTCCATGAAATACAATGTACAAACACATTTACTATTGATCACTGTACGGCTCAAAAAACTTAAAATTTCATATAAACATTTATGCATTGAAAGAAAGAGGGAGCAGTGGTAGAGCTCTGAGTTGCCATACCAAAAATCCTGGTTCAAATCTCGCTGCAGGCAAGACTTTTATTTAGTCTGTTTGCAGCCGGTTATGGTTCATATAGGATCTAGGACCCTTCTGGGACTCACCCACCCAGCCTCTAAAAGTGGGTATTCAAAATAAGGGGGAATAATCTGGTGGTTGAGCGTGATCTAGGACAAATCACCTCCCTGCACAACCGTTGTCCATGAAAAAGTACTGTCTCTACTATGTACTGAATCCCAGACACTTCACGGTTTGTAGTTGTACAGGTTTTTTTTATTGACAGAAAGGGTAATAACAGAAAAAATAAAACAGGAAAATAAAAATAAAAACTTTCTAGCCAGTAATTAGTTTTTTTACTGGTTATTGTTATTAAGAGGAAAATATTCTATTGAAACGAAGTGGTTTGAACAAGGAGACTGTTGGTGCATCCTAGCCTGAGGCAGCTCTGGTAGGGATGGCTTGTCAGATGCAGCAGTTCGATCCGGAGGAGGGTACAACTCAGGTGGATGGGGCGGAAGGGAGGATTTTAATTGAAGACTCTACAAGATTCGAGGATGGAGATCTGGGTTCTAATCTTCTGGTACAGGAAGGAAGCAAAGAAGTAATGGAAGTGTTTGGTGAGGTAGACTATACAACTTAGAACTTACAACTTAAAAGTATACAACTATAGGTATGAGGTATGATGTGAGGTAAAATTACTAGGTGAAATTTAAGGAATACTATTGGTCTACATAGCAAAGACCTGGTTAACTCGAATAAGGAAAATAGAATATAGCGATAAACTTCTCGTGATTCCTAAAAGATACTTTAGGTTCACCGGTAAGTCCGCCGTAGATCAGATAACTATATAAAAATTGGGGAAAATAAGTGGGAAAAACCGAAGAAGATTTATTTAAAAGCAACTAAAGAATAAAAGAGACTTTTAAAGAATTTTCTAGATATTTAAGACACGATTGTTCAAGGACTTTTCTCAGTCGAAAAAGTAAACGTTCTAAAAGAAAATTGTATCTGCAGCTCCGGTGAATAAGTGGCTAAGTGGAATTTTGTATACAGATACCTGTATTGAGGAAAGCTGAATTTAATAATTCTCCCAGTTTTCCGATTTCCCAAGTGCAAGGAACTCATTAAGGAGAAAATTCGACTTAAATACTTATTCGTTGAGGGTATATATATTATAAAGTTTGACCAGGTCAGAGAATATTTCGATCTCGCCAATCCCACTGTAATTTGAAAGGTTGGTCCCGTCCGTTTTGCCTTAAGAAGGTTAAGAAATGACATTAAATACTCCTTTGTTTAATTTTACCTCACTTTTTGCTACTAAAGATGATCGGATGATATAGTGGGAGTCTTAAATTTTTCTTAAACAGTTATAGGGGATCATTAACGAGCACCTGACTCTGTACAGAATCAGGTTCCTCATTTTCCGTGTATATCCCCTCCGAAGGACGGCATAACTAAGGACTTTTTATCCTCTTTGAACAATCATAGAATCACCTGTCGAGCTAAATATCCTCGATCTTGGGCAGTTTAGATACTGATGGTACACCACAACACAGGTGTACATGAAGTTAAACAGTCTATTTATGATAACGGAATAAATATTGAATTTACAATCTTATTTGATTTTTAAGTAACTTCGTTGAAGGATCCATAGCCAATATGGGGGGAAACACAAGAGTAAAAAATAGTTCAAGAGTTTTGAGTGGTATGAGGGAGGGAATATAATGGTACTGCTTTACGAATTTTCGGATAAGTGTTGTTTCCAGGAGATCGTTATTTCGAAGGGCTTGTGATCGATGATGGAAAATGACCAAGGAGTATTGTTCACGATAAAGTGATAAGCTTTGGGGGGCCCGAAAACAATAGCTTTGGTCTTCTTGGGGTTAGCGTGAACATATAGAGGGTTGCCCTAGCCACTATTCAATTATGAGCTTCAGATGTGCTTCTTGTAAGGTTCATTAAAGTAAATTGGCTCATATGCCCCAAATGAAACACACTAATCTCATTGAAAATAGGAACATTAAAAATTTGTTATATAAATCATCTTCCTGCACTTTCGGTTGAACTGTTTCTAAGACAATTGTTGTGCAAGAAGATGAGCTGTATGCTTTCTCCCCTGATTAATGGTACTTTCATTATCCTTGAAGCTCGATGAGAACCCAAGAGAAGGTCTGCAGGTGCCAAAAGTTCATCCGTGAATGTTTAACAGATTAAATAGTTTATTTGCCACAGCTGGATTTGAATTAGTGGATATGAGTAGGAATAAAGTTTGTCATGAAAGGAGTGATACTGATATCGGGCAAAATATGCAACAAATGGGACACTAAGGTCATTATGGATGACTTTATTTCTAACAAAGCAAGTGAAGGACTTTATTTCTAACAAAATAAGGAGCATTGAAGATTTTAGGAAGGATTTTGCATTGTCAGAATTGGATACGAGAGGAATTCGAAGGCTTAGTTGAGCCCAAAAGCTATCTTTAAGTCCAAATAGATCTTAAATAGAGCCTTTAGCAATTAATTGAGAGCTTGGAGTGTTTGTTTAGTAAGTGTAGAAGTAGCCTGGAACGGAAATCAGGGTCTTGTCTTTTCAATATAGTGTGTTGTTTCTAAGTTAAACGATTGTCAAGGTATAGTCCTCAGTACC
This sequence comes from Arma custos, assembly GCA_037127475.1. Lineage (NCBI taxonomy): Eukaryota > Metazoa > Arthropoda > Insecta > Hemiptera > Pentatomidae > Arma > Arma custos. The sequence continues at coordinate 51,458,391 of CM073765.1, forward strand.
AGATCTGATCTTCAGGAGTCAGTGAGATATTATTAAAGGATACTAAAAGACATGAAGTCATTGGTTCCCGAAGAAAGGGAAAGCTGATTAGATGTGTTTTGAGGGAATTTATTTGTATCCTTCAGTTTAGGTACCATTTTTCAAGGATTGGGGAGTATGCGATTATTTAGATTAGTCTTGACTGACAATGAACATGTATCATCATAGTCTGCTTATCTGATGATTTTTCGAAGGTTTTTGGATTGTAGGGTTCGGATATTTCGGATTCGACGGCTGAATGGAGTCCCAAAGATCTATTTCGTATATCCAAATAGGCTTTATAACAGTCATGTATATGTGTCTTTTGAAATTAATTGGGAACTTGGGGCGTTTGTCTAGTAAATGTTGAAGTAGCTGGAACAGTGAGTTGACAAGCTGAATTTTAGCGATTCAGTAAATAATCTGAATTCAGATCTGAAGTTCTTCATGAGGACTTACAATTTTCATTTTTTAACGCGTTGAGATTTTCTTAAATTTTAAATCATGGGATATAATTATGCTAAGCTAGGCCTAGAAGGTTTTCCTGACAAGATTCGAACTCCCCCAGAGGATCCTCTAGACCTGGAACGGCAGGAAGACAGGGATACCCCGACCGGGAAGGGAGGATGAAGATTGGATGCTGTAGGGTGCGGTGCGTGGCCGAGTATTGATCAGAAGGGTGGCTAGACAAGGCTCAGTCTGGCTCCCACGTTGCCAAACCTACCCTCTTCCCTTCCTTCCCCATCTTCCGCCTATGTTATACTCCCGTTTATGTTATGCTTGCCATAAAATACATCAAATCAAAGGCTATAATTAAAGTTATAATTAAAATATTAAGTTTTTTAATTCTTTCATATTTTTAAATTATAGTTATAGCCTCAAAGTAAAGATTAAAAATGTAGCGGGGGAGAAAATGGTTTGGATATCGATGAAAAAAAAATTTAAATTGTAAGTAAATATTTATCAGCAACCAAAATTTCGACCCACATGCAGGTTTTCATCAGGACTTTTTAAAGAAGATACAAATATATGGAAGCGTTTATGATAATAAGAGGAATCTTCATATGCTGAATTTAAAAAACAAGACTCCTTGGGGTCACCTGTGTAGTAGTTAGCTTAGCAACCTACTATGCCACAGATCGCGGCTTCTTAGTCCAATAATCTTCGATGCCACTTCGATAATATTAGCAAGGTGCATGCTCAGCAATTACGTCTTGAGTATTCTCCTGAATTCTCCTGGGGTCTCATCTGTTTTTGGTATTAATATTCTACACAAAACCTTATTTTCGAATACCCTAAGACGTCGATCATCCTTGAGAGTTAGCGTCGACGTTTCACAAGGATTTTTAAAGGAAGTAAAAAATCCTTAGTTACGCGATCCTTCGGAAGATACGTAAAATAGATGTTCCGAGCCCTGTTTGTCGTTCAGGTACTGAAAGATTCCTATCCTAATTATACCTGGATAGGAAAAATTTAGTACAACTACTGTTTCCCAGCCAGGAAATTGGGTTTAGCGTGATATAGGACAAATCATCTCTCTGCACTTCTGTTGTCCAAGAAACAGTACAGTCCCTACAACGTAATGAACCCCAGATCCTTCAAGGATTGTAGTAGTAGAGATTTTTTTCTGTTTAATAAGTCCTGCCATTATTTATTAATGGCCTCCTTGAAGAATCTTTGCTTCTGCTAATTTCTTCCGCCATTCGCCCCTGTCCGCCGCAAGGCGCCTCCAGGGGTTTATCCAGGTGGTAACTCATACATCATCCTTCCTGGAGTTCTCGTTGGGTCCATCCTCTCCACATGCCGCAACCATCTTAGTCTTTTGAGTTGGATGACTTTTATTATATCATGTAGGTCCCTTAGCTCTTTATTAGACCTGATTCTCCACTTGTCCTCCTCTGATAGGTCCACAAATTTTACGCAGGTCTTTTCATTCCTTTACTTCAAGGATCCTTTTGCAATTTTTTGTCAATGACCAGTTTTTGTCATTATTAACTTATATTTCTAGGATATGAGTCTTGTTAATTTAAACTATCATACACTTTTAAAAAATAATCGAATTTATGGTTTGATATTATATTGCGCTACATGACGTGTGAAGGGGTAACCTAAAATCATGCTCTTGAAGTGTATTGTTAGCACATTGAGATGTGGCACATTGCCTAAAGAGTGCGCTAGTGAGGGGTTAAAGGAGAAGGGTTGGGAAGGGGGTGAAGGGCTTTGTTATTTGTCAAGGTCCTGGGCTCTTTGTCCTTAGCCAATCGTATGCTAACTGTGTCGTCCCTAAAATGGGTCTTGCTATATCTCTTGTAGTTTACACAGTACTGTGTCTGCTATTGTATCTGTGTATATATCTGCTATATAGCACAAAGCTCTGTGTATACATGCTATATCATGCAGCATACCCATTCACACAGACTTTGTTTATCACTTTATATTAACAAATCATGGGATTGAGTAATGAGTTATGAAAGATAGGAACTTGGCAAGCCTCAAGAATGCGTACAGATCCACAGAGTCCGTGTTGGTGTTTAGCAATTAATTATGATTAAATTATACAATTTTTGTTATTATTACGTCTTTATAAAATAAAAATTATAATAATAAATACGAAGTAACAGTGGCATTTTCCTACTCAATGGATACGATGAATAATGTCTTAAGGTATTCGAAAATAAGGTGTTGCTTAGAATATTCGTACTAAAAAAGAATTAGACTACTGGAGAATCTAGGGATGATTACAAACCTGCACCAGGTTATTATTATTCAAGTGATATGGTCACGAAGAATAATATGGGCTTGTAAAGTTGCAGTGTTTATTCATTTAACGATACTAAATGCTAGTATAATAATACTAAATTTTCCGTATCCAGGCATAATTAGGATAGGGATCTTTCAGTACGTGAAAAGGCTCGGGACCCCTATTTTACGTTTCATCCAAAGGGCAACATAACTAAGAATTTTTTACTCCCTTTCGAAATTCCTAGTAGAAACGTGGACGCTAACGCTGAAGACTGGAAAACGTCTAATGGGTAAGCCGAGAGGTAATAGGAAGGATTACTTTAAGAGTCATCAGAGGTATTATAGGCAATGAACCTTCGGGTTCACTAAGAATTAATATTATTATTATTAATAGTACTAATAAAAAATCCTACAACTACAAACCAGGAAGCATCTTGGGTTTAGTGCAAGGTAGTGACTGAAATGTTTTTAGGACGATAGAGGTGATTTTACGGAGAATAAACCTAATGCTGTTACTAATTCTAAGGTACCCGGGCTTTTACTGATTATAAGCTATATATTTACATACAGGGAAACAACCATCAAAGTAGGAAACTATACCTTCCAAAACGTGAACGAATTTGTATGTCTAGGTATGCAACCGGATATTCAAAGAAATAAATGCTTTTTTGGGTTGCAAAAGCACCTCAGAAGTAAAGCCTTATCCCGGACCACAAAGATAAGAATGTATAACTCTGTGATAAGGCCTATCCCGACATATCCTTCGGAGTGTTGGACTCTCACAAAGGCACAAGAGCTCACTATCATGAGGTTTGAGCGAAAAATAATACGGAAAATCTATGGAGCAGTATTTCACAATAACACGTAGAAGCAACGGTCGAACTTAGAAATAGCTGGGCTACATAAAGATGCCGACATTATCAGGTTTATAAAGGTGAGCCGATGGGCAGGAAACATCGCACGTATGGGAACAAATGAAGTCCCTAAAAAATTACTTCAAGAAAAAGTGCATGGAAAAAGAAGGGTTGGAAGACCGATGCTCCGATGGACGGATGGTGTAGCTGTGGACGCTCGGAGCATCTTCAGCACCCGAACTGGAGAGCAGCAGCTATCAACAGAGATGACAGGCGGTTGATGTTGCGGGAGGCCTTGTCCCCACGTGGGATGTAGAGCCATCTGTGTATTTGCTTTATAGAGGCTGGGTGATCCCTAGGAGGTTAAGGTGATTCCATAAGGTCCATCCAAACAGATTTCAATATTTATCTTTTCAGCTTAATTTGAACTAGATTTCAGAACACCAACTTGGTAGCGCTCAACAAAAGTAATAATAAAAACCAAAAATATGGCGAAACCTATCTAGATACCTAGATACATAAACTTACAAGGAATTTATGCAGTGTTTGTAACCTTGTCTTTCTAAGAGATCCATATAACAAGACTGTTTTACTAAAAATTCCAGCATTTTAAAAATAAATATTGTTTGCGGTAAATTTGAAATATGAAAGTTAGTGAATGTTGACCATAAGAATTATAATGCTGTTATCCTGAAACAGTTATTAAGTCGCACAGCCATTTTGTAGCTGTCAATAAACGTTTGGACAAGTTAGTGACGCTACTGGCATGTCAATGGTTAGGTAAACCAGGAAGCGTTTTGAGGAATTATCTTTAACGAGCTGAGGATGTATTCATGCGCTTCTGATCGATCACGTGTCATTAGATTTTCCTCATTATTTTCTCTGTGGTTCTTTTTACACGAATATAACAAAAAAATGTGATTGAATATTTTTATATATATATTCAGTAAGCTATATATGAAAAATACATAATGACAACAAGTAATGCTATAATGAAAAAAAAAATCGAATCCGATATTTCAACAGAAATTAAGACTGTAAGCCTGATTCCAAATTAATAAATCTCGAAATATATTTTGTGTGTGTGTGAGTGTGTCTATCTCTTAAGACTTGCTTGAAAACGAATAATAGCTTGAAAATGATATTGAATATTTCAGACAGGTATATTAATATCAGAAATTTAGTTAATGTCCGATTATTAATCATATATTAATGTCAGAATATTGTAAAATTAAACAGGTCGGTCTTATTAAAAAAAAACTAGCAGGACTTAAATGCATAATTTTTAAAAATTAGTATTTTAAATAGCAAAATACTTGCAGTAGTTAGTTATAATAAATCCTTTGAGAGGGTTCAGTATATATCCGAAATTGTATTATTTCTAATCGAAAGGCTTTATAGGAAGACGATTTCGCTTGTACCTTCTTAAGGATTTTCCTCCAGTTTTATAGTATCCAATTCACAGAAGCTAGGTGAGCCTTAGGAGGGTCTTCAGTATCCTTCAGGGTCGACTCACTTTAACTATCCAATAATAATAATAATAATAATAAGGTGAACCCGAGGCTCAATGGCAATACCAATAATTTTAGCTTACTAATTTTCGTCCACGGAACCACTACACAAATTCAAATCCGCCTGATAACTTTTAACGCAATCCTCCCACCTACGCCTAGATCTACCCCTCAAACGCTATCTAGTAGGTACAACGCTTAGTAACCTTTTAGGAATCTTTTTATAGTTCCCGCGTCTTCACCCGTCTGTACCAAATCATCCGCAAACCCAAGCAGGGATAAAAGTGCAAACTGTAAGCATAATTAAATTATGGGCTGAGTTATTTGTGAAATAGGTATTGGTCCGCTGACAGTCGAACAGGGGGAAACCAATTAGTGTGTAACTGCAGAGTTGCTATGCTGAAGGTCCTTTGCACGTATCCAACTGCAGCAGATACAGTATTTAATCTGCTAACAACCACAGATGGACTCTATGATATCTACAGATCCTCCTGAGTCTCACCCATCCCCTATTACTTGGGTACGCTTAATTGAAGAAAAACCTAGCGGTTGAGGGTGTTCTCGGACAAATCATCACCTCGAGTAACCGTTGTATTGAGGACAGTACAGTCTCCATTATGTACTGGAACCAATGGGTTTTATTAGAAGTTTTTTTTTATTATTTTGGTTTTCTTAAGAAGCAATTATATAAGAAATCATTTTAAACCGTTTTTCCTAATAGATAATTTGAAATCAGAATATAGCGATACAGTTCCAAAGGACGGCAACTAATTAGCGGTAGAGGTGGTATTGATCAGGATGTGGGAAGGGTATTCGAGGAAGGGACTCAACCATTTTGCTGTCAGAATTAGGAGAGTATTCATTCTCGTCCTTAACTTCCCTTTAAGTTTCCTCTTTAAAGCCTTTCATTAACTTCATTACCATAAAAAATCATGCTTTTAAAAATATTATATTATAAATGTTTATAATAAATATAATAAAATTCGCTAAAGACTTTGGTTCATTTTAGGGTAAAGAGTGTACTGTTTATAAGACCAAAGTACATAAGTCCCTGTTACATAAGTTTTTTTAGACTTACTTCATCGAGAGACATTCATAGGCAACGATACATTTCTTTTTTACGACTGTTCTATATTGTCTTATTTTAGTACTCCAGGAGATGCACTTCTTGTATTAGATATTCTGATATTCAACAGCAGCGTTTTCCAATCGCTTCTCCTGTATGGTCTCTCCCACACACCGGAATGTCTTCACCCTTACAATCTCAGTGTTAAAGAATTTTGGTCTATGTTTATCCTTTTATTAAAAATTCAGGTTTTTCTAGAGAGATCCTTAGTCCTGCTTGGGTAGCGATTATTTCTAAGATGTTAACAATTATTTTGGAGAGATGTGTGTGACTGCTTCCTCCGTGTTTTCCGACATTACCGAACAATCATTCGAAGTCGATTTCCATTTCCATTTTTATACAGATTTTACACACTCACACCTCGAATATAACCACTTAGCCGAAAAAAACCATTACACTTTTTAAAAGCTATAAAAAATAAACGCTATATTTCCTATAATAAAATGTAAAGTATTTTTGTTGGGAATCAGAAATATGTAGCGATTGGAATTCCCAACTATCCCTTTGATTTTTCACACCCAACTTCCAAAGAAACGTTCTCCCGGAGAAAGAATGAGCCTGGAACGGCGCCAGATGACTACAATAAATTAAAATTCAATTGGTTCCAATGAAAAACTTGGCCAGGCCAAGCCGCTACTTCGAAAAGTACTTCATTGTCGAAAGGAGAAATATCTCTGCAATTCGTTTTAATCAAATATTGACTTGAAGTATGACCTATACTGTCAGGTCATACAACAATTAAATAAAAATCAGCAATCAAGGTTATAGTATCATAGGGTTTTGGACATAATAGAAAAAAATTGACTTACATTGACTAATATGTTCTTTTAGTTGTATATTAACATACATGGTTCATAGAAGAATTTCAAAGCAGAAAATAATAAGGCGAGGTTCGACAATTAGTGGACTGAACCACAGAATAAAGCTGTAATAATTATAAAGCCCTAATATAAATATGGGAAAAAAACTGTTTCACTACAACCTTTGGAGGGTCTGGTAAATGTGACACTATCTGGAGCATTAGGAGTACCTGGAACATGCTAGCCAACTCCTGGTCAGTCAACTACATCTATCTTTGGATAAGAGAGGGATATCTTTTATAATGATATATATTTTTTCCAGATCGATTTATTGATATTTACAACTGTAATAATATTACAACAAGTAAATTTGCTAATATGAACAAATGACATGAAAAAAAAGGACTTGTGAAGAAACTACCCATCAATAGCACTCCAATAAAGTTCTACAGTAGAAGGTCTCGAGGCCATCTTCTTTTCAGACGCCTCGGAGAGTTATCAGGAATATTATGGGAAAAAGTTGAGAGACTAGTGGATTCAAGTGTGTATGGAGCTTGTCATGGAAGGATAGGTATCTAGTTTGGGCCAAATCAGCAGCATATGGGATATTAAGATCATGATGGATGAGTTTGTTTGTGACATAATAAAGAGCATTGAGGATTTTACGAAGGATTTTGGATTGTAAGGATTGGATACGAGATGAATTGGATGGTTTAGTAGAGCCCCAAAGCTCAACTTTTATGTCCAAACAGGTCTGATAACTGTCATGTAAATGAGCCTGTTGTAATTAATTGGGAGCTTAGAGCATTTGTCCAGTAAATGTTGAAGTAGGCGAAAACGCCGAGCAGTTTCTTGTCTTTTCAGTCTTGTATATTAATGATATAGAATTACTATATAAACGTCGGCACCTTATTTAGTGCTATTAACTGCTCCCCCAGGCATATTGTATCCTTCATCACTATTTATCTCAGGATGGCGCCTTATTTTATTATTTTAATATTATTCGGATCACGCTCAAACACCAGGCTAGTTCCCCACTTAAGGATACCCTCTTTTCAGAGGGTGGGTGAACATCGGAAGAGTCTGCAGATCCGTGGTAAACCTAATTTTTAAAATAAATATAGTTTTATTGCCAACAGTGGTTGGCGTAAATAATATCTGTATTATTCCACGTTTGCCGAAAACCCATATAACATTATTTACCGGAAGGAAAGCGTTGCGATACGAAAAAATGTAAAACAATAAAAAAGTGATATACAACATTATTTGGAACTGAATAAGAAACATATAAGCAAAACCTTAAATCTCTAAAATAATGGTAAAAAAGTAAGCATTCGACAGAAGACAACGTTTCGTACATCTCACATCAACAGTCCAAACAAAACCCATCAAATACTCTAAAAACAACTTTTAAATTGTCTGAGTTCGTTGCTATATGTGTTCGGACTGTTGAAGTGAGATGCTTTGCACTTAGTCTTCTTTGATCTGATTCTTCTTTTGTTATATTTCCTGATATTCCTTGAACTAGAGAAACACTTATTGGTTTAGTTTATATGTTTGCATTAATTTTTGAGGGTTCAGAAAGAAACGAAAATTTATTTCATGCGCGTGATTTGGATGAACCAGCTAGCTTTTACGCATATTTAAATTTATAAGCATAGGCTATGTAGATATATATACACAGACATGTATACAAAAATTAAACAATATAGTCCCTACCATTTCCAACTATCGAATGTAAAAAAACACACACTTTTCGTTTTCGACTCATAGCAGTTGCTTTAGTTTTGATATAAAATTTATGTAGAGGCATCTATCAGTCAAAAAAACAATGTAAAACGAATGTGATTGGTTTGACTATAGGCACTAATTTATATTGAACCTTGAAACTGTTTTTTTTATTCTTCTCAAAGTACCGATTTTCACATTCTATAGTTGGAAATGGTGGGGACGATCTGTGCAAAGCTGTTGTGGTATATTGTTGGAAGCAGGTGTGGAGAAGATCTCTCTGATTAGTGAGGCACCTGAGGCCCACCTCAGCACCCTATTACTGTAGGCCTAGCTCTCACATCATTAATTTATATATATATATATATATATATATATATATATATATATAATATTATCTGTTACGAAGATTATTGTAATTTTAATATTCGGACATAACGACATTATTAAACGTGATTGTAGCTTGACTTAATGGAGTATGTCAAATTTGACATAAATAATTCGGAGCGTTGTATTGCTGAGTTACTGCATTCTGCTCAGGTCCCGGATTCAAATCTAGCTGTGGTAGGTAATTATTCTATATTTTAGTATACAAAGATGGACACTGTATGATCATCTGACATTACTGTCCACCTTTTAAAGTTGGTATTCTTAATTGGGGAAAAACATGGGGAGTGGAGCGTTATCTCGGACATGACTTTTCCCTGCACAACCGATGTCGTAGAAACAGTGCAGTCTCTACCATGTACTGCAGATAAGACCCTTCACTGGTTGTAGTGGTACATACTTTTATATAATCACTGCACCAAGTACTAAATAATAATAAACCATAATTTTAAGACATTTTATTAATGTTGAGTTACGCTTTTAGATCCATCATAATCGGTTTTAAAACCAAAAATCACTTCCTATTATGGGAAGTAACTAATGCGATGATCCCGACCAACTGGTCCAAGTTGCGGACGGACGAGGGGCGACCCTAAAGTTCTGTTTAATGGCCGCTTCCTGGACATGACATAGATTTCGGGCCCAACTCGGGACTTCTCCTAAGTCCCATAATATTTAGGGACATTAGGCTAGATGAAGTGAGAACAAGACTTGGTGAAATTTAAAAAAAATAAAATCGACAAAAAAATATTGTAATTTGATCTATTATACATTATGCAAATCCAATCACAGAAATTAAAAATTAAATTAAAATTAAAATTTATTATTAAAAAAAAACATACCGCTACAACCCACGGTGTGAGGTTCAGTACATGGTAGACTGTACTGTTTCTAGGACAAAGGTTTTGCAGGGAGGTGATTTGTCTTAAATCACGCTCAGTATCCAGGTTTTCCCCTTACTTGAGAGCACTCATTTAAATGTGAATGTGTGAGCCCCAGGAAGGACTCTTGACCCATAAGTGCCTATTCATGGCTGTTAATCGATTATTTTTACATTTAATTAATAATTAATGATTTAATTTACTACATGTAACATTATAATCCATGAAGGGTTCAGTATGTGGTAGAGTTTATAGGTAAACAATTATTCAGGGAGGTTTTTCGTCCGAAGTTTTCTCCCAATTTATGGTAACCTCCTTATAGAGGCTAGGTGAGCCCCAAAAGAGTCTATTCCTGACTATTAAAAGACCAAATGTTGTCTTAAAGCCAAGTAATTTCTTGCCTAAATGTCATGCCATTATTTATCATTCATTCTACTTACTTGATGTATTATTCAATACTGTAAAATTTCAATAAATACATTTTATTTTAATCCAAGAATGTCGGAATGTAATTAGGGGATTTCAAATCAAAACCCTGCACTTTTTTAGTTTATATACCAAGTGCATTGTTGTAGAATTTTGGATTGAATTACTTTTTGAGCTTCGCAGTTTTTTGTTCAACTTTAAAATATTCGGAAATCTCGATGTCCTAGAGATTATATAGTTTTTTAATATATTCACCATAAGTCAAATACTTCTTTCTACAGATCAAGTGAAGAATTCTTAATCTATATCGAATATTTCATATTGATTTTTTTATCAGTGTCGATTATTACTTAAATCTGAGGTGTAGGTTTTGAAGAGATCATTAATTTTACAGGAGAGCCTGGTATTTCAGTGTCAATATTGCTAGGTTGCTAGGCTACCAACCCTGGATGGAACCTATGTGCTCTACAGATTCACATGGCGCTCACAATCTTAATAACAATCTTCCTACATAACCGTTTTCACATGCCTTGTTATTCTTATATTCACGCTTTAATAGAATTATATCAAGCCAAATTCACTAAAAGCCTATTTTTCAACTATTTTACTTTGTTCCATTGAAATGATAAAGACTTGGACTTCGCCAAAATACAGTTAAACATTTATTAACTGAATCTGAAGAACATGAAAAACTTTATACATATCCAATTACCCTTATATATTATAAACACCCGCTTCAATCACCGGTAGTCTTTTTTATATGTAAAAATCTTAAGTAATTCCAAAGAAAAAATACATTAAGGTACAGAAGAAGCTGAAGATAAATGGTGGTTTCCACTAGATTAGCCGAAAACAGTGATATAATTCGAGAGAGAGGCGGTAGACTCTAAATGGAACGAGGGAGAAGCAATGGCGTGGATCTAATCCTTTTGTCTGCAAGGACGTCTTCCTCCGCAGTCCTGGTGGTCTTCTTTGAGAGCTCCTTCGAAGGCCCTCCGGAACCCGACACCGCCTTTGTCTTATCCCACATCGTCTCACACTCGGCACGTGTCCTTAGGGTGTTAATCTGCGCTATATGAGGGGCATCCATGAACGGGTAGGTCCTTATTTTCGCATTATTCGTCCTTTACGTTTTATAAATATCAGTTTCTAGATGTTCATTTAAAAGATATGAAACTATATTCGGATAGAATTTGAGATTTTAATCGTTTAATCCAGAATTGTATTTATTTACTGTATTTAAGAAAAACATGTTCATACAGTACATTTATATCAAGTGATGCATTGCATGATTTTTTGTAATTACAATTTGTATAATTTATTATGTATATATAATAATGTATATTAAATATAATATCTACATAATATGTAATAAAATAATAGTCTATAGTAATTAATAAATAGTACTGCCTAGCGTTTATAGATGAAATTGCGATACTATGAGGAAAACACCGTAGAAGCAGTTATACAGATCAACCTCTTAAAAAAGATCTTTAGCCAACTAAGACAAAACGATATCGATTGAAAAGACTAAGACAAATATCCATAATATGACAAATGCATTTTATGCAATAATGCATAAAAAATCAGGTATCTGGGAGAGGCTGTACAGGGGAATGGATTAGGGAAAGCAACTGTAGAATAAAAAGGGTTTATGGGTTGACAATGAATACGAGTATCTACTACACGAAGTGCATCTTCTGGAATGTCGAAATAATACAGTATAACTATGTCGAACGGAGAAATCCACCAAAAAGTGTAAATAATCTCCGATACTAAGCGGAAGAATAGGCTGGCATTCCTTGGATATCAGTATAGAATTAACCTAGCATAGATTTGCCAAGCAAACATTTCACTATTTTTGGAAAAAAAGAATGTGTTTGGAAGCAGAGTGAAAAATCCAAAATGGCATCAGGATGAAAAAAGACAAGAGAAGGTTGGACGAAAATGAGCAGAGGATTAAAATAAACGTGCCAGTGAACGCATCGAGGAATATTGGAGACAGAGAAAACTCCAACAGAAGAAAGGAAAATACATTTGTAAAGAGATTTGAAGTGGTCAATACGAAAAAAATGACAGTATTTTTCTTATTTGTCTAATCATAATGTTTAAATGCACTAAAAGGAAATATTTTAGAATTTAAAGAAATTAATCACAGAATAGCTCTAGTCAGACTAATTTTTAAGAAGAAAATCCTAAGCATTATTCAAGTCCACGCGCCAACTGCTGATTCGACAGAAGAAGATAAAATAGGACAATAATTGCTCAAAATAATGTTATGTGGCAGAAATTAATGTCGAACTTCACTTCCTTCATTTGGTATGGTCTTACCATTTGGTATAGTCTGAGCTCCCCAACCTGTAACGTGTTTTATTCGCCCTGAAGATGGCCTACATTGTAGGCCGAAACGTCGGCACATAATAAATAAGTTATGCTTATTTTGGTGTTTTCATTGACTGCACCCCCAACTATTTCTTCCTTAAATTGTTTTATAATGAGTGTGATTCCAACGTACCAACTACTGTAGTACTGAAAATTTACTATTTATTTTTACTGTTAGGGCATGTATATGAAAACAATAAACTATAGATACGTCATCAAAATATAGTTTTATACTTATTAACTAAACAAATAGCCGGAAAATTTATATATATGCACATAAATGAGAAGAGTGCGACCATGAAGTAAAATGCCAAACATTCGTAGCCAGAATACCGACCAGAACCAAGGACCGACCAGAATACTACTCACCAATGCAAGCTTCGTATCAAAGTTCCCACACCTTCGGGGCTCCAATGGCTACTTTATATTCTCTAGATTGTCATAATGTGTTGGAACAAACAGAAAATTATATTTGGCTGCATTACGACCAAGTAATTGTGAAGGCGATGAAGAAGCAACAGTATGGTGAAATATTAAGTTTTAATTGATGTAATCCGGGGCAATCGCCTTTTATGACTATGCTAAAAACCATATTTTAATTACAAAACGTCAATCTGTAAGAATTATCTGCTTGAGGGTTGTTCCCTTCTGTATAACGGTGGACCGACTCCCATTTTACAAATAATACAAATCTTTGGTTAATTGTAGTCCAGCAGGTACTTATCAGTTTACAATTTACCTCGATATAATTCTAGAAATCAGTTACTTAAACTTCTTAGGTATCCCACTGAAGTACCTACCCATCCAGTACTGTTTTGAGATATTGAGTATTTTGTATTAAATGAAATAATGAAACTTTTATAGAAAAAGTTATATCTTATAGTTCATAAGGTAATCCTAATCCTATTTCACTGCTTCTTTTCTATTAAAATAGACAGCAAAAGACTTAATAAGAAAAAGATTCGTGGCTAAGTAACGCCGGTAAATATTTCTTAAAAACTTTTATGTAATAGAGCGATACAATTTTAAAACTAAAACTTGAAAAATGTAAATTAAAAAATGTAAATCGACCATATATTTACCCTCATGCAGCAGATTGAAAAGACGTATGCATGCCAGAGCGAAATGCATATGGTCTACATAGATCTCCAGAAAGCCTATGATTCGGTCGCATTATGGAAATTATGGGAATCACTAAAAAACATGATAATAAGCAAACATTTAATAATAGCCATAAAAGGCTTAAATAATGGGGCCAAACTTAGGATAAAACTGAGGAATCGACTGACAGACCACATTCCTATCGGTAAAGGTCTCAAACAAGGACGTCCTCTATCCCCTCTGTTATTCAACCTATATGTTGAAGAGGTCCTAAAAACTTGGAAGATGAAGTGTAGGGGAATGGGTGTACAAATTAGTCCTATACAATTTACAATTTGCTGATGACCAGATGATAGTCACAAGTGAAGAAGAAGATACATGATAAGGAATATATCATGAATATATGATATATGATATAAGGAATATGTCATAAGATATATGATAAGGAAACTCCAGGAGGAATACGTAAGTAGGAATGCTTGGGGGTCTGGAAATGAGCAGGAAGAAAACAGAGTACATGGCGATACATGCGAATACAACCCTTTCTTTCGAAAATTGGGAATTTGGAAAAAAAAACATGAATGCAAATATCTAGAAAGATGGCTAACAGACGATGGAAGCTCCAATAAAGATATATCAGATAAAACTGTAGAATGTAGAAAAATTATTGGGTATCTTAATTCTGTTCAGTGGTGCAAAAAGGTTAACTTCAAATAAAAAAAAAAGATGATTACAAAAGACTTTGTTTATTTCTTCTGGTTTAGACCGTGTAGATAAATTTCTCGCTAACGTTTCGTCAACCATGCTGATGACTTCCTCAGGGCTGAGATGAGAATGAGCACATAAAAGAATGATGTTCCTCTCGTTGGTTGAAAGTGTTATCCTCTAAAGAATCGAAAAGTGGACGATTACAAAAAAACAAGAAACGAAGTTATTGCCCGTGGAGATGGACTTTGGGAGAAGTTTTTGTGCTATTTCTAGAATTCAGCACGTCCCTAGTAGAACAATTAGGAAATTGGTTGATTAGGAAACAACGATCCTCTTCGCAAAGAAACAAGAAGATTGAAATTGTAGGATCAGTTAAAATGAATGGCCAGAGGACCGATGGCCAAAAATGATCTTCGAATATTGCCCTGCGGAAAGGAGGAAAAGAGACGACCAAAAAAAGATGGTTGCAGGATCTGGAGGAGAGCGTGGCGGCGAGGGGGGGGAGGGGTCTTGAAGAAGAAGATTGGCGGGATCGAGATCTGTGGCGAGACCGTTTTAAGAAGTAAAAACGAAGTTGTTAAAAATCGTTAATAAAAATAAAATGCTTGAAAAAGATTCTATTCAGAATTTCAATATCGGCATACCTCTTTCTTGCATCACACTGCAATGCATTATCGAACAAACAAAATCACACAAAATTGAGTGTAGGACATTTTAAGGAATTCTTATGTCATAACTCAAGACCTTAATATACTTCTTTTTTTTATGTAAAGGAGATAGTTGGAGGGTGTAGTCAAAAAGAACACTGAATAAGTAATAAACTTATAATTATGTGACGACGTTTTGACCTACAGTGTAGGTCATCTTCAGGGCTATGAGAGAGAAACAAACAGAAAAAAAAATATAAAAATGTACAGTAACAATAATATGGTGACAAGTAATGTAGAAAATTAAAATAGTGGCAGATATGAAGATGGAAGATAACGAATATTAAAAAAGTGACAGAATATAATAAAATTAAGATATAGACAGATTTAAAAAAGTTAAAGTTAAAGTTAAAGTTTTTGTTATATCTGTCTTTATCTTAATTTTATTATATCTGTCACTATTTTAATTTCTTTTCATTATCATTAACTTTTTTAAATCTGTCTATATCTTAATTTTATTATATTCTGTCACTTTTTTAATATTCGTTATCTTCCATCTTCATATCTGCCACTATTTTAATTTTCTACATTACTTGTCACCATATTATTGTTACTGTACATTTTTATATTTTTTGTTCTATTTGTTTGTCTCTCATAGCCCTGAAGATGACCTACATACCTGTAGGTCGAAACGTCGGCACATAATTATAAGTTCATTACTTATTCAGTGTTCTTATCGACTGCACCCCCCAACTATCTCCTTTACATTAGATCATCCAGTCAACTATTTTCATCTCATACATTCTTTTTTTTATCTTTATCTTGTATCGGGTCGTTTCATATTAAATCCTTGTTTTTATCATATATAAAATTCAAAGCGGATTTAGTGGACTTCTGTAGTTTAGTACGTTTATCTTTACAGATTATGATAATCTGTTATTAATTCTCTCTATCTTGAAAATATTTACTATCACTACAATTGAACTAGTATTGAATTAGTGTGGTTTCAAATATTCCAATGGAAAGAAGTGGATTTTTATGAGTTTATGAGTTTAATTGCTTGGAAGCTCAGCAACACAAGCTGCTAGAAACATTATCACCGCGTTCGGAGATGAGTTATGAAGTCCTTCCACACCCACCTTATTTGCAATCCAACAGATTTCTACCTTTTCAAAAATTTGGAAAACATCCTTAAGGGTAATTTTTATAAAAATGTTTCTCAAGCCAAAAACTCTTTATTTCGTCACAAAACCTTGAATATTTCAGGCTAAATTTTTTGGCAGATAATACATTTGATTACTATGTTCTAAATAAGGAAACATTGTATAAGATGTTAAATGTTTCTTTTTCATTTTTCATATATTTCTTTTCCAGTCATTGGCTACCACTACGCAGTTGCGCCTCAACACCTAACATGGACAAGCAGCTGACACGGATGGTGAATACCGTCGTAGCCAACCAGCGGAACAATAACCCTTCCGCCCAGCTGGGGACTGCTAGTCGTTACGCTACGCTTTTCCGCCACGCTACGCTTTTATCGCCAAAATAAGCACTCTATTATATAAATAGGAAATTAATGTGTTATATTATTACAATCGGAAAGAGATATAAAGGTTTTTCTGTGGCCTAACAGAGATTCTCTGAAAAGGAATGCATGGAGTACGGAATGAAAAATTTGGAGAATTTGTGCTGCTTAACGAGCAGTATGTATAATAAAAAATGCCTCTCCAAAAAAGGCCAAAATCAGGCACTACAATACAGTGGTAAAACCGGTGATATTGTACGGGACAGAGACTATGTACTTTCCCAGTTTAGATTAATTTCTTAAATAGAGAGAAGGATTCTTAGGAGAATCCTCGGACCCAAAATAACAACAGAAGGATACCGGCTGAAATCTAACAAAGAAATTTACTTTGAAATGAGTGACTTGGAAACAGAAATGAGGGTTAGGAGACATAGATTTTATGGTCAAATGATAAGATGAACGAGGAGAGACTAAACGAAAAAATTCACCAAATGTGTAGGCTACAAATTCAAAAAGGGTACACAGAACAAATAGAACAAGAAACATGGGATTATAAAAGATTTAAGGAAACAGAACGGAACACCAAAAATTTCTAAAAAAATATAGTATAATATAGCGGTGCTAGTGGCAGAAAGAAAAAAATTTCCATCCAAGATCTGGACAGAAAGAATAAAAAGCTTCAGTGAAACCATGAGGCAAAGACGGGCCGAAAAAAAAACTGAAAAAAAACCCCGCTGAATCATAGTCGCGTAGTCCTTCAGGGCTGTTTCGCGTCAAATAAATAAATAATATATATATATATATATATATATATATATATATATATATATATAATATAATATTTAGATCTTGAGTTTCAGTCTTTTATTTCTTTATTAATTTCGCAGGCGACGTTTCGAGACTAGGTTAGTCTCATATTCATGCCCTGACAGTGAACAAATGAGCTTTTTAGTAAAAAACATCAAACAGCACACTAAAATAGATGTAAAATGACCGGTGTAAGATAGGGTGTACTTACAATTTCTAAAGAATGAATCAGTTTTTCATTAATCTGTTGCCTCTTAAAACAGCATAAATTGTTTGTATTGTAATTGCTGTGATCAATGAACAAGTAATCCATTTTTTAGGAACAGCAGTTTATTTAATTGTTCAATCATATTAGATTATTGTTATTTTTATATATTATGAATTAATTAAATTTGCATAACACCAGCTAAGACCCTGAACATCCGATTTTTTGTTTACAGCGCGATTTCTATATTTCTCTATAGTTATCATCTCCTTTATATTCCGTTTGAAACCAGTCATATGAGACTAACCTAGTCTCGAAACGTCGCCTGAGAAATTAATAAAGAAATAAAAGACTGAAACTCGAGATCTAAATATTATATTATTTCCATAACAGTCAAGAAAAGTAAAAAACCAATATATATATATATATATATATATATATATATATATATATATATATACACAATATACATATATATACAATACCTACAACAATGTAGACTCCTTGTAAGGAACAGAACTGTACACGTTGGGTACCGCACAACCTGAGAGCATTACAGGTCAGCATACCCCCTCGACCGCAGGGGCCAAAGCTCTTTAGTAACGCAGGCATTAGGGCTTTAGTAGTTAATACTGACTAAGCCACTAACTCCGTCCCAACAACTTTTAGGAACAGCCATTTCCTTCTTATAAGCCTCCTTAAAGCTCCTAATTTCTTCACGATACACCCGGCTTAGGGAGGATTAACCCTTTCAGGATCTGACTTTTATTAATTCAGGATGTATCTGACACACAACAATAAGCAACATTACTGAAAACAATTTGTTATAAGAGGAAAAGCATTTATCCGAGTATTATAGCAGTTTTTCATTTAAACTTTCTGTGTTCTTCGTCTCTTTGAACTAAACTTTTAGTTAGTTACATAAGTGATTAGTGAACAATAGCTGTATAGGAAATATCTTGAATTATTAAAAACAATATTACAAGAATTGAGAGAATTAGGAATTACAACAGATTATTTCTAAGAAACAATGTTCTTTTTCCGAGTATGAATGATTTTCTTTTCCAAACTCTTCGTGTAGTTTATTTCATACGCATCAACTTAAGTGGCGATGTGTGAATTACCTAAAAGAAACTGAGAATTACATTAAATCAAAAGGAATCGACAAAAAAGGAAAAAAAATTTATTGTTTTTATAATAGACATACCCTGTGAATTATTATTATGACATAAAAGTGTGAACTATAATATTTTAAAAAATAATGAAATCATCCATACTATCACATTTTTATTAATAAATATGGTTAAAAAAACTTTATATTTCTATAAGCTTTCCAGAATTGCTGGGAACAAAAAGGAATTAAGCATCTCTGGCGTTTCGTAAAATATCTTAATTTATACAATATTGCTATTATCAATTCATTAAAAATCCTACACAACAATGGGTCAAGAATGATTATAAATATAATAAATTTATTTTATATAAATTTATAAAAATCATTAACATCTACTTTTTTTTTTAAGAAAATGGTAGATGTTTTATTTTCTAAACTCTTCGTGCTGTTAATTTATCTTTAAGGAAAAAATATATATCTTCTAAGTTTAGTAAAAAGGAATAAACTCTAATTAGTATGAATCCTTAAACAATAACAATCAGTTGTGAAAAAATCTATTCAAAATAAAAAAAATGGTTAATTTTCTTCAGCTCAAATTATGAAAAACAGCTATATATATATATATCCTACTTCTAGCTCATGCAGCTTATATGGAGGAACGTAGTGAATTATCCATCAATGGATTAAATAACAGTGGTAAATCCGTTTACATCCATGAATTAAAAAAGTTAGTTAAATGATTGAATGTGTTTTGTTACGTTACGAGACTATATTGCACATTAGTGAAAAATATATATTAATTATAAATATAAGATTATGACAAACATATATATTAGTATATATGTTTATATCATGTTAGTATCTACATTATATCTGTATGTACATATTAGTATCTATATTTCGTTAGTTGTTAACAAAATAAGATTTTTCTATAATTTGTAATCACTCAATACTCGTTAAATTTTGGCACAATTTAGTAGGTATATTGTTCTATAATGTATGTGTATATATGTGTATATATATATGTATATATATATATATATATATATAAAACCTTGTTTTTGCTTTTGAATCTTAATTAAGTCAGGCGAATCCAACTGTTAGGATTCAGGACTGATAGGACTTTATTAAGATTCAGCCCAAATCTCTGCGAAACGAGATGGAAGATAAAGACTTTAAAAATAACTTACAAGGAATTAAAATAGAGAATTCATTAAGGTAACCTAACCAGGGAAGGTTATCTCAATGATTGTAGTGATAAGAATGATAACAGCTTGGAAAGAGTTTTCGCCTTAAAAAAAGGGCGCTCTCCTTATCTCGCTGTTTGTTTGGATTAGCTTCCATTCTAGAACATTACTTTATTTAATAATGAACAAAATAATTACTTTTATAAGCTTACTTTATTTTATCTCTATTTTTTTTTCCAGCGTTCTACAATGTAAGGAAGTAATCTTTATTCAAAGTTTCTTAAAGAGATATACTCAATTAAGAGAAAAGATATGTTAATTCAAATCAATAGACAAAACCTGATTTAATTATGGTCACCTGTGGTCTAGTGGTTAGCGTAACAAACTACTAAACGCAAGATCGCGGGTTCCTAGCCCGGCAGGTGGCCCTAGGATTTTTTTAAGGGAGTAAAAATTCCTTAGTTACGCCGTCCTTCGGAAGGGACGTTAAGCGGGGGTCCCGAGCCTGTACGATGTCAGGTACTCGTTAAAAATCCCTATCCTAATTAAACCTGGATAGGCAAAATTTAGAGCTCCCACTGTGGCATCGTCCGATTAGCCATAGCAGCATAAAGTGACGTTAAATGGACAAATAAACAAACCTGATTTAATTTATAATTTAATTAAAATAAAAATATTAATATTTAGTTAAAGGGATGTGTAAATTACTGAGTTGTTATTCTGAAGGTTCAGGGTTGAAATCAGGCTGTTTCAAATCATTAATTTGTTAAAAACCACACGAATGGACCCTATGGAATCTATAGATGGTACAGTCTCTACGATGTATTAAACGAAATAAGAGTCACAATTGTTCAGTTTAAGTAATATTTAAATTTAGAATTTATTCAAATTTAAAACCTATTTACATAATAAGAGTGGTATTGTTTAATTTCCAATCATTGAAGTTTAATATTCCATATTCATATTAAAAGTTTGGCTGTTTTTTACGGTTTATGTGATCAATTTTATTAATACATTTATATAAAAATACCTTTCAATAAAAACATGTAACCACTACGACCCGTGAACGAGTCTGGGGTTCTGTACATGGTAGAGACTGTACTGTTTCATGGAGAACGGTTCTACAAGGAGGTGACGTCCTAGTTCACGCTCAGCCCTCAGGTTTTCCCCCTTATTTTGGGTACCCTAATTCTATAATATTTTATAGATGCTGGGTGAGCCCCAGGAGGGTCCTAGATCCATCTTCCGCCGCAAATAGACTAAAAAAAGTAACTGCCTGCAGCGGGATTTGAACCAGGATTTCCGGCATGGCTACTCAGTGCTCTACCACTGAGCCACTCCGCTCCCTAACCTTTAAATAGGAGACAAATAGACGAGAGATTTAAAATAGCGAAAACAAAACGTTGTTTATTATTGAATCATAAAGGTTTAATAAAAAAAGTGTTAACAACTAAATTCCCATAATAAAGCCGGGATATTTCATTTGCAGAAGGTATTTAAAGTCCGTCAGGAAAGGGAATGTATTGTTGCGAAGGGAGAATATTGTTTAATTAAAACAGAAATGCCATGTACAAAAGTTCCTCTTTATTAAAATCCTCATTTTTCCCGGGGAAAATTCGATGAACTGCGTTGTTGGAATTCTAAACTGAGAGAATTATTACGTCTTCATCAGATACAAACGAGTGCCTATTGATCATTGACTACAATTTTAATTAATTCATTAATTTGACGAAATTAAACACACAATCTTAATATCCAATTATTATTAATATAGCTCAATGATTTAGTCATTAACTAGCGACTCACCCCAGCTTTGCTCGGATAATAAGGCATATTATGCCTACATAATTTGTCTGTGTAATGCAATTTTTTTCATCACGTAGCGGCCACTAAGGACCACGTGAATATCATTGGTTAGGCTTCTTTGGGAGTCTTGATTTTCTTTCTTCCCATCTCAATTATTGTACTATATTACGAATGTACTGTATTACTCGAATATAGAAATTATAAAAATAAAAACAAAACCAAATATTTCTATATATACGAATTTACTATCTTGCACGTTAGATAATTGCACGGGATTAGGCAGCATCTTCGGTGAAACCTCGATATTCCAACCTATTTACACAAAACCTCGACAAATTATATACCTAAACCTTCCTGGTGAATCACTCTATCTATTGGTGTAAACCGCATAAAAATCCGTGCAGTAGTTATTGACAAACGCGGCCGAGGACTTTGTTTTATAATATGTGTAGATGGATACATAAAGTATTCGATGTAATTGCTAATGATATACGAATTCGAATCATTTGTTTGATTAAATCTGTATACTACAACCCAAGAAGGGTCTGGTGTTCAGTACATAGTAGAGACTGTACTTTTTCTTTGACAACGTTTATGCAGAGAGGTGATTTATCCTAGATCAGATTTTTCCACCTAACTTAGGGTACCCAAGTTATACAGGATGGTTGAGCCCCATGAGGGTCCTAGATCCCTACGCTAACAGATTAAATAAAAGTCTGCCATCGAGCGGGATTTGAACCCAGGATCTTCGACGAGACAACTCAGCGCTCCCATGTGTTTGTTTTATTAACTTAAATCAAAAGTGTTAAGCCGTATTTAAAAAAAAAAAAATGATCGCATCTCCGATTATTGATACGTTTTTTCGTGATACTAGATAGAAAAGTGTAATTTCCTTAAAATGGGGGCCCCAAGCCTGAGCTTTGTCAGGTGCTCGATGAAGATCGCTAAGTATACATGGACAGGCAAAGGTTACGACTCTCGTTGTACCATCGTACATCGTAGCCATAGTAGCATTAAGTAAGATCAAATTTATATACAAAAATAATATACTCTATCTTACAGCCAACAACGGATTAGTACGTTTAAAAAAAAAATGTTTGTATTTAAGTAGTCTTTATAAAAAAAGGTTTAAAAAATTTTCAAACCTTTTAAATAAAGTGGCTTGTAATGTAGTGTGGATCCAGATCAAAGGAGGTTATAAAAAATTGTTTTCAACCACTCACTCCAGTTTTTGCCAGTCCTCTCGATAAAGCTGCTCAGTTTATAGTTTTTTATTAAATAAAAAACTCGAATAAAAGTTTAAAAAATCATTCCACCATCATCATAAATGGGACCGCCAACTACCTACGCCCTATCTATCTATCTCTCTCTCTCTCTCTCTCTATATATATATATATATATATATATATATATATATATATATTAACATGTACAACTCTTGAATGGTTTGTAGGGTTCTGTGCATACTGGAGACAGTACTGTTTCTTGGACAATGGTTATGCAGGAAGGTAATTTGTCCTAGATCGCTCTCAACAACCCCATCCCCCCCCCCTTATTTTGGGTACCTAATTTATATAGGCAAAGTGAGCCACAGAAAGGTTCTAGATCCCATAGAATCCATCTCCGGGCGCTAGCAGATTAAATAAAACGCTAGTAGCAAGCGGGATTTTAACCTACGACCTTTGGCATTGCAACTCAGAGCTCCATCACTGAGCCACTCCGCTCCCTAAGTATATATTTGTAGAGTTGTGTACAAGTTCTGACTCTCTCACGCAATATATTCGCTAAGGATGAGGTTCTTGAAACTATCAAAACTTTCTCCCAACTCTCCATCACGAGAACTGATCTTGTAACTTTGTAATAAAATAGAAATGCTCTTAGTTGTATAACTTATAACAAGCATAGGTCTGAGAACAGATCTGGGTATATAATTGTTTCGTATAGATGAATATTTCTATAATTTTTTCCTACAACGGCATATAATTATTTTCAATTCGTCTACCTATTACATCAATAATTTAAATAAAAACTGCACCACAAAGATCCATGAAGGCCTAGAATACAGTTTTTGGTGTACATAGTATATTGTATTTCTGAAAAAAACGGTTGTGCAAGATAGAAAGATCACGGTAGACCATCAGATATTGCCTACAGAAGGGAGTAAAGACACCACACGTATCTATTTTATTTATTTGTATAAACTTATAACTATATAAAGCCCCTGGAATGATGACAGTTTAATTTTTTTTGTTCATTTTTCAAATACAAAGACTAAAACATGTAAAAAAAAAGTCAATGAATTAGTTTAATTATTTAATTTTTGTAAACATTGGATTCTAGATAAAATATACTTTAGTAAACTGTAAAGTATTTGATTTCCTTTTTTTGAATCCACAGGTTCACAGAAATAAAAAAAAAATTCACCAACAACCCACAACCAACAATGAAGGGTTCAGTATTTGGTAGAGACTGTCTTATTGCTAATTAAACAGTTGTGCTGAGATGGTATTTGTCATAGATCATGCTCAACCACTAGTTTTCCCTCTGATTAAGGATACTCACATTAAGAGGGTATATCACATCGAAGAAGACAAAGTGTAGCATAATTGAAATCAATAGTTCCAACCTGACTTCTAGACTAAAAATTTGTGAATCTCTATTATTATTATCTTGTTCTTTTTCTCGGTTTCTAGCGGAGAATGGACCTACCCGGACATAAGTCAAGGATTTGGCTAGAAAAATTAATTAGAAATATTCATAATTTTTCGAACAATACTCGCAGTTCTGAGTAAGACTACTTTCTATATATCATCCAGAATATTGGAATTAAGGTCTATTTACTCTATCCTGTTTAATATAATTTCTGGAATCAGTCTATTCGTGGATATAACCAATGGAAAAACTTTTGTTTTATCAAGTTTGTAAAACAGGTCCTGATATTTGGAGGTTATCATATGCCGGTACTCCTATTTCAATTATATTCACACATTTTTCTCCTTTTAGAATCAGAAAAATATCAGGCTTGTTGTGAGGAATTGTGTGATCAGTTATGAATGTCTGGTCCCAATAAAACTTGACGTGCCCTTTATCAATTATTGGTTGAGGGCTGTACCTGCAATAAGGTTCTTGTCCACAGTATTAAATTTTATTGCATTGTTGTATTACAGTACAATTTTGGCCACATTGTTGTAGACTGTATTATTACTAGATGAGTCTGTTTGGAGTAATGATGTGAGACCTGCTGCACTTTGTCTTTTGGTAAATGCCCTGATAAAACTTGACTAGGCGAAACGTTGATAAGTTATTTTTTCCTGTATCTTTGAGGCTCAAGGTTTCGCTTTTTGATATTTTTCCTATTGCGTTTTGGTTAAATCGGAAAAAGTTTTAAGTTTCAATAAAAAAATAATTAAAAATAGTTATGTGACGGGAGTGCGGAGAAGTGAAGGTTAAAAACAGCTGGATGGAACAAATGGTTTGTATGAAAGGGATTTGCTAATCCCTCAATCACTTGATTTATTTTATTTCATTCTATATTTATTTAAAACACATTTATTAACTAATATTTATTTTTAGTTCATTATTGTGCAGTTCAATAATATAGTCATTTATATTAAGACCGTGGAAGAAATTACAACGAAAGGCTCTTAAGTCTCCTTAACTAAAACAGAAATTGAAATTATCTGTCCAATATTTCGCCGATTCAGGCATCCTCAGGGTAGATAGAGAAAAAAACAAAAGAACAAAACCAAAAGAAAACATGAATAATGCACCCAAGAAACATCCCACCACCTCCAAGGCTCAAATGCATCTAATGAATCATAAGGAAGGTTACTCGACCATGGCTGGGTAAGATTAGATAAAAACAGCTGATAAGTACTGGAGAATTTGGAAATTCAACATACACTCATCAAACTACAAAAACACAAAAGGAAAAAATAAATAATTGTAAAAAACACCTTGTATGTTGTGTATGTTGAATTTTCAAATTCTTCAGTATTTATCAGCTGTTTTTATCTAACCTTACCCAGCCATGGAGGTGGTGGGATGCTTCTTAGGTGTATTATTCATGTTTTGTTTTGGTTTTGTTCTTTTGTTTTTTTCTCTATCTACCCTAAGGATGCCTGAATATTGGACAGATAATTTCTATTTCTGTTTTAGTTTGGAGACTTAAGGCTTTTCGTTGGAATTTTTTCCACGGTCTTAACATTTATGTAATGTCTCTTTTTATTTTTCAATATTTATAGTCATTTATATTTATATTTATATAAATAAATGAACTAAAGTTACATATCATTATCAAGAATAAATCTTTATTAAAACAGGAGCGTAATAAATTTCATTAACAGAGATTAATGGGATAAAACGAGGAACAGATTCTACCGACCGGAACAGATGTTTTACTGCAGAGGAAGCTGTTTTTGCGGAGCGTTGTGTTCGTCATTCCATTGGTCGAATTCAGGCAGTTACAGCCGAATGAAATATCGTAGCTTTTTGCCTGCTGATATCTCGAACAATCTTTCTCGACTGTCGCAATACATTCATGCACCGTTCCAGAATTATATTCAATTCCCTTTACTTCAGCAGCATTATAAGTACTCGTATAAATTTTATACAGATCGATTTTCTACAGCGAAATGTTTTCCTGTACTAGTTTAAAAGTAAATTGATATTTCTACTTCAATTACTCCCTAGTCTATTTGGGCAAGGTTTATTTCTCGTTTAAAGAAAAAAAGATTAAAAAATCTAAAAAAACAATTGCTTTGCAACATAATGCTTATTCATATTATTACATACAACTTTTTTTTTAGTTCAAATCACATCCTATAAGCATACAAAAAAAAAATACGGTACGTAGTTATTTGGACAATAAAACATGTATTTCATTTAGTAGAGATTCGAAATTTTGAAATTTACAACGTATTTCATAACATCCTATTTAAAAGGAAAAAAGCCTGTACCACTGCAATCCAGGAAGAGTTTTGGTTTAAGTAAATGGGTGCATGACAAAGGATGTGCTGTTTCTAGGACAAAGGTTGTGCAGATTTGTCCAAAATCACCCTCAACCATCAGTTTTTACGCTAATGTTAAGGATAACTACTTTATAGAGACTGGACGAGACCAAGGAGGGTTTGTAGATACCACAGGATCCATCCGAGGTTGTTAACGGATTAAATAATTTATCTTTCACAGCCGGATTTAAACCGGGACCTTCAGCATAGCACCTTAGCGCACCACGCTACCCCCCTTCCCTCCTATCTTAAATAAGTAATAAAAAAAAAAGGTGACACTTATTGATTTTCCGATACTTGTTATTAAAATTATTTCAGACACATACTATATGACTGTTCACGATACGACCGACAAAGAATTAAATTGATAAAAAACATAATACTCAAACGAGGGACTTGGCCTGAGACAGAACATTCAATTTTTTCTAAATTTAAAACTGACTTATTATCATTTATAAAAGACATAAATTTTGATCAGCTCTAGGACATAAGAAGGGCAATTCACCAGATACCTGGTTTTTCATTTTTAATTGTAACTGTTATGAGTATAAATATATGTGTATACATTTTTATTAAGTACTGTCGCTAATCGTAATGTATAACTTATGAATTGATTTTTTTTTTTTTTTAGTTACATCATTTTTATTATAAAACCTTTCATTTTTGTTTATTTGTATATTTGTTAAATTTATTTATTTTTTCATTACATAATTTAGGATTACAAGTTTAATTTTAATTTCATTCTCACGTGTAAATTATTAATTTAGTCAAACTATAAATTTTGAATTTCTTGTATTGTTAAATTATACTAAAATGTATTCTGTAATTATGATACCAAATTGATCTGTAATTATTAACATCACATGTAATTACATGTAATATGCTTACTTAAGTATGGAGCATGTCCAAATATTAATAAACGGTCCCTCCATGGGGTTACCATGGGGGGAACAAATTAAAAAAAAAAAATATATATATATATACAGATAGAGAGAAAGAGAGAGTGAAAGGGGGCCTCAATTTTATATAGATAAAGATATATATTAAGAGAAAAACAGATAAATGCAATTGAAAAAATTCATATACTCGATAAAAATCAATTATCATTTTATACAAATAAAAAAAAAAAGATTTTCTTTCGGCATTTCCTGATAACTTATTTCCCCAGAAAAGTATTTCAGGATAAAAAAGGAAAAATACCAATTTAAAAGGAAGCGTAGACGGTATCCAGAATCGTAAATAATGATTGGGAAGTTGGAATGGGAAAAAGAAATAAGGCATTTATAGAAGTTATTTGTTTGGGAAGGGGTGGTAATATAATCTGTTGCCATGGCAACCCACCCCAATCAGCCCAACAATGGCTACCGCTCTTAACAAGCCGGCTACAATCAATTCTGGCTAATAATATTCTCAATGGAGGTTCTACTCTCCAAGCAGGAACATTTCTCCTTTATTTATTATATATGAAGATACAACGAGAATTTCTTGTTCTTTATGAAACAATAATAGTGCATTTAAAAAAGTGATTCTGAAAAAAAAATGGTAGATATTTGCACCGTTTCTATGGCAACGGTTGTGCAGCCAGGTGATTTGGCACTTTGAAGGGGCGAATAATTAAAATAAATTTGAAAAAACATAAAAGTCTATATTCAGAAAAAATAAAAACACTTGTATGTGAAATAATAAATAATTACTGCACTGCAGGTTACAAAAAGAAAATGATTTAATTAAAGGAAATAATTATACTTAAATAAAGTTCTCATTAGACGCTGAATAATAGTCTTTCAAAGCCCAGTCACTTGTTTACACACCACGTTTTTTGTTCACCAACTCTCGGCAGATTATGTACATGGTTATGTCAGTGTTGCTAAAAAATATTGCTAATAAATTAATTGTTTAATCACTGGCAACACAGACTGTGCCGGGTGTGACCTTCCCCAGTGACAGGTCAGGTTATGTTTGTGGTGTTACATCACAGATTACGCTCAACCACATAGTACATTCTCCATTTAATTATATTGTGCCTGAAAGATTCTGGGATCATCCTTGTGGTCATTAAGCCTCTATATAGTTGGTGCCCAAATAAGAGGAAACAATTTGGGATCTCATCTAAGACACCTCTATTCCTACATTTTAATTACTAGTTTCATAATATTTAACTGTTTAATTTAATTTAAACAATAGTTAAATGTAATGCTCATAGTAGAGAGAATATAATTTATTCTTGGAATATATTTTAATTTTATATAAAGTAAAAAATAAAATGTTACAAATCATTATACATGATCAAGAGTCAATGAAGAGCTGATTTATCAAACAGTACATATTTATTATTCCAGACATCAATTGTTAGTTTCTACTTCCAAGAAGACATTTTCTTAATTTCTTCGATTTTTAATTACTATAATTTATTCTTATGATGTATAAACTCGATATATAGGGATTAACTATAAAATTAATTCAATATACATTCTTAGCTAGGTCTATCCTGACAGCGAAACCGTGCGTTCAAACCTGCACGGGCCTGAAGCTCTCAATGTTCAAAATAGAGAAAATAGAAAGGTTTACAGTAATATATTCTAATTTACAAACTTTACTTAATTTAAAAATTTAATTTTGTGATAAATCGTAATAAAAACTATGTTCAGCAGAGTACAAATATAAGAAGTGAATTGACATATCACTTTTTTTCGATTGTTAAATATATAATTTACTATACAAAAGCAGAATCACTACATCACCTATTGCTTGACTTAAAGGCGGCCTAAGAGTTAATAGAGATATTCTATAGAGCGTTGAGAGAATTCAACATTACCACCGGCCTTATTTCCTAATAAAAATGATCATGATTGTTTGTTATTCAGATCCAAAACAATCGAAGCGATGGTTTTCCATCTGAAAGAGGAGTACGTCAGGGTGACGCACTTTCCTGTCTGTTATTTAACCTTGCTCTCGAGAAGGCAGTCAGAGACTCAGGGATGCAGACAACGGAAACCATAATAAACAGATCGGTACTTGCCTATGCAGATGATACTGATATTATCAAAGCAGGCAGTTGAAGAAGCCTTCCTTTTCCTAGCAGAAGCAGCGAGGAAACTTGGTCTAGTTGTTAACCAACATAAGACCAAGTAGATGGTATCTAAACAGCACCCAAGACATCCTGAAGATAAGGTGGGATTTGGAACTTGCCTATTTGAGTGAGTCTCAGAATTCACCTATCTTGGATCTCAAATCACATGCACCAACGCCATCGGGGTAGAATCCAGAAGACAAATATTGTCAGCCAACCGCTGACATTTTGGTCTGAGACATCTAGCAGGTAGGGTGATTACAAGAAAAACTAAAAGCATCCTATATAAGACCCTGATTCACCCAGTGCTTACATACGAAGCGGAAACATGGGCAATGACGAAGGATGCAAACCGAAATCTTCTTGCATTCGAACGCAGGATCCTCCGTAAAATATTTGGGAAGGTCTCTATAGATGGAAGGTGGAGACAAAGAAACAAACGAAGAATATATAATCTCTTTGGTGAGCCTAATGTGGTTAATGTGATAAACGATCTCGACTGAGATGGGTTGGATATGTGGCCAGGATGAGCGAGGGGGGCGATCCAACACGTTTACTGACAGATGTCATCCATGGACGGAGTAGAGTCGGCCGACAGCGCAGTACTGGCGGCTAATATTTGAGGAGGCCTTGACGCGTCCATGTGTTGTCGCGCCGAATCAAAAGTAATAATAAATAAATAACAATGCAAAAGCAGAGGGGAACACAAAATAATGCAAGGGAGGTCTACAGTCCATTCAACTTTACAATGGTTATAGATAAAACATTGCAACATCGGAAAAAAACTGTAGATAGTAGAAAAATAGTAAAGCTCAATGAATACGATCTTTAAATTAATGAGCTAGAAGTAACAATTTTTTTTTTGTAAATATCTTCTTATGATGTTATGATAAAAAATAATATGATTTTAGAATCAAGAACCAAAATCTGGTCCCCACACTCTATAGCTCAACAGACTCTCTCTTATGGAAAGCCTTTACAAGCTGAGATGTTTCAATTTTAGGATCCTTGGCTCGAAGTGAAAAGCAGTGTATATCCTAAGACTGTAGGGGGAAAGGGATAGAAAGGCTATCAGTGACAAGATGATAGATACCAGCTGGCTGATATCCTCCTGATATAGGAGGCACAGATTTGGCGGTGGCGGGAACCCATCAGCTGCTGTCACCAGGCAACAGTCAAACTTATTGCCCCTTCCTCCACCTCCAGATCAATTGCAACCTCTTTCTGTAGGAGCAGATGGCCAATCATTTTTCCCTTTCTTGGGGATCAGAGGGGGATAAACTACCCCCTTATATATACATACATATATATATATATATATATATATATATATATATATATATATATATATATATATATATACATTCACATAAAATAATTACTAGAATATTCGAAGAAAAAATCACGAGTTTAATTTAGACTGAAGACTAATGGAAACTGCGAAGTAAAAGTGAAAACTAACAGAAAGTGGAGAGAATCTCGGGTTTCTGTATTTGACTGTTTCTGAAAGTTGAAAACAACTACAAGGAGGACTTAAGAAGTAAGGGAAGATTTGGAATGTCGAACAGAGTCTCAAACGTTAAAAGTAAGTGAATTCAGAAGAAGATTGAAAATCTGGAAGGGTTTCAGGGTAAAGAAAGGTCAGAGAAGGTTGGACAAAATTGGGTAGAAGAGCAGAAGAAACGTGTCAGTGGCGTGGGGAAATGTAGGAAGTAGAGAAAACACCAGCAGAGTAAAGGAAAATATATGGATTTAAACTATAATGCTAAGGGAAAACTTTAAAAAAAATAAAACCTCTATGTTAAGTATCTAAAATACTGTAAAATAAATCACCAATCAATTTTCGCCAATTCAGACATACACAAAAGTCTAATGCAGCACATCTCACATCAACAGATTTATGGATCACAGACAGCAACCGCACCACAAGATTGTTACCATTTAGTTCAGAAGAGTTGAGTTCATTAAGGGTGGAACAAGATTTTTTTCTGAAGAATGGTTGGTGGGCAAATTAAATTTTGTCTTCACTATCTTCAACATTTTTATAACATCATAAGAAGTAGTACATAAGAAATAAATGAGATTTCCCGGATAAAATTGCGGATCAAAATTTGAATGTATCACATTGTTCGCTAGTTTCAGTTTGATGAAATGATAAAGAATCAAGCAATGCAAAGAAAACGCTAGGATAATGAATACAAACAAGCTGTGCCAATACAACATTGGAAGCGTATTGTGTTTGGTACATGGTACAATAATGTTTCTAAGACAACTTCGCCAATATTTTCTCCTACTTTAGCTACCACCCACAATAAAGAAAGACTCAGTAGAGTCTGATTGAGCCACAGAACGGTCTCAGGATCCCACAGAGTAGATTCAGGGTGTCCTTCGCATCTCTATATTTTAACGAGTACTTGACACCTTAGAGGCTTAGGACACCCTATCTTAACTCCCTTCCGAAGGACGGCATAACGAACGTTTTTAGGATAACCAAAAATCATAAGAACACCTGTCAGGCTGCGAATCCGTGACCTAGGACTTAAAAGGTTGATTTCCTTATGACTACACCACATCTGACCCCATTCCTACGTAACGTACACTGTTGTAAAAAAGTCAGCACTATGGCACAGAGAAATGAAATAAATAAAAAACAAAACAAAAGCGGCTTTAGAATGTAATCGTATTACGGTAATAATAAAATTTTAGTATGGAAAACGGCAAGGGACTTACGGTTGTAATATAGCATGATTCAGACCACTGTAAATTCAAACCATTGTTCGTGAAGTGGTAATATAAAGACGATTAGATGTCTATAGCCGAAGGCTAGGAGGTTGAAGGTAGTAGGCATTACTGTGGTTGAGGTAAAGCTCTCCAGAGGTCGGGGCATTAATAAACAGTTTATTACAGCCTCGGCTTGGGTTAAAGTCAACTTCACGAGATCAAGTTATCTAAGCATCTTGGATTTCTGCTTGATACACACTAAAGCAATTATAAACGATTTATATACCTATTATATATTATATATATATAAAAAAATGTATACATATATAGCGTTATAAACTGAATGCTATTACAAAATTATGTTATTAAAAACATATAGGCGTAAGTAGCTTTTCCAGGTTATTCTATACTAAAGCCTTCACGGCACTGTAGTTAGGCCATCCCGCATGACTTGTAAATGTACATCATACATACATATATCTCTCTCTCTCTCTCTCTCTCTCTCTCTCTCTATATATATATATATATATATATATATATATATATATATAAATATATATATATAAATATATATATATATATATTATATATTTAATAGATAATATATATATAGATAATTATTTTTTTGAAAACATACAAGCCTATATATACATAGGCCAATTTGTTTTCAATAAAATAATTTTGTAATAGCATTCAATTTATAATATTTTATATAAATAAAAATTATCAGTGTTAAGTATACACTTGTATGAAATGTGCAAATAAATGAGGCTTCTTTCAATGAGTTATTGTGAATGAAAAAGTACAAGACTTTTCAAGATTTACTAATAATAATAATGAAATACTTAATATATAAAAAAGTAAGATCACATGAGTGGTAGTGGTTACAATAACCTCTATGCCCAAGGTCACGGGTTCACATCCCACGCAGGTGGCTTTAGAATTTCGTTTGTGGAGTAGAAAATCCTAGGTTACACCGTCCTTCAGAGGAAATGTAAAATGCCGGTCCCAAACTTTTGCGCTGACAGGTAGTTGTTAAAGACGCCTATCTTAATTGTACCTGGATTAACAAAATTTAGGTCTCCAACAATACCCGCAAATATACAAATTCATTTTAGTAGAGCGAAAATCTATGTTAGCAGGCCATACATTTCTGTCAGACATAAGCCCTTTTTTAATAATAACCCTCTTCCACGCTCAACCGTCAGATATTTTCTCTTTATTTTAGAGTACCCAATTTATAGAGGCTGAGTGAGCCCCCGGAGGTTATCCGAATCCGTCAGAGTCCACCATTGGCTGTTAACCGATCAAATAGTTTATGCTGCGAATTAGTGCCTGCTACCTTCGACACAGCAACTCAGTGCTCTAGAAATTGACCTACGCCTATATATATATATATATATATATATATATATATATATATATATATATATATATAAAAGTTATTTGAAATTAATAGTTTAATCATACATTACGAAGAATTTATCAAATTTAAAAAAATACATATAACCTTATTCTCGTGGTATAATAAAAACTTCAAATAAGAACCGCCATTGGACACAAACAAATCCCTCCAGGTTATGCCATGTTTAACATGAATAATCCAACCTGGCGCTTGTGGATTTTTCTGCTTAGACTGGAAAAGATTTTAATAAGTTTGAGGTTTCATGCCTTGTGTAAATAGTTACCAGCTCAGGTGGGTTTCCGTTGAACTTAAGGATCATCGTTTTGCTAACAAAGATTTGAATAAAAAAAAATCGTTTTTCATTCTACAGTTATTATATATTAAACCGTCGCTGGTAAAGATATGAAACTTTGTTACACTTGAGAAATTATGTTCACTTTTTGGGCATAAACCGATTGGTTTTTAATAAAAACAGTAAAAATTGTACCACTATGTACCAGTGAAGAGTCTTGGGTTCAGTACATAGCAGGGACTATACTAAGCCAACAGCTGTGCAGGGACGATTTGGATCATGCTCAAACGTGAGGTTGGACTGAACTGTCTGAAATTTAATCTTTCGCATAGTTTCCACGAATATCAGAGCTTTTTTTTTTAATTTTTAATTTGGATGCCACTGGACTATATATTTGTAATTATTTCATTAATTTGGTAAAAATATTTTCCAGTCAAATTTTCTTTATTTAAAAAACGTGTCGACTACATAGTCATTTTCAATTTTTCCTTTTTTTCATAAGCTTACTTTTACCGCTTATTAGATTTGTCATTCTACCAATTCTGTAATTTAACAACATAAATAATATAAAAAACAACAACGATACAATAAATACAACAGTTATAAAAATATGTCCTGAAAGACTGTAATTAAGTATATTCAATTGTCAATTTCTAATCTTATGATTAGACTTTGGACAGTAATAATATATTTTATTTATACCTCGATACTATTTTAACTTTAAAAAAAAATATAAACTTCCTAAAAGTTTAACAATACAAATGAGCTAATTATTTTTAAATTATTTTATTTATAGTTTATATTAATCTGTTTTTTTTTTTAATTTTAATTTCTAAAACTTGGGCTAAAAAATTAATTTCGAAAAGACCGAGTTTATGGCAATTGCATATATATACTCTACATAATATACTGATACAATACCGCTTTTAGTTGACGGAGAGGCCTTTAAACAAGTAAATGTATTCGAGTACCTGGGATCTTATCTGGATCCAACCGGGTCGTCCGAAAGTCTACACGAATGCTGCATCCGGTCCTCTGGAGATGTACAGAACACTGTATTTTCACAGTCATAGTGGAAGCTATTCTGACGTATTCCTCGGAAACCTGGACTATGAGCCCCCGTTTGTACTCGAAGGGACCTACGTGTCACCAGGCTGGGTAAAGTAAGAAACAAAGAAATTCGACAGAGGATGGATGTGGTTAAATCTACAAATGAAACGATCGGGGCACGCCTAAGATGGTACGGTCATCTGAAGAGAATGGCGTTCGAATGTTGGCCAAACCAAGTCCTGAATATGGTTCCAGCAGGGAGGAGAGGACGCGGACGTTCCAGATGTGTGGTCGAGGTCTCCAGGAAGAGAATGAATGGATCGGGAGACATGGTACTTTGCTCTGACAAGTTGAGGCAACCTTTGTCGGAACACATATAAAGTAAAGTATTTCTATAACTCATTAAGAAATAAGTCCGAGGGCAAAGCACACCATTAGCATTAACCAAGTTAAAGTATTCATGCAGCTGCAATTTTTTGACCGAAATGAACTTAACCAAAGTTGATACCAACAAATATTAAAGTTACATTTTTATACAACTATTTCAGAAAGCAAATCTTGAATTTTAAAATACTCTTTAACTCCAGTTAGGTCTTATTCTTATTAAATAATTCTGGCTGATCTTGAATACATATTTTTGACTTTTTCCCCCTTAAAATTCCTGTCTTTTTTTGTTTATAATAAATTGATAACAAACTTAAATAGAAGAAAAAAATTATTTTGTATTTTGGTCATGCACTACTCAATGTACAAACGTAGCTCAATGGCTTAGAGCACTGCGACGGGTTCGAATCCCCGCCAGGGAAAATCTTTTCTCTTCAAAACAAAAATATTTAAAAATAATGATCATAAAAATAGCAATCAAAAAAAATAAAATATCGTAGTATGTCAGCAAGATCCTACTTAAAGTAATGTTCAATGAACATTCTTCCCCGTGTATACATCGCAAAAATTGCGAGAGCACGGGGATATAGGATCGGTGAAGAAAACGGATATGTCTCACTGGGATACGAGCCCTGGTAGCTCAGTGGTTTAGAGCTCTGCGACGGAGACGAATCCTGGCAAGGGCAAATCTTTTCTCTTCAAAACAAAAATATTTAAAGACGACTTTGAAGCGCTACAGTCTACCATATATTGTACACGAATACCCTTCGTAACTTTTGGATTGGAATTTCCATAGTAACTGAGAGTTAGGTAAATATAAATGGTTTTTTTATAGGATTTTAAAATATAACCAATTCAATAATGGATTTTACTTTGACTGTAGAATGTGGTAAATTGATATCATTGCTTAAAATAACCCGTTTTGCACTTAGAAATCGTTTAATAAACGAATTATAATTTTGGTTAATTATTATTGACTATTAATTATTAATATAGATTATGGATGTAGTACAAAGGTTTACAGGTATATTAAAACAAAATATAAAGGCCCACATAACGTATGTTTGGAGGCAGAGGCTGGGAATATGAGGAATTAGAATCAATGACAGGGCAGGCGGGGTGAACATCCCCAATCCTCTATCGACCCTGGACTCAGGCCAGCAGTTCAGGACCTCTTTGTGTTAGTTCCTGGAGGCACCAAGGATATCCAGGACCAAATTAAGGAGAGCCAAAGGAAGATAAGGACAGATCTATAAGAAAAAATGGTTCAGTAATATATCCCGATTCGGAACAAAATTCAGGTTAACAGGGCATACTTTTTCGTCCGAAGTATGCCTAGTATTAATTATAACATATTTTAATTTTTGATTATCGATTATGTACAGGTTTTGGTTATACAATTATGAACTCACGCAGCATAATGAGTATGTAAACCTGAAAAAAAAAATCGGTATCAGTTCCGCTAGTTGTTGTTTCGAGCAGAGTCACGAGACTTTTTAACTTTTCATTCGTTTACTTTTAAATATTCCCCAATAAAACAAACAACCGTGAGCTTTAGTATGGGAAAAAAATAGTTATGGGAAATGTGTATATTTCGGTTATCGGTTTAACTAACTTTTCGAAGTGTAGGTGTTTATTGGATACCAAAAACTAAAAAAACACCAGAAATCCCATCTTCAGCAGCCCTTGATTGAGTCTGGCATCCGGGTCTGCTGTACAAACTCCGTAAATTCTTAGCTTCTACTTACTTCCTTATTATCAGTTCCTACCTCAGTAATAGAACCTTTAAAGTAAACCATAATTTTTCCTACTTTTACCTCTTTAACCAGTTTGCCGGTGTTCTTCAAGGTAGTATCCTGGGTCCCATCCTATACAGATCCCAACCCATCCAAGGACTGTCCTCACTACGTACGCTGATGGCACATGTGTGTTATCAGTAAATAAGGATCGATTTGTTACATTCCAATCTATTGAATCCCATATCTCAAACCTTCAAGAATGGTACCAAATTGGGGAATTAAAATAAATTCTAACAAATCCCATCACATTAGAATCACCTTCACCCTTCGTCGTAAACCTACGAATCCCTACCCTACTGTATCCTTTAATAATATTCCACTGATCCCTGTCGAACTGATACATTACCTAGGACTCAACATTTACTGGACAAACGCTCTAAGCTCTCAATGAATTACAAAAGACTCATTTACATGACAGTTATCAGACCTATTTGGACATACAGAGTTGAGTTTTGGGGCTCTGCTAAACCATCCAATACATCTCGTATCCAGTCCTTGCAATCCAAAATCCTTTGTAAAATCCTCAACGCTCCTTATTATGTCACAAACAAACTCATCCGTCATGATCCTAATATCCCATATGTTGCTGATTTAACCCAAACTAGAAACCTTTCCTTCCATGACAAGCTCCGTGCACACTTGAATCCGCTATTTTCTCAACTTGCTTACTATACTATTCCTGATAACCCTGCGAGGCGTCTGAAAAGTAGATGGCCTCGAGACCTTCTACTATAAAACTTTATTGGAGTTCTACCAATGGGTAGTTGTATTTGTGTATTTTTTTCATCTCCTTTGTTCATAAAGCAGATTTATTTGTTGTAATATTATTACAGTTGTAAATATCAATAAACTAATCTAAAAAAAAGTTGTTTATTGAAACCGAAAACCCGGGGTCTAGGGTCTAGTACATAAGTACTATTTCATTGACAACGGTTGTGCAGGGAAATGATTTGTCCTAGATCAGGCCAGGTTTTTCCCCAAATTAAAAGTATCCACCTTAAAGAGGTTAGTTGGTCCCAAAGAGGATCTCCAAATACGTGGCTGTTAAAAGATAAAATACTTAGACCCTAGACTTGTTTAGCAACGTAGCGCTCTACCCCTCAGCCCCTCCACTCATCTATATATTTAAAATATTTATTATTAAAATATAAGTGTTAAGAAATCGTGTAAGTTAATTAAAATAAATAACTAGTGAACTAGTTGCAATACAATGTCATTCTCGGGATTAAGAACATCGTCAATTTTATCTAGTCCCGGATAATTAGTGACATGCTACGGAATGTACAAAGTATGAATGATGCCAAAAGAAGGAAGGGACGACCACGTAAACGCTGGCTTCAAGGTGTAGAAGACGATCTAATAAAGATTAACATAAGAAGCTAGAGAAAAAAAGCTTTGAATAGACAGGACTCGAAAAGGACTGCAGAGGAGACCAAAGTCCATCGTGGACTGTAGAGCTGTGCGTGGACTGAGTTGCTGTTTTGTTTAAATAGATTTAAAAGAATCGATCTGATCCAGAAAAAATTACGTATTTAGCATTTTATTTTGTTCAGTTATTCCTAATAATAATCGACGAATTATAAATATATATATATATAACATATTTATTATAAATTAATACTTTCCATAATTATACAATAATTGATATAGCTAACAGCGGTCCCATCGGATGTAATCCATTGCTGAATTGGCCCGATATAGATTCCATTCAGAAGCTTCCTAATCCGCAGATATTGAAGGTTCGATATCAATTCGGTGTATGTGGAAAATCCCGGCCTTTATTGCCAGTATATTAGAGGCCACCCTCTATACAACGGGTATCTCTCTGCGCTATACTCGATCGGCCTAGGTTCGAGTCTCGTCGGCAAAACAATATTGAATAGCGGGAATAAAAGATCTACAGTGGTAAAATTTATATCAGTAGGTTCCCATTTCTCCTTATATCAACAGAGATTCAGAAATTCTACAACTCAATATCTTAGATTTTCGTGAAATTTTGGAAAGGTGTACTATAGGTATACGATGACACTATACCAACAATTGGAGGCTAAGAACCGATTACGATTTAGAAAAAAAGTTGAGGAGGGTTGCTCTATGTTTAAATTGATAACATCCGGTTGTGACAGATAAATGACTTGATATATTAGCAGCCTCAGATTAACCATATGCGATTTACAGACCTTCTTGGGTTTCACTCCCTTCAACCTCTATAAAGTGGATACCCAAAATAAGAAGTCCCCTGTCTGGTGATTGAGCGTAATCTAGTACAAATGAACTTCCAACACAACCCTCAACTTTTACAAGAAATAGTACAGTCTCTAACATGTAATGAACCTAAAGCCATTCATAGCTTGTGGTCGTACAGTTTTTTTTCATAAATCCATAAAGGATTTATGAATTGCTATGGGAGCGGAGTGACTCAGAGGAATAGCGCTTATTTGCTCTTCCGTACTAGGTTCAAATCCCGCTAGCTGGCAGATATGTATTTGTTGGTGACCGTAGATGGAACCTATGGTATATAGGACCCTTTCGGGGCTCACCCAGCCTCTACAATGTAGTATATAAATCGTGCACCAAAAATAGGAGGGAAATCTTAACTCAAAACTGCCAATTTTCCTTACAAAATAATTAAGTATTATTGCATAGCTTTCGAAGGCTATATTTGAATGGCATAACCTTCTCCCTTAAATCTCCGGTTTCAGAATCTCTGTAGGCCGGATTTAAATAGGCCGTGCTGAAAACATCACAAAATTTTAATAATTAAACGAATCATAAATTTAGAAACACAGTGCCACGCATAAAAGAGTATTCGGATGAATATCCAGAAACTGGTTAGTAGAGGAAGAGTCGAGTTTAGTTCAAAGGAGCAAAAGGATTCCTTTGAAGTTAATATTTTATTAGAAAACCACAACGCTGGGTTCTATTGCAGCTCGTAGGTAAAAGCTCGGGGGTTAAACCACAACCATGGTATACCGAACCAGTACACCGCGGTATACTTTAGCAACCAGTATAGCAGACCGCCGTGTGCAGTTGTAAAATATTTGTTAAACTGTTACTACAAACCAACAATTAGCCTGGCGGTGAGAGTACAAACAGGTAAAATATATTCTTGATTCTAGCCTCGTCTCGCTTGTTAGGAATGTTTATATTGCCTGGTTTTACTTCTAGTTTATATTGTCGTCAATTGGCAAATATATATTGAATTATTTACAGTAAAGTAATATTTTGTTTTATACAACGATTCAACAGTGGTGTCTAATTGAAAATATCCACAATTAATTGAGAAAAAAATCTCTCTTCAACTTAATTTTTGGAATTGTTAATTGCATTACTATGTTAAACACATGATTAGAATTAAAATATCCGAATCAAAATTACAAAAAAAAAATTAGAGTTGATATTAGTAAACAAAATTTCTAATGCCGGCGGTTTTCAATATGCCAAGGAAAGTATTGTGACCAGGTTATGTGTTTTCGGTCCAAGGTCAAATTGATTAAATAAGAAAGACCAAAACCAGTAGGTTATATTCATAACAAAGTTCTTAACACAATTATTACATCAACGCTATAACCATTAAACCAACTACAAATAGATAACTAATTAATCAATCAGTCAAGTGAGTAAAATAAAACCTTTTTTTTTATATTTTTTCTTTATTTAAAACGTTTCAACATTACCATGTCATTCTCAATTAACATTTCTTATAAATACTTTACCCTTATTCTATTTAAAAATATTCTCTAAAATTTCTTTATAAACTTGTACATTTTCAACCTAAAATAAAAGATAAATCAACTAAAATAAATATATAATTTTACAAACAAATACTGAATAAAAACATGTTTGTTTGTAAAATTATATATTTATTTTAGTTGATTTATCTTTTATTTTAGGTTGAAAATGTACAAATTTATAAAGAAATTTTAGAGAATATTTTTAAATAGAATAAGGGTAAAGTACTTATAAGAAATATTAATTGAGAATGATATGGTAATGTTGAAACGTTTTAAATAAAGAAAAAATATATGACTGGAAAAAGGTTTTATTTTATTCACTTGAATGATTGACTAAGAAAGATGTACTCCAGTAATAAAAACAAGATAATTAAAATAAATAATTAATAAAAAACAAAGATTATATACAATTTAATTTACAAATTTTTAATAGGATGCTTACCGCTGAGCCGCAAAGAAAATATAAGGTAATATGTAAAATTTGGCAATTACTTGGCCATATAAACCTCTGATGTGCATTCGCACATAACGACAGCCCACAGTAGAGTGAGCTATGTAGAGACACATGACGGACGAACTTAGCGACAAAAAAAAAAAAAAGAAACTTGTTACAGTATTATTAAAGATAGTTAAGTACTATTTATTACACTGATATTAAAATAAATAAGTTAAATCCTTCTATATTATAAATGCGAAAGTTTGTATGTTTGTCTCTCTTCACGCAAAAACTACTGAACTGATGAAACTTTACAGTAATATAGGTCATACATCAGAATAACACATTGGCTATAGCAAGGGATTTAGGAGGGGCACGCTTATTTTGGGTACCCAGTTTTAGAGACTGGGTGAGGTCCTAGATCCTATATGATTCATGTTAGAGAAGAATTGGTCGACTGTATCTTCTAATTTAAGGAAGAAATAGTTGAGGGTGCAGTCAATCAAAGCACCTAAATAAGCGTAACTTATTTATTATGTGCCGACGTTTCGGCCTACAATGTAGGTCATCTTCAGGGCTAAGAGAGAGAAACAAACAGAAATATATAAAAACGTAGCAGTAACAAGAATATATAAAGTGGTACAAGAGTGGAAATTAAAATAGTGACTAGATATGATGAAATAGTGAATAGATATATGATAAATAAGAATGAATATAAGAGTGGTTCCAGAATATAATAAACGTAAAATAGTGATAGATAAAAATAAAATTGTAGATGATGAACAGAAATTCTAATAGTGACAGATATAATAATAAAAGAATGCGAATATAAAATAGAAAAAATACATGTCAAGAAAGGATAAACTGTAAACAATAATATAAAGGGAAAGAAAAATGAGGAGGTAAACGGAAAGATAGAAAATGAGAAGATTAAAATATAGAAAAAGGGGGGTTGAGTATGAAGAATTTAGAAAAAACTAGTTTAATTATAGA
The DNA here is from genome assembly GCA_037127475.1 of Arma custos. Taxonomy (NCBI): domain Eukaryota; kingdom Metazoa; phylum Arthropoda; class Insecta; order Hemiptera; family Pentatomidae; genus Arma; species Arma custos. The sequence continues at coordinate 51,501,239 of CM073765.1, forward strand.
TATGGATAAGATACCAGACATGAGGGGTTACATAGGTAAAATGTAATAATACAAGCATATGTAGAAAGAAAAGATTGATAAATTTCAAAAATTAAACATTGAAAATAGTGGTATTTATAACTATGAACTATGAAGAATGAAAAGAAAAAGAAAATATAAGTAAGGGATAAATCTATTCACTATTTCATCATATCTAGTCACTATTTTAATTTCCACTCTTGTACCACTTTATATATTCTTGTTATTGCTACGTTTTTATATATTTCTGTTTGTTTCTCTCTCTTAGCCCTGAAGATGGCCTACATTGTAGGCCGAAACGTCGGCACATAATAAATAAGTTACGCTTATTTAGGTGTTTTGATTGACTGCACCCCCAACTATTTCTTCCTTAAATCCTATATGATTCATTACTGGCTGCTAACAGAATAAATAAAAGTCTTGCTTGCAGCGGGATTTGAACCGGGATTTTCGGCATGGCAACTCAGTGCTCTACCACTGAGCCAGTCCGCTCCCCGCTTTTATAGAGTAGGTAACCTTAAGTATAGAAAAAAACCTGACGATTGAGCGTGATCCCTCACCTGTAAAAACCTTGTCCAAGAAACAGTGCAGTCTCCACCATGCACTAAGCCCTAGAACCTTTGTGGGCTGTAGAGGTACAGGTTTTATAAAAATAAGATAAAAAAAATATGTGAATTTTGGTAAGAAACTGGATCAGTTATGATCACAATGTATGATGTTTAAAACACACTTCCTTACGAATTATTACAATAACTAACTATGTACATTTTTATTAACCATTTAACTTATTTATTTATCTGCCGAAATACCAAATGGCATTGACTAAGACATGACAGGCATACCGAGACATTGGGTATGACAGTTAAAGCAGACACTACAATGACATGATATAGGTGAGGTGGCCCTAGTGGCATTAGCCTATGTCACATAACTTATAGCCTCAATAGCCTCGTGATTTATTACTAATATCCCAACCCACATAAATCACAGCAATAATACATGCTTGTTGAAATGATTACAATATATACTGTCAACGGGTCATTCTATTTGAATCAGCCAAGTACCTTTTATTATTATTATGTTGTATATTTATGGTTCGGATTTCGAAATATTGAAAACAAGTTGAGTAGAGTGGATTAAATAATAGCCTGTATTAACTGGGTACTCTTAATTGGGAGAAAACCCGGGTAGTTGGGTGTGATCTTGTACAAATGACTTCACTGCACAACCGTTGCCCTAGAAGCAGTGCCTTTTCTACCGAGTACTCAGCCCGAAACCCTTCATGGGTTGTAATGCTACAGTTTTTGTATAGTAATTAATTAATAAAAAATCATAAAAAAAATCAAGAAGTGGTATAAAATAATGTCTAATATAATGGAAAACAACACTACTTTGTTGAAGCTGATTGAATAAGGTTACAATCTGATTGGTGGGAGTTGAGACAGTTAGTGTGAAATATGCTACATATGTAGTCAAAACACCAACCAATCAGAGAGCAATCTTACACCAACCCATCCAATAAAATTGGGTTGTTTTAAATATATATCTATAATTATAATAATAATAAAAAGAAATATTACAAAAAACTAATTGAACTAATATCTATATATGTTTGTATGTTAAAACTAAAAGAAACTAGCGATCACGAAAATGTATATCTTATTATCGAATTTGGTAACGACAGGCATGAGTATTATTAATAATTGTTGCTGGACTGTGATATACAGCCCCTGGCCATATTAATGTGACCACCAAGAAAGATTATTTTCTTTTTGTTTTTTCCTAATTTTTTTTTATACACTTTCGCGTGTCTTATTAAATTGCTGTTTTAAGTAATGGCAACACTGTTATAAGTTTTAAAAGTATTTTTTTTAGTAATAGCAGCATTGGTTTTAGTAAAGTCATTTTGTTTTACGAGTGTCGACGTGCATAATTTGTGTTAGATATTTTTGTGTATTTATTATTTCTTTTTCATTAAATGCAAGTCTGATTCGGTAAGTTCATTATTGATTTATTATTTGTATCATATATTTTAACTATTTTGATAGTTTTTTCATCAATATGTAAAATAGGGTGTAAAAAGGGTGACACCACAAAATATTAAACAAAAATAAAGATTTATTTTCGAAACTACGTTTTTCAATTTCATATTATTATCAGATAACTAACTTACCCATAAAACTAATATTTAAGGTCGATTTACATCATTACGCATACAAAAAGATAATGCAAACATGTAACAATAACGAATCTATCCAGTGGTCACATTAATATGACCAGGGACTGTATATTGTTAAAGAAAGAATCAGGATACAGTCCGTGTTATATGTTTTATTCTGAAAGCCAGAAATAAAACATATAACAGTATGACTATTTATAATAATGTAAAGGAGATAGTTGGGGGGGTGCAGTAAAAAAAAACACTGAATAAGTAATAAACTTATAATTGTGTGCCGACGTTTCGACCTACAGTGTAGGTCATCTTCAGGGCGATTTGGAGAGCGAAGTCGTTGGGTGTAACGGCTGGCTAGCAATCAATTATTATCAATTATTTATAGTAATGTGTTTACTTCAGCACTTGTGATGATATTCCATCAGATTATAAATTTAAACAGGCTTATTTAAATATTTAACCAGAGTATAGACTGCAATAAAGGAAAATCAAACATCCAAAGGTATAATAAAAATTTATAGTGAAAAATACCTTCAATTAACGAAGAACCCATGTAATGTGTATAATGAGGAATTGTCCGCTGATAGGTCTGCCGTTGATCAGTCATTATCAAAAGTTTTTTTTTAAAATAACGAATCAATATATTTATATACGTTCCTTTCTGTAACCGTTTTCTTGTGTTTAAGGTGCATGTATGAGGAACCTGTAGTGAAGCAAGGCGTTATAAGGAATGTAACCGCCTTTAGCCCAGTAATTGAAGCCCCTCCAACGCCGGCTTCATATAAAAGGACCCGTTCCTTTCAGAAACCCATTTCCTCACCCTCCACTTCCACCTCCCTGCAATAATTCTCTTTGTTTTTTTCACACCTCGCTCCTTTTTGAACTTCGCAGTTATTCTAAAAACCTTCTATATGACGCCTTGTGCTGTTCTGGAGTCGGAAAAAAGTAAGATATTTTAATATTTTTTCCGCTCTCATCTCGAAGATTAAGAAGCAAGACATTTATAGAAAATATATGAGTATAACATTTTAAAAATCCTGAAATGTTAATACATAAGTAATGTAACATTTACCACTACAACCCATGAAGGGTCAGGGGTTCAGTACATGGTGGACCAGTACTGCTTCCTGAAAAACCGTTGAGCAGGGAGGTGATGTGTACTAGATCGCGCTCAACCACCAGATTGTCCTCCCATTTTTTTTAATACACTCTTCATAGAGACTGGGTGAGCCCAAAGTGGGTCCTAGATGCCATAGGATCCTTCTCCAGTTAATAAATAAAAGTCTCCAAATCCATCGAGCAGGATTTGAACCCAGGATATATAATATAACGGAATTGGCAATATCCAACAGGACAAAACCTATTCTTCGTTCTTAATTTATAGCGATTGTTTTTAGGATTGATAATAGATATAAAATTTATATAGAATCATCTATAAAACACAAAAATTGCGCTAAATCGGTATGTGTACAGTAATACTAGTACAGTTTGATTACCACTGGTTTTGAATGAATCTTGAAATTTGTTTTTCACTTTCCTGAAAAGTAGTTGTTTCCTCTTTCGATGCTTAGCCTTCGACATATCGATGATATCATCAGTAAATGAAAAACTAAGTTCCATATCCAGGATGGTAGATTGGTATAATTAAATCAAATGGTTGCATCCAAGGGAGATACGAGTACAATGGAGAGAAATATGAAACAATATCACATAAATCAGAAAGTTTCTTGTTTGATTCTTATTAAATAGTCCTATCTGTTAGGAAAAAACTGGGTGGCTCAAGTGTATAGAGTGATGAGCTACCCTGAAGGTTTCGAGGTACGAATCGGCAGTAGCATGTAAATTATTTAATCTGTTAACAGTCGCGGATAGATCCTCTAGGATCTACCGAAACTCCTAGGGATCACCCAGCCATTTTAAAGTACCCTAAAGTGTGGGAAAAGCCTGAAGCTTGTGCGAAACCACTTCTCTGCACCACGGGTGTGGTAGAAACTAAAAAATAAATAAGAAAAGAAAAGAAATAACATACCAGTGCTAAAGAAGAAACCAAAAAAAACTGAAAGAGAAGATGAACCAATCAGAACCGGCCAGTTCAAGCCCAGCAAATCAGATCACTGGAAGAATAAATTCCGCCCTCGGACCCGAAAAACTATGAATACCGAAGTATAAAAGTACATTTTCATTCTCAGATTAAGCACTGAGGAAGCAAATAGAATGTCTAGCGAAAAGTTGGAAAATCATATGTACAAAATCATTATTAAAATGCAATATAGATTATTGAACCCAGATTTACTGAGGCAAATAGTTGATATCCACATTATTTTTGTTTTTTTAAAAGCCACAGATATTAGAGAAGTAATTTTCATTTTTATTCTTATTTGATATATGAAAGAATAAAAAAGTTATGACAGACGAGCTTTTTTGTTTTGTTTTTTTGCTCCATCCACTGGAGAAGACTGACTTCTCCATGACACCTGAAGAACCCTTTCCAGAAGCTGCAAGTTGAGAGGCTGAAAAAGTACAAGCGATTTGTCTAGCTCTTTTATCTTAGCGCTCTCTGGGTACCCCCACTTCAGTTAAAATCTTTCCTCTGCTTTTTTTTTTTGCCTCGCATGACAGAGTGCTTCATATCTCAGAACAATTAATTATTATATAGCTTTAGGGCATTTAGAACTCCTTTATTAAGAAATTATTTTTGAAATTCAGCTTGGTTCTTCAAATATAATTTTATATATTTATTATTAGTATTTTTGTTTATTTTATTGTTTATTTAACGTCAATTTATACTGTTGTTGCTAATCGGAAGATGCTATTAATGCGGAAGGTTTAATTATTATTATAGGGGTTTTTAACATCGTACGGACTCGGGATCCACGTTTAACGTACCTCCAGAAGGACGGCATAACTGAAGATTTTTAACCCCTTTAAAAAATCCTAGGATCACCTGCCGGGTAATGAACCCGCGATATTGGGCTAAGCGGGTTTTTACTAGACCACAGGTCGTCCCTTCTAGTATTTTTTATATTGCCCAATCAGAATACTGCCTCTGGTCTTTATTTATGTTATTTAGTACTTCTGATCACATTATTTTCAACATAAAACGACCGTTCAACAAGCTTGCTGTAACCCTTAGCTATAGAGGTGGAGCTATATAAATACCTAAGCCTAGAACTAAGTATATAATGGTTCTCTTCTACACATTGAACAAGAAAAGACCAGCAATGCTAATCACTACATGAGGTATCTTAACACTATGGAGTAGAACGATTCGGCAGGTAGCCGGCAGGGTAAGTAGAGACAGCAACCACCCAGATGAAAGTAACGTACCATTCACAAATGGTACCATCAATATATATATATATATATATATATATATATATATATATATATATATATATATATTATCATTATCAATCTAATATACTGTTTGGAGAAATATTGGCTGGTTAGACATGTACTGCTTGAGAAAATCAGGCCTTTATTTTGTAAACAATAAACTAGAAAAACTCAGCTTTTTGAGATTTAAAGCCTTCACTAGCCTAGTTTGTTTGAAATATTTTTTATTTGACAAATACCAATTAGTTTTAGAAACTTTTTTCATTACCGAGCTTTTTTAGATTTTTATCCCTCCAACATTTCCTGTTGATACAATCTTCCTCTGTGAGACTTATAGCTGAAATTTCTTCTCCGACTTTTTCTATCCATTGCTTTCGAGTCTTCCAGGTCTTCTTCTCTTCCGAGGACAGTATTTAAGTACACAAAGGGACCGTTTTTATTCCATAATATACGGTTTAGGAGATATTTTTACCATAAAAGTTTCTGAATATATCTAAATAAAACTACCTGACTGAAATGTATGAAAATATCAATATTTCCCCATCATTTCTAGAATATGAAATATTAGATGCAGAGGCATTGAAAATACACAATAATTATTTTTAAAAAAAATAATAATAAAAGGCTTGGTAAACCCGACACTATCAATCTCAGCTTCACAAGAGATGAATTTTCGAGAATTTCAGACATATTAGTATATTTTTATGCACTGTATCGCTATCGGTAAAGCACATTTAAGGAAGAAATAATAATAAAACCATTAAGATTAAGCATTATTTTATGAGTGGTACCTTAGAGCAGTAAACAGCACTCTAGGCTAATAGCCTCTTTAGTTGCACCTGGTCACACCTGTCGTAACCGTTACGGGCGATTGGAGTAACTAACATCAACTCAGGCAATATCTAATGTTGTTCAATCCATTTTAGGAAAGTAATAACATATTTATATCCCAAGCTTTCAAGAGTGCTGTGAGCCAACCTTAGTACAGGCAAGTTTTCCACCAATCGGACAAATCTGGACCAACCATTTCAATTTCATTTAACCTCTTGATAGTTAAGTTAAATATGTTCCCTTTCTGATTTAATATAACAAATGGTGCACGATTTTTTTTTTGTACCACTACAACCCGTTAAGGTTCTGGGGTTCAGTACATGGTAGAGAATGTTTCTTGGACAAAGGTGATTTTTATAAATCTCGCTCAACCGCCAGATTTCCCCCCCCCCTATTTTGGTACCCACTTATAGAGGCTGGCTGAGCTAACGAAGGTTCCTAGATCCTAAAGTATTCATCTCCGGCTTCTAACAGGTTAAATAAAAGTCTTTCCAGCAGCGGTATTCGAACCTAGGACATGCGGCATGGCAACTCAGCGGCATGACAACCTTTGAGCTACTTTACCCCCTATTATTATTGTAGGGATTTATTATTCTAGTATAAGCTTCTAGATTTATTATTATTTTTATATTAGAAACTATAAGTTGTGCATATGTTCAAATATATAAGTACAAAAATGTAGTTACAAATCTATGAATTTTACCAAGTTCTTAAGACGAATTTAGAAGCAGAACACCATCATAGGTGAAGCTAGGACATGATGTCCAAAATTAGGTAAAACCAACCGATGTTAAGTTCAGTTCTGCGTCTAAGCCAACATTTTTTCATATGACAGTTTTCTTCTCCCTTCAACTGATGGTACCCATTTTACAAAAGGTTAACTGTTTTACTTAATCACATTTATATAAGTGTCATACAAGAAATCCTATTATAACCGACTTATTCTGGTGAGTAGTATTAATGTACATAATATAGTTGGTTACCAAAATTGTCTACAAATATATATGCGTTTGAAAGGTTTTGAGTGTGTGTGTTTGACATAGAAACATATTTATTTAAAACATCTGACTATATATAGTTATAATTAGTTAATTATAAGACATCTGATCTAATCTATTGGTTGTGGATATAATGTAAGAGAATACTGAAAACATTGTATAACTCCTCATTATAAATGCAAGGGAAAAAAAAATAATAGTAATAAAAAAAAGAATAGAAAATAAAATAAATAAAAGATGGAAAAAAAAGAAGAAAAAAATAAAGGAAAAAAAATGCGGTTCTCCAATACAAAGATTATTCCCTATTATTATTATATAATATTCTATATACATTATTGTAAAAGTAATAATAAGTATCATTCCGCACAGCTATCACTTCAAAAGCAAGTGCTTAATAACCCCGCTGTTGATCGCCCCACAACCTAATCCTAATCCTGTAAGTGTCATATCTTCAGTAAAAGAATAACTCTGTACCTAGTTAATGCTACATACTCGCCAATGCCAGCGACGTAACTACGCAGCGTTGTGACTGCCGCGTCAGCTGACGTGCTACAAGTCGCTTTAGCCGTTACCAGTTCCGTTGAAGGAAGCCAGATGTAGCCAACATATGGACAGCCCTCAACCACCTGTGGGTATGTACATGCTAATTGCTTATAACTAGGAGTACCACAAGGCAGTCAGTAAGCGGTATGGAGTTCATTCTCTCTCTTTAGTAGGCTCTTTACAAATTAAGAAAAGTCTTATAAGTGAAAAGAAGATTTCTGTAAAAAGAAGACTAAGGGTGTAAAGAGTGATTTAGAAAAGTTGAGCATTACAGAGTCTCACTTGCTAGAAGGAAGTAAATTTGGAAACAGAGTAAAAAATTTGGAAGGATTTGATGATTAATAAAGACCAAAGAAGTTGGAACGAAACTGGGCTGAGGATCAGAAGAAATATAAGTGAAAAAATGAAGGAATATTGGGAACAGGGAAAACTCCAGAAGAAGAATAGAAAATAAAGTTGTAACACGATCTAAATCGGGCACTACAAACAAACTGTCGATGTTGATATTTAATCATAATACATTCATATATTGTATTTCTTCGATATTAAGATTGTTAATAATCAATAAGAGGACTTAACCTCTTATTCATCGAGGTTGAAGATTTATTCATCAACAAAAAATGAAAAGGTTTGAAAATTATATTATAAATATTGATGTTCAAATAGTCAAAACTATAAGAAAAAGTAAAAAGCCCGTTTAGGATAAATACAACGGATAACAACTAAAAAACTAGGGAGGAATTAAAATATTTTTACTTTATTTAGGGTAAGAGAAATAAAAACCGTTTTCCAGTTGTTGTTTATTCATTAATTTTCACTCTTTAGAGACGTTTCGACACTATGGTGTCATTCTCAATCTTTTCTTCTACAGCATCTTTTAACTTTAATAAATAAATTAACAATAATTACATTACTATAAATAATTTAACATAAATGTCCAAAGATAACACACTATAAGTATAGGTACCTGGAAAGTCATACTTTTAAAAATTCTTGGGAGATCATTAGTCCTCCATGGTCAATAAATAATATTACATTAAAAGATCAAATTTTGATCTTTGAACAATTAGATCCTTTTTCAGTTCTATGAATCGTTTGATTTTAGTATAAAATAACAAAATATGTTCTAACAGCACATCAACAAAATAATACAAAGTAAAAAATTATTTTTTGTTTTTACTTAAAAATGAAAAATAGAACTATGATTTTTCACGATAAGGTGTTATTATTTGATTTAACATTCATTATTAAATTATTCTATAATTGGTATCCCCTTACAAACCATGGGAGATTTTTAGCTAATAGAAAAAAAAATAAAGCCTGTTCGTTTCAAACAATAAAGGATCTTCATTTCAGTACCTGAAAGGGACTGTACTGTTTCTAGTACTGTACTGCAACAGGTTTTTCATTGTAAACTGTCAAGGTTTTCCCTCTATGAAGGGTACTCACTTTAGGCTGGGTGTGCAACGGGATGGTCTCTAGATCCTACAGTGGCCATCGGTGTTTGTAATGTAGCGACATCGAACATCGATCATCGATAAATCGAGTGTATGATCACAAGAAGATAACCTTCTCATATTGTTTTAGCATACTGGAATTGATGGTTATCTAACACCACTGTACGTATTACTTTTTGTTCTATATCTTATGTTATTTTTGTGATAAATAAAGTGATTCAACTTTCAAGAACACGTTGTGTTAAGATCCTTCACTATCCCTATAAAATCTTAACAGTAACATTAAATAATTTACCTGCCACAACGGGATATGGATCGGATAACTCCGGCACAGCACAAAACACACTAAGCTACCTCGCTCGCTGTTCACTGCTACACAAATCGAAATTGTTCCTATGAACATGGACCGAGAAAAAAAAGAAGAACATAAGAAGTAAGAAAATTTCTTTTTTAAACACATTTCATTGTTGATGATGGCCATCCATAAATAAAAAAAATTGAATTTTTAAAATTGAATTAAATATAATATAAGCAAAAAAGGATTACATAAGAACGCAGATGTGTTGTATGCATATATGTTTATGAATTCTGGCTAAATATATATATATATATATATATATATATATATATATATATATATATATATATATATATATAAAAGTCATTGCCTTAACCATTATACACATGTTTATAAAATACCATTTTAAACTCCCCGGTTTCTCTGCAGCTGCAACACTAAAGTATTTTTTTACAAGAAAGTCGCAAAACAAGAAAACAGGTGCGAAATGGCATTGATAGTGGTCGTTGACATATTCAAATCGATTATATTTTTATCCGATACTGTTTATAGCTTTCATATGAAAACATAAACGATTTCTTGTTTTTTATTGCTTATTTATTATTATAAATAAAGAAAACGTCCAGGTGTATGTTAATGTTATCGAATACAAAATATGAGAGAGGCTCATCTTTTTTTTTTTTTCTAAATACTACTATATAACACAAGATATCTTCTTATCTGTTATTATAATATTCATAAAATTTAGTTGAGAATTTATTAAGATTTCAGCAAATTAGTGACATAGTTTCTTTCACTGCCATTGCCTGGAACAATATTATTATAAATTTATTTAACCCTCTTTATATCTTCTAAAGTAATCAAATATTGAATACTTTAAAAGTAATGACCAACATTCCTTAAAACCCGGTACACTTTTCCTTACATATTCCTTAGCACTTTACTAATTGTCTTAGTAAAACGTCTAGTAACTTTGCTATATTTTCGTTTAAAAATAAAAATTTCAAACTCCTATGCTATCAGTTTTCTTAAATTTTAAAGAAAAGTATACTCGAAATTGTAATTTTTTTTTTAAATAACGAATACTCAAATGAATTAAATTTTTTTCTATTTTGTTGTTTAAATTTTAAATTATGTTACGAATAAATTAAGTTTATATGTGATAAGCGAAATATATTCTGTTTAGTGAGAATATTCCTATTTCCTATTGTATTTTTAATTAAAAAATAAAATTGTTATTTTTAAAAAGGTGAGGTGCTCTAACCTCCTCCATGTTAGAGCACCGCGCTGAAGGTGCGGGCGACACGGGTTCGAATTCGGGCTAAGACAAATCTCTACTCTTCAAAATAAAAATATTTAAAAATAATCACCATCTAAAGAACAATAAAGAAATAAAATAATTATAAAATTGTTATTGATCGTTTTCTATATTGTATTAATTTTTTTTTTTATATAACAACAGTATTGGAGACCCTTCGGATGTCTCTGACTATATAAAATCTAAATAGATAGGTATATTTTAACTTATATAAACTTTGTAAACAATTTTAAAATAATTTAATTGATTAATTAAAATGTTTCTGGTATCACTTCCGCAGGTTGTCGCTTCGAGTTAAATACTTTTCATTCATTTACTTTTAATATTCTCGACTCATACATGAATGAAAAGACAAGAAACTGCTCGACGCTTTCGCCTACTTCAACATTTACTGGACATTTACTGGACGCTCTAAGCTCCCAATTAATTACAAAAGACTCATTTACATGACAGTTATCAGACATATTTGGACATACGGAGTTGAGCTTTGGGTCTCTACTAAACCATCCAATACATCTCGTATCCAATCCTTACCATCCAAAATCCTTCGTAAAATCCTCAATTCTCCTTATTCTGTCACAAGCAAACTTGATCCAATAACTCATCCATCATGATGTTAATATCCCATATGTTGCTGATTTGGGCTTAACTACACGTAGATACCTATCCTTCCATGACAAGCTCCATACAAACTTGTTATCCGCTAATCTCTCAACTTGCTTCCCATACTATTCCTGATAACCCTTCGAGGCGTCTGAAATAAAGATGGCCTCGAGACCATCTACTATAGAACTTTATTGGAGTGCCGATGGGTAGTTTCTCCACAAGTGTTTTTTTTTCCATGTCATTTGTACATATTAGCAAATTTACTTGTTGTAATATTATTACAGTTGTAAATATCAATAAATTAATCTAAAAAAAAAAGTCTCGAATATAAACATATTCATCATTTCTAGTATGAAATAAACAGTTTCAAACGAGAAATAATGTTTCAACTGATATTTCGAATAATACAATGATTTTCAAAACTTTCCCATCTAGATGAAACGATTTCCGAAATGTATTCCCTATAATTACATTATTTTTCCTATACTAGAGCTTATGATTATTTTTATTTTCGGGGAATATTAAAAAGGGAAAAAATTAAAAGTTAAAACTTTTTGTATCTTAACTTAAAGTGACAACTTCGGAGCTGATACCAAAATTTTGTATTCACTTATTTTGATCCGGAACTTAAAATTTATAAACAGTAAAAAAAAGCTGTGAAAATAAAAAAAAATACTTAAATTTTCTTACACTTAGCTATAACTATTACTTAAACAAACGGTTGTGAAGTGAAGTGACAAATAAAATGGCAATTATTCACTAAAAGACTCAATTAGAGAACAAGACACGCAAGAGAGCCCTCGTAAGGTCAGATACGAGTCTTGTGCCGCGTGCGGGAATCGAACCGTGGCAACTAATGAGCTGAACGGGTGACCATCGCACACACTAGCAGTTCCGGTGTGATGTCATCATGGTAGCGATAAATCGAGTAACAACTTGAGGTTTTTGAAAATAAAAATAGTTTACACAGAATTCTAATTATTTTAATTAACTATATTTTTTTAATATGTTTATTGTACATGGTAAACATGATAAAATTAAATAATAAGTCTGATGTATTTTAGGGACAACTAGTTTTTAATTTTAAGTTTATTTTATTGATGGGAAGAAATAACTGAATTGTCCTTTAAAATTAAGTTTCATTGATAAAGAACTAAATATTTTAATTGGTCGAGTGTGGATTTAAATAAAATATTACATATAATAATGAAAATAAATAATAATATATTGTACTTTTATAATTGTATTAATTTGGGTTGTAATATATAGTTTATTGTTTTATTAGAAAACAAATTAGGTCCAATTAAGACATTATTAGACATCCTGTTGATGTGGATTAAAGTGGCCTATAAATAAATAAATTGTAATTATAATTTTGGAGAAATTTATTACTCTTATTTATCAGTTATTGGTCATATGTTATCACGAAAATTAGGTAACTCCTATTCTTCATATTTAACACACAACGCTACTTTAGTTTTCCAAACGCTAATAAATTAAATTAATTTCAAATGTGTAATTTTTAACCGAATATGAGTTTCAGAAAGTTTAAAAGGAAGTCAAATCGCTCCTTGAAATGGACAACGAACAACTCAAAATTTGACATTTTTAAAATTGCAATTAAGCCTTCATTAGCAACTGTATTGGTTGAAGCTTTTTAATTCTTAAACAACATATCTTATATTCGATTTCCAACGTAATTATTTTTTTTTACAAAGTCACAATGGTACAGGAGAGGGATTCATGGATCAAGCTCTACAGAACGGATCATCACATGGAATATTCAAATACTTCTATTGAAAAATTAAGTATTTTGAGTTACGACATTGTTCTATTTAAAGAGCGATATGTTATCCATATAAGTTAGATTACCTTTAGAAACACCATGAAAACAATAGAGCTTCCATAACATTCCAGGTGCTGTTATTTGTTATTGCAATATTATAAAACATAATAAAATAATGGAGAGCCATGCATAAAACAGTCAATAACGAAATGAGAATATAACTAATTAAATCGGAACGAAGCACGTGGCAAATTAAACAGCAAATAATTAAACTCCTTCTCGAGCATTATTAAATACCTTAGAGAGATTGAAGTATTTTCCCTTCAATTATATCCATATAGTACAAAACAATTATTCAAGTTATAATTAATTATTCAAGAAATAATTAATTATTCAAGAAAGATATAAATATAAAGAGAGAGAGAGAGAGAGCACTTATGAAAATTGGTGTAAAATAGAATTGAATCTGAGCCTTAGATGAAGCAATGAAAAGTATTCTAGATATAAAAATAAAAAGCACAATATACAAAGTTGATAAATGGAATGCCTCTCAATGAACTATAGTCTCAAAAATGTCCTGGAAAGAAGAATTCAAAATTAGGAAAGAAAAATCAATGAAGCAATTCAGAATGAATAGAATGAATGCGGAAGAGAATGCTCACATTGGTCATCTTTACAGAATAAAAAAGCAAAGATTGACCAAACAAGCGTTTGACTATTTTTTCTAAAAGGAAGACCCAGACAACGTGAATTAAGAAAGTAAAGATCACAGTCTCATATGCTAGAAGGAAGTAAATTTGAATCAGGATGAAAAATCGGGAATGGCTCCAGGAAGCTGGGCATAGGATTAAAGTAAACAAGCCAGTGAACGCATGAAGGAATATTGGAGAAAGAGAAAACTCAAACATTACGAGTGAAAAAAAAAGTAAATAAACTAAGCGAAGAGAAAACTGAAAATCCGATCTATGTACCATAATACCATGTACCATGTACCATACTACCACAAAATGTCTACCAACATATTTTTACTAAGACCATTTTATTTTTTTAATTTAAAGAAATAAAAGGAATTCAAATACAGAAAATGAAAATATTATAATGAATTCGAACTATATGGAAAATTACAGTGGTGATTCTATACCTTAAGGGCACTACGGAGAATACAGCGAAAATCTTAAAGAATTGAAAAATAAGGAGAAGTTACCCCCCCCCCTCCTCCTGACAGAAAAATAAGTCAGGTTCTGAGTAGTACAAAAGATGACTTTGGCCTGAAGACGCCAGGAATCTACAGCATTACATGTTCCTGTGGGAAGGAGTACATTGGGCAAACAGGAAGATATGTACAAGATTTGGAGCGTAAAGAAAAAAAAATGGCAAGTCATCAGGATTGGCAGAACACTTTGTGAATACCAAACATGGTATCGATTTTGACAAAACTAGAGAGTTCCAAAGTATAATAACAAGATAGAGAGAAAGTTATAAGAAGCAATCGACACAGGAAAGCACCCACAAATTTCAACACAGAAGATGGTTATAAATTAAGCAAATTATGGCTCGCAATCAGATCATTGGAGGAATAGGCTCCGCCCACGAACCCAGAAGCTATATATACCGAAGCATATAAGAACATTTTCAGTCTCAGATTAAGCCCAGAGGAATGGCCAGTATGATCATCGGATTGTCGGCAAAGAACTCGACTAAACCAGGTCAAAACCAAAAGAATCTCGTGATGAATCGATCAAAAATATTGACCATGGCAATTTAAGAGAGAATTTAACTAGGAAATGACAAGTGGTTCGTAATTTTTTTTACAGATTATTAAATCATATTTTATTCTCCTGTCTTAGTCCTGATTAACTGCATAATGAAACGGTTAACATTCTGGTTCGATCATCATAATATAGGAAGATATTCTTTTTGAGAAAAACTTGATAATAAAGTTTTAATAAAAGAGAGAAGTGTTGTTGATGTGAAAGGAAAATTCGCTACATCCTCAATGGCGACTTTACTTCACGCTTCAGCCTCCCCCCCTCCCTCACAGCATTATATCCATTTTCAGAGATATATCATTCCTTTGAATTTTACCCACCGACAACATTTATCATTTCTCAACCGAAAAGATATATTGTTATTCTTGGCTCTCTTTTATTTGATTTTATATAAGGCTCAAATACAAAGCCTTTAAAGTATATTAAGATACTTCCCCAGATAAAATTGTAATTAATAACAATTTTTATTAATTTAGTTTACTTGGATGACTATAATTATAGTAGTTGCGTTGCTAAAGGTTTCGTTTAGAAATCCAGCAGTGGCAATTAAATTATTTAAACTGTTAACAGGCTTGGTTGGACCTGGGGCTCACCTAGCCTCTATAAAGTGGGGTAAAACCTGGCTATTGATTGTGATTTAGAACAAATCACCTCCCTGCACAATCGTAGTCCTAGAAAAAGTACAGCCTTTACCACATGCTGAACTCACTTCAAGGTTCTAGTGGCACAGGTAAAAAAAAATAATAGTAAAAAAATTACGGGTTTCTTTGAACAAGAGTTAAAAGCCTTATGTATTTTGAAAAATGTACTGAAGGCAACGGAAATTTATTAAATTAAAAATAATACGCAATAGACAGTAAAACAAAAATACTTTTGAAATGTTCGGGTGCCATTTTCTCCCAGAAAGTATGATGCTAATAGCAAAATATCATTTTTTTAATTTTTAATAATTATCACTTGATCTTGTATATCGTCGCTGTAAAAAAAAAACAAAAAAAAAACAACCTTTATTTACAGTTTTTACATATACAAGCTGCAATAAGTGTAAATACATGTTCCGGACTTCCTTTACATGTTTAAACAACAGTGATTTTAATTAATTAGAGTTGTCTTTTATAAGTAAATTTTACAATAGCAGGAAAAATGTAAGAAAAAAGACGCTTAAAAAAAAAAAGGAAAAGAAAAATGAACCATAATAGTAATTCTAATTTAAAATACATAAAAAATAATACTAAATAAAGTAAGTAAATATAATAATAATAATAATTAAATAGAAAATAAATACACAATTAAAAATAACTATAAAATAAATACAGATAACTAGATTATGTTACTTATGGAATAGTGGTTTGATTAAGTGAGAAGTATAAGTTTTGTTCTTTTGTGCGTATACCGTCGTAGTGAATGTTTATCATAGTTACCGATTTCTCGGATTAATGGGTTTTCGGAAGCTGGAGTTTTTTCGAAGTATGGTTTTGTTTGGACTGAAACATATTGTTTTACCGTGGGAAGTTCAAGATCTCTGAGCATAGTCGATATTTTCGTGTAGCGGGGATAATTATTAATAATCCTCATGCATAGGTTTTGTACCCTTTCAAACTTTCTATAATTTGTAGAGCAGGTTGAACTCCAAACAGGTGAGGCATAGGTCAGCACTGAGCGGATTACAATCGTCGCTGTCAAAATAATACCGCCTATCTACAACTTTTTATGAAAATGAGTGTAACGGTAACGCATCCTACAGGTTGAATTCCACACTAAGGAAAGCAGGTATTAACGTCAGCAACATGGCAGGGTATGATCTATTGATACTTCTCTTCTGAAAAAAATTGCCGTCTACAATCGGCGCGGTTTTTTTCTCTCCTCTAAAATCGCCCTAAATGTACATAGGCAGTATTATTTTGACTGCGACGATACATATGAAGGAAAAAATGGCAGGTGGAGATCAAAAAATAATTTCTCAAATAGAAACTATTTTAAGGGAATCGACGTTTCGACCAACGGTACAGGTTTGCGTCACTCCATTTTCTTTTCCATTCTTATACGGTCAACTAGTAGTTTTTTATGGTTAAACTAGTACTTTAACCACAAAAAAAATTTTATGTTTATTATTAGTCAATTATACCCACTTTATGGCGAAGCCACAAGAGGATCTTCAGGTTCCACAGGATTTTTATGTCGAAATTACCAAATCATTAATTTTTTTTAACGATCGAGTCATTATAGACTACTTCTGTTTCAAATGTCCTTTCTTCCCTAATATTTTTAATTTGGATAGAAAATTTTCGTCCAGACCGGGATTCAAACCAACTGAGCTAACTAGGCTCGTAACACGGCCAGACAAATCCATTCTCTTCCCCGATCCTATATCCTCGTGTTCTCATAATTTTTGCGATGTATACAAGGGAAAGAATGTTCATTGAACATTACTTTAATTGCCTGGGTGTGTCACGAGCCCGCTTGGCTCAGTTGGTTAGAGCATCGCGCTAGAGACGCTTGCAACCGGGGTTCGAATCCCTGCCTGGACAAATCTTTTTTATTCAAAATAAATATATTAAAAAATTATTTAAATCCTTTCTCTGTATATTTGCTTCCTCTGTTGTATCCAGATTGTGTCCGTTTTTCTCTTTAAATTATTACTATTATCATAATAGCTTATCTGTGACTTTTAATCCGAGAAGCTCAGCACAGAAACACATATAAATTATAAATTATCTCGTAATATATATTACTATGTTTTAAATTTTCTTTTATTTGTATTTCATTAACTCAACGCTTGAAAATAGTTAGGCATTATTGATAGAAATCCTCTGGCGCATCGTGACTGACTAAACAGTTTAAAATATTCAAGTACAAAAGCGAAACGGAATTTAGAATGTTATTCGAAATAAATCTAAATAACAAATGAGGAAATACAATACATTTCGAAAAATAAAGGTAGCTGTAATTTATTTATGAGAAAATAGGGGTATACTTTTCTAGCTGTCAGGGACAGCTTGAAGGGGGAATTGGTCACATTTATAGAAGAGAATTTTATCAAATAAATTATAAATTCTTCAATATAATAAAATAAATAATTATAGTAAAAATATTGGCCAACCGGAATCGATGCCGATGTCAACAATTTCTGTTTCCACAAACCCCGGCCATTATCACAATCCAAACCCATACCTCTAAGATCATCTTTAGTACGATCCTTCCGAATACGCTTTGGTCTATGTCTTGGTCGTTTACAACACGTCTAAGCACTTTTTCTAATAAATAATAAATTGCTTAGTGAGCTCGAAAGCTCGAAGCCGATATCACCATTCACTATTAACTTCTATCCACGGATTAACACCCAAACACCTCCAGGGTCCCAGCGACGTGGGTTATGTCATAGAGGAAATACCATTCATCGAGGGGAAACGTCATCCTTAATTAATGATGATAATTTTCTATAGTTAAATCTTATTTCCACAACTTTCATATAGCTTATATGTCAGATTAGTAGGGTTTCAAAAAATTTTAAGTAGTATTTTTTATTTATTTCCTGCTTTCCAGCCAGTTAATTATTGACAAGTTGCTACTTTGATTAAATATAAATGTAAGAATAAATGAGTGATTCTGGTGAAAGAGTAGGCCCTAGGGAGGAAGAGGACGTTTTGTCCTCAAAGAGAACCGGAGTAGGCGTGTGCAAATATTGCGTGTATGTGGCTTTATTATTTATTTTTTCATTATTATTATTATTATTATTATTATTATTATATTATTGGTGTTAACATATTAACTAAATAGTTCGATTATCTGAACATTTGTGTATACTTGTAGTTTCATAACTATTAAGCTTGCGACATTGCATCCTTGTTGTTAGCGATGTTACCTTACTTGACCATCCCGACTCTTTTATATCTATATCTATAATATATTTCAGCTCTTAAAGATTAACAATAGAGTAGAGATTGGTTAGAGATGGAGAAGATGTTATGACTAATATATAGTATGTTAAAAGTATAATTAAAAGTTGTCACTATGTTAGTTGATATGTTATAATGTTAGTGCATAGTTAATAATCATTCAAGCTGGTCCATATCAATAAGTCTCTTTGCATATACTATATATATATATATATATATATATATATATATATATATATAGTATATGCAAAATATATATATATAAGTATATGTATATATATATATATATATATATATATATATATATATATATATATAACATAGATGCTATATATATATATATATATTGCATATACTTGCATCTATGTTATATCGTTCTATATCAAGTTTGTTATATCATAAACTAGCTTATGCCCGCGGCTTCGCTCGCGTGGAATTTGGTCTGCCACATAAAGTTTCGTGAAAGATCATTTTAAATAAATAATTTAATTATTTTTAAAAAATATAAGTTACTCGTACATCCAAAATTTCAGATGTCTAACTTCTGTCTAAGATGTCTAACTGACGGATTCCATACAATTTTTGAACCCCCTATGATATTAAGGGGGAAGCCTTAGGGGGTGGAATTATCCAAATTTCTTTCTTAAACTATACAAAGAACTTACCTACAAATGCACCCCCCTAAATCCACGCTTCCTATAGCCTATGTGTTACTCTGATGTATAACCTATATTACTGTAAAGTTTCATCCAAATCCGTCCAGTAGTTTTTGGGTGAAAAAAAGACAAACATACAAACTTTCATATTTATAATCTTAGTAAGATTAGTAGGATATCAAAACAAATAGTTTCAATCATGTTCTTTCTGTTATTTTGACCACTATTATCATGTGATGTGCCTTTAATATTGTACTATAATGGGTCCTCCACAGTACCTACAAAACTGTCGGGGAGGAGGGTCACATGCCCCCATGCACCCCCCTAAATCCGCGCTTGCTATAGCCTATATGTTTTTCTGATGTGTAACCTATATCACTGTAAAGTTTCATCCAAATCCGTCCAGTAGTTTTTGGGTGAAAGAGAGACAAACATACAAACTTTCACATTTATAATATTAGTAAGATATGATAAATCATCTGCCAGTTTGTTAACTATTTGAAATTATAACAGGAGAATCTCTTAGTCTCCTGGTTTGGGCTATTTTTTTCAAAAGAGATTTGAGCCCGGGATCTATTTGTCTATAAAAAAAAGGAATGTCTTGTTTACCAGATTTATTATCTGTGATGATCTGTGATATGTTATATGTAATGAAAATAGTAACAAACAGAAAAGAAAAATAAAACCATTACAAGGGAGAAGATATATAAAGAAATAAATCTTGGGCCAGGCTAGACTTGGAGAGGCGGTTGCTAGTGACAGCTGCTTGTCGGCAGATGGCTCTAGCGAGGCCCAACCACTTGCAGCCGATCCTATCTCACAACAAACCACTTTCTCACTTGTTCTTGTTAACCTTCTGCCCTTCAATGGTTGCGGTCCACTATCTCATCGTCAGATCTGGAGAAAATTCTTCTCTCAGGAAAACACTTTCCTCAAAACATATCCTTCAATCTAAAAGATATCTCGAAAAGCTAAATTGCTTGTTACATCAAGATTGTAAAGTTCAAGCCCACTTAATGACAAGGTCATATTAGATCTTCACAATAAAATATAATATAAGGAGTTGTTTTGGACAAGATCACGCTTAACCGCCGGGTTTTCATAACAGTACCCGTCTTATACTATCTATATTATCTGGATGACCACAAGAAAAAGGTCTCCAGATATCACATCTGTGATTTAAGTCTTTTAACAAAAAAAATTATTAATATGATACTCCACTCCTGACAATATAGACATGCTAAAAGAAATAAAGGTTCCCAAAGCTAATCATGGCGGCCTTGTGCCGGTTTAGAGAACCCGCCTTCAGCGGACTCATACAATGTGTTTACTTAAAATACCTCCGGGTAGGAAAAGTATTATAATTATTTATAATAATTATTTATATTATATATATATATATATATTGTAAATATTTTTTTAATATGAATAAATGGAGACTTGAAACGAAAAAAACATGGAGGAACGTCCAGACTGAGAAAGAGGAAGAGACAGGCCTAGAATGCGATGGTTAGACGATGTGGAAGCAGAAGGCTCCTGGAGGTAAGAACATGGAGAAGAGACGCAGAAGATTGCCCAAAGTGGAGGAACCGTGTTGATGAAGCCAAGGTGCTCCATGGACCACAGTGATGATGATGAGAAAAATTTCGATATTAACACCCCTATTGTTAACTTTCACGTTGAAGTATCATTCGCCGAAAAACTAGAGATTTCGAAAAAAGATGAATTTACAATAACATTACTTTATTTCTCTTTCTTGTCTGTTTGCCTGGTTATTGCAGGTGCTTTCCTGTACGGTCGATGACTTAAAGTAAATCAGATAGAGATACAGAAGAGAGACATCGGGAAGATGACTTGACTGAAGTATAGAATGTCGCTAAGTTAGTTCTGAAGTAGTCACTGAGTTATAATAAATAAGGCTACCTAGTTAGTTCAATAATTTCAATGTTATATCGATAACACTCATTGTTAACTTTGTGTTACAATAATTTCTAAATATCTGCACATACCAGAAGATCCATCTTTATCTACAGATACCAATCGAAGTACATATAAAGTATTTAATTGGTTAAATTAATTAATGAATTGGTTAAAATTAAGCTTTTGTTCAATCTTGTATTTTTTTTACTCATTCTCAAGTTCCCTCTTCTCATCCTTAAGTAAATCGCTTTTCAAACTTTTTTTTTGCTCTGAAGTTTACTTTTAATTATAAGTTTGTTTGGGGTGGCATTTCCATTTCCGTTCTCATTATGTAAGGTCCAGTCCCATTGTAGATACTGAACTGTACTCGGTAATGTAATATTTCTGTCAAAGAGTGGACTTAATATTTTGTCACGGTTGTTTGGTTTAACGTAACTAAATTCGTAATAATATACCAGTCTTATTTATCAAAATTTAGAAGTTTTGTATTTTCTTTTAGACACTTATATAGTTACCTTAAATCAAAGTAAAACTTATGGTGATCGTTTAGTTGGGTTTTTAAAATATGGAGAGTAAAATAATAATAAGTGAATATTGTTTGGACAAGTATACTATAAATATAGTACACAATATTTAGTAACACCACAAAAATTACATCTTGAATATTATTTATCAAAATGTAAGGCATCTATTGTATATTCTTAAACCCGGAAATTATTTTCAACCGTGTAGTCATCCACCTGTCCTGCCACGCTTCGAGTAATTTATTTTCAAGTATGCTAACTATTTCAAAACGTTTAAATTATATCACTCTTGTAAAGATAAGGATCGACATGGAAAAAAAACTGAAAAAAAATCATTCATGGGCATCAGATAACTTCCTTCCAGGCCTACTAACGTTAAATAGGTAGCTATCAAGTATTTGTAAATTAGCAATTGTTAATTATTTTTGATAGCAGCAAAAATAAATATAGGGAGCAGGGTAGTTCAGAGGTAGAGCGGTGATTTGCTTTGCTGAGGATCTCTCATTCGAATCCGGCTATGATAGATAAATATAACGACTATAAATTATTTTATTACACTTTATTTGGAAATGATGGTTAATTTTAAACTTTTTATTTAGTATCGCAGTTTATTTGTGGGAATAAAAGTTTGTTCCAATTCCAGGTTAACGACTTCCAGCTCAATGCATTATGGAGAAATTTAATAGAATTATATTAGTTGTAGCTTTATTAATAATTTAAAAATGAGAAAAAACTCAAAAAGAGATATTAACTAATAATTAATATGCAATAGGAAAACTCTACCTTAACTTCTGAAAAATTAGCCTATAACAGTGAACGTTTGGCCAATCTAGATATAATCAGGACATAAACCAAAATAAATTAAGATTTTTTTGGTTGAAGGTAACCTTAATCTGAGGATATCCTTAGGAAACAAGAATAAATAAAATGAAGATCGAATGCAGCACATATTACAGTCAACATGTCATATACATGTCAGGATGTTATGCCTTACGACTCGCCTTAGTACCTACTAGGTATAAGACACCACCAAGTCTTCGGATATGAAAAATTGTTATCCTGAATATCCAGGTTCATAATGAGACAAATTTATTAAACTATTGTATTGTCATCGGTTCTTGAGAAGTGTGAAGAGATTCTGAGAGTCAGTTACATACATACAGATGAAAATAATATAAGTGTGTTAAAAAAACTCAGACATGTTTTAAATAATATTCAACAAATGGGGTTAATAAACCTACAATCGATCGCTGACCCTGGCCTGACCCTGAGATGTTACACACACACTCACACTAAGACGCTACAGGTGCAAGAACAATATAAGAAGTTCATTACCACAGCATCACCTGCTGCCCTTAGTCAAGTAATGACAGCATATGTGGGGCCATGTGCTGGGGGCTATGCTCTGCTGGCCTTGCTGCGAGCCAAGGGCACACCCGGCCACATAACAGGATATCCGGAGCTGTCTCCACGGCGACGGCAGCTTCTTCGGCCTTGATGGAGTTCTTGACACCGAAGAATAATGGATCACGAGATGGTTCAATTGAATAATAATATATTTTTTCTTAATTTACTACCATTTTATTATATAAGTCCCAAGGATCAACTCCGTAATTCCAAATAGGTCTTATAACACTGACGTATATGAGTCTTTTGTAATTCATTGGGAGCGTAGAGTGTTTGGCAAGTAAGTGTTGAAGGAGCCTGAATCTTCTACTCATAATAAACTATAAATTATTAAAATTAATACCACTAAAACTCATTAAGGGTTTCTGGAACATGATTAGAAATTACACTCTTCTAAACAAACGGATGTACAAGAAGGTGATCTAAGAGTAAGAATCAACAAAAATCAACTACAACCCATCATGAAGGGTCTTGAGCTCAGTACATGGTCGAGATTGTAATGTTTCCAGGACAATGTCTGTGGAGGGTGTCGATTTGCGCAAAATAACATTCAACCACCAGGTTTTCCCATAATTAAGGATGCCCACTAAGTGAGCTCTAGGAAGGTATGAAGCTTCTACAGTGTCCATCCGTTGCTTCTTTTTTTTTTGGTTGGCTCTACAGACCTTGTAGATCTTTTTCCACCTGTACTAGCCTGCTCCAAGGCTGAAATTAGGTTTCAGAATATTTATATTTTTACGGGATAGGGTAATTGACCCTATGCCCAAACACCAACCTGGAGGATCAGTGGCTGATTGCAGTCAGAATACAACAAGAGTTGGGCCATAGTGGATAGTTAGCACTATCGATAGGCCGTTACTATCAGCTGATCGAATGCTATCGATAGCTTCTCGATATCTGCTTCTTTTTTTACCAAACATATTCAATAAAGAATTTCAACTAATTTAATTAAATTCAATTGCCTACCTACTATTTGAAATTTGCAGTATTATAAATTATAGTTTTATATCATAAAGAAGAGAAAAATAAACTAATTTATTTGAATTTTAAAAAAAGTACTTACAATTTACATGTTTACAATAACAATGAACAAATCAAATATTCAGAAAAGAAAAATAACGAAATAATTAGTTTCAAGAGTCAAGTGTGCTCCTTGAGCCACATATTTCCCGAAATAACTAGCGTTTCTAGTTGAGCATTAAAGAATTGTAGAAATAGATGCCTAATTAAAGAGGAAGTTAAGGTTATAAAAACCTAGAAGAGCCAATGCTCAATACCGCGAATTTGGTTTGTTTGCACAAGTGTGAGGCTACGTGTACTACCCAACATAATGTAATTAGTAATTTCTTAAAAGAATTAAATAATGACACGT
Source organism: Arma custos (assembly GCA_037127475.1). Taxonomy (NCBI): domain Eukaryota; kingdom Metazoa; phylum Arthropoda; class Insecta; order Hemiptera; family Pentatomidae; genus Arma; species Arma custos. The sequence continues at coordinate 51,526,147 of CM073765.1, forward strand.
CCTGTGCGGAATCAAAGTTATACAGAAGAGAATCCTTGAGATCTAGGAATTCCGAGTTCAATTTCAAAAGAACCCGACGCTGGGCAGAGAGAGAGAGAGACATAATTATGAGAGTTTCAAAACTTGAATGTAAAAAAGATCCATCGATAGTCTCCGTCCAGCGGCACTATCGATAGTGACCATCGATAGTAACTATCAACTATCGCCCAACCCTATCACCAACTCCCTTTAATAATTTAATTACAACAACCAAATATGAACTCTGAACATTCAGTGCACTCAGACTGACCTTTTAGATTGTTTATTAATATAGATTTAAAACATCTTATAATTTTTCAAAACTCAAATTATATCAGTCTTTTGCCGTTGGAGGCTTCACGTCGGCCTTTCGTTGAATTCTATCTGATTTATTCTACTGTAAACAATTCTAATATTATTATAAATTAGATTAAAAAGTTGCTGGTCATTTTTTTTCTTTCAGTAAGCCTTGTTATTTAATTTGAAAATCGTAAGCGGAAATAAACTCCAACAGCTCGTGAAGTTGCCAGCGCCCTCCGACCCTCGTCCTAGTGAGCGCAGATTAAAGTTGGCCCACTTGGTATTCAGGACACTCTCTCGCCCGTAAAGAGGTGTCATCCTCAGGGGATGTTTCTTCAGGAAGAAGAGGATCCTGCAGAGGATTTATCTTCATCTCGTGGATAGCGCCTGGGTTCGTGTTATCAACTCGAGGGTTTATGGTGT